>JASDDO010000014.1:61468538-62205217 GCA_030015575.1 Agapanthus africanus
GCGAAAGCCGTTGCTTGGTCCTTTTTACTCAAAATCAAACGGAATGGCATGTACCGAACCCTCATTCGAAGGAGCAGGGCTTCCACCAGGCTAGCTAGAATTGGCTGGCATCTTTCTTATATCCGATTCGGACATTGCGGCTAGTTCTATACAAGGCGCTCTCATACGCTTCTAGCTCAAGAGGAATTAGACAAAGCGAGACAGATGCTGGAAATGGATTTCATCCTCAAATGAGTAAAGCCGGGGGCTTGGCCTCTTTTTCACATTTTGACAGGATTCGGCGGATTAGATTACAGCTAGGTCGCCTAAGACTTTCTATTCGGGTCGGGCATTGGTGCATCTGCTTTCGCTATTCATAAAGTGACTTTTTTTGTTGGGGTTGGTTATTACTCCCCCGATCTCTATCAGTAAAGTAGGGGTTCTTGTATGCCCTTTAAGGAAGGGGTGGTTGCAGTCGTAGCTAAACGAAAAGCAAAGAAAGATCCCTCGGTCTTTAGCGCAAGTCCCCCTATTATTCAAGGGTGATCGGCATAACACTCTTGGGGCGATTTCGAAAGCGATCGATTACTGGATGGAAGAATGATGAAAAACCAGCGCATTCAAAGGGGCTTAGGAACCTACTAGGTCTGGACCGACTTCTTATCGGCATTAATCGTAACACATTTCTCGTGATGAAGGTAATCCAAGCTTCCGCTTTTTTTTCATGTATGTGGGTGGCATGGCATCCAGAGTTGTGGAAGAGCGGGCGAATGCCCGTGGGTAAGTAAGCAGCGCCATATTCTATTGCTGGGTCTACTAGTTCTGGATCTTTAACTCCTCTTTGCGAGGACAGAAAGACCAGGTCAGTTATAGTAACTAATGCCCTCTCGTCTTGGGCTAGTATAGGAGGCACAGGAAAAGGTATTAGCAATCACCGGAACTTTGAAAGCCATCCTGCCTGCAGGAAGAAATAAGTAGTATTCACACCCTTCGAAACTCCCTTTCCCGTACCTCTTCCAGAGCCTTCCCATCGCAAGCCGTACTAGCCTTTCCCTGAACCTTCCCTTATCAAGGCAAGCCTTCCCGTAACCTTCCGTAACACAAGCCATCGAAGGAATAACCGAATCCCGCCAGCCAGCTTAACCGTTCCAAAACCTCTACCCTGAACTTCTACCTTCTCCGGTGTGATTAAACAAATCTCCTCTTCTGGCTATTCATATAACTTGCCCTCACCGCCATCTTTCTCTTCTTCCACAATCCCCATGCAGTGTAGTAGGCTATGCAACTTTGACGGAAGTATCTCACATCACCAACGTTGACTTGCTGACTTGTGTGAGTCAGGCGTAAGCCCTAATGGGCAAGCTTCAAAGTAGCCTGATCTTTCATCAGCTTACTTAAGATATGGATAAGATTCCCATCCCGTATCTGAAATGTAGCCAAAAGAAGAAGGAGCTTCTCGAGGTTCAGCCAAAAGGCATTCAACCAATGCGGACCCTAAGGCGCTTGTGTCTCTGGTTCTGGGATTTCTGTCCATGCTGAATCTGTCTCTGATCTAGGCTACCTGCCAAGTCGTTCTCCCGCAACGTCTCTTCCGGCCAAATGCTCTGAGATTGGAAGCTTGCGAGGCCCTATTCCAAATCTTCCCTGATTGAAGTCACAGTTGAGGTAGAAGCAGTAGTCCCGAAGTGGAAGTGGTCAACGGGGTCGGGTGAGCTAGCAAAAGCAGGTCAGTTTAGCTAGTTGTTTTTGAATTTATTGCTCGAGAAGGCATTGATGGAGCACTCCTGGGCTAAGAAAGAGGGAGAAAGCCAGGTCCAGTATGGCAGGCAAGGAGGAGAGAGGTCCCATTAAGACGGAGGCAGGAGAGAGTGAAAGCACAAGCACTTCGTTCGAAAAACATCTCTCCCTGGAAGCCATAAGCATCGACGCAAGCGGAGGGGTTTCAAGTGATTTGACCGTCAGAACCTCTAGTCACAGTTCACCAGCTGCATCCCTCTTTTCGAGAGTCATTATCCCGCCCAGAGACGATCCAAATCTGGTTGATTACATAGTCGCATATTATCCAGGTGCGCATTCAGTAGATCGAGATCGATACCTATCAGCGGAGGGAAAGTCCTCGCCCGACACCCCAGAGCCATTTGTTGAACCTGGACTGAATACACATTTCCGTCGTAAGTAGAGAGAGCAGCCTTAGGGATCCAGCCACATATGGAGTGGAACCCGTTCCATGACTGGTTACAGAGCCATAGGAAACTCTTTCTTTAGTCCGCATGCATTCAGCTTCAGGATCTGTCGTATATGTGCGTCAGTCTCAGTGGTCTCGTGCCTTCCCACCCAGCTCGGTTTCGTCATCGATACTTCTCCCTCTTGTTGGGACTGTGTGTTCCGTCGCCGTCTCGCCAACGTGACGTGCCCAACCAGGACTTCGTACTTCGTCAGTGCAACCTCGTGAGGTTGGGCCAGATTTCCTTTCCACTTTCCCAGGGCTGCCTTTGTGCTCCGCTCCCTCTCTTTGTCCTCCCTTGAAAAACCTTTGGCTACCCCTACTTCCTTCACACCCTTCAAGCGCAATTGGTCGTCTGTGCTTGCCATATTCCCGAGGAAACTCTCTTAGGTTTCCTTCTTGGGTGATCTCAGTATTATAAGCTACGTTCTTTCGATTCGAAGGCCTCCTCTACAGCAGTTTGGTAAGTAGCATACTCTTTGTTTGGTCTGGTTCTTGTGTTGTAACGGCACCCTTAGTTTCGTTTGTTGTGCAGAAGGGATATCTATACGATACGCACTCTTTGCTTGGATCGGACAGGGAACTTCTATAAAAGATCTTTCCACTCATTCATCATACTATAAGTCGAAGTCACGGCATGGGGGGGCTCGGAATAAGAACGTCGTGGTGGTGCTACGAGATGGCGATTTCTCGTATAGAAGAAAATAGATCCGCAGACCTATTGAGATGCGAACCGATCGATCGGTATCTAAGAGAAGAAAAGAAAAGTCGTTCTTCTATCTATCGTTCAAGGGCAAGGGGAGAACATGTAGCGGCTTGCCTAGATCTCGTATTTCCCACGTAGCTCGAAAGTAATAAAGTAATAGAGAGAGTTTTTTCTGGTATGTAGTGTAGTTCCGTGAGCTAGGAGCGCATCATCGGGGCAGGGCGAAAACGGGTCATCACTTCTTCTTTCTTTTGTTTGTGTCCAGTCCGTTGTGTGTCTTTGTTTTTAGGCTTATCTTATCCGGGGGTTCTGGGACAGAAAATGCTTATTTTTACACGACTTTTTGCTGCAGATCTCAATCTTCGTGTGATCTTTTTCACTTGTTCAGGGTTGATCTTCCTCCGACTCTGAGGAATCGGTCAAGCGAAGCGGGAGGACCTCGACTCACCTCTCTCTCTATGAAAACCCCTCCACTGAACTGAGGAGAGCAGAAGCTCCAGGATGAATATGTCCTGGATTCCCGGATTCATTCTCGTCCTGATCCACCATTGACATTTTCGGAATCTACAAAAACATTAAAGGAGAGGGCCTTAACTTAATAATAAAATCTTCTCAAAGATCACAAGGTGCTGAAGTGGCTGGAGGGGGGAGGGGGGATCCGTAGGTTTTTGTGAAAGGGATGCTCTTATCATGCATGTTATTGCTGATATGATAAGAAAAACCGAATTCCTCTATTATCATAGAGATCTATACAAACCTCTATTTGATGTCGATTCATCCACACTTCCATTCCTTGCAGAGGAAAGCTAACTGCTTGCTGGCTGGGAGCTGTATGAGCGGTAACGTCCACGTATGGCTCCGTGAGAAGGTGGACAGAAATGGCCTTGTTGTACCTCACTCCCGTCTTCAATGGGGTCTGCTCTTTTTTTTTGGGAGAGTATGCCAATATGATCTTAATGAGGTGCGGGGCTTTGCATCTGACATTCGTTGGGCTTCCCTCTGCGAGAGCCAACGTCCCGGCGTTTTTGTGCAATAAACCCCTCCGGCCGAAGACTAGTGATAGGTGGTCCCGCGGAGCTTTCAGAGAAGGGTAGCCTAGTGTGTAAGCACAGCAATGAACCACGGCGAACCCTCAGACGACCCATCTAAGATTAGGGGGGAGATCCTCAGTAGTGGTGACCCTTTGACTCTTCCACGGACTTATACATGTACCGAATGCTCATACGGGAAAGTGAACTCCTGGGTCTGGAACCAGGGTCCGAGAAATCCTTTCTTTCTCGTCCACTCCAGGGGGTGCGGACACACCTGCGCGGATTACAGGTGACGGTTACAAGAATGGAGGGGAAGTGAACAGTACCCGATGACATTCAGGGATGAATGTAGACCCATCGGGCAGGGATAATCATTCCGGTCCTGGGAGAGGTGGCGACACCAGTCTGAGCTGAGGGAGGCCCTATGAGTCACTGAAACGACCGCTGGAGGCGCACCCTAAGCCCAGCTTCTCGGAGCTGCTATTGCGAAATACCGCTGACCCTTACGACTATAAGCAACAGGGGGGCTAGGCTGCTCGCCTTCATAGAAAGGCGACCGGGAGATGTTCGCTTTTTTTTTTAGAATAGAAGGAGAAGGTTGGGAGATTCTTGAAAGAATGCATGGCTTCTTCCTATTCCTCTTCAACACAGAAGAAGATTGTTACTCAAGTCAGTGAACGAGTTGACGAGTGATTCAAGAGTCCTGTCTGGTGAACAAGTGTCGTTGAGTTGAGTTCAGTGTTGGGGCTAACGAGTTTCGTTTTGCCAGTGAAGTGAGTCTCACGAGTTAAGATGAGTACGGCGCATTCGAGAGTTTGAGTCCTGTCTGTAAGTATAGTATACCATAGGTCTTAGAGAAGGCACTGATTGACCTAAGGGGGAAGAGTAAGTAGCTAAGGGCTAAGCCGGCGTAGAGCAAGGTAAGACTCTTTTTCTATTCCCCGCTCCTAACTAGGTAGAATAGAGAAGACAGGAATAAAGGACTAAGATACTTCTTTCGATTCCTCTGCTTTTTTGTCTAATTCTTCCTTTAAACAGGAAATTGTCCATCAATCCGACTAGTCTTTAGCATTCTTTCGGGCACTGCATTAGAAGTCCTCCACTGCTACCTTGACTGAGGCTGGACTTATCTGATTGTCTGATTCCGCTAGTCTTTTTTTGCTATTTCGATATCGCTCTTCCTTCTCCTCTCCAGCAGGAGTTCAAAATCGTTGACGTGACATCGACCAGAATAATTGATGTGCATCTAACTGAAAGCGATCATGCTCAACCTCCTCGATTACAGTCAACTGGGAACTCATCGATGAATAGGGCATACGGCATGACAATCTGTTGACATACTATACTAGTTTACGACGCTATCACATACATTTCCCTTGGTATACCTCTACAAAGAGATTAGAGAAAGAGAATCATTTCACCGATTGCAATGAGAGTCACTCTGCCTGGACTTCCCAATCAAACACGGACAACGGCTACCAATATGACAGTGCAAGAGTGGAACTCGTATACTCCACTTCTTGTTAGTTAAGTAGAGAAGGCTACCGGCCCTGCCATCTTGCATTACAGACCGACCGCTGAAACTGATCTTTCTTATGTCATATTTCCGGGCCTCATCTCTCTTATCACGGAATCTTCTTATACGTTGATACACGAGTTGGACAAAGAGAGGCAGGCAAAGGGAAAAGCAGCCAAGTGCGCCAACCAACGCCCTGGGTAGTCAACCATATCAGGTTCTAATCTACTTTATCTCCCATACTGATCTTCCTTGCCTTTCCTTCCTTGTCCAGTAAGGTATGAAGAACTAGCTCAACCACAGCTACAGCTTCTTCTCGAGCAGCTCTTATTCCACCTGTAGCACCGCTTACGAGAGCAAGCGAGTGACGATTGGCCGAGCGGAGTTCCATCATGTAGCTGGGTACAAATAAGCCAGTGCTTTCACTGGCCCGCTACAATCTATCCCCTTTTTTTATTGGAAACCTCATTTTTGTCTTGCTCCTACGAAATTCTCCCCAATTCCAATTCTACGGGAAAGAGAGAGAGTCTTGCCTATTATTTGACTTTCACCATACCTAGCCAGGGAAGGGGACCTACATGGGAGGAAAGAGACGGAAGGCCAAGCCGAGTTGGGTCGATCAACCGGCAGTTATGCACTAAACAATCTCGTCAGTGAAGCTAGCGTAGAGTGAACATTTCTCGAGAAGGCAGAAAGGAGAGGTTCATTTTCATAATAGGAAAGAGACACTGCCCGCAGATGAGAACTAGTTTTAGGTAGGGCATCAGTGAATCGTTTCACTGGAATACCGAATCCCGTCACTTTGAACGGAAGCTGGCCTAAAAAAAGATGTATATAAAGAAAATGGATAGGGCCATCCCAGTATTGGAATAAGCAAAGAAAGCGAGAGCTAGAGCTTGAATCACACAGTCTCTAACGGGGTCATTACCAAGTGGGTTTGGGTGAGAAAGAGGAGATCTAGACAAACTACGTATATCGATGGAATTAGCCAATTTGTGTGCTCCTAAGATGAGTTAGAAAACGTCCCGGCAAGACAGAATTCATCCCAGAAGGTCGATTACCGTTTCTCTTGTGCCTGCATTCGCTATTCCCATTCCGCTTCTCCAGCTTAGACAGCTAGCCCCGAAAAGGTGCTTCAGCTACGCTTTGGAATTGACCAAGCAGACCAGCCCTTCCCGAGAGGAGCCAAAAGCGAAGGAGTTTCGGTGAGCAAGAATAAGATTAATGATTCGTGAAACATACTATTGACAACATATTTCCGCCTAGCAAGAAAGAAGGCTGACGTCTCGTCTCTTAATTACTTGATCAAGACGGGTGCAATCGACGGTAATGTCTAGATTGAGATCGAGATTAAGCTCCAAGTCGTGTAGGTTCACGAGAAGGACGTTTCCTACCATAAAAAGAGGAGTTCGGTTGCATTTACTAGGATGAATCTTTCGCTCGATCGCTGGCAGTTGGACAAGGAAAGGCAAGAACGAGCAGCCACACATGAACCGCGATAAACGATGTCATGATACGCTTTCCATAACCATCTTTCCCGACGTTGGTAATCAAATCCTTCTTTCAGTCTCAAGGGCAGGGCAAAGACTCGATCAAGTACGCGTGCCACACCATTGACACTTGATTAGCGAAACCTTGTGAATGGTTTTTCGTGCTATACACCACGTTGAGAAAGACCAACCTCCTATGTACCGTACCCCTTGGGTACCTCGAAGGGGAGGTGCTCCTAATGATTGTTCTCTCTAGCATTCTTTCCAGATCGAACCAGGTCAGCTAGAGGAGCAGTACCCATGCACTCAACCAGAGTTTGAGGCACGAAGTGTTGACAAAGAGACAAAGCACATAGCCGTGTTTTTAGTGTCAAAATAGGAATAGAAGTGGGACATAGCCAAGTGGTAAGGCATCGGTTGCAAAGCTTTGCTAAGGTGGATGCCAAGATTGTGGGACTTCTTTAAGAGAAAATCCCAGTGTGAAACTAAATCATCAAGATGGGGCTATTCTGTCTAAAAGAATTCATTATTCTCCAAAATCAGCTCAATTAGGGTCCTACCTCACATCAGGAACGAAATCATAAAGATAAGACAGGCACCTTACCCCAAGTAGAAAGAGACAAGCTCAACATGTCAATGTGTTCAAATCTTGCGTCACAGACGTGGCTTAGATCACGAGTTTGAGACCCTTTCCAGGGGTCCTCAAACTCTCTTTATGCTTATAAATTGGGAAAAAAAGCGAACTATTGATCACCCCTCTCCGATATGAGTTGAAAACATTTGGGTCCGCCGTTGGACCAATCCTCTTTCAATGTAAGAAAGCTCTAGCGAAATCTTTCTTGTGTTAGCAGGGAATTCTTCCTCTTCACCATTACCAGAGTCTACTAGTCTAAGCGAGGCAAGTGCCCTAGTTTAACACCTTTTTCAAACGATCTTTCAACATAGATCTATTCGGCTTCTGGGACAGCGGAATCGAGAGCCTCTGTTCAATCTCCCTCGCATCTGCCACCTATATTCTACTTGGCTTCTTCCCAGGATATGCTAAAAAATATACCTTCTTTCGTCGAAGCAACCATCTGAGACTTCGTATCTAGAAAAGAAAGTCCTCTCGCGATCAAGGGCTTTTTCGCTCTTTGGCTCAGCGCTAAGTCGAATGATGATCAGGAAGTTTGACGCTAATGGGCAGGATTCCTCTTAACGAAAAGTAATGTCATAGGCGTTTCCTAATCCTGGAATGCCTGGTTATGGGTTTACTTCGGGAAATCTTCTGCTTTTTTTCTTTTTCGCTTGGTGACTATATTACTATCTTGGGCATGAATTTGTAAACCTCCGATTCTCCGCACTTTATGTGAACTATGCAAATAACAACATGCAAGCCTAACCAGAGAACATTGAGAGACGAAAGAATGAGGAAAGTGACACGGTCGCATTTACCGGGGAATTGAATTATACGCTCTTTCGTTCATCGCATCAGCCATTTCACCCGGACTGGAAGTAGCTACATCTGGTTCTTTTTCTCTCGTTTCGGACGAGAGTTCTCCAGCAAGCTTTGTTTGCCTGTCTGTTCTATTTCCGGACCCTAAGGCCCTATTATTCACTTCTGTCCTATGCGGATAATGATGCTCCACGTCGGCAAGCCGCCTTAGATGAGATGAGTCTGATTCAATCTCGCTAGGGGAGTGGGCCACCTCGTCCTATCCGGGGACAACAGATGTGAGTAGACCAACTAACGAAGATAGAGTAGAGTAAGACGTTTTCTCTCTTGTTGTTTTTGCCGGGACACATGCGTTCCTATCCTTTCTTTCTTATAGAGGGCGAGTTTCCACCCACTTGCTCAAGACCCAATGGATAGAAGAGAAGAGTTCGTATCAAAGACTTCTAGGCCAAGACAAGACGGATAAGCTAGTTAAGGCCCTGTCCGTCCTGAATTACGCAATTCAAACGACCTGAACTCAACGTGAGACTCACTTCACTGGCAAGACGTGAACAGGTCTGAATCGACGGTTTTGCTTAGACTAAACCTGCCTTTCATGGGTCTTCCATTAGGGCACTCAAAAACGTTGATTCTCGTGCATTTTGGTTTCGAATGTTCTGCTAGAAAAGAAGAAGATATATCATTTAGATCGCTGGCAGCCTTAGCTAGAGCCACTGTCACATTGGGGTCAAATGCGTCCTGCCCTGAACGAAGATGAACGGAGACTCCTTGCCTTGGGACGTCAAGTTCGGATCTTGGCCTTTCTTATCTGCCAACAACCTCCTTGCGCGCGGTTGGAAACCACTCGTTGTGCGGCTCTAGGCATCCTGAGCTGCTTACAATCTATCCCTTCGAAAGGCCTCGCTTAATTAATAGGCTGATCATCAAAGCGTACTTACTTATGTTAAGTTAAGGTTCTTGTTCTTTGTTGGATAGGTATGGCTTATTATGAGAGGAGAACTTAATGCATTTGTCATGAGTAGCAGGCGCCCTATACAAACTTTCTTAGGTACGCCAGACAGGTGGTATTGGTGTGGATTAGCTTCCGGAGAAAGAGCAAGGAGCTTACTTACCTAAGAGCTAAAGGGGGGAAGGAAGGAGATACAGCTTGAGCTTGAGCGTGGAGCTTGTCTTCTTGACAGGCCTACTCTTTTCTTTGTTCAACTGGGCTTGTTCACTTGACGGGTCCTGGTCACTGCTAGTTAGCTCCACGAGACTTGGATAATAAGTTTCAAATGGTCTTTCTCCGACTTCAAAGTTGGATCGACTGGTTTACTTTGGCTGGTGAACTAGATAGGGACAGGACCTTTTAAAGAGCGGTGTGAGGCTTGTGCTTCTTTCTATGTCTATGGAGAGCATGAAAGGCCCTAACAGAACTTCCAAATAAAATAATGCAGGTTTCGCAGGAAATTGTAGCGAAGGACTTCAGTAGCTTTGATAGAGTTGAGTAAGCGACGCAAACGCTATGGAAAGTGAAGAAATCATCATATAATACTCTTCCGGTAAAAGTGTCTTCGAATCCCGCCAAAGCACCTTTTCGGAAAAGTCCAGTTCAAGCAAAGGGAGGACAGAGGGAACTCCATGGATCGTTCCTAGGTCAACGGGCTTTGACTTCGTTGAGCTTCACCTTTGCAATCCAATCCACTTTCATTACTACGGCTCCAAAGGTTCGTGCAGTGGATGTGTCGGGAACTCAAGACCCAATCCGCTCTCTTCCTCCTGCTCCTGCTGCCGTTGGAATTGTGTTCGTCTCTGCCTGGTCAAAGAGCGACAATCAATGGTCTTAAAGGAGCACGTATTTGCCTGAATTGAAAACAATCCAAGCTCCCTCCGATGAATGATTGTTTGTTCTTGCTTGATTACCGGAGGACTACCGCTGGAAGGCGTTGTCACTGCGACTTGGTGCCTAGTGTGTTCTTCGCGGAAAGGAGTGAAACGAGCAAGGCCTTTTAGGGAAGTATGGGAAAAAAAGAGACAGAATCACATCTGCTTGGCCGGTCGACACAAGCAGGGTCGCTGGGAAGGATAGAGATGGGGTCCATTTAAAGCAAAGTCAGGACGAGAAGGGTTGAACGGGAAGAAGGGGTTGTGGAGCTTTAGTTCGGCTTGGCTGGTCTTCATGGCATGAGGAACTCGGATTCGACAAAAGAATCAAAACCATAGCTGAACTGAGGGATCCCACCGATCGCCCTCCAAACAAAGTTTTTCGTTAAGAGATGGGGGTGCAAACTTAGATGTTTTTTGCAAGGGAGGTTGGTTCGGGTGGAATAGGAGATGATGGTGTTGGCTCTGCCCGAGTTCTCGTTTGCCTACCTACCTCAGAAAGATGTGAAAGGGTGTGTGTTGGTTGATTTTATCACCAATCATACGTTAGACCTCAGAGATAAGCTTCCGGACAAAGATAAGAATGTTGTTTGCGTCTCCAAAGCCCCCTGGTAACTTTACTTCGACGGATCGGTGCAAGCTGATGGCTCCGGAGCAGGGGTCCCATAGTCTCTCCGTCCAAGTCCAGCGACGCTCGTACTGGCTGTGTTTTCCTTGCAAAAATAACGTGGCCGAATATGAGACTTTGCTCATAGCAATGGAACTAGCTATTGCGCTCCGTATATGTAGTGCCGTCTTCAAAGGAGACTCACAGTTGGTGATAAAGCAAATGCAAGTCAACTAATTTATTACAAGGCAACGGAGGCCAATCTCGCTGCATACAAGAAGAAAGAACTCAAGCAAGCTTCCTGGTTTCACTATGTGAACTTTGTTTATGTACCGCGAGGGAAAAATGAAGAAGCCAATGCTATGGCACAGTTAGCTTCCAGTCTGAAGTTCCCAAATGACACCGATGAACAGACGTTCGTCGTGAAATACCGTTATCTGCCCTCGGGCCGGGCCTATTACTCACTCTTTTTATGACATAACAATTATGGACGTCGAGATTCATTCAAGAAGATGATTGGCAAAGGCCCATAATTCAATACCTCCGAAATCTCTTCGACAGAAAGCATTGCGATACGTGTTGATTGACGACGATCTTCTCTATAAAAGAGGGCATAACGGATTTTTGATGCGATGCGTTGGAGATGCCGAGGCACGGACGATCTTGGTGGCAGATCCACGACGGTGTGTGTGGATCACACCAAGCAGGCCGAAGCGTTGGTTGATCCGGAGACATGGCCACTACTGGCCTACGGTCCTGTCAGATTGCATAGCACATGCTAAGAGCTGCGATGCCTGCCAGAGGTATGGACCAATCCAGCGCAAGCCGGCTTCCGAGTTATACCCGATCGATCCAACCTTGCCCGAGCCTGCCTGCATCCCTCAAACCTTCCTTCCTTCAATGCTTGACAGCTTTCTTCATGCGTTCAAGGCGTGACACGTCCATTAAAAACCCGAATTGGTGAATTGACTAAGTCTAACTTCATACTCTTATTGTACTTCTATCAGCTCTAGGACGAGGGAGTTTCTAAGCCAAAAAGTGAATAGAGTAAGGCTAACTCAACTGCGACACCTTCTCTGTGGATTTCCTCAATCTATACTTACTTTCTAACCGCTATCGACGAGGGGATGGTGAAACTGTCCTTCCTGCGCTTAGCTTCCTTATCGCTTGCTAGGCTAGGAACACGGCTTCCACTATGACGTTGGCTTCAATGTCAGGTCCTTTGAATGAGACCCAGGCTGATCCCTGGACTGTCACGTTTCCGCAACTGCCCACCCCACAAAGGAAAGGTAGGAAAAACTAGATCTTCCCTGGTCGTTCGCGTCGTCCGTCGTCCTGTGGTCATCATGGTTGTTCCTAACTGGACAGCCGGTCGTTCATTTCCACTTCTCGCATCACTTCCCAGGGCCGTAGCCGGTGTTCCTGAATGGTATGTTTGCTTTGGCAAGGAAACTAATGTGACAAGACAAGCGTCAAGAACTAAACTAAGAGAAAATAACGTCTTTATTTTATAAAACACTAGATGTTGAAGACTCGAGGGACATCGTCGATCAACTCAAAAATGGAAAAACCCGTGTTTTTGCCCACGGAGTGGTAGTTCGGACGCATATCACCTAGAAAAGGTGCATGGTTGCCTCCCCTCCACCTGTCATGGGTTGCTGTTATTCCTGTTCTTTCGTCTAAGTATGGTACCGAAGGCGAGCTGTGAGTGAGTCGGTATTAGGTGCTTCACACTGACTCCACTCTTTCCTGGGGCAGTCTCGCTTGATTTGATCCGTACCTTGCCATTCCGTGAGAATGTTAAGATGAAAAGATCCCTATAGGCTTCTTGCTAGCTTGACAGCTAAGGCAGCAAGGGCAGTGACTATAGAGAAAAGCAGTTCAGCGAGGCAGGTGATCACGCCAAAGCAAAGGAGGAAGGGCTTATCCGCTTGAGAGCTCGGGTCGGGTGAGGTTAAGGATAAAGAAAGTCAGTAGTTCAAGTTGGAAGCAAAAGCGCAAGTAAGCAAGGAGAGCAGACGAGTGAGGGTAAAATCCCCGAACGAAGGTACATGGATTCGAGCCAACCGTTCACTTCCTCTAACGAGCGAGTCAACTTCGTTCACCACTTACTACGTTCTTTCAGAACAGCCGATTCCCTGAAAGCAAAATATGGAATAGCGCTAGCTAACAAGTAAACGAGTGAATGTTGCGTAAGTGAACGGAATGCTGTTGGCATGTTCGAGCTAAGCAAGCAAGTAAACTACTTCTCTTCGTTGCGTAGGCGAAGTGAGTTGGCTGTTTCGAGCTAGGGCTAAGCGAGCCAGAAGTGAGCCAAGCTGGAGTTCTTGTTCGAGTGAGCCGGGTAGTAAGTAGTTCGTAGGCTAAGTGAACGGGAAGCTACGGCTGATCGAAAAGCGAAGATAGGCGCATAGTTCAGTGATCTACGGCCGAAAGAGGGAACTCGGAGAGGTCCTGATCAGGTTGTTTTAACAAGCGAGGAGAAGTGAAAGATAACTACAGTTCGAGTAAGCGGGTAAGCAAGCAGGCCGAGTTATGTAATAGAACTACTAATCAGTCTTCTCATCTCTAAGCCAGCTAATTCCTAACAAGCTACGTACCTTCTTGTACTTCCAGCCAAGTAAGGCACCGCAGTTGCTGTTGTTGAGTGAAACAAATGGTAGTCAGATAATAGGCGGATGGAGGGCCTATTCTGGACCAATAAAAAAACCATAATACCGATGCGCTGACATTGTTATGAATGAGTTTATGTCTTAAGAGAGCTAGTAGTTATGAGTTCGTAGCTAAAGTCAAACTGGTGCTAGGAACGTAGCAGTGAACGGACGGGTAAACGAGTGAGCTTAGCCCGTAGCCGGGTAGGGAACTGTTGTTGCAGTAGTTGCTTAGGCCGGGTAAACTTAGGATTAGGAAAGGGATTTGATCCTTTTACTGAAAATAGTGGATGTTGTCTTTTCTTTTCTCTTTTGGTTGGTCTAGTCTACCTGCCCTTACTCTACGGACCTTTATTCTTCTCACCTTGTCCCACTCGGAAAATGTTCTTTACAATATACAGTGATTGTCCAACGGCTACAACAGGCATTTACCTGTGAGACAATAGTCATAGACAAGGAGTCACACAAAGAAGGCGGCGAGCACCTTCACATAGGCATCAAAAACAAGGGCGCAAGCAGGCACACCGCCGCCAAGTTGATTCGCTCACTCTTTCCAGAATGGGAAGGAAGGGCGAGGTAGTCCTCTTTTTACTGAGTGAGAGTTAGGAGTTCGAGCTCTAGTTGATGAGTGACTCCTGCCGGGTTGCTTCGGTGAAGAATCAATCTCCCTCTTTGGTTTCAATAACTTTAAAGCTCTTTCGAGTAAGGATGGTACCGAAGGTTGAAGTGATTCAAGTGCCTAAATGCAGTGGAGTGACTTCCTAATTTCTCATCGTTCATGACTAACAGTATGATAATTTACTTCCCTGCCCGTTTTCCTGAAATGCCTTTACTAATGGCGCTATTCCACGTGTTCGTTTCGGTTCAAAGAATGAGTTGAGTTCTCCAATTTTGTTTATGTTTCTAGACTCGTTCTTCCACGATGGGGATCACTCGTGGATGGTTCTTTATCCTCCTTTAACGGGTTGAATCTCGTAATTAGTTAAGCGCTAAAGCAATGAAGCTATCCCGGTATCGATCCCTCTAGCTTTGGAGTGAGATCCATTCCGCCCTGTTGGGTTCAGAAAGAAAAGAGTGCATTTCGTTCCAAGTTTTCTTGAATGACTTTAAAGCTTGAGGGTTCCACTGCGGTGGAAAGACTCCCCTTCGGTTATTCCTGTTCTTGGGGCTAAGGATGTCCCCGAAAGTGATGGATGTCCTTTGGCTTAAGAGAGGTAGGGCAGTTCGGACAGTGAAGAATTTAAGTGCGTAGATCATCTCCTCACGAAAGGTCTCTTTGGACCGGCCAATGTGACCCAAGCCCTAAGGTTCCTAATGTCCTCCGTGTTTGGAGGCGAAGGTGGCTTGATTGTCGCCTGCGCTGTCCGGTTCGGTGAAAAGAAAGAATCATGGGAATACCTACTATGTGAAGGGAAGCGCATCGGTCTTTCTTTTTTTTGCGTATAGAAAGAAAGATCGGAAACCGTCGGAAAGAGGGATTGTCACGACCCGAAAGTACGGAACATGACCGGCACTTAAACTACGAACGTCTCGAGGCGTACGTAATCTAAGTAAACCGAAAACCCAGAAATCCAAACCAAGAAAAGAAGTAGAGTGAAGGAAAACCAATTTAAAACAAGTAGTTTTAATAGCATAAGCCGAATTATGCGGTTTTTAAGAACATCAAATTTTACTGAAAATTTCGGCAGAGTCTCCTTTGTAAATACTGGCCCCCAAACGGGATACAACATGAATAGTATACGAAATCAAGAAAAAGGCATCCCCAAGCGGGAGCTAGCTCTTCGTCAATCGACGGTCACAACCACACAAGCAATATAACATACAACGCCAACGGCGAGGATCAAAACTCAAAAGGAAACTCAAAACCACCAGAAATATAACGAGCGACTCTAAGGTCGAAAGAATAACCAACACTGGTCTCTATCTCAATAAATACATGTTTGGTTGATGGAACTTCTAGATACAACTGAATAATAATATACAAGTTATATAATGGGGGGTACGATACAGTAAACCCACCTACTAGCAAATCACCCGAAGGAAACTATGCCCGCAAGCCGTAATGAAACCTGTACGGCAAACCTGTAAGAAACTGGGGCACAACGGGGGTGAGTTGCCAACTCGTGAATAGAAAAACATCTACACACAGAAATCGCATAAATAACGCAACCTAGGTCAATGATCATAATATATCCTCAAATATAAGTATAACAGGCAACCTATAACAATGGCTAGGGTAAAATCTAACCCGAGTATAATCTCATGTGCCCGTGTCAGTGCCTCAGGTAGCAATATATCATATGAATGAGGTATGAATGCATGAAAACAGAATACATGTAAATGAAGAAACTGTTTTCATAAATTAGTGAGATTTCCTTCGTATTTTTAAACCGAGGTATCATAAATGAAATCAGTATCAACAGTGTCTAGCATCGACACAAAACATAAATCTCACTGTCTCGAAATATCAATGTCTCAATCTCAATATCTAGGGCGCCGTCAGTCCAGACCGGCCCCTACCATCCATCTCAAGACCACGACGGTATCCTCCGGATATCCGACGCGTCGGGTTATATCACCGGTAGGTAGTGCTCCCCAGCCAGGCTCAACGTCAACACCACATTCCTCTTGCCCCGGGGTACCATACCGGGCCCACCATATACCCGTGACGGTTCCTCCACTCCTCGACACGGATCTCCAAAACCACAGCAAACTCATGGTGGACGACACTTACATCACTAGAAAACCGCAACATTTTATATTTTTAAAAGATCATAAGTTGTAAATTTTGCGGCTTTCCCCGAAATCCAGAAATATCATAAATCTCAAGAAATCATCACAAGTGCATATGTCAATGATAATGAACTAGGCATGAACAACTGAATAACAGTATGCATTAAGTGGTAGGTAATAACTACAATGTCTAATATGACATATAAGGGAAGTACACCAATACCATGTCAACACTACTAGCTAACAATCTAAGTCAAGCAATTATATTCTCTAAAGTGTACGTGACATGGCAATTACCGATGAAGATGTGTGTGAGCCGGCAAGTAGGTGTACGTGGTACATACGCATCATCGGTAATGGTGCTGGTGTCCTAACAACATGATATCAATAATGGAATATGCAGCAAAATAAATATGCGAGGCAGAGCGAACAACAATAATGTGCGGGAGCTGAATACTAGACACAACGATAACTAAACTGTAATAATCTAATATAATCCTACAAATGGTGCCTTTTGAAATAACACAAATCATGGGGTTTTGAAAATAGGGGCTACGGTGTTTTTATGAAAAGATGAGTCTTTTGAAATATTCGTAGGATCCCTTGGGCTGTCTTTTAAAATACCCACGATTCGTTAGTTTTTGAAATAGGTAGGGGTCTAATCTAATCTAACAGCTACACTAAGCTATACGGCTGAACTAACAAGCTGAACTACAGGTAAGGAAACCGCCTATCATCTGAGTCGATACATATACATACCTGTATATATATTAGTCGGTGATCCCGCCTCAATAATATCATATCCGATACCATATCTATAATCAGATATCCCAAGTCAAGAGTGCGGATCCATCATCAAAATATAGCTCGTACGTAAATCCGTCGTACGGCATCCCAAATCTGGGTACGGGTCAATATCACATTCATCATACTATTCATCTGATATCCTCTTTATCAAATATCATGATCGGGGTATTGATTTACGTCTAGTACAATACTAATACCGCCTACGTATGCATGGACGTGTGTGAAACACTACGTCAAGGACCCGCTACAACGTCATGTCGTATCTAAGATACGAACCCTGCTATATCACCGATCTCACGGCCTCAAATCAATTCTCATCGACTCAGCTCAATCCCAAGTATCATCCTCAGTCCGTATGTGAACACATAGTCCCATACCCATGTGAACGCATAACTATAAAGAATCCCATGAGCACATATCAATAGGAATGTATGCAAGTATATATGTGTGTATGTGTGTGTAACACTACCCTAGGGTTCGCAACACTAAAGTAATCCAACACACCAATATCCATCCTAAGCATCGTTATTAAACCTAAATAACATATAATAATGGTTGGTGTGTATACGCATCCGTATACACCACCACGGACTGCGGGGGTGCTATACGCCATCCACCCGACTTCTCCCCGTAGATATAAATCTACTCACCTGGTCCTCGCTCGCCGGTGCCGACGTCGCCACGCGCTTGCATGTCGTCTCGAAGTCCACCTGGGGTACCTACATATCATAATGCACCGTATCATATTAAAATCCGACTCATGACCAAAACGACACACGAATCCCACACAGGTCAAAACCTATGGTTTGCTTTCACAAATAAACCAAAAACCCTCGACATCGGCGTACAAACGCCGAGTGATCCCGAAAAACTCAAACGCACCAATCGTGGTTTCAAAACTCACTAATTATACAAGAAATAGGTTTTAATTCATCAAGACCATAAAAGTAAACAAATTGTTTTATTTCCCAAAAATCTAGTTAGCGGTCATTAACCGTTTTAATACAAATCTTGATGTTTAAACGAAACTAATGGACATAATATTTACTAAATATCATAACTAGGTTATATAAACCATTACTAGATTTTATTCTAATCAATTTTCATTGAATTCAACATTCAAGTTTGCAAAATACCCAAATTTAACACATTAAAAGCAACAATTTGTAAACTAGCAATTAAATTAGTCTTAGAATTCCATTAACATGTGAATCTCCATATGAAAACAATAATCAAATGATAAAATCCTTCATTACAATTTTATCTCTCTCTCTCTCTCTCACACACACACACACAAATATATATATATATATATATATATATATATATATATATATATATATATATATATATATATATTACACAAACCTAGTTTGCATAAACATGTGATTTAGACAAATTCTCAAGTAGCAAATTCTAAATTTAGCAACAATATTTTCATTTTGCATGTCTTGAGTGTAAGAATACACATCATAACCATAAACAATTTATCAAAACCCTAGCTTCCCATTCAACCCTTGTCTTTTTAATTTTCAACTTGAAAATTAAACCAATCTAGATGCTTGATTAAGTTGATTACAACAACCTTTAACAAGGTAACACTTGGAGTAAGATTATACCTCAAAAATGTAGATCTATCTTGCAAAAATCTTAGCCTCCAACAATGGTTTCATGCTCCAAGATCCATGCTTGATTGATCCAAGAATGATGGATATGGTTAAATGATGAATTTATGTGACTTTGTGATTATTTTTGAGGCAAAAATGAAGGATTTTGGAGTGAAAAGGAGGTGGGGAAATTTGGGTGCTGCTCAAGGGAGGGCTCGGCTGCAACTTGGGAGTGGGGAAAAGGGTATGATGTGCATGCAAAATTCCAAGAAAACCCCCTCCAAATGCACAAGTCAACACCCCATACCTTCATGTTTAATCCTTCCTTTATTCTATTCTTTTTTTCCCATCATCTTGAAACTTGAAGTGGAAAAGTTTTGGGGGCAGCTTGGGGCTGTTTCGGCCAGAAAAAGAGAGAGGAAAGAGAGTGTGGTGGTGTGGGTAAGTGTGTGGAATTGTCAAAGTCAAACCAATACCCATACCTTATTTAACAATTTCCTTTCATTTTCTTTGTTTTCTTTCATATCTTTTCCTTTGAAAATCAAGTGGGGAAAACTATGGTGGCTGCTGAATTCAGCCATGGGGGTAAGTGAATGGGGGTGTGTAGGTGTGGGTACGGGTGTGGGGTGAAGAAAAATGATAAATACAATACCCCAAACATCCATTTACGCTAAAAAAAAACCTTTTTTCTTCAATAATTTCTAAACCGTTTTGGCAAATGTTTTCGTTCCAAAAACCACATGATAAAATTTTATTTAATGTTTTATGATGCACAAAATTTGTTTCAACTCATTCCAATTTGTAATTTTCCCTAATTAAATGTATTAGTGACGGCTTAAATAATAATAAAATAATATTTTTTTTCAGAAAATTTGAAATTTCACCAGCGGCTCAATAAACAACAAATAATAGCAATTACATAGCTAGAATATGTATATTTAAGTTTTATAATAAGATATTTGTATTTTGACTTTTTACAGAAAACACCCTTATTTTACCGATTTTTGGAAATTTCACCGAAACGATTTTCAAAACGTTACAATCTTCCCCCCTTAAAGAAATTCGGTCCCCGAATTTAAATTCAAACTCCCCCAAATACTAAAACATCTAAGAAAAACCATCAAGTCGTCGGGCTCCGAAATTGTAACTACATAAAACAAATCGTAGCGCAGCGCACGCGCATGAAAAATGAGCATATAACTCAAATCAAAACTCCGTCAAGCATCCCGCAATCATCGGAGTCATGGAGAAGACATCAATACCAAATCCAAATCAAAACCAATATGATATAACTCGAAACTATACATGTAAATATCGAATCTATATATGTAAGTATCTGAAGGAAATGCATGCCAAATCCCTTTAAGTCACTGTGCAACGCATATAACACTGCACAGTGGCGGACGTCTATCATAAGAAAATAACTATATACATCTATACCTTTATTTGAAATGTACGTTCCGCCGTTTTGGAAACAATTTAAAAGGGTCTCCTTGTTTTAAACATTTCGTGTCATATCAGACACGTAGGTAAATACTGAGGCTATAGCTCGCTTTTTGGAAATCCCTTCAATAACTATCAATGCATGCAAAATATATTACTGTCCTCTGACTAGTCCTGCTCAGTACAAAAACACATAGCAATATCATAAAAACGTACTGCTCTATACGAAATCAATTCTAAAATATGCACATGAATGCTACGTGCGTCTGGTGCGCACGGAAATCAAAATCCATGAATGTGCCATACATGCGCACAGAAACAACATCTAAGTGCATCGGGTGTGCACGAAACATCTGTCGTAGGCAACATGTGTGCCTGACAGCAAAATCAGGTGCATCTGACATGCACGAAAAATCTCGATTTAGTGCATCTGGTGTGCACCAAAATCGCATCTCAAGACATGCGCGAAAATTCAAATCAGGTGCATCCATCGTGCACGAAATCATGAAATCCAATATCAAGCGCCGAACGTGCGCAAAATCAATCAGGTGCACAAGGTGCCCAAAACAAATATCGAGTATCACAATCGAAATCGAAGTCCAGTGCATCTAAGTGCACAAAAGGCGTATCACTGCACTGCAAGCATATATGAACTATACAGAGTGCAGGAACGAAATCGTGTGCGTGCATACGCACAAAATCAACCCAAATATCTGAAACCGTAAAATCACAAACATGTGAAACCCAAGCACGAAAACGATATCAAGTGCAACACTGTGCAAGAATCGTAAATTCTCAATCATCAAAATCAAATCATGCGAATAAATCACCCAAAACATCGAAATCGATAATGGCGGAATAGTACCGCTCAAGTGCATCCTCTAAGAATCTCGGCCAACTGTCGCGGTCACTAGTGGGACGTCTCGTCGATGATCATGGACTCTGGCCTGCTGGTGTGCGTAACCATGACCACTCCTGGGTCAAGGTCTTCACTGTGAATTACCAATCTTTCGGTCCATCGGCTCATCGGCCCTGTCAGGTATGCTAACGAGGACGATTCCGTTCTGGCACTTCTCTGGTCATCTCTTGGTCAATCATCGCGACCACTCGTAAGACAGCATATCACTGGCGTCGGCCTCTGGCTCTCTGAATGTACGTGACACATCTGATCCTGGGTGCAAGTATCATTGCAGCAGTGTCCTGGAAGGAATCCTGCTCACGGTCTCTTCCATGTTTCGTCCCTGCCAACTGTCCGGAAGTCGTTGTCCTTCACTATATCTGCATCTTGCTCTGGGACGACTGCATACTCATCGCGACTCCTTCTGGAAGGTAAGTCCAAGTACCATGCCTCGGCATGCGCATCGCATCTCTGATGTCGGTGGAGTGGAACGTCATCTTATCTGGATCTTGTACGGACCTCTTTACTCCACTTTTTTCCTAATATTGACTGCTTCAGGCTCGTCTCGTCGTGGCTGCATGGACTAAGCTCCAACGACTATCCTCGTATCTGGAGTCTCCCAAGAATGCATCTTACCACCTAGCATCCGAATGAAGTCGAACCATTCGATCGATTCGTCAAAACATCATAATCCCCCAAGAGTTCAACATCTTGGGCACAGTTTAATAGTATCGAACACATACCACAGCATCGGTGGTCCAGCCGTAGAAGGGCAAACCCAAGCCTCACTAATGGCGCCGTAGAACTGCCGCAAACCCGAAGGTTCAAAGGCTTTCACACGGTCATTAAGTCGAGTTAGGGTTTCATTCTTCTAGAAGGACCATAGAATTGCCTGCATGTCTTTCCGACTACTTTAAACTTGGATAATTAGGTTTCTGACATTCGATCGTCTCTGTCGACTCCCAACGTCTCCGTGTGAAGTCGTCTCTAGCTGGAATCCATCTATCTGATGACCTCGCATCGGGTTAGGCGAACGATCCACATGTCCTAGTCATTCATCCACGATGACTAGCCACCTTCTATCATCTCTTAGTACAACTCGTTCAGCACTAACTCCAGCATCTGGGGCAATACCTCGTCGTTCGCAGCAATAACTGGCTCGCTCGTCTGCACGCTGAACAGTGCCTCGATCATCATGAATAAGCAACACACCAACGGTCATCAAGATCTGGCTGGCCTCTATCATTGGCTCAATCCTCTAATGTCGATCAGCACATCCGAGTAACCTTATAAAGGCGATCCGCCAAACGCTCGTAGCGCAGAAACACAGTCAAAAGACACCTCTCTATAATCGGGTGTCGCCGGAATCATGCCCTGGTCAGTCCTCGTTCGTGCCGAGCTCGTGCTGACCGCAACTCTAGCCGTAGCTCTCCCTGCCCATAACCGTAGCAGCAAAACCAAACTGGTACCGATGAGGCTAGATCAGGAAGGAATATAATACTGAACAAGGAAATGTACATCCTAAGGCTTCATAAGCGGAGTGGCGTGTCGTAAATATGCCGCGGAACATACCAACGGTACGCCACTCTACTTTAGTCACCTATTCCATCAACCAAGGGTCATCCTACGCTCCGAAGGTAAAACCTAACGCTCTGATACCAACTTTGTCACGACCCGAAAGTACGGAACATGACCGGCACTTAAACTACGAACGTCTCGAGGCGTACGTAATCTAAGTAAACCGAAAACCCAGAAATCCAAACCAAGAAAAGAAGTAGAGTGAAGGAAAACCAATTTAAAACAAGTAGTTTTAATAGCATAAGCCGAATTATGCGGTTTTTAAGAACATCAAATTTTACTGAAAATTTCGGCAGAGTCTCCTTTGTAAATACTGGCCCCCAAACGGGATACAACATGAATAGTATACGAAATCAAGAAAAAGGCATCCCCAAGCGGGAGCTAGCTCTTCGTCAATCGACGGTCACAACCACACAAGCAATATAACATACAACGCCAACGGCGAGGATCAAAACTCAAAAGGAAACTCAAAACCACCAGAAATATAACGAGCGACTCTAAGGTCGAAAGAATAACCAACACTGGTCTCTATCTCAATAAATACATGTTTGGTTGATGGAACTTCTAGATACAACTGAATAATAATATACAAGTTATATAATGGGGGGTACGATACAGTAAACCCACCTACTAGCAAATCACCCGAAGGAAACTATGCCCGCAAGCCGTAATGAAACCTGTACGGCAAACCTGCAAGAAACTGGGGCACAACGGGGGTGAGTTGCCAACTCGTGAATAGAAAAACATCTACACACAGAAATCGCATAAATAACGCAACCTAGGTCAATGATCATAATATATCCTCAAATATAAGTATAACAGGCAACCTATAACAATGGCTAGGGTAAAATCTAACCCGAGTATAATCTCATGTGCCCGTGTCAGTGCCTCAGGTAGCAATATATCATATGAATGAGGTATGAATGCATGAAAACAGAATACATGTAAATGAAGAAACTGTTTTCATAAATTAGTGAGATTTCCTTCGTATTTTTAAACCGAGGTATCATAAATGAAATCAGTATCAACAGTGTCTAGCATCGACACAAAACATAAATCTCACTGTCTCGAAATATCAATGTCTCAATCTCAATATCTAGGGCGCCGTCAGTCCAGACCGGCCCCTACCATCCATCTCAAGACCACGACGGTATCCTCCGGATATCCGACGCGTCGGGTTATATCACCGGTAGGTAGTGCTCCCCAGCCAGGCTCAACGTCAACACCACATTCCTCTTGCCCCGGGGTACCATACCGGGCCCACCATATACCCGTGACGGTTCCTCCACTCCTCGACACGGATCTCCAAAACCACAGCAAACTCATGGTGGACGACACTTACATCACTAGAAAACCGCAACATTTTATATTTTTAAAAGATCATAAGTTGTAAATTTTGCGGCTTTCCCCGAAATCCAGAAATATCATAAATCTCAAGAAATCATCACAAGTGCATATGTCAATGATAATGAACTAGGCATGAACAACTGAATAACAGTATGCATTAAGTGGTAGGTAATAACTACAATGTCTAATATGACATATAAGGGAAGTACACCAATACCATGTCAACACTACTAGCTAACAATCTAAGTCAAGCAATTATATTCTCTAAAGTGTACGTGACATGGCAATTACCGATGAAGATGTGTGTGAGCCGGCAAGTAGGTGTACGTGGTACATACGCATCATCGGTAATGGTGCTGGTGTCCTAACAACATGATATCAATAATGGAATATGCAGCAAAATAAATATGCGAGGCAGAGCGAACAACAATAATGTGCGGGAGCTGAATACTAGACACAACGATAACTAAACTGTAATAATCTAATATAATCCTACAAATGGTGCCTTTTGAAATAACACAAATCATGGGGTTTTGAAAATAGGGGCTACGGTGTTTTTATGAAAAGATGAGTCTTTTGAAATATTCGTAGGATCCCTTGGGCTGTCTTTTAAAATACCCACGATTCGTTAGTTTTTGAAATAGGTAGGGGTCTAATCTAATCTAACAGCTACACTAAGCTATACGGCTGAACTAACAAGCTGAACTACAGGTAAGGAAACCGCCTATCATCTGAGTCGATACATATACATACCTGTATATATATTAGTCGGTGATCCCGCCTCAATAATATCATATCCGATACCATATCTATAATCAGATATCCCAAGTCAAGAGTGCGGATCCATCATCAAAATATAGCTCGTACGTAAATCCGTCGTACGGCATCCCAAATCTGGGTACGGGTCAATATCACATTCATCATACTATTCATCTGATATCCTCTTTATCAAATATCATGATCGGGGTATTGATTTACGTCTAGTACAATACTAATACCGCCTACGTATGCATGGACGTGTGTGAAACACTACGTCAAGGACCCGCTACAACGTCATGTCGTATCTAAGATACGAACCCTGCTATATCACCGATCTCACGGCCTCAAATCAATTCTCATCGACTCAGCTCAATCCCAAGTATCATCCTCAGTCCGTATGTGAACACATAGTCCCATACCCATGTGAACGCATAACTATAAAGAATCCCATGAGCACATATCAATAGGAATGTATGCAAGTATATATGTGTGTATGTGTGTGTAACACTACCCTAGGGTTCGCAACACTAAAGTAATCCAACACACCAATATCCATCCTAAGCATCGTTATTAAACCTAAATAACATATAATAATGGTTGGTGTGTATACGCATCCGTATACACCACCACGGACTGCGGGGGTGCTATACGCCATCCACCCGACTTCTCCCCGTAGATATAAATCTACTCACCTGGTCCTCGCTCGCCGGTGCCGACGTCGCCACGCGCTTGCATGTCGTCTCGAAGTCCACCTGGGGTACCTACATATCATAATGCACCGTATCATATTAAAATCCGACTCATGACCAAAACGACACACGAATCCCACACAGGTCAAAACCTATGGTTTGCTTTCACAAATAAACCAAAAACCCTCGACATCGGCGTACAAACGCCGAGTGATCCCGAAAAACTCAAACGCACCAATCGTGGTTTCAAAACTCACTAATTATACAAGAAATAGGTTTTAATTCATCAAGACCATAAAAGTAAACAAATTGTTTTATTTCCCAAAAATCTAGTTAGCGGTCATTAACCGTTTTAATACAAATCTTGATGTTTAAACGAAACTAATGGACATAATATTTACTAAATATCATAACTAGGTTATATAAACCATTACTAGATTTTATTCTAATCAATTTTCATTGAATTCAACATTCAAGTTTGCAAAATACCCAAATTTAACACATTAAAAGCAACAATTTGTAAACTAGCAATTAAATTAGTCTTAGAATTCCATTAACATGTGAATCTCCATATGAAAACAATAATCAAATGATAAAATCCTTCATTACAATTTTATCTCTCTCTCTCTCTCTCACACACACACACACAAATATATATATATATATATATATTACACAAACCTAGTTTGCATAAACATGTGATTTAGACAAATTCTCAAGTAGCAAATTCTAAATTTAGCAACAATATTTTCATTTTGCATGTCTTGAGTGTAAGAATACACATCATAACCATAAACAATTTATCAAAACCCTAGCTTCCCATTCAACCCTTGTCTTTTTAATTTTCAACTTGAAAATTAAACCAATCTAGATGCTTGATTAAGTTGATTACAACAACCTTTAACAAGGTAACACTTGGAGTAAGATTATACCTCAAAAATGTAGATCTATCTTGCAAAAATCTTAGCCTCCAACAATGGTTTCATGCTCCAAGATCCATGCTTGATTGATCCAAGAATGATGGATATGGTTAAATGATGAATTTATGTGACTTTGTGATTATTTTTGAGGCAAAAATGAAGGATTTTGGAGTGAAAAGGAGGTGGGGAAATTTGGGTGCTGCTCAAGGGAGGGCTCGGCTGCAACTTGGGAGTGGGGAAAAGGGTATGATGTGCATGCAAAATTCCAAGAAAACCCCCTCCAAATGCACAAGTCAACACCCCATACCTTCATGTTTAATCCTTCCTTTATTCTATTCTTTTTTTCCCATCATCTTGAAACTTGAAGTGGAAAAGTTTTGGGGGCAGCTTGGGGCTGTTTCGGCCAGAAAAAGAGAGAGGAAAGAGAGTGTGGTGGTGTGGGTAAGTGTGTGGAATTGTCAAAGTCAAACCAATACCCATACCTTATTTAACAATTTCCTTTCATTTTCTTTGTTTTCTTTCATATCTTTTCCTTTGAAAATCAAGTGGGGAAAACTATGGTGGCTGCTGAATTCAGCCATGGGGGTAAGTGAATAGGGGTGTGTGGGTGTGGGTACGGGTGTGGGGTGAAGAAAAATGATAAATACAATACCCCAAACATCCATTTACGCTAAAAAAAACCTTTTTTCTTCAATAATTTCTAAACCGTTTTGGCAAATGTTTTCGTTCCAAAAACCACATGATAAAATTTTATTTAATGTTTTATGATGCACAAAATTTGTTTCAACTCATTCCAATTTGTAATTTTCCCTAATTAAATGTATTAGTGACGGCTTAAATAATAATAAAATAATATTTTTTTTCAGAAAATTTGAAATTTCACCAGCGGCTCAATAAACAACAAATAATAGCAATTACATAGCTAGAATATGTATATTTAAGTTTTATAATAAGATATTTGTATTTTGACTTTTTACAGAAAACACCCTTATTTTACCGATTTTTGGAAATTTCACCGAAACGATTTTCAAAACGTTACAGGGATAGGCGGGAAGGAAGAAAGGAAAGAGGATCAATTGATAAGCACTAAAAAGGAGATCAGTGGGGTTAGGTATAGCACTGTGTTCAGTAAATCAGTCGAGTGGACATCAAATTCGAATTCAGAATTTTGTTTAGTTTGCTTCAACACGGCCTAAGAGAACAAGCAAAGGAAAGGGAAGTAGTGGGGGTGGGGTTATTCAGTAGTTTCTCATGCTTAGACAATTACTAAGTAAGCAGAGGCACTTTTCTTCAAATCCTTGTGTCAGTGGTTCGATTCCCGTTATACGCGATGTGGCGAAAAAGACTGATTCGACGAGATCTGACATGCCTGCATTAAGATTTCAAAAGTGTCGTCTACTTCAAGGAAATGTTCGGAACAAAGAACTTTCTCTAATACAACGCCGCATTCTCAGAAGATTGAGGAACAAGAGGAGATCCATTAAAAGAAATCTTTCTCTTAGAGAAAATCGAAACAGTAACATCAAATCACAAACTACACGAAAGTTGCCCCTTTATTATGGGGATTTACCCATAAGGGATATGCACAGAGGAAGAGAACGAACTTCATATATCCCTTTTCTACTCAATCAAGAAACAAGATCGGACGTGATTCCGGTTCGTCTCCATTTTAGTAACACTCTTCCTCAAGCAAGGCAGCCGATAAGTCATCGAAGGGTTTGTATGAATAATGGACTGGTAAGCATTACTCATTTCAAAGTTTCCCACGGTGATCTAATATCTTTTCAAGAAAATGAGGCGGGAACCCGCGGTGAAGAAATAAGGAGATCTTTCTATATCGACATATCAGTTGGGAAAATCATAGGCAAATTTCTGCCGGTCAGAATGTGGAGAAGAACCAAAACAGAATGGTTCCGCTTACTCAAAACTCGGAGGGGGTGCCGCCTACTACTCAAATCCCGGTTTTTGCAAGAGTTGCATTCTTCTATGCAAGAAGAAGACTTAGAAAGAACAAAGAAGTTTGGATCCGCAAAAGTATGCTTAGGCAGTTCCTTCGCTGAACACAACAGAATGAAGAGGAATTTGTTTCATTTCAAATACTTCTTCTTATCGAAGAGAAGAAAAGATCAAAACCGAAATCTTCCTACTCGAACAATAAGTCCTTTTGTTTACAAGTCTTCTTTATATAGTAATTCGACCTATTGCTCCGGATCCCCGTTTACTAGGAAGATAAGAATCAAAAGGATCGAACTACCTACTCATTATTCGGAGGTGAATCATAGAACACCAAAAGTTGTGGTATCTTATAGACCTAACATAGGTCACATCCCTCACGACATAAGATTGAAAGATCCAAACCTTCCTCTTCGGAGCGAAAACGGATATGGCCAAAACATATAAGAAAAGATCGACGTAGTCGCTCATAGGGACATCTCTATCCGGATAGAGGATAGTCTAGATCGATTCATATATATAGATATATATATATCTAGGAAAAAGTGCACTTTTTGACTACTACTTGAATTCATTTTTTCCGATTGATTGCCTTTTTTTACTACTACAACTACTATTTCTTATACTTTACTTAAAGCAAGGAAACATCGTTTTTCCATTTTGTTTTACTTAATTGGTCGGAGCGTAGACGAGCGAGCAGAGCCCAGGAAAAGAGGTCAGACCGTCATAGAGCAGTCTTCTACTTCTAGTCGACTGCTGACCTGAGAGAAGGCAGTCTCTCTCGGGAAACATAGCCAAATTTCTCATTTTCTCAATTTCCCTTGGCGCTACATGTCGATTTGCGGTTCCATCTTATCTCATATAGCTGGCATTTCTCATTTTCTCAATTTCCCTAAGTTAAGGAATGAGATTTTCAAGAAAGTGCATTCTCATATAGCTGGCATTTCTCATTTTCTCAATTGACTGTCTTATAAAAGAGATTGGAACTCCCAAAATCAAAAGAAACCAATAGGGCTGACAAAAGGCCTTACCTTAGACTGGCTTACAAAGGGGAAGACAGAAGGACTGCCACTAGTAAAGACTCTTACACTTACACTGGGAATAAAGAAAGAAGAGCTACTATTGATACTGAGAATTCATAAACTGCTCCCATTGATACTCGAGAGAACTCAAACCTCAAGGCAGGCAAGGATAAAGATAAAGAGTAAAAGTAAAGGGCAGGACTTCAGGGATGTTCTAACTCATACGAAAGGAAACTATTAGGACTGTTCAAACTATATATCTGGCACTCCAACTCCATTAAGCTTTCTCCAACTGGCGCTAGGGAGATGTGATGGGCTATTGACTATTCTGCTTTCACATTCTCTCTACTGATCTAACTATCTTTCAAATCTCTAACTGGCTTTTTCACTTACAGCCAGAAGGAAAAAAGAGATATTAAGACTGGCCTTCCACTGGCACTAGACATCTTAACCACAGTTGGGCAGGATGTAACAGAACTTGCAGGGCTTAGCAAAAAAGAAGGCAAAGCAACTCCCACAGGAACTGAAACTCAAACGAAAACCCCAAGGGTGGCAGGCAGATATTAGGCCCTCAACCCCTCCTTCCGACATCTCATTCGAGATGGGATGGCTTATCCGTGAATCTCTCAATCCCTCCCCTAACATGGCATTAGCCAATCAAGGAATGATAGATGGAAAGAAAGGCCCGCATTATACCCCAGGGTCAGGGAGAAAGACTGGAAATGCATAGGGGGAGTAGAGTCTTTCAGTAGCCAGATAATAGTCTATTTACAGTGGAGCAGGCATCGGCTGGCATTTCTCATTTTCTCAATTTCCCTAGGTTAAGGAATGAGATTTGAAAGGCTCACAATACATGTTCTTTGAGCGTTTTCTTGCGAATGTCAACTACCTTGTAGGAAAACCTCTGATGCTTTGCATATTGCTGATCTCTTCTTCAAACATATGGTGAATTTGCATGGAGTTCCTAAAACAATTGTGTCCGACAGAGATGTCAAATTCGTAAGTTCTTTCTGGAAGACACTTTGGGCAAAGTTGGGAACTCGACTGAACTTTTCAAGCGCCTTTCATCCTCAAACAGATGGCCTTAGTCTTATAACTGGCTGAGGTTGTCAACAGGAGTCTTGGAAATCTGTTAAGGTGCCTAGTACGTGACTTTGTTGGAACGTGGGATTCTATTCTACCACAAGCAGAGTTCGCGTACAACTGTTCAGTAAACAGAACTACAGGAAGATCTCCTTTCGAGGTTGTAACAGGTCTAAGTCCGCGTCAACCGATAGATCTTCTACGAATTCCATCACAGGTGAGAATCCGCCAAAATGGACAGGACTTTGCAAAGCATATACAGGAAATACACGAGGAAGTCCGTAAAAGAATTTCATTCATGCCAGCAATGAACACTACAAGGAGCAAGCGGACATACACAGGCGACATGTAGAATTCAAGGAGGGAGATCAAGTCCTTGTCAGAATTCGTCCTAAACGATTCCCTGCCGTTTCACAAGCTGCATTCAAAGAAAGCAGGACCGTTCGACGATTCTGAAGAGATTGGGAACCAATGCCTATCTCTTGGAGTTACCAGAAGACTGGAAGTCCCATCTTCAACGTGGAAGACCAGACAGCATATCTAGGTCATCATGAGGATGAGGAAGAAGAAACTGCACTACGCCTTCCACCAGTGACGAAGACAAAGCCAGAGATAGAAGCCATTGTTCGAGACGAGTTAATGTCTATAATCACCGGTGGTTTCCAGAAATTCTTGGTAAAGTGGAAGGGTAAGTTTGTATAGATCTGTCCGAGAATACATGGATCGCAGTGACTGATCTGCATCGACTAGATCCAGACTTGTACAAGCAGTACATCGCAGCCAATTCGTCGTAGTTTGAACTTTCGCAAGAAAACGGATGTGCTACCGCACCATTCAAACCAATATCGCGCTAGCGCTCACTCCGTTGTTTGGTCGTGCCGGGCCCTCACTCTTGGGCACCCACTCCCCACTTGACGAGAAGGGATGCGAGCCTCAGATAGACAGCTAGACCAGCAGACCCGGATAGTTAAGTGACTTCTTTTAGGGACGCTACCGGGATTGAATTGAACACAAAGCCTTGTGTTCCAAGCCAATGCTCTTTTCCTTATTCACTACCAGGATCAGGGGCACATCTACCCAACCACCTGGGAGAGGACAATCGAAAACAGGACAGAGATTCTTTATCTTCATCTTCGGTTTTCTCAGGTTTACCCGTTAGTTCATGGCCAACCACAACTTCAGAATTCCCGGCAAGGTTGCCAATCCCTCGGGTAGCATAGGATTCTCACACCTTAGGACCTCTTCCTAACTCAGAAGATCAAAGCTAAGACCAAGACCAGGAGGGAGATCCTTTTTCACCAAATAAGCTTGGATGGCCGGATACAATCAAGGACTGGAACAATCATCGGAACTTATAAAGCAGAGAGGGACTGGGCTGACCACACTTGTCTCTGCTGTTATGTCTTTCTGTGGCTCGATGCCATTGATGTCCTTCAGGCACTACTTTCCAGGGCGGGGGTATCCCTGTTCCCCTCCGAACGGCGGCCGAGACGTTAGGACGTCCGTGCCTGAGGTTCGGGGCAGATGCTATTTGGTTTTATCCGTCTATCTCTCCGAAGATGCCAAGTTGATTTATGGAACCGTGTATCGGAGGTTTAGACGGATGCGGCCGATGTAGCAGACTTCGTCAGATTCCCCCTCAGGGTGAGGGGTTTTTGATTGTGGGGACGCTCTTCCCTGCAGGCGCAAGCCCCTGCAGTTAATTACGCTACCGCATCGCGGTAACAACTTTCTCCTTCTCCAGAATTTCACTTCGTGTCGTGTGTGTTTGTTTTGTTTGTGGTTGCCCGTGGATTGTATACGGAGACTGAGTAATGCCGTCGCCCGTAGGACGTGGATTAGTCCAAATCCGTATTTACTTAGATTTGGGTTTGGTGTTTTTAGTTTAAGGATGCATTAGTCGCGTTGCGTCTAAAATCGACTTAAACATTTGTTAAGGATACGTTAGTCCTGTTTTAGACTAAGATCAACTTAACATCATGATTGATTTAATTATCCGGCCGTCGGGACTCGTCACCTCTCTGACGTCGTTGAGGGATTACAACGACAGGCGTCTGAGGAGTTCAGAGATGTATCCTTGAACCAAAGTTAATTTGGAGTTTTATTGTTTATTTAAATGTCTAAGGACACGTTAACCGTATTTGGGGTTAAGATCAACTTAGGCGGGACCGTTTAGATCCGACAAAAGAGCAATTGGCTCTATTGTTCCAGTTTAGGGACGTAGTGGTCCCTTATTAGTTTATGGACGTCTCGGTCCGATACCAGTTTAAGGACGTAGTGGTCCATTATTAGTTTAGGGACGTTTCGGTCCGATGCCAGTTTAAGGACGTAGTGGTCCATCGCCAGTTTAAGGACGTGGTGGTCCAACATTAGTTTAGGGACGTTTCGGTCCGATATTAGTTTAGGGACGTTTCGGTCCGATGCCAGTTTAAGGACGTAGTGGTCCATCGCCAGTTTAAGGACGTGGTGGTCCAACATTAGTTTAGGGACGTTTCGGTCCGATATTAGTTTAGGGACGTTTCGGTCCGATGCCAGTTTAAGGACGTAGTGGTCCATCGCCAGTTTAAGGACGTAGTGGTCCATCGCCAGTTTAGGGACGTGGTGGTCCAACATTAGTTTAGGGACGTTTCGGTCCGATATTAGTTTAGAGACGTCTCGGTCCAATATTAGATGAGTGGTCGTTGGGACTCGTCACCTCTTTGACGTCGTTGAGGAATTACAACGACAAATGTCAAAGGAGTTCGGAGATGTACCCTCGAACCGGTCGTGACTTAGTTTATGAGAGGCATTTAATTTAAGGACTTACAGCCAGGATTGGGTTAAGTCCAATTTTTATTTTAGGCTCTGCCCGATTAAAAGAATCAATCTAAACAGGGCTCTGCCTCTTTTTATTCTTGCAGTTTGATTTGGGCCAAGCCCTCAAGCATTTCCAAACAGGGCTCTGCCCTTTGTATGATTTGATTTGGGCCAGGCCCTCAAGAATTTTCCAAATAGGGCTCTGCCCTTTCATGATTTGATTTGGGCCAGGCCCTCAAGAATTTTTCCAAATAGGGCTCTGCCCTTTTATTTCTGATTTGGGCCAGGACCTCAAGAATTTTTCAAATAGGGCTCTGCCCTTTTATTTTTGTGATCTGATTTGGGCCATACCCTCAAGAATTTTTCCAAATAGGGCTCTGCCCTTTTATTTCTGATTTAGGCCAGGCCCTTTTAAATAATGAGTTGCAGGAACTCAAGAATCTTCTGATTGAAGATCAAAAGTGCTATGCACTTTTGATCTACATTTAGATCAAAAGAAAACAAGTTTTTTCTTCTTGTTTTGGGCTCTGCCCTTTTAGGAATGATGCAAGACATCAATTTTATTTGGGCTCTGCCCTTGTATAAAGGATGCAAAGCATCAATTTATTTATTTGGGCTCTGCCCATTTATTGCCTTGCAATTTATTTTGGCCTGTCAGGTCATTTTGGTTTGGGCCTTGCCCTTTAGAAAATGCATTGCATTTATCAAGCGCTTTGCGCCAATCAAAAAGCACAACAGTGCAAATTTATAAGTGCAAAGCATTATTTGATTTCTTGATCTAATTTAGATCAAAGAATAACAAGTTTTTTTCCTTTTTATTTCAAGAACCAAAGGTTCATAAAAGTGCAAAGCACTATTAATTTAAGAACCTTTTAGGTTCAAGAACCGATGGTTCATAAAACAAGTGCAAGGCACTATTTTTTTTTAGATCTAAGAAAAAACAAGTTTTTCTTGTTTTTCTTATCTTAGAGAACCAAAGATTCATGAAAGTGCAAAGCACTATTAATTTAAGAACCTTTTAGGTTCAAGAACCGATGGTTCATAAAACAAGTGCAAGGCACTATTTTTATTTATTTATTCATCGTTAAAGATCTATGATCTTGTTCATAAGAGAATTTTCTCTTCTTTAAAAGGTTTTTACCTTTTTTTTTTTATTCTTCAAGAGTTCTCTTCTCTTTTCTTTTTAGCAAAAAGTTGATGATTTTAAAATGAGGTCTAGGGTCCTTTTTATAGTGCCCATAAATTAGTTAAAGTTTGTTAAACAGATTATTCTCTAAGTGATTTGGTGAATTTTCCCCACCGTCGGATCTTTAATCCAAAGGTCTCTGTTTTACAGAAGAAATCTTATTGTTTTAACAAAAACAGAAAAGATTTCCTCAAATCATTATTCTGATTTTGAAATAAAAATTTTTATTTATTTTTTTATTTTTTTTTATTTTATTTTTATTTTTATTTTTTTTTTACTGCGCGCTGCCCAGCGCGCGCACTGCGCAGCGCGCAGTTGCGCGCAGCGCGCACTGCTCACTGCGCAGCGCGCAGTTGCGCGCAGCGCGCACTGCTCACTGCGCAGCGCGCAGTTGCGCGCAGCGCGCAGTTGCGCGCAGCGCGCACTGCGCACTGCACAGCGCGCAGTTGCGCGCAGCGCGCGCACTGCGCAGCGCGCAGAACCTTTTTTTTTTTTTTTTTTTCCGTCGTCGTCGTCGTCGTCGTCCAAGAGCTTTGCTCTAAAACTCTTGTGGAGTACGCTTCTTCATTTATTTTAACTATAATTTTCTTTTTAATTTTCAAGACAGAGCTTTGCTTTGATTGGAGAAAAACAGAAGTATTGCTTGTTTCCCATCTTGGAATTTAAACAGAGTTTTGCTCTGATTGAGGTAAACAAATGCCCCCCCACCGTTGCGCTTACGTGGCTTCCTAACGTGAGCGCAGCGGTGGTAGACTCCGGACCGTCGCGCCATCTTTTGGAAGCTGAAAGGGCACTTGATGCCTATAAATAGGACCTTTGGTCCTCGAAAAATTTTTTTTACCACTTCAAGAGTTTTGACTCAGAGCCTTGCTCTTACTTAAGAATTTTCAGAGCCTTCCTCTTGATTTTTTTTTTTCCAAGAACTCCAGAGTTCATAACCATCATAGGTAAAAATTAAATTAAATTAAAGCTGATTAATAGAGCCTTGCTCTCCATAGATCCCTGATCTAAAGAAAACCTATTTAGGGTTTCATTTAGCAGAGTTTTGCTCTAAAGGGGTCCAAAGAGAACTCAGGAGAATCCTGTTAGGGTTCCATTAATAGAGCTTTGCTCTATAAAAGATTTTTCTTATATCTTCTTAATTAATGGAGCTTTGCTCCTCCCAACTTATATGGCACTTGAGACTATTATTATTATTATATCATTTTTTTTCCCGAGCGGAGCTCTCAATATTTTCAGGGAATTTTCCTCAAATTCTCCTCATAACTGATTTTGACTGGTGTCACTCCTGTCTGCAGAGCATTGCTCTCGAGGAGTTTAACTTTTAACTTTCTGTATTTTCTTGTTTATTAATATCCCTGTATTGTTTTCTTCAGGTATTATGGCGGTGCGTCTATACAGCTTGCACGAGTTCATCACTTATGAGGATATCCGTGTACAGGGCCGTCAACAGAACCAGGAGTTTACGGACGCTCAATGTGCAGAGGTCATGGGTCGCCTGAATGCCAGCGGTGGCTGGCTGCTACCTCGTCGTTCGACCCTTTTGAAAGTCGTGCTGGGGTCAATATGGAGAGCACTCCCAGGTCTTCACGAGGCCTTACCGCTCAATGCGCTAGATGATGCCGAAGACAAGGTGCATTCAGTGTACCTGACGGGGCTGATTTCGAAGAAACGGCGAAACAACCTCGTTGACATCCTACATCAAATCTTTCAGCAGACGACAATCGTTGCTGCTTATCGAAGGCCGGAGGGGCTTGCCGATGATATTGACACCGAGGAGCGTGAGAGGCTGCGCATAAGAATATTTAGAAAGGCCAAAAGAAGTTTGGACGGCCTTACTTTTGAATTCCTCAATCCCTGCTCCGGATCTGAAGTTATTCCATTGTAATAATGTTTTCCTTTTACCGCTTTTCAAAATTGTAAGAATTTTTGCCAATATGAATGGAAACTTTTTACTTCAGTTTCTCTTATTTCCCGTCCTGAGTTTTCTGTCCATGCATAAATGAATGCGTCACGCATGCCAGATCAAATGTAGACCGGATATTCTCTCTGTCATCTTCTTTCTTTTAAAGTCAGCAGGCTGTCTTAATAACCATGGTTGATGGATGTCTAAAACGAGTATTCTGACTTCCTCAGGAAATAGCGATGGCTTAGGCCGCAGGTTCAGGTCTAATGCCTAAGACTTTTCAATTCTATAAGCCGTGAGGGTCTCATAGAGGCTTTTCTCCCTACGGATCGAGAGGATCTCATAGGTGGATTTTCTCCTTAGGAATCGTGAGGATTCCTAAGTGTGGTTTTCTCTTATAAGTCGTAAGGATCTTATAAGAGAATTTTCCCTCTTACGAATCGAGAGGATTCGTAAGTGGTTGTTTCCCTCCTCGTCGAAATTCGACTTCGGAGAGTGAGACCCGTGAATAGTATGCAAGAGACCAGTTTGGATTGACTTGCAGGGCCCCATTGCTCAAAAAGCAAGCTTTTCAATCCTTGCTGTCTAAGACTTTATCTCACGAGTCGAGCCGCCTCGACAATTTTTCACACGTTGAGACGAATCGAACGTTTCTCGCAAGAACATCTTAACGTTGCATTTAACCTCTGCTCTTTACGACAGAAGCCCGTTAAGGTCGGTGGTACTTAGGGTTTTGGCCATCGTACCGTCGCATAAGCTGATATAGTCCTCGATAGGCAATCGTGCTGTTCGAGTAGCCCTGCGACTGCCGTGTCTCTGATCCCTTCGGGGGCTGGACAAGACGTCTTCAAGCAATCCTCCTTGGCAGTTTGACCGTCAGAAGAGCAAGCGCTAGGAATTTGCCATGCCGCTTTTTACTTGAGGTTAGGCTCATTTTGGAGAGCCCCGATGAGTCATAACCACTCCGCGCTGGTGTGGGGATGATCTCCGATAGTCTTTCGGGCTTTATATGAGTTGCCGTTAAGACCCTGAAGCTAGGAATTTAGCCTTCGCTTCGTTTGCTGGCATTGCGTCCTCTGTATCGAGACGAATGTCGCGGTGGGAATTAGGGATTTTGCCGTGGCTCCGTTTGTTTGATGACGTTACGTCTGCTGTGTCGAGACGAACGTTGGGGTGACATCTCGTCTGCTGTATCGAGACGGACGTCGAAGTGGTGACCACTCCACACTGGTGCGAGATGATCTCCGATTGTCTTTCCGGTTTTATATGACTTGCCGTTAAGACCCTGAAGCTAGGAATTTAGCCTTCGCTTCGTTTGCTGGCATTGCGTCCTCTGTATCGAGACGAATGTCGTGGTTGTCTCTAGGTTACTGGTGAACCGCCGAGGTTTGGAACTAGGGATTTTGCCGTGGCTCCGTTTGTTTGATGACGTTGCGTCTGCTGTGTCGAGATGAACGTTGGGGTGACATCTCGTCTGCTGTATCGAGACGGACGTCGAAGTGGTGACCACTCCACACTGGTGCGAGATGATCTCCGATTGTCTTTCCGGTTTTATATGACTTGCCGTTAAGACCCTGAAGCTAGGAATTTAGCCTTCGCTTCGTTTGCTGGCATTGCGTCCTCTGTATCGAGACGAATGTCGCGGTGGGAACTAGGGATTTTGCCATGGCTCCGTTTGTTTGATGACGTTACGTCTCCTGTGTCGAGACGAACGTTGGGGTGACATCCCGTCTGCTGTATCGAGACGGACGTCGAGGTTGCCTCTAGGTTGCTGGTGAACCGCCGAGGTTTGGAACTAGGGATTTTGCCGTGGCTCCATTTGTTTGATGACGTTGCGCCTGCTGTGTCGAGACGAACATCAAGGTGGTGACCACTCTGTGCTGATGCGAGATGATCTCCGATTGTCTTTCCGGTTTTATGTGAGTTACCGTAAAGAAGTTGAAACTAGGAATGTAGCCTTCGCTTCATTTGCTTTGTCGCGTCCGAATCCTGCTGGGGAAAGAACGCTGGGGTGACATTTCATCTGCTGTGTTGAGATGAACGTCAAGGTAGAGCTGGGATTTTGCCGCCGCTCTGCTTTGTTTTGACCGTGAGGTCTTTTGTCGGCGTTGTATCCGAATGTTGAGGTGGAGCGGGATTTTGCCATCATTCCGCTTTGTTTCGACTATGGGGTCTTATGTTGATGTTGCATCTGCATCTTGATGAACCACGAAGGAACGCCATTGTTGACATCGCGTCTGCTGTATCGAGACGAATGCTGAGGTGGGGCTGGGATTTTGCCGTCACTCCGCTTGTTTCGACCATGGGGTCTCTTGTTGACGTTGCTTCTACATCCTGCTGGACTGTGAAGGAACGCCGTTGTTGACATTGCGTCTGCTGTATCGAGACGAATGCTGAGGTGAAGCTGGGGTTTTGCCGTCGCTCCGCTTTACTGACCATGGGGTCTTTTGTTGACGTTGCATCTGCATCCTGCTGGACTGCAAAGGAACGCCGTTGTTGACATTGCGTCTACTGTATCGAGACGAATGCTGAGGTGAAGCTGGGATTTTTGCCATCGCTCCGCTTGATGGTGTAACATCTGTGTCCTGTTGGAATGAGGAGGCACACCGTTGTTGGTCTCCAGGATGTAGATGTGGCCATTGAGATTTGGAACTAGGGACTTTGTCATGGTTCCGTTTCGTTGCGATTCTGAGGTCAGTTGTTGACGTCATGTCTGCATCTGGTTGGAGTAAGGAGAAACGCCGTTGGTGATCTCTAAGTTGTCGATGTTGACGTCGAGACCCTGAAGCTCGGGATTTTCATTCGCTTCATTTGTTGACATCGTGTCTGTAATATTGCGACAAATGTCGAGAAGGTCTCTAGGTTATCTATGAACCGTCGAGATTTGGCTTCGCTTTCTGGTGGAGCCTGTTGGGAATGTATTGTTCCCTTTTTATCTGTGCCCCTGGATTGTATACAGGGATCGATGTGATTTCATCTGTAGGGCAAAAAGCTTCATTCTTTCATTTTTTTTTATTCTATCCGCGATGCTCTATCATTTCAGCTTTTATATCGCGAAGGTCGCGATTGCCCAATCATTTCGGCTATTTTTCGCGGTGCCCAATCATTTCGGCTATTTGCTTTATTTTTACTCGCTACTTTTTATTGCGAGCTGCCCAATCATTTCGACTGTTTATTTTATTTTTACTCGCTGTTTTTTTTATTGCGAGTTGCCCAATCATTTCGGCTATTTTTCTTTTTACTCGTGCATACATTTTTACTTGCTGATTTTGTTTGCAAGTTGCCCCATCATTTCGGCTATTTCGTATGCATTTTTTTTTATGAGTAGGGGATTTGGGATCTGATACCAATCTTGGCATCAGCATCGCTGTGACTGGAATATTGCCAGGAGCGAATCATCATTTGCCTTGAAAGGACTTGGAATTTGATACCGATTTAGGCATCAGCATCGCTACAACTGGAATATTGCCAGGAGCGAATCATCATTTGCCTTGAAAGAACTTGGAATTTGATACCGATTTAGGCATCAGCATCGCTACAACTGGAATATTGCCAGAAGCGAATCATCATTTGCCTCCGTCGATGTCGAACAAAGGTGGCTTAGTAAACAGGGTTAGGGGTCCTGTCGGCTAAGGCTTTTGACTTCACGAGCCGTAAGGGTCTCACAAAGATATTTCTCCCTACAAGTCGTGAGGATCTTGTAGGTGTGTTTTCTCCTTAGGGATCGTGAGGATTCCTAAGTGTATGTTCCCCTGTAAGTCGTAAGGATCTTACAAAAGGATTTTCTCCTTATAAGTCGAGAGGACTTACAAGGGTTGTTCACCGTGTGGACATATCCCCAGTCACGGATGGGACTTGGTTAGGGAAATGTTTATTCGCGCCCGTGGATTGTATACAAGGGTCAATACTGAGCAACTTGTAGGGCAATATTGGAAGTTTGTGGGGGTTTGCTTAAGCACAGGTTTAGATCTCTGTAACTTAAGACTTTCAAGTCTTACGGGCCGTGGGGGTCCCATAAGAGAGTTCTCCTTACGAGTCGTGAGGATCTCGCAAGTGTATTTTCTCCTTAGGAATCGTGGGGATCCCCAAGTGTGTTGCTCCTTTGTGAGTCGTAAGGATCTCACGCAGGTGGTTTCTCCTTACAGGGTCGAGAGGATCCTATAAGTGTTTCTTTAACGAGGTTGCGCCCTTTCGGGTTTTCACAAACACTCGCCGGTAGCCCTGCTGTTTTTACTCACGGAGCCCTTTCGGGTTTTCATCCGTGCCCATTTTGCTTATAGACATACCGTTTTTTTTTATTCTTTTTCTTTTTATTTTTTTATTTTATTTTTTTATTATTATTTTTTTTTTACGAGGTCGCGCCCTTTCGGGTTTTCACGAACACTCGTCGGTAGCCCTGCTGTTTTTACTCACGGAGCCCTTTCGGGTTTTCATCCGTGCCCATTTTGCTTATGGACATACCGTTTTTTTTTAATTCTTTTAATTCCTTTTATTTTTTTTTTCTTTTTTTTTTTTAATACACGTCAGCCTGAAGATGCTGCGGGTTGGGAGTAGTTTAACGACATTTCGGTCATTTGCAAGTTTTAAGACATTGCGGTCCGTCGTTAGTTTAAGGACGTTTCGGTCCGTTGTTAGTTTAAGGACGTTTCGGTCCGTTATCCAGTTTTAGGACGTAGTGGTCCGTTAGGCTTTCTCTATGAATGAGCATGATGCCCCCGGCGCGTCCATATTTTTCGGAGCATGCGGTTGTGGCGGGTTCACCTTCCAAATTTCGGACAACGCGAACTTGCCCTGTTGGTATTGGTCTTCAACCCAGTTTTTGAAGACGTAGCAGTCCTCGATCAGGTGACCTACTGTTTGGTGGTAAGGGCAATAATTAGGATTATTAACGTCGCCTGGCCACAACGGACGTTTTGGACTCGGCAGATTGATGAGTCTGTCACACACTGCCAGCTCGAACAGTCCCCTTGTTTTATCTTGCGGAAACGAGTAAGGACGTTTCAACTTTTCTTGGAGGGATTGCCGCTTGTTGCTTTGGCAAGCAACCGGTCTAGGGTTACCTGATTGTTGGTGAGTGCTGGCGATGAGGGCCTTTTTTCCTTTTCCTTTGTTCTTCTTGTTCGCTCCGTTGTTTGCAGGGCCGGGATTCTTTCCGAGTAGCATGCGATTGCATGGCTGAACGTTCTCGCAGCTTCTCAATTCCTTTATTTTTGAAATAGATTCCCCGATGGAAGAGTTGGGGGTAACTTCTTCGTCAGAGTCGCTTCCAAAGATGATAATTTGTGATCCCTTGAAGTCGGCTATATGACAGTCGGCCGCGGCTCTTTTGCGCTCATCTATCGCATTTTTCCGATGTCCACAAGATTCACACTTTGTCTTGTCGAAGTGTTGCTTTTGAGCGACATACCCTTGCCACCAACAGTTAAAGGACTCGCAGTCTTCGGTAGGATGTATGATCTTCTGATGATATAAACAGAAGTTAGGGTGCATCTCTACATCAGAGAAAGAATTTTCTTCAGAGGGCGGTAGCTTCATTCCTACTAATAGAGCTTTGGCGAACCGTTTCCTCGTCTTGAATTTGTTTTTACCCGTAGTGTATGGCTTTTGATTTGACAGGAATACCTTGGTTCTTTCCAGTATGGCCATTTCATGCTCTTGATTGGCTTTTGCTTTCAGAGGAATTTCATTTAGGAAGGCATCGATCAACTTGTCTGACGGCCGCGGAATTTCTGTTTCAGGGTCCGCCATTGATTTCTCAGCGCAAGGATCCTCCTCATCATCCGTCAGTGAATGAGAAATCACTTGACAAGTCGCTACGTAGTCTTCGAATTCATCCGATAAGTTTTTTCCATCGTTTTCATCCTCGACGAAAGAACAAGTTGCCCCCGGCGTGTCCGTCTTCTTTGGAGAGTGCGGCTGTGGGGGGTTTACCTTCCAGCTTTCAGACAGCGCAAACTTGCCTTGCAGGTATTGATCCTCGATCCATCCCTTAAAGACGAAACAATCTTCAATTGGGTGACTTACCGTTTGGTGGTAAGGGCAATAATTGGGATTATTAAGATCGCCTGGCTGCAACGGACGTTTTGGATTCGGCAGATTAATGAGTCTGTTGCGCACTGCCAGCTCGAACAGTCTTCTCGTTTTATTCTGAGGAAACGAGTAATGACGTCCTAGCCTCTCTTCGAGGGATGGGCGTGGACGCACGTTGTTTTGGCGAGCGACCGGCTTTGAGTTGCTCAACTGTTGCTGAGCGTTGGCGACGATGATCGCTTTTCCTTTCTCATTTCGGGGATCGGGTCTTGGAGGAGACGGTCTATGGCCCATCTGGTCCATTTGGGCTAATTTGTCGATCAAGGCCTGGAAGGTGGTCGTCCTGAAGAACATCATGAATTGCGAGATGGTCGCCTGCGGATCGAGAGTGCCCACAAACATGCCTACCGCAGGAGCCTCTTCTATGCGTTGTTCGCATTTCGACCATAGGTTTCGCCATCGTGTTGCGTATTGGACCCACGTTTCGCCGGGCCTTATCCTGGCATTTATCAGTGCTGTTATCGGAGTGCGTTCACTAGCACTCGCGAATCTTTGTGTAAACAGCAGTTCCATCTCTGCAAATGTTTTGACAGAGTCGTTAGGTAACTCCGAATACCATTCAAAGGCTATTTCTGCTAAGCTGCCGACGAATTGACGTAGCAACAATTTGTCATCGCCTCCAGTATTGCCGCATAAGACCCTGAATTGAGCGACATGCTGATGCGGATTCCCTGTCCCTTTATATACGTGGAATTTAGGGATCGTATATCCTGGCGGGTAACTGATTTGGTCATACCAGCTCGGATACGGTCGTCCGGTTCTAACAATTTGCCCAGCCGCTTCATTCGCCTGATGAACCCGGATCTGCTGAGCTATATATTCGTCTAGGTCAACTTTGGAGATTGCCTCCTCCTTAGCTGTTGATAGAGCCGGCGGAGGATTTGACGTTTCTCCCCTGTCATCTTCAAGGACGATCGGAGGATCTTCAGCAGGAGGGTCCGGCTGTAACATCATCTCTACCATATCTTGGAAGAGGAGCGCCATCTGTTTTATGTTAGCCGCTTGCTCTGCAGCTTCTTTGTCCCTCTTTTCGAGGACTCTGCGTAAAAAGTCAGCGTCGATTTCTTGTTCTTGACGCTCATCCGAAGACGTTTCAGAGCTTTCTTTTGGCTCAGTGAGTGCAGCCATTGTAGTCATCATTTCTTGAAGCTTTTGCTGTTGCTCCTGGGCTTTCGTCACGGATCGGGTGAGCGGTCGGTGGCCCGTAGAAGTGCGGTTTTCCTCCTTTCCAGAAGCCATATAAACAGTGTGCACCACCATGCCCCCAGACTTGGGGCGTTTGTGTTCGGTGTCTTTGCGATTTGCCGAAGACACAGGGGCTTCTTGCGGCCTCCTTTTTTGAGTGATTGGAGTTAAGGGAACCGTTGTAGTGGGCACCCGAGTAGCTTTTGTTTCTTGTGGTTTGACAGAGTAATCCTTCCCCTGCTGAACCTTCATCTTTTTCTGTCGTCGGAGGCAGTCTCGATCGATCACCGACTCTTGGACCTGTCGCCAGACTTTGTAAATTTTAGAGGACAGCCGTTGAAGGGGCTGCTCTAACTTCTTCTCTGGAATATTCTTCACAGATGAATGAGTTCGCTTTAGCACCGCAGTAGGAGAGTTTCTGCGCACCGAGTTCAGCAACTCAAAGCCGTTCCTGGTTGGAACAGCAGTATCGATCTCCACCATTAGAGTTGGAGGAGTAAGTCCAGAGGGGGAGTTGCCCCCAGCCTTCCTCACTCGGCGCCAGTAGCGACGTCGGGCATGTCGTGCTGATGGAGTTGTTTCAGCTATAGGGGTGACCTCCTCATGCCCCCTGTGTTGGTCAGAATATACTGGTACCAGCTTTTTAGAGATCGACGTCCGTTGAACGGGGATGACCAACTTGTCAGAAGCGGACTTCTGAACATGGTAAGCAACCTTGGTGATTTTGCCAGGAACGGGAGTTGGGATGGCTATCCGCTTCGGGATAACATCTTCTGGTATGGCAGGCTTCTTCATAGGCCCGATGGAGCTCTGGCCTAATCCATTAAAACCTGAAGCAGTGGAGTTGGGTGACCTGTTGAGAGGGGTCACGGCGTTGGTGAGTCGATCGAAGACCGACTTCTTTGGAGATTCTTGCAATGTCATTGGGGCGTTGAAGCTTATTGATGGGAGCATGGTCCCAAAAAATAGTCCAGTGGTGGCTTGAGCCACCTGCTCCACCGGCATTTTGAAAAGGGAGGCCGCTTGGGGCCCATAAGTCACTCCTCCAGCAATGACGGAGCGAGAGTTATCGCTGCGGACGATGCAGTTCGAAGCCATTGATCTTCTGTTTTCTGCACGGAGCAAGACACCAAATCTTAGTACCTTGAATCCACAGGCAATCACAGCAAACCGCGATTTGCTCGCGAACACGACACACGAAGTGTGGAGTGGAAAGAGGAAGAGGTCCCACCGGGCGTGCCAGAATCTGTTCCCCTCCGAACGGCGGCCGAGACGTTAGGACGTCCGTGCCTGAGGTTCGGGGCAGATGCTATTTGGTTTTATCCGTCTATCTCTCCGAAAATGCCAAGTTGATTTATGGCACCGTGTATCGGAGGTTTAGACGGATGCGGCCGATGTAGCAGACTTCGTCAGATTCCCCCTCAGGGTGAGGGGTTTTTGATTATGGGGACGCTCTTCCCTGCAGGCGCAAGCCCCTGCAGTTAATTACGCTACCGCATCGCGGTAACAACTTTCTCCTTCTCCAGAATTTCACTTCGTGTCGTGTGTGTTTGTTTTGTTTGTGGTTGCCCGTGGATTGTATACGGAGACTGAGTAATGCCGTCGCCCGTAGGACGTGGATTAGTCCAAATCCGTATTTACTTAGATTTGGGTTTGGTGTTTTTAGTTTAAGGATGCATTAGTCGCGTTGCGTCTAAGATCGACTTAAACATTTGTTAAGGATACGTTAGTCCTGTTTTAGACTAAGATCAACTTAACATCATGATTGATTTAATTATCCGGCCGTCGGGACTCGTCACCTCTCTGACGTCGTTGAGGGATTACAACGACAGGCGTCTGAGGAGTTCAGAGATGTACCCTTGAACCAAAGTTAATTTGGAGTTTTATTGTTTATTTAAATGTCTAAGGACACGTTAACCGTATTTGGGGTTAAGATCAACTTAGGCGGGACCGTTTAGATCCGACAAAAAAGCAATTGGCTCTATTGTTCCAGTTTAGGGACGTAGTGGTCCCTTATTAGTTTAGGGACGTCTCGGTCCGATACCAGTTTAAGGACGTAGTGGTCCATTATTAGTTTAGGGACCAGTTTAAGGACGTAGTGGTCCATCGCCAGTTTAAGGACGTGGTGGTCCAACATTAGTTTAGGGACGTTTCGGTCCGATATTAGTTTAGGGACGTTTCGGTCCGATGCCAGTTTAAGGACGTAGTGGTCCATCGCCAGTTTAAGGACGTGGTGGTCCAACATTAGTTTAGGGACGTTTCGGTCCGATATTAGTTTAGGGACGTTTCGGTCCGATGCCAGTTTAAGGACGTAGTGGTCCATCGCCAGTTTAGGGACGTGGTGGTCCAACATTAGTTTAGGGACGTTTCGGTCCGATATTAGTTTAGGGACGTCTCGGTCCAATATTAGATGAGTGGTCGTTGGGACTCGTCACCTCTTTGACGTCGTTGAGGAATTACAACGACAAATGTCAAAAGAGTTCGGAGATGTACCCTCGAACCGATCGTGACTTAGTTTATGAGAGGCATTTAATTTAAGGACTTACAGCCAGGATTGGGTTAAGTCCAATTTTTATTTTAGGCTCTGCCCGATTAAAAGAATCAATCTAAACAGGGCTCTGCCTCTTTTTATTCTTGCAGTTTGATTTGGGCCAAGCCCTCAAGCATTTCCAAACAGGGCTCTGCCCTTTGTATGATTTGATTTGGGCCAGGCCCTCAAGAATTTTCCAAATAGGGCTCTGCCCTTTCATGATTTGATTTGGGCCAGGCCCTCAAGAATTTTTCCAAATAGGGCTCTGCCCTTTTATTTCTGATTTGGGCCAGGCCCTCAAGAATTTTTCAAATAGGGCTCTGCCCTTTTATTTTTGTGATCTGATTTGGGCCAGACCCTCAAGAATTTTTCCAAATAGGGCTCTGCCCTTTTATTTCTGATTTGGGCCAGGCCCTTTTAAATAATGAGTTGCAGGAACTCAAGAATCTTCTGATTGAAGATCAAAAGTGCTATGCACTTTTGATCTACATTTAGATCAAAAGAAAACAAGTTTTTTCTTCTTGTTTTGGGCTCTGCCCTTTTAGGAATGATGCAAGGCATCAATTTTATTTGGGCTCTGCCCTTGTATAAAGGATGCAAAGCATCAATTTATTTATTTGGGCTCTGACCATTTATTGCCTTGCAATTTATTTTGGCCTGTCAGGTCATTTTGGTTTGGGCCTTGCCCTTTAGAAAATGCATTGCATTTATCAAGCGCTTTGCGCCAATCAAAAAGCACAACATTGCAAATTTATAAGTGCAAAGCACTATTTGATTTCTTGATCTAATTTAGATCAAAGAATAACAAGTTTTTTTCCTTTTTATTTCAAGAACCAAAGGTTCATAAAAGTGCAAAGCACTATTAATTTAAGAACCTTTTAGGTTCAAGAACCGATGGTTCATAAAACAAGTGCAAGGCACTATTTTTTTTTTAGATCTAAGAAAAAACAAGTTTTTCTTGTTTTTCTTATCTTAGAGAACCAAAGGTTCATGAAAGTGCAAAGCACTATTAATTTAAGAACCTTTTAGGTTCAAGAACCGATGGTTCATAAAACAAGTGCAAGGCACTATTTTTATTTATTTATTCATCGTTAAAGATCTATGATCTTGTTCATAAGAGAATTTTCTCTTCTTTAAAAGGTTTTTACCTTTTTTTTTTATTCTTCAAGAGTTCTCTTCTCTTTTCTTTTTAGCAAAAAGTTGATGATTTTAAAATGAGGTCTAGGGTCCTTTTTATAGTGCCCATAAATTAGTTAAAGTTTGTTAAACAGATTATTCTCTAAGTGATTTGGTGAATTTTTCCCACCGTCGGATCTTTAATCCAAAGGTCTCTGTTTTACAGAAGAAATCTTATTGTTTTAACAAAAACAGAAAAGATTTCCTCAAATCTTTATTCTGATTTTGAAATAAAAAATTTTATTTATTTTTTTATTTTATTTTATTTTTTTTATTTTTTTTTTTACTGCGCGCTGCGCAGTGCTCACTGCGCAGCGCGCAGTGCTCACTGCGCAGCGCGCAGTTGCGCGCACTGCGCGCGCGCACTGCGCAGCGCGCAGTTGCGCGCAGTGCGCAACTGCCCGCGCGCACTGCGCAGCGCGCAGAACCTTTTTTTTTTTTTTTTTCCGTCGTCGTTGTCGTCGTCGTCCAAGAGCTTTGCTCTAAAACTCTTATGGAGTACGCTTCTTCATTTATTTTAACTATAATTTTCTTTTTAATTTTCAAGACAGAGCTTTGCTCTGATTGTAGAAAAACAGAAGTATTGCTTGTTTCTCATCTTGGAATTTAAACAGAGTTTTGCTCTGATTGAGGTAAACAATTCCTAAGTGCGCGAGCGCTCTCCTTCTTTCTAAAAAAAATGGGCTGCTCCGGGGGTCTGTCCTTGGCCAGTGTTTTTGCCGTGCGGGCGCTCCTAACTACCGATGAGGACTCATTCGAGATCAACGTGTTGATAGAACCCTTCCCTTCGGCCGAAGACGCTCTGTCAAATGTACGAGCGCAATATGCGGCCGTGGAAGCGGACCTCTATTCCCGGGTAAAGGTACTCGAGTCGCAACTCTATTACGGGCTTCCACCCCAACTCAACCCGGGTGGATACGAGCGACTCGTAAGGGAACATCTCGATAATGTTCTAAATGCCAACCATTACCGGGAGGCGCTGACTAGTGAATTAGTCGATCTCAAGGTGATGGAACTGAAAGGTGTTTTGCAAGAAAAGCTCTTCGACACCCTTATCGCTGAACCCAGAATCGAGTCGATAGTCCAAGTCTCACCGTACGATAACATTCGTGCGGAAGCATATGACTATATTAATTCGCGAGTCAACGCCCTTCCCACTCCGCAGTTAGAAGGCACGCTTACCCACTTCATTCGCGATATCGAAGAAGGGGGAGCTAACGCCGCTGTCTATCGGAACTTCCGTGAGGACTTCACCGATGCGGAATTTCGTCGACAGCACGGGCTTGCCTAGTCATGGAAGGGGAAGGGGAGAGGCGAGGCGGGCGGAGATTCCATTCGAAGTAACGTAACGTTAATGCACCATCTTCAAAACTTCTCGGGATCCGGAGTTTTTCGAGAAAAGGTCCCATCCTTCAATATCATGATCAGGTCGACCAAGTCAGGCCAGATCATGAGTGAATAGAAAATCGAAAACGTACATGGCTGTTCCAGCGGAAATACTTGGTTTAATTCTACCACTTCTACTAGGAGTAGCCTTTTTAGTGCTAGCTGAACGTAAAGTAATGGCTTTTGTGCAACGTCGAAAGGGTCCTGATGTAGTGGGATCGTTCGGATTGTTACAACCTCTAGCAGATGGTTCAAAATTGATTCTAAAAGAACCTATTTCACCAAGTAGTGCTAATTTCTCCCTTTTTAGAATGGCTCCAGTGGCTACATTTATGTTAAGTCTGGTCGCTCGGGCCGTTGTACCTTTTGATTATGGTATGGTATTGTCAGATCCGAACATAGGGCTACTTTATTTGTTTGCCATATCTTCGCTAGGTGTTTATGGAATTATTATAGCAGGTCGGTCTAGTAATTAGGGGGGCGGCCGTTCGGTCGCCTATGATAGACGGACCAATTGGTCAAAAATGGGTTTGTGCCGCAGGTGTTGAACGATCTACTCTACACAGGTGTGGGCTTACAGGGCTAGGCGAAGGAATCGGGCTTAGGCTGCATAGCTACAGGGATTCGCCTTCGGCACCTTGTTTCGCTTTGTCATTGTCAGTCAACTAAGTAAAGTAGGGCGAATAGCCCCCTGCGAATCCTTAAATCTTTTGAGCATGCCGCAAAAAAAAAGGATGGTCCCCTATGCATTTCATTCTTTCCGTTCCGGAAATAATGTTTGTACCTTACCCCCCATCATGGTGAACCTCTCCTTGTGATCGGGATGAGGTAGATGCCTCCCAGCCGGGGGGCAGATCGAATCGGAGTTTCCTTAGGTAGCCACCGACCTACAATTATCCTTAAACTTCCGTGCTTGGTGGAGAAGAAGAGAACAAGGGTACGCTCGCTTGCTGTCTTGTTCTCTGCCGCGGACTGGGATCGATCGCCAGCTAGGCCCTCTAGAAGAAAGTTGGAGCAACATTGTATGAGAACATATTACCCATCTTCGGGGACAAGGGGCGAAACGACCTCTCGATCTACTTACTGCAGCCCAGGACGGGCGTCGTCGTCTAGGCGTTCCCTGTTGCTCTGATTTCCCCTACGCCTAGGACGTTGTCTGGGCCAAGAGCCATAGTTAGTTGCTGTTTCCATTTGGTTGTTTTTTCTCGTTGTTGATACCGGCAAGACCCAGCCAGATGATGATGTCTGCTGGTTGGTAGTGAGAGGACTCTTAGTACCCGCAAAAAAAGGGGCGCTGGTGAAAAACAATCATTTGATTTAGTTTCTTGCTCTCCCTTAGCAGCGGGAAAGGAGTCTATCTATCTGCCTGGCTTTGGTAGATTTCCCCCAACGCAATTCAAAAACGGAAATTCCACGAATCCCTGAGGTGGATAAGTCCGACGACTCAGCAGCACTGCGGAATTTCGTTTTTCGTCCGGTGGATCTGATCTATAGTTAGGGGGCAATACATACCAAAAGGTTTGAAGAAGGAAGGCGCATAAGAGTATATAACCAACCCACCCTTATGTATAACCTATTTACATTAGTGAAGCGGCTGCATGCATAAGGGAAATGCACGTTTGTGATACCTTAGTCGGGATGCATAGGGGAGTCAACCTACGAGCACGGAAGAACGTGGGTACCACTGACTGTGGTCAGATTCTGTTTTGATTACTCCATAGAAAATCAAAGAATAGGGTAGAGTATATTACATTTCTGGCTGCTCCTTTCGTATCTGAAAAAAGAAGTAGGCGAGCGAAGTGAGAGATCAGGCGGAGGTCTCGTTTCAGAACCCGACATTCACTCCGGCATATCGCACCCCCCCAGTCCCCATGCACCACGACGATCCATATCTGAGGTCCGGGATTGGACGTCGCCCTGTGTACAGTGAAGAAGACCTGGAAGAAAAGGTCCGGGCTATTGTTAGTGCCACCACCAACCAGCCCCTGAAACTCGGGTTCAGGGATTTTTTCCGTCACCCAGATGTCACCATACTCTCTGGCATGAAGGTACCGATGAAGTTCAACAAGTACAACGGCATTGGTGACCCCACCCATCACCTGACAACTTTTGTAGCGATTGCCGTGGACTTGTTGGAGACAATCCTCCTCTCCTTCAAAAAGGAATCCTACCCAAGTAAGGTAGTTGACTTTCGCAAGAAAACGGATGTGCTACCGCACCATTCAAACCAATATCGCGCTCGCGCTCACTCCGTTGTTTGGTCGTTAGGGCTAATTCACTTGCTAGTGAGTGAACGGGGTTAAGTCTTATGAGTTCCCAATAGGTCGAGTCCACCTCGTTGAGTATGGCTGGTCGGCGCATTCGATTGAGAAAGAGTTGCTGGAAGGGCACGAGCGGCGCATTCGAGAGCGAGGGTTGTTAGTGAACGGCATCGACCCCGGCGTTTGAGGTTACCCAGTTTGAGGGTGGCACTAGCCCCCGGCGCTTGAGGTTCTGTCAAGTAAGAACCCGTTGTCAAGTAAGAAACCTTTCTGTGAAGAAACCCTTAAGTGGCGCTCATAAGTAGTAAAGCTTCCCTTCCTTACAGGTTTGAGTTGTTGAACAAAACCACTAAGACGAGTGCACTATTCGCTCGATATTCGTTCACGAGGAGGTTCAAACGAGTGGAGTGAGGGAAATTCCAAAAGACAAGGGATGAAAACCAGAACATTCGAAATCAAAATGCACGAGAATCAACGTTTTTTAGTACCCTAATGTGTGGAGCCATGAAAGGCGGGTTTTGTCTAAGCAAAACCGTCGATTCAGAACCTGTTCAGGTGAAGTGAGTCTCACGAACGGCGCATTCGCGAGTTTGAGTCCTGCCTGTCTGTAAGTCAAGAAAAGACTCGTTGAGTATGGTATACTATCAGTGAGCGTAGCTCTGTCAAGCATATGAGAGAGTTAATGAAGTTATGCTTGGAAGGCTTTCTTCAAACCCCGGCGTTGCCTTTTTGTGAAGACACCCTTGTTAGAAGAAACCCTTGAGTGAGAGAGCGGTCCCTTCGCGAGCGGAACGTGAAAGCACTTCTGACAGGGCTGGAAGGAAGGCAAGTGAGACCTCCGTCTTAAAGCCCGACCTTCAAGTCCGAGGCAATTCAAGTAAGAATGGTAGTGTTCCATAACCATAGGGAAAATAGGGCCAAGGAATGTCTTCACTCCCAGAAAAAAAGCGTCAATCTAAGGAAGCCGCAGATGAGATTTCTTCCTCAGAAGCATCTTACCATAAGCAAAAGCTCACCATGGCTTTAGTTGACAATGAAATTCAAGTAGGCCAAAAAGAAAGCAAGGCACAAAGAAGATATTGCCAATAGAAAAAGCAAGGCAGGGGTTCCCTTTTCCTAAATGGAAGTCAGTGCAAAATGCCATCAGTCAAAGGCTTTCTTTTAGCGGATCAGTGAAAATAATCTCTTCTAGTAAGTCATTTGTCCGTTTCTGGTCTCCGGTATCGATTCCCGGTCCCCGGGCCTACTTCCTTAAAGCTTGTTGCGGTATTCTCACTCTGATCCTACCTCCGGGAAAGAAAGAGAAAAAAACCCAATGGGAACTCGATGAATACTCATGCATTCCTTTCCCTCTGTCATTATACGTCAATTCCGGACCAAGTTAGGGGAGCGGACGTGGCACTAGCCCTCGGCGATTGAGAGCATAGCCCTCCCCGGCGCTTGACCACCTCTCTGTGAAGAAACCCTTGTTCGAGTTTTCTTTAACAACCCTTTCAGCAAGAGTGAGAGAGCGGAGGAGCCTTCGCGAGTGAACGGAGCAAGTAATATCGACAAGAACTTGGCTGGTCTACCTTTCCAGGAGAGGGGGTTTCTTCAGGTGGAATTCCTGCTTTGCTGAGGCCACTTTTGAAGCCAAATCCCACGCAAGATTCCATGCATTTTGATAGCCAATAGGACTTTCATCTTTCTTTGGAAATCCTCAATTCTCTATCTCGTCTTCCTTCGCTCTTCTCTCTTCTGCAGATTCCATTAGGCAATGATCAGTCTTTCTGAATCAGCCAGACAGGCCTCTTCTTTCTGAAGCGAATTCCTTCCTCTCGTCAAATTCATGCGGATATAGCATACGGATCAGTAGTCTGACTCTGTCTTCCTCTAGCTTCTCCCTCTCCCTCTTTCCTTAAAGAGAGGTTCTATCGAATGAAATCCAAGAGAGTCCCTCTGTCTTTCTTTCGTACTGAGCTGCTGAAAGCATTCGTTGTATTCATTGGGATGCTGCACACTTTGGCTAGAGAGGTTCAAGCCCTCTCCAATCGAGCTAGAACGAACTGGAGAGGGGGCTCTGACTCTAGCAAATAAAGATCGCATCCTTCCAGAAGAAGGAAAGATCTTTCTAGAAGAGAAGATTAGGAAATTCCCTCCGAGAATACTTCCTATCCTTAGCGGTCGAGTGAGTAAACCTTTCTTCAATAGAAGACGGGACTTGAAGTCAGAATAGCAGCCAAGGGGATATGCCAGCAGGAGAGATCGAGAAAGGCTAAATTCCTAGGCAAAGCAAATGTACCAGTAAGAAGGTCCCAAAAGAGGGTTCATCGAAGGTCCTAGAAATGTATACCTTGCAAATGAGTCTCACTTTCTTAATGGCTATGAAAGGCTAATCCTCTCTGCAAAGGTCAGGTTTAAGCAAAACCGTCGATTCAGAACCAGTGAAGTGAGTCTCACGAGACTCGTTGAGTGATGAGATAGGGTTAGCTTAGCGGTCGTTTGAATTGCGTAGTTAGTCAGTTCTGAGGGACGGACGTGGCATTAGCCCCCGGCGACTGACGTATGAGGGGTGTTGTTTGAGTCGGTTGCCCTTTCACACAGACTTTCTTAATTCAGAGTGACCCCTTCGCGAAGGTCATCCCATTCCCCGAGTGGCACGAGCTAACAAGTCAGCAAGTATGAACTCGAGTGAAACAACTACTGAAAATTGATGAACTCCCGGCATTGGGAAGGGAGAACTCTGTCTATCTACGGTGGGACAAGCAAGTCATCTTTTTTGATCACCGAAAAGCAAAGCAGGTATGTGAGCCGGTCCCGAGGAATAGTCTTCTTGATGCACCTAAACCAGGTTCGAAGAGATCAACTACAAGATCGAAGACAAAAGGAGACTTTAAAGAAGGGTAGCTGGATACACTCAATCGGCAAGGACTGAAGACAGGTCCGAGACAGGGTCTGGATGGGAATCTTCGTTATAGGCATCTGAAGCTGATACAAGATCCGGAGAATCTTCTAGCGTAGATCCACATGACGGGTTCCCACTTGGCATGGAGACCTTTGGTGGTTTAACTGTCCCACTCTGTGGTGCAAGCCCCAGGAGAGAGCAAAAGACCAGGGGAGGCCCACTTCATTATCTTCTATACGAACGAGAGGAAAGACGCCTTAGCAGTAACTCCACTTGTTAGATCAAGAAGCCACCCATGGTCTCGGGCAAGAAAGACACCAGCCGCCAAAGGCAAAGGCTCAGTCCGAGGGACAAGCAGGTTCTGCTGGAGAGGATGGCTCAGTGACAGCTGCATGATCTCTCTTTTTCACTTGCGCGGAACCCAATGATTGATTCACCAGCTACTAGTTAGTTGGTAGGGACAACCTCACCCGTGTGTGAGCTAAGAGAGGCATAATCTCCCTATAAGGCCTCTGCACTCTCTGATAGAGTACTTCGATCTCCAGTATTTTTTCTCCCAATCTGCGCCATGGTCCGTTATAGCAGATTCATTCAAGTCCACTTCTGCTACATCGTTATCCAACTCCTCCATCTCGTCAGCCCAGGATTTAGAGTTGGAAGAGGACCCCTTAACCACCTTTTCTCTGTAAGAGGTTCTTTTCCTTTCCCTACATCGTTAAAAGACATGGTTGTTAGTGAGACAAGAGAAGTACTGTAAGAAAGTTTTATGGTGGTGCTAGGAGATTCGGTGGTTGTTTAACCTGAGGCAATGACCAGAGAGAGTAGAGTTTTTGCCGGCTGGGTAGAGGTTCCGGAAAATCAAGATTTTAAAGTTCCTACCACCAGCCAATAGACCAAACTGCTCCTCTTCCTTCTATCGGCAATAGACGTACGACCGGAAGTGTCATTCCCGCCAGCCAAGCACACAAGCATAGGCAGGAAAGGGTGTGGGTCAAGCAGGCCGCTTTCGGCTGTAAGCAAGCAGTCGGCAAGCCGCAGGGCAGCAAAGGATCGATATTTAGCAAAACAGGATGGCCAGAACTCTCGACAAGAAAGTTCGAAGGTTGTGAAAGGGAGATCTTGTCCTAGCAGTCAGGAGACCGATCGTCGTCACCAGAAGAACTCGCGGGAAATTGGCACTGAGGACCGTTCGTCGTGGACCAAGTCTTCACCAAGGCGCCTATCAGCTAGTCACGGCAGACGGAGCCAGGACACTTCCACCAAGAAAACAGATGCGCGTTAGTGAGATCGTAGAAACATAAGGGATAGGGGCTTTCTTATAGCCAGTGCGCTCATCCCATCCATTACTTCTTTCTGCAGTTTCAGTTTCAATCTTGTAACTCCCCTTGAATATCTGTCTTTGTTTCAGTCTACAGTAGTTGTTTAGGTTTCATAAGATAGTGATGACTTTCATCCGTTAAGAAATGGTCCTCGCTGGAAAGAAAAACTTGCTGGCTGTAGCTTTAGTGGAACTTCCAGAGTGATAGATCGGTTACTACTCTGCCACCGTTGAAAAGTTTACTTAACGAAAGAGAAATCCAGCAAGATAAAGTAAGAAGTCTTGCGTCGCTTTCCATTGGTGGTATGGTATCAGTCAAGCATCTGACAGATGTCTTTCTCAATCTCTTTCAGAAGTGCTCTCTGAAAAAAAGTTTGAAGAAAGACCTTCTTTTTGGCAAGCAACCACACCACGTAAAAAAAGGCCTACTTTTCGATTTGACGGATTTGGGAAAGAGATCAGGCTATATGCTTAACAAATATATGTAAAACCTATTTCTGATTTCAAGTGAGTTAACCGAACCGGTTTCAAATAAAGATTTAGTAAGTAAGTTACAAGAAAAGATGGGCCACTAAGCAACAAATGCGGATAGGCCTGAAGTAGAGGGGATGAGATCAGCTCGATTGTAAAGTCAAGTTTCATGGAAGTCTCTTTCAAGAAGGATTCTTTCCTTTCTATTGCTAGTCGTGAATGATACCCGGATTGCGCTATAGGTTCAATAAAGCAAGGCCCAATGGTGCCTTATTCACCCTATGGTCACAGGCCTGTAACCGGTGGCTACGATTTCTCACTCCGGGATCAACTAAAGCACCAGCAAGATAAAGTGATTCTAATCTAATAAGTTGAGTTAAGTTCCTCTTTTTTTTGTCTTGGCTCATCCTATGTCGCTTGCTATCAATCACTTCTTCTTGAACGAAGACCAAGCTAAGCCGTTCCCCTGGGGTTGTCTAGGCGGAAGGATCTTACATCGCTAAAGAAGAAGTGGAAGCCTAAAAATCATTATTCGAGACTAGCAAGCAAGACAATCACTAGTCTAGTTAGGGTTCGATCATTTTCTTACGATGCATCAAATCAGCAACTCCCTTTAAGTTAGATTGGCTATCCCGCCTGTTCAAGAGTTTCAGTAGCTTTACTAATAGATGATAGAGGGGGGACTAGTTCTAAAGGAAATCGAGAAGATAAGTCGACGAAAAAGTAATAAGAAAGGGTGTCAAAAGCCTATCTTTTTCAAGTCCACTCTTTGCTCTCTGAATCCTAATAGGATAGTAAAAGAAGAAGAACTCCTTACCCTAACGACGGAGTGAGCGCTAGCGCGATATTGGTTTGAATGGTGCGGTAGACCAAGCAACGGAGTGAGCGCCTAGCGCGAAAGCCTATAGCGGTAGACCAAGCAACGGGCGCTAGGCTAGCAAGAAAACTAACGCGCAACGGCTCAGTCCGTTGCTTGTTCAGTTCGTTGCTTGTTCTATGTCATAGTACGTAAGTCTCCCCACCCCTTTGTGGTGTGCCCACCTAGCTCACTCGCTTTGACCTTATGTGGTGTACGGCTATGTACGTAGCTAAGTACACAATAGATATTTCTTCTAAGATTCTTTCTTAAAATCAAACAAAAATACCATGATTCAGTTGTCTACGTGCTTTAGGAAGTCAGTTGCTATTTCTCATGTTAAAACAGAACAGGCAAGTGTCAGTTTTAAACAACATCCCTTATTTCCAGATATCTTTAAGAAGAAACCTTCGTTGGTGCCAACACCGCCTATTCTGCTTCAAGCTGGAATGAAGGAGCGATTTCTATCGCTAAGTCCTGCAGAAAGGACCAGAGTGATAAAAGGGGTCTCGAAGAAACCTATTTATTAGGGGCCACAAAGATGCATCAATAAGTGGGTCGGCATTCCTAGTGTGGTTGACTATCTTGAAAAAAGACTGTCGTCTAACAACCCAGAACGGCAGAGAGATACTCACATTGCTGCACCACAGCAATCCGCTGATATGTATCCTGGATATATTCCCATTATTACAGCACTCTTTTTGGTCAAAATGCACATACACGGGATTGACTTGTTACCCATGATTACCACTATTCTTTCAATAAGTGGGGAGACTTACGTACATAGCTACGCGAGTGGGTCAGTTGTCGAAGTTACCGACTTAGAAGCTACTCACCCTAAAAGCGTTGTATTGCTTGTTGGCATTATAGCTGCTTACGCTTTAGTTATCACTGCCAAAGCTGTAATGGTGTCTCAGTGTTATTAGTATGTATCTACGCGACGGTACGGTATGCACTATGTAATAGTACGGTTCGAGTTGGTTGTTCCTGACTTCTGAGCTCGGATAGTCAACATTAATGCCTACGTGAAATCAAGATATGAGTTTCCGTCTCCTAGGAAAGTTGCTAGTTAACTTGGTATAATCCAATCTAGATCAGAGCACTGCAAGGTGAGCAGCAGAAGGAGCAGGAGAAGCAGAAGCTGGAGAAGCAACATAGTCAATCTCCGCACGAACAGCTATGGCTTGACAGCTTTTAGCTCGAGTTGGAGTTGTTGTTTGCCACTCTGCGTCAAGGCTTGCTTGAGTTTCTTCTTTTCCTTATCCCTTCTTTGCTTAAGGAGTCTGGACCGGGAATCTCGTCCATTAAAGGAACAATATTAATACCTGACCGGGGTGAAAGCAAAAGATGCAGGGGTTTCACCGCCTTAGTTCGGGTGGTTTACTAGTCTGAAATCGGATGAGGTAATAGCAAGCCCTAGGTCAGTGAACTTCTTTAATATCGGAAGTAGGAAACATCTACAGCTACTGCCTGATCTGCATCTAAACATCTTCCGCCATAAGCACCACTTTCAAGATGACATTGATGAAGCAATCAAAGCGGCAGCAACAGCATCAGGATCATAGTAAAGGACTCGGCGATTGAGAGGAAGCAGGCAAGCAAGCAGACAGGTTGAATCTGCTCATTAGGTCGCAAGGAGCAAAGCAAACAGTAGAAACAGCAGAAGCTGGTGTTATTATGTCTGTCTTTAGGCCAACTTTACTAAAGAAAAAAACAGTCGTTTGTGACCTCCTGGGGATGTTCTTTGCGAGTATTTTATCTAAAGAAAGAAAGATGCAGTAAGGGCAAAAGGTAATGAAATGAAAGCTAGTGCCATCCCAGCCCCGCCGGCCTTTGAAGAGGCCATCCCGCAAATGATTCATATTAAGAAAGTCATCTTAGTTTTAGTTTCCCGGTTCGGTTCAAAGAGCAAGTCGGGTTCTTTCTTTGCTCAATCTCTCTTGTTTGAGTTCCTGAGTTCGAGATGAGTGAGTGAGGATGAAACGAGTGCAGTGAGGCGAGCGGAAAATGAATCAATTCATATTAGTACATTTTGCACCTAAGAAAAAGAGAGCTATGGTTGCTAGAGTTGATGAGTGACTCCTTCCTCTTCCTCGGGGAGAAAGAGTATCCTTCTTCCTGTGAGCTATTCCGTTACTAAAGGAAAACCGTAATGTTAGTTTATTTTTCATCCATGACATGACATTCTGATGGAGTTCACAGTTCGTCAAGAAAAGAGAGATAGGCTAGTTAACTGGTTTTCTCATCTCCATCGGGGTAAGATCAAAGACAGAATTGAGATGGTGACGAAGAAGTCAATTCAGATAGGATAGGACCTACGCCCAGCCCCACAGGGAGTATCCAGGCTTCTTCGGCTTTCGAGTGAGGAGTTCTAGCTGGAGTTGTTGAGTTGGAAAGCGATCTTCGGGTTTGATCTCGATACGTGAAAAGTGATGAACGATCCCTTTAATGAGTCCCCACAAAGAAAGGGAAGGGGCGAGATGTTGTCATTTCGGTATTGAAATGAATCGTGAGCCCGGGCATAAAGAAAGGTACGGTTGAGCGGAGAAAGGAGTGGAAAAAGTGCCTCTTTTCGGGTACGGTAATAAAGGGTTTTCAATTCAATCTCTCTTTCCAATCAATCACGATCTGACATCAGATAGTCACATATAAGAAGATAGTACGATCAAGCCCCTTTCGAGAACGAAGAATTCTCATAGATCAAGAGAGGGAATCGAGTCGAGATAGTACGCTCCAGCCTTTAGCCAGTGACATTCTTTTATCTCGAGTGAAGCGAAGAAAGGGGAGAATTAGTGTATTATGATAGAGCGACAATTCGTCTTTCATGCATTTGGGACCGTTGTCGCTGGAGATTGAACTTAGTGCTAGGCTTCCGCTGTCGATCCGGTCCGGCCCGGGTGATGAAACTGAACGTACTTTGGTTAGTCATTCTGCTTGTATCGACTTCCGTCTGTCCCTGATCCTTTCAAGCATAGAATGAAGCGAGTGGGGATTGCCGGGTTTCAGCTGCTTTCTCTGCTCTTAGGTTCAATCTCTTCTCTTCTCTTATAGAGCCAACGCGCCTATTCTATTACATTCCTTTCCTTTTACCCTTTCTTTTCTTACTTACTTACCCGTTTCGCTATTCGATCGAGCCGTTCCAGAGATCCTACCTGGATCGAGTCAGATTTGGGGCGGCTGAACCCACTTGAGCTGAAGCCTTGCTAGATTTCGAGGGAAAGGTGAGAAGAGCTGATCGAACCGCAACGGTGAGTTGTGCGGTAGCCTGGCTTAGGAAGGGGGCTAGTTTCTAGGCAAGCCATCCATATAATATGGGCATAACCTTTATGCCATCTAGCTTCATAGCCGGTAGTTTCCGTTGATGATTATGTTCATCTATCGGATCAGCTCCTTCTTTTCTTCAATGACTGCTTCTTCTTTCTTATGCTTGCCCTCGTTCAACCCTCTTCTCTAGACCTCCAAGATGCTCTGTACGAAGTTCATGGATTTTAAACTCCTGCGTGCGAGACATGGTCAGCTAATTGCTTTTCAGCTTGTTCCAGCTTCGTTGCTTCCGTTTTGTATGAGAGCGGGCACTTTCTTATTCTTAGTAAGATAGGGGCATGAAAAGTGGACAAGGAATTAATGGAAGTTGCAAGAGCGAGAAAAAGGTTTTGACAGCTCCATCGGAGAGCTACACTCAGCGAGTCCTTTCTTTTCACACGCACTTCGGCTGCCCTTCCGCAACTGGTTTTGAAACCTATACTATGCCATTTGTCACACATTTTGTACTTTCTCCCTCCAAGATTGAGACTTCCCACCGAGGCAGAGTTTCTCCTTCTTTTCTGAGACCCCAACCCTAGAGTGACTCTGCTGTAACCAAAGCATTCTTAGAAGCTGTCTTTTCTCCCCATCCTACATGCCTGCAATACTGCCCGTCCGAATACCATGATTTGAGATGCCTTTGTTGTTCCCTTGGAGACACAGATACTACTGCTACCTCCGAGTACCTATTACTCCACCGTGGAACTGCTTCTTTTGAGAATAACATAACTTATATAGCTAGGTCGTTAGTTACCTCATTCCTACCCTTTGCCCCCATCTACACCTGTGTAACCCTTTCCAATCCCTAAGTTTTGACATATTCTATTGGGCATTTAGGAGACAAAAAGCAACTTCTTTGGCACTTTCCCCTTGGGAGGACTGGTAACAAATAGTCCTTGGTGTCACTGTCCCTGGGCTTACTCCAAGTCAACTTCTATCCTATCACGTCGCCTGTAATCGGTCTTTTGAGAATCAGTTGCCTTTCTTCTGGCCTTTGTAGCACCTCCTTTCCTACGCTAGAGGTTGGAGAGAGGAGCGAAAGATGTGCTGACTTTGCCTTAGGCGCTGTAGCTAGGTCCCATTTTCTATTTCTCGAGAAAGTCGCTTAGGGCGTACAAAAAGATAGGAATTGAGGAACTTCCTTACGCCTATGAGCTTCCAAGTTTCGGGCTTAGTCACAGCTAAATGGCAAGTACAGGAGAGGGCTAGTCAATACTATATTCGAAGAAAGGGCACAGATTCAGTCAGGCATTTAGCGGATAAAGCTTTGGGAACGAGGCATAGATTAGATTCTAAGGGTTTATCCCAGGTCTCTTTCAACACTTTTTTGATTTGCAGATAGATAGCACACATATATATAGATAGGTAGGTACGTACCCACTGTTCTACGATCTCGGGACTCGGTTAGGATCTCAGAAGAAAAAACGAAAAGAATGTATTGCCTTCAAGCTGTTTGGGTGCTCTGGTACAACTGCCTGTAACTTGAAATTTCCGGTATGCTATCTACTGCTCTACTGCTACTGTAAGGCAAGCAGTGCCCCTTTGTTTAATCAATCGCAAGTGAAGCGGACAAGGCAGGAGGACCTTTCGCTAGCATGTCGAAAGAGCTTCCTTTTCTTCTTCTTCTATAGCGTAGCTGGTTCCAGTTCTAATCGATGAAAGAAGGGCTATCGTCCTGGAAGAAAGTTTATTCAAAGGAAGGGCCCTAACCTCGATGGGATATCACACTTACTTAGTGGTCAGAACCCGTCCTCTAAGTCTCTGAATCTTGAGCTGTCAGCAACAGGTTTTGACTTTTGACTATGACCAACCGCACACTCCTTTATTTATATTTACACGTCTTCGATGACCTACCCCGGGAAAGAAGATTAGGATTTGATTATTGAATCCGAGGTTCTATGGTACTGAAAAAAAAAGCTACTGGCAATCAATCGAAATCGGGTGGGGAGTAGTCAGCTATTCCTTTCTCTTTCGCTGTTAGAATACATCAAGATCAAGCTTGGGGAAGAGCATACTCGTTAGAATCTTCTTACACGGGTCAATACACTCTTAGAGAAGAGATAGGTTGAGCTAATCGTTATACTTGGGTTAACCCATACCACTAATACGGACAGGACAGGCTTGGAGGATTAGGATAGGCGCGGGGATAGAGTCATGCCATACCTTTAGCATTGTTACTGGATCGATATCGATAGAGGTGAAATTCAATAGATTCGAAATCGACGTTCCAACACAGAGTCTGAAGAGGCAATTCGTTTTGGACTTGATCCCAGAGAGGGGCTAACGTTTCCTTTTTAGGTTAGGCTGTCCCACTTATTGGCTTTTAGGGTTAGCTTTCGAGCTAGGCGGTACAACACAAAACAAAGTCATCCTTACAAATGAGAAGCCAGGCCAGGAAAAGGTAAGACCACACTTTGATTTCGACTAGACCGCTCAAGAGTGCTTGCTGGACGACTTCCATCACTGGGACCGCTTTCCGCTCTGAATGAGCTCTCTTTGCTGACAAAACTACTGCTTGTTCATAAGAGTTTGAAGTATGTGTTCACTCAGAAGGAGTTGAACATGAGGCAACGCAGATGGTTGGAGCTGATGGCCGACTACGACCTTGATCTTAAGTACCATCCGGGAAAGGTTAACGTCGTGCCGGATGCGTTTAGTCGGTTACCAGCAATTCAGGTATTGACTGCACAGAGGGAGATCATTGCGGATTTTCGGAGATTTGACTTGGAGGTTGTGCTACCACATGCTACGGGACAGTTGATGCAGTTGCAAGTACAGTCGTCCTTAGTTGAGAAGGTTAAAGCGGCACAATCACAGGATCCTAGACTGTAAAAGTTTCGAGAGCAGGTTGAAGCCGGACTACGAACCGATTTACTGATCCACGAAGATGGTTCGTTGAGGTATGGTAGCCGTGTGTGTGTGCCAAAAGGGGATGTACGTGAAGAGCTTATGAAGGAGGCACACAATTCAGCTTACTCTGTGCATCCAGGAGGGACAAAGATGTACCGGGATATTCGACAGCACTTCTGGTGGGAAGGTATGAAACGGGAGATTGCTCGCTTCGTGGCTAAGTGCTTGGTGTGTCAGCAAGTCAAGGCCGAACACCAAAGGGTTGCTGGTTTGTTGCAACCACTTCCGATTCCTCAGTGGAAGTGGGAACATATAACCATGGATTTCGTGACGACCTTACCGCGGAGTCCAAAGAGCAACAATGCAGTATGGGTGATTATCGGTCGGTTGACCAAGGCGGCTCACTTTATTCCTTTTCGGGTTGGTCAATCGACGGAGACTTTGGCAGAGCGGTACATGCAGGAGATTGTAAGATTGCATGGAGTACCGGTGAGCATCGTGTCCGATCGGGACACTCGGTTCTTGTCACACTTCTGGAGGAGTTTACAAGAAAGTTTGGGGACTCGATTGAAGTTTAGCACAGCTTATCATCCTCAAACTGATGGACAATCGGAGAAAACAATCCAGACCCTTGAAGATATGTTGAGTGCTTGCATGTTGGACTTCAAAGGTTCTTGGGAGGATCACCTACACTTGGTGGAGTTTTCGTACAACAATAGCTTCCAAGCGACTATTCAGATGGCTCCGTTTGAAGCGTTGTATGGTCGTAAGTGCCGTTCACCTGTTTGTTGGGATGATGTTGGTGAACGAAGGTTACTAGGACCAGATTTGGTGGTACAGACAGTCGAGAAGGTGAATACCATCAGGAAGCATATGAAGGCAGCTCAAGACAGACAGAAAAGTTAGGCTGACACGTCAAGAAGACCTCTAGAGTTCGCCGTGGGTGATTTGGTATTCTTGAAGATATCACCGACTAGAGGGGTGATTCGCTTTGGGAGTCGGGGAAAGCTTAGTCCTCGATTCGTTGGACCTTTCGAGATATTGGAGCGTGTTGGAGAGGTAGCGTACCATTTGGCGTTACCACAGTCATTGGCAGGAGTGCACGAGGTGTTTCATGTATCTCAACTACGGAGGTATGTTCGAGATGAGACTCACGTCTTGGATCATTCGGAGTTGACCGTACGGGAGGACCTAACTTTTGAGGAGCGACCGGTTGAAATCAAGGATCGAAGAGAAAAGGTTCTTAAGAACAAGGTTATCCCTCTTGTGCTAGTTTCTTGGGGTAATCGATCACATGGAGAATCCACTTGGGAGCGAGAAGATGAGATCCGGCAGAAATTTCCTCACCTTTTCCTGTAGTTAGCTACCTTGTATTCTGGGAATTTCGAGGACGAAATTCTTTTTGTAGTTGGGTATGATGTAACACCCGAGCCCAATAGTACTATTTCTGTTACTAGTTGAGTGTTAGACATTGCTCATTTCAATTATCTTGTTTGTTTGGTGCTTGTTGCTAAATTTTAACCGGCCAGGTCATTTTTGCCTATAACAAATTTTAACACCTAAAATGAAATTAAAAATATCCATATTAGCCTACTCGTCACCACTAGTCGCGTGGTAGCGTCCGCGCGTCAAGATTTCATCCCGTTCGGTGAAACGGGCGAGTTTGGACGGCTACGCGCGCGTGCAAGTGTCCGACTTGGAGGCATGCATTTTAATCGTAAAACATCTCATTTTAAAATTTGGAACCCGCTTAAAATCCTATTATTTGAATTTGAAACATTTGGGCGCAACCCGGGCGCGATTTGGAAATGTCTCATCTAGCGCCAAAATACCCATTTAAATTAAAATCTAAAACTATGCATATATATATTTTTGTTACTCATGTAACAGTTTAAATCTTTTAAAATTTTAATTCAAATTTTCCCTTTACACCTCCCAGCCAATCACGAGGCTAATCTCTCTCGTGGGCCCCACCTCGTTCTCTCTCTATCTCTCCTCTCTCTAATCTCAATCTCTCTCTCTCCTAAAATCTTTCCCTATCTCTCTCTACCCTATCTCTCTCTCTCTCCTCCTTTAAATCCTCTCTCTCTCTCTCTAACCCTTATATTTTTTCCTCACGTCCTCAACACTCGCAGAAATCCACCACGAGAGACCTTCGAACCCCCAGCAAACCCTAGCCACCTCGTCGCCGTCGCCGCCGCAGTCCCCGCGCCGACGAGACCACCACCAGCACCCTTGCCTACGCCGCACCTCCGTCCTCCTCTGCTCCCTCCTCCGAGAGCCTGCAGCCAACGCCACGCCACCTGCACCCACAGTGCTCGCCGTCGCCGCCGCCTCCCATCGCCGACGACGTCGACTTCCTCCCTTCACCCTCGTCCCGACCTCTTCATCTTCCTCCTTCTTCCCTCGCCGGACTGCAACTGAACCCGAGCCTAACCCTAACACCAAACCCTGTTCGCCGGAGATCGCGCCTCGTCGTCGTTGCCAGCACACCGCCGACCACCTCCTCTTCCCCCTACGATCCAGACCAGGCCAGGACCTCCTCTACTCACCGCACCATCCCGTTCCAGCGACCTCCAGCAACTTCCAGCCTTGACTGCCGCCGTCGCTGCCTCGCCGGCGCCCCATCGCCGTCGAACCCGTCGCGGTTGACACCCGTGCCCCCCGGTAAGCATCTCTTTACTTTCTCCCTTCGTGTTAACCCCTCGCTGGTCGTTCATATCCATGTATTGTGTTTTACTAAGTTCGTCGCTGTTTGACATTTCGCCGGATTCCGGCCGTGCCGACGACTTGACCCGACTCTCCAGCGAAGTACTCCAGTCCGTGTGGTCCCGCTGTTCGTTGTTTGGACTCGATCCGTGGCCCGTGCATCCGTCGCGTGTTTTCCGCCGACGCTACGTTCGTGTTTTCCGGTTTGCGAAACCGTCGAGGCAAGTATCCGAATACTTGCTCTAACATGCTAATATACAAGATCAAGTCTTGCTATACATTTAATTATCATATTATTTAATATAACCACACAGTTGATGGTAATATCGATATTATAGTATAACTTGGAATTGACGGTTGCAATTATCATTAACATTGAATCATTATAGTAGCTTCATGTAATTAATTGGTCTGCTATTAATCCATGCTTTAACTAACTAATCCAATTAGATTGTCCTTGCTTTCACTACTACAAATAAGGGTTGCCCCTACGGATTTATCGGTAGGGGCAACCCACTGCCCCTACGGATATATACGTAGGGGCGAAAAAAGACCCCGTAGGTGCAAAGGCCGCAGGTGCAAGTTGAGGTCCTGAACTTGCCCCTACGGATTAATTTCAGGACCTACGGATAACTCGGTAGGTGCTATAGCCCCTACGGAGTACCCCGTAGGGGTAATAAAATCATATATTTAATTTTTTTTTTTTGAATATATTGTATATACCTACGGATATACCCGTAGGTCCTATTTAGTCCCCTACGGATACCGCCGTAGGGGATATAAAGTAGCCCCTACGGATTGATCCGTAGGGGCTAGTCCCAACACACTGCACTGAGATCGGGGGGAAAATATCAGGAAACCTGACATTTTGCCCCTACGGATGAAAACGTAGGGGATAAACAGTGGCCCCTACGGACATATCCGTAGGGGCACCCCCAACACCCTGCACTGATATCAGGTGGGAAAATATCAGGTTTCCTGATAGTTTGCCCCTACGGATAACGCCGTAGGGTCAACATATCTACCTACGGATTAATCCATAGGTACATATTGTCTGTATTTTTTTTTAAAAATGGGCTGCTAGATTTTTTCCCGCCCTGTGCACAATACTATATACATCAATCAAATCATATATTGCAGTATTCATACTCACATCTCACGCATATATATAATATACAAAAGAAACCCAAAAACTGAATATGATATAAATACAAACCAATATCAATATCGTTTCAAAATGTAGTACAATGTGATAAAAATAAATACATGTTTCAAAAAATAAGAACCAAAAAGCTACCCTAGTTCGGTCCAGCTCCACCTCCGAATAACGTTAAAATAACGTGCGCCTGCTCCTCGGTAAATACACTCTCCAATGCTACAGATAAGGGAGTCTGAGCGGCATGTGGAGCTGGCGTTGTGGTCTGCGCAGCCGCCGTCGAGGTAGTGGCTTGCGGAGCCGCGGCTGCGGGAGTCTGAGTGGGCGGTGGAGCTACAGGAGCTGTCTGCGGAACCGCAGCCGATGTAGTGGCTTGCGGAGCCGCAGCCGAAGGAGATGCATGTGGAGGCTCGGCCGATCTACCCTGTCGCGTCTGGACATAACGTGTGTAAGAAGCGTGTAAGAACTGTGTATTATTCGAATTCGTTTCATTATTAAGTTATTTCGAAACCCTGTTTGGATATCTAGTTTGGAAAAGCGTTGTTTATTTTAATTACATATGTATGTATGATTAATCAAACTTAATTCTAAAACCAAATAAGCTCAAGCTACGTACTAATTATGGATATGTTGATATGTATATAATATGAAATGATATTTTACTATAAAGTAATATACATACCAGCATCTCCTTCAACTCCTGAACGGTGGCCCTCAAGCTATCCAGTTCCTGATGGACATGCCGGCCACTGGAGACGGTGGAAGTAACCGCCGGGGTGGAGTCCAACCTCATATGGGCCCTGCTAGGGCTCAATCCCCGGCCTCTCTCCCAACCTCCGTGGTGCCCTCCGTGTGCGGCGTCCAGAACTGGGGTCAGCAGCCTCGGATCGTTCTGTCCGGTAAAATCGATCCCCGAGGCCTGGGCCTGCTCAACCACCCGCTCCTACACCCACATTAAGCAGTAAAGTATAAGTATAAAATTTAAACTTGAACCTTCCAAAACTAAAATTTCAAATTTGGGTAGAAAAAATATTAACACTTACGCAGTACTCCTGGGTAGCGACGTCGGGACATCGAAGCTCGCCCGTGGTGGGATCTGTCGAGGTGCCGTGGACGGCAAGATATGCGGACAACACGCTCGGTGTACCACCTGACGCCACGGTCCGAGATGTCTGCAATATTAGAAAGTAACTCTTAATATTAGAAATATTAGAGAATAACTCTTAATATTGCAGAATATTAGAGAATAACTCTTAATTTACCGATAACTCCATGGCTCGAGTAATGTTCCTCGAGCTACCTGTGTAAGTGGGGCGACCCCTCTTCGCCGACTTCCTGTTCTCCGTATTCTGAGCGGCCTGTTTCTGCACAACGCATTAACATTTAGTTTTCTAATTAAGAAACACAAAGAAATAAATTATATCATAAATAATGAATTAAATTTAAAATACATACTCGTTTGCGTTCGGAGTCGAAATAAGCGCACAATATAGGCCATGTCTCTACGTCGACTCTCGCAAACGCCGGAGTAGATAGGAGGGCCGCTCTCTCTGCCTCGGGGGTCGCTATCCACAGGGAGTAGCAGTCGGCCTTCAGCTCATTCCTGTTGTATCGGACCTTGGCCTGCATGTTCTTCATCAGGCCATTGTACAGAGCATGAAGGTCGACCACCCTCCCCGGGTGATCAGGGTCGGCTACAGGCTGAAAATCGTAATCCAACTGAAAATACAAAAAAAAACATTGTTATTAGATTGCAAGTGTTAATAATAAATATATTGGATAGATCAAATGAAAATATATATTAATACATACCCGAGCCTGTTCAAAGAAGAGGGCGAATGAGCGCTTGTGCTGCTCGCCCCACTCAACGTGAAGTGGATAGTTCTTCACGATCCGGCTCTCATCCCCCAAATACCGGCCGAACCTCTCGGCATGAGGACCGGTATAGCGATAGTCAAGGGTAAAAAATAGGGGGAATGCTGCCTCCCCCCTAGCTCTATCAGGCCTCAGCCTATGGGACTGATTCGGGCCTCGAGTCCCCCTCTGGGGGTGGAGAGGCCCTGCGTCTGCACGAAATATCAAGACAATCAATAATAAGACAAAGTTGTATTAAGAATTCAAGTGTGATATATACCTCCGGTGAATAGCGCACGAGCCTAGGCCCGAGCAGCAGCACGAGCGGGACGATAGTTCCTCCGGTGAGGAACAACCGGGGTCCCGGACGCATCCCCTCCAACTATAAAATAAACATCGACGCTAAATCTCCATGAAGTTCATATTTATTCTGTATAGCATATGTAAAATAAATAAATATTTTAAATTTATTCATACTAACCTGCAGACGATGCGGAGGGTACGGAAGCGGCAGGAGTGGTCCCTGTGGAAGGTGTGGACGCATCACCAACAACTAGACAATTAAAAAAAGATTTTATAATTAATTTCAAAAAGAATGTGTAGATCAATAATATAACGTTCTAAATCAATATGCATGCACTATAGGACATATAAACATACCCGCAGGTGCGGTGGTGTCACCACCTACAGCTAGACAATAATAAAAATTGCTAAGAGCAAAAGGAATGTGTATATTTATGATATAGCATTCTAAATCAATATACATACACTATATGATATATAAACATACCTGGAGGAGCGGGGGTGGCCTCTGTCCCAGATATGGACGCATCACCAACAACTAGACAATCAAACATTGAGAATATAAGTAATTTTGACATAAACATGCATGAATATCTGTAATATTACATTCAAAATGGATATGCGTGCAGTATACTTGGAGGTGTGGCCAAATCAACACGGAAGGAGGCATCCGAAGGGGTCTCCGATCTGGGTGCAAGACCGGCCCTCTGAAGCTCCCTACGGAGCTCTCCGGGCGGCAGAACCGCTCTGCCTCTGCCTCTGCCTCTGCCGCGGCTGGAGCTCCTGCCGCCCCTCGCTGCTCCCGACATCGTCATCAAATCTAGATAAACGGTTCGTGGACGCATTAGACAATCATTAAAAGTATTGACTATATATGATCTAGAGCGTAAAATGTGAAATAATAATATAACATTAATGATAACCTTTTTCGTTTCGTGGGCGCATCATACATATCTACTTGGATTTCATCGTCGATGTCATTTCTAACCCACGTAACTTCATGATCGGTCGAAGACAACCCGTCCTTCGAAACAGACGGTCGGAGCACTTTAAGCCTTCTCTCTTCTTCGTCCTCATCGCTGTCCTCGTATTCTGGGACATCGTAGACATCTCTAGGTTTCCATCGGCATACAACACTCCACCCCGGATGCTTCAAACACTGTGAGTAGTATACTTGGAACGCTTGGTTCGGAAAGATAAACGGATCGTCCTGACCGTAAAATCGAAATGTGTTCACACTGGTCAATCCATATTCATCTTTCCAGGTCCCAAGACTGCTTCTCCACCTGTCTGTATCGGTTCGCGGATCGTACCAAGTACAGTGGAATATATAAAAGGGTTCTGATCGTCCGGGATAGTGGATGCCGAGTATACAATTTAAGTACCCATAGTAAATCACACCGTCCGATCCTACCGTCGCAATCCCACTATTCTGAGTGATTCTAGATGTTTCTATGTCCTTAACTTCGAATTTGTATCCAAGGACACCAAATCCTTTGTAATGTGCAACCTCCATACTAGGAAATTGAGCTAAACATCTTGAATCACTCTCAAATGATGCAGACAAGTTCGGATCGTGGATCTAACAAAACAAATTTTACGATAAATACATAACGATACAAGTTTAGATTAAAACCGATAGCAATAAAATGTAATTCGAATAACTTACATGCTCTGTGACCCAATCACAAAAATTATCCTGATGGTATTTTTCCAAACGCTCTTCGTTCCAATCAGGATGCCCCTCACGTACCTCGTTAAAATGAGTTCTGTTTTCGACAAATAATTGTGACATTAATATTATGTCATTTCATACACACACAAACACAGATATAACAATTAATCCAAAAGAACTTACTCTCTAATTTGTTCAAGACATACGCAATTAAGCAAGATAAACCGGTATATCTTGTTGATAAACATAGTATCTACCCTCTTATACTCGGCTTTACCATATGGCCCGTCTTGAATTCTTCGTGGTCGGTTAAGCCTTGTCTCAATGTTCTCGTCCAGATAGCGGGAACAAAATGTGGTTGCTTCATCAAGAAGATAACCTTGCATGATAGAACCCTCTGGTCGATTTTTATTGCGTATATACTTCTTAAGAGTGTAAAGGTACCTAATGAGAATATGTTGAATAAATAAACACGGGCATACATGACAAAAATAAATTTATAAATTGCGCGAAACGAAAAATTTAACGTACCTCTCGACGGGATACATCCATCGATATTGTACCGGTCCGGCTAATTTCGCCTCAGTTGCAAGATGAACCGTCAAGTGTATTATGATATCGAAGAATGACGGTGGGAAAATACGCTCAAACTTGCAAAGTATCAACGCAATAGAATTTTCTAGTTTATCCAGCGTCGCAACCTCCAGCGTTTTAGCACACAACTCCCTGAAAAAACAACATAGGTCGTTGATTACTAGACCAACCGAGTCGGGGAGAGAAGTCCTGAGGGCTAATGGAAGAAGGTGCTCCACGATAACATGGTGGTCATGACTTTTCATCCCATCGATCTTGCCCTTCACAATTTTTATTTTCTTGCTGAATGATCCTGAGAAACCTGTGGGGACTTTCAAATCATGCAACACCTGCAGGAATCTTTTCTTCTCCGGTTGTGACATATGATAAGCGGCATTGGGAAGTACAAACTTGCCCGGTTTACCCGCTACCGGTTTAGGGTGCAGTTCACTTCTTATTCCCCACTCTTGTAGATCCATCCGGGCATTCATGTTGTCTTTCGATTTCCCGTCTTTACACAGAAGCAAGTTAAGTATGTGCTCTGATACTCCCTTCTCTATATGCATGACGTCCAGACAATGACGCACTGAATTTGTAGACCAGTACGAAAGCTCGAAGAAAATGCTTAACTTGTTCCAATATTGTGGTTTGACCTGTCTTGTCGGATCCATCCCGAAGGTCACGTTATTGTAACCATCCCATTTAGCAGTCACGTCCTCTCCGGACAATGGGGATGGAGGCCCAAGAAGCTCCTGATGACCATCAAAGTGAACCGTGTCTAACCTATAGGGGTGGTCTGGAGGCAGAAAACGTCGATGGCCGCAATAACAAACCTTCCTGCTAAAATTCAAAAATTTGATGTTGTGTGTTCATGGCAATGAGGACATGCTTTGTGACCATGTACGGACCAACCTGAAAGCATTCCATACGCAGGAAAGTCATTAATTGTCCACATTAAAGCCGCACGCAGTATGAAGGTTGTATTTGTGTTTGAATCATATGTCTCTACACCATCAATGAACAAAGTTTTCAGCTCCTCAATCAGAGGTCGGAGATAGACGTCGATATTGTTCCCCGGTGAGTTTGGTCCGTCGATAAGAAGAGTCATCATAAAGTATGATTGGTCCATAGCCAACCAAGGCGACAGATTATAAATTATCATTACAACGGGCCATGTACTGTGACTTCCAGCCATATAGTTGAATGGGCAGAAGCCATCGGCAGCCAGTCCGAGCCGGACATTGCGAGGATCGCTACTGAATATTGCGTGCCTCCTATCGAAATCCTTCCATGCCGGTGAATCTCTTGGATGGCTCATTTTTCCATTTTCGCTTGGAGGAGCACGGTGATGCCAAATCATTGCCTCGGCTGTTTTCTTGCACCTGAATAGCCTCTGTAGCCTCTGTGTTATGGGAAAATATCGTGCTATCTTCACAGGTATATCAGGCTTCTTATCAGAATCTTTCGGCTTATACCTGGCCTCTCCGCATGTTGGACACTCTTTCAAATCTGAATTCTCTTTCCGGTACAACACGCAATTTTTAGGACATGCTTGAATCTTCTCGCACTTTAGACCCAAATCAGACATCATTTTCTGGGCTTCGTACCAGCTTTCGGGCACATTATTTCCCGGAGGCATAGAATCTTTCAAGAACGAAAGAAGCATTGTGAATGACTTGTTGCTCCATCCATTTAGGCACTTAATCTGGAAAAGTTGGACGAACCATGAGAGGGTGGAATACTTCGCATTCTCATAAATTGGTTTCCTAGCATCATTCATGAAATTTTCATATTTATCCGCACGCGGTCCTTGACCGGAAGGAATGTCATCTTCGGTACGAATAGATTCACCTAGGGCAGCCTCTACCATATCCTCCATTTCTTCTGATGGAAATAAATCTCCGTATCCTGCCGTATTACCGAATTCTTCTTCTTCTCCTGCCGCATTATCGTGTTCTCCTTCTTTTACCGCAGTACTGCATTCTTCTCCTTCCCCGTGATATTTCCAAGTTGAATAAAGTCTAGTAAACCCATGTTTTACAATATGAAGCTCTGCCAATTCTACCTTCTGCCAGTACTTATTGCCACATCTATCGCACGGACAGAGAATCTTCTCTATTATGATCTTATTATGTGCTCGTGCAAATTCAAGGAAAGCAGCAACCCCTGCGACAAACTTAGGTTGCATACGTTGTTTCCAATCCACATACATCCAGTCCTTAACTCTGACGTACTCATAGGCCATGTTAGACTGAATAACATATAAATTGTAGGTTATGCTGACTATATTGAGAAATATAAGAACGAGATAGTTACTGACAAAGGAGAAAATCCATGTATATGCTTTGTGTGTGCGTTTGTCGTTGAAAAGAATAAATTATCGCACGTTATGTTGACCGATAGACGGGGACTAAGTGGCGCTTTTAATTAGTTTCATATATGGGTATCGATGGGAATATGAAGGTTTCATATTATCATATATTGGTTTTAACCCGAACATCTCGAATCGCTCTCTGATTATGCGTTTGTATGTATGTGTTCCGGCTGTCGGGGGTAGGCTTCTATCCCATTAAGAATGTATAGAGCGAACGCCCATCACTTGTGCTTTCAACCGTTTCGAGTAAATTTCGGCAGCACCTCCCCGCTGTTCTCCGAGTACACTGTAATAGAATAGATAATTATTTCAAAGCTGTGAAACAACGTTGAAATGAACATCTAATCTATCTTTGTACACGGAGAACCAGCGGAAAGGTACCGATGAAATATCTCGAAACGGATGAAAACACAAGTGAATGAAGGCGTTTGCTTTATACATTCTTAACTTGTCCACAGGGGACAAATCTATGGGTTACCATACGATTGAATTTTCTCGTCGCGCAGACTATACGATGGTTGTTAGTATCGAGCTATACTGTCCGATATTTAACAACCTTCGTATAGTTCTAGGTCACGACGAGCATCGCACGTATGTTAACCGATAGACGGGGACTAAGTGGCGCTTTAGTTTCATATACGGGTATCGATAGGAATATGAAGGTTTCATATCATCATCGAGTATCATATATTGGTTTTAACCCGAACATCTCGAGTCGCTCTCTGATTATGTGTTTGTATGTATGTGTTCCGGCTGTCGGGGGTAGGCTTCTATCCCATTTAGAATGTATAGAGCGAACACCCATCACTTGTGCTTTCAACCGTTTCGAGTAAATTTCGGCAGCACCTCCCCGCTGTTCTCCGAGTACACTGTAATAGAATAGATAATCATTTCAAAGCTGTGAAACAACGTTGAAATGAACATCTAATCTATCTTTGTACACGGAGAACCAGCGGAAAGGTACCGACGAAATATCTCGAAACGGATGAAAACAAAAGTGAATGAAGGCGTTTGCTTTATACATTCTTAACTTGTCCACACGGGACAAATCTATGGGTTACCATACGATTGAATTTTCTCGTCGCGCAGACTATACGACGGTTGTTAGTATCGAGCTATACTGTCCGATATTTAACAACCTTCGTATAGTTCTAGGTCACGACGAGCATCGCACGTATGTTAACCGATAGACGGAGACTAAGTGGCGCTTTAGTTTCATATACGGGTATCGATGGGAATATGAAGGTTTCATATCATCATCGAGTATCATATATTGGTTTTAACCCGAACATCTCGAGTCGCTCTCTAATTATGCGTTTGTATGTATGTGTTCCGGCTGTCGGGGGTAGGATTCTATCCCATTAAGAAAAAATAGAGTGTATTTCGCTGTGAGAGACTCTTCAAAGAAATGGAGGAAGAAGCACTAAAGAAAAAAGAGAGAAAAATAAGAATATAAAGTTGAAACTAAACTTGAGCTATCCGCTGAAATCATAAAGCATAGGAATATATTTTTCTTCCCATGCAACTTGTGATTAGAGTTCACATATTAAGAATATTCCTTTGATTATATGACTTCAAATGTTTTAAATTTATTCCATTTATTCTTGACTTTTTCATAAACACTAGTTATATATTTGATTATCATCTTGATATCGGTCTAATCTATCCTTTAACTTTCATATGAATATATTTCTAAAAATAAATAGAATGAAGATATAGAGATATAAATGGTTGCAATTATCTATGGAGGAATAAACTAAGTAATTTCCCTTATTCGTTTACTAAAGTATATCTTATATATCCTTATAGAGAAATCAAATTTCATTTTATTTCTATAAACTAATTTATCTATTTTTGGTTTTGAATCTCCTTAGTTACATTCTCATTTAGGTTTTGACGCTTGCAACTAAACGTGATGATATTTAAAAAGAACACCCAAATATTCAATTCTCTTGGCCGTTATTCCATAACATCTGTTTTACCTATATCATTTCTTGCATTAAGTACGATATATATATATATATATCATTTCCTTATATCGATCTCATCTTTCAAATGATTAATTAAACGATTTATTCTTATTATGTTTACTTGATTACTTGCGATGTTCACATTGAAATTTTATCCATCCACCTACATATTCACATTGCGATCTGCTCTCCCTTATCTTTCCTTTATTTTTAATTTACTGTAATTCATTCCTTAATTTCCCATATGGTTATTTTCTATCTTGGGTTGCTAAAATCTTTGTTTCACTGTCTTAGCAAAAAATTTAGAAGGTTAATTATTGCCTTTTCTTTAATATTTCCGACTTTATTTATGGTTCAAAATGTTTTGATCATTATATTCCGGTTGGCTCTATTCCTGAAATTGTTTTAATATTTTTGAAACCAAAAAACCATATGATGTTTTCCAAAGTAACCCTACCCCAGCCCCAACCCTAACCCCAGCCCACCGTAACCCTACCCCAGCCCCACAGTAACCCTAACCCCAGCCCCACCGTAACCCTAACCCCAGCCCCACCCCAGCAGCAGCCGAACCCCAACCCTAACCCTACCCCGACCCCGACACCGACCGCCATCGCGCCCCTGCCCAAACCCAACTCTCGCGCGCGCAACCCAGACCCAGCCATGAATAATCCAAAAATGCTTTAATTTACCTCGAGATTTATACCTGAACGGGTGCGCTGGTGGGCTGGAGCGACGACGGTGGCGAATTGGCGAAGAAACCGGCGGTGGCGACGACGGTGGCGACGAAACCGGCGGTGGCGACGACGGTGGCGACGAAATCGGCGGTGGCGACGACGGTGGCGACTCTGCCCAACGACGGTGGCGACGCGAGGGTGGCGATTTAGGGTTTTTCGCGCGCGTTTGAGGGAGAGAGAGAAAATGAGCGTAGGCTTTTCGATCTGGCTTTGTTTTAAAACGATATTTACTTGCCCCTACGGATATATCCGTAGGTCCTTTGTTTGCGCCACCGTAGGGGCAAACACCAAATTAAGAATTAATTTTTTTATTCTTGAACGTCAGAGCCCGTAGGGGCAACCCTTTAGCACTACGGAGTAATCCGTAGGGCCAAGTAAAATCTGCCCCAACGGATAATTCCATCCGTAGGGGCAACCCCCTATTTTACTAGTGTTTATTTGTTAGATCATCCATGTGACAATTATTTATGCTTTAGTTTTAATTTCATATAGCTTCATTACTTTATGTTATTGATATTGCTTTACCTTGTGATTATTGCACCCCAAGGGTGCTCGAACCTGTTAATAAGATAATACAAAGCACCATTGTGATTAAATGAACTATTATTGTTATTTACTGTGTTTCCTGCTGTTGTTCCTTATTCGCTTCTATACCTGTTATGAGCACACATTCGATTGCATTACATATTGACCTGACCTTGCTACACACGATATATATACATACCGACTCAACCTGTTGTACCATGACCTGAGTTGTTACCTGATCTCATGTCTAATGCCAACAAACCTGACTTGGGGTCCTCATGGACCATTCCTGTTGTCTACCCAGACAAACCTGCTTTTACCTGATCCTGTGTTGGCATTAGTTCTTGATTACTGAATACCTGACCTGACATACATAACTTGGGGGTATGGGGAAATCAAAGGTGAAACCGACTTGTAACTCAACAGTTCGATACCTGTTCTGATCAGTCTTACGGGCTTGGCCAGTCCGGGAGTGATGATGCTGACATCACTCGTCCATCCTGCTACCTATTACTGCCTAGCGGCACGTCTCAGATTCAGCCCCGAGGGTCTTGACCGTGGTCCCGGGCATGCACGGGATACTATTGAGTTACATCGACCAGTCATCAATTGATTTCAAAGACTTTAGAATAGAAACCTGATAGGACAGTATAGTTACCCACTGCACTCTATCCTGCACTGTTATTTCATATCATTGTTTTATTCATGTTCATCCCTGCATTGCTTATTACCATGTTCATATTATATTACTGGTTGACATGACGCGCTGACGTCTGAGTTTTGCATGGCCCAGATTCTTTACCACTTCGACGACCGAGCAGGAGTACTTCAGCCAGCAGGCTGATCTGTGAGTTCCATAGTGATTAGTTTATTTATTTCATTTCATTTCCAGATGTGAGCCCGCATTATGGGACGTACTATTTATTTATTGTATTGGATCATTTGCTTCCGCACTTATTGTTTATTGACTCTGGTTATTATGGATTTGGACATGTGTTAGATTAGTTATTATCTTGTTCTTGATATCTCTACAGCCGTAATGTGACTGTGGATGGATACTTCCTACCCACAGGTAGCATGGTTGGCTATGTCGCGTGCCCAAATCTTGCGTACTCTGGGAAGCGGGGTGTGACAGCCCAGCCCCTGCTCCCCGAGGAGACTCGGACACATCTAAAGGAACCCTAACATCTACTCCTACAACGTATACTGATTCTACAGGGGAATACATCTAACCTGGGAAAGAAATTCTTCAAAGGTTGGGAACGAAAGAGGGGAGACGAGCGCCGAGCAGCTGGGGCTTGGGGAAGAGAAATATGAGAGAGTAAGGGCCCTAGGGCAGCCCCACCCGTATTTATTACCGCATACGGCCTCATCCAATGGCGCCCATCGTCTTCCGCTGAAACAGCACCTTGCGCCCAGCGGCCCCGATCGCACCACGTGGCAGCCCAGCGATAGACCGCGTCCCATCAGACGCCGCAGACCTGCGCGCGTCGCATCAGCTAATTGGTGCTCGACACGTGGACCGTCACTTCGACTGCAGAGTGCATGAACCGGCCCACCCTCCTTAAATGCAAAGATCTCGCCTCGATTCTCTAGCGGAAAAGACAACTGACGGCTCGAGGACTCATCCCGACATAACCCTGAGAAGGAGCCCACCTCCGGGGGCCCGACAGTCCACTCCTGACCCGACCCGCTAACTGGTCGGGGCAAGAGTGGGGGGATAATGATGATGCTCAACATTGGCGACCTCCAAGATCAGGACACGTGGCAGGGGGCGTGTCGAGGACCCAGAAGAGGGCCCACAGGGGGCCGACCCGGCTGCCCTGTACCCGACCTGCAAACACCAGCTGGCCCACCTCGGGGCCCCCTGCAAATTGGCCTCCTCATTCCTGCAGCTCACGCCGAGCTGCCGCGAGGCCCGGACTCCTCGGCCTCCCCGCTCGTCCCGAGCTCCTAGCCGAGGCCATCTTCCTCGGACCCCCTACCAAAGTCACCACACACAGACGTAATCGCCGCTCCGCGAATCTCGCCATGCACGGATTCTCCGCCAGCAACATCTCACGTTCCACGCCTCCGCGATCCCCATTAATGGGCGATCCGCTCTCTACGTGACCGTGACGTCGGGAGCGTAACTGCCGGCGAGATTTTCGCCTCCGCTGCTGCGTGCCATCACTACTATATAAACCCCCATCACAGAGGGGTCAAGTAAGCCATTCTTCACTTTACGCCGTTACTCTGCTCGGATCTCATCACTAACTTGAGCGTTGGAGGGTCCTCGGTGGTACCAAACCATCCCGGGACTTCTTTGCAGATACTCGGCAACAGTTTCCATACCTCACCTCTTCCTCCAAAAACCCATTGAGACCCACACACAACGAAGGATAATCAGCTAAGTTCACCGCGAGATCTACGAAAGACAACATCTGACGGAGGCCTGAAAAGGAGCTCCATCAGGAATGCACGACCTTACTTGAACAGGATCTGTTCTATAGGCTCGTACAACTGTATCCTTAAGCTCTAAGGAGACAGGCAATGCATTCTGGTTGATGACACGTGGCCTCGTACCCAGATCGTGATTAACGGGCTGTGATCCGCTTTGGGATTTCATGCTTGTGGAGGATCGTTCCTGGTTTGGTTTCGGTCAAGTTGGGACGGGTTCGAGGTTGTCTGACCCCACCCCGTCATCAAAATAGCAAATATCAGTCATTATAATGTACCATGCTGCATTCAAAAGATAGCTTCTGATTTCACTTTTCTTCAGATTAGTGTTTCACAATTTCATCGCTTGACTGGCAGTCTGCATATAGGTAATTGAAATCAACAATAAAATCGTAAAAGAGAAAAATAAAAAAGAAATTTAACTCGGATGCAATCAATCGTGTGGAAGTTAATGTTAAACATGTTCATCACGTCATCCTCTTTTTCAGTTTATTATTAAATATATTATACAGCTAGTTTATTTTCTTTATCCATTGCTAAAACTAGTTCCTACAGGATTTACGGTTGATGAATTTTGGTGGAAAAAGAAGTTCTCATATAATGAACTCTGTGCTGCTCTATTCTTGATACGAGTAAAGTTAAAGCCGGAAAGATGCAACTTGAAAGAGGAAGAAGTCGATATGGCTCAAGTTTTTGAAGAATCAGTCGGCATGTTCTATGTTTGCCACAATAAGGAAAGGCCTTGAGGTTTTATGCGATCCTTGTGATTTCTCTGACAACGTTGCAATGCAGTGAAATTCACATCAAGTGGACACGTAATGTTGCGTGCATGGGCTGAAAAGCCGAGCTCAGAAATTTTCAAGCAAACCTGTAATGACGATTGTCGTTTTCCATTTTCTCTCAATCAAGATGGCTTTGCAAAGACGATTACACGCTTATTCGGACTTGGTATTGTTCAATCAACTGTAAGTACGATACACTTCTTTTTCTTCTCGGGCTAAATTACACTCAGCTGCTCTTAACTCTCTATATTTGTCACCAAACTGCCTTAAATTTAATTTAGGACAGTAAAGGGCCATATATATGGGTATATTAGTGGAAAACAATGATAGTTGAGAATAGTTTATTGTGATTAATTCTTCTTTCTAGGTTTCTGCTCTCTGATACCTGAACTGATATATATAAAAGTTGTAAAGAACAAGATAGATTTTTTTATTATTTAATACAATATACCTATAAAGCTTGATATACATAGAAGAAACAATTGCTATATTATTTCAGATGAACGATAACATTTTCACTTTTCGTTATTCAATTTATTACATATAGCAATATAATTTCAGAACCGATTCTTTATTTATCAATCAAAAGGTGTACCCGTCCATTCACCATTTGCACTGTAGCACCTGCAGAAAATATACAGGCATGCACACAGGCGAGCTAGTTAGTAAAGTATTCTTCTCTTCTAGGATTTTATTATTCTAAAACGTGTTAGAAATTGAAGGAGAAAAAGAGTACATTTACCAAAGACGAAGGAGTGCACGAGGAAAACGAGGAAGAGCATTGGAAGAATTGCCTTAACCATAATGTCTGAAGACAATAAACAGAGAATTAAAATGTTGTGGTGAGCTAAATCACAAGCAATGGACGCTATATATAAGCTTTATATCACTCTTAATTGGTGATAAATGCAAAAGAAATTGATGGTAGGTGCAAAGAGCATGTGAGAACATCGCCTATAAACTTCTTTCTCGTTTGTTTAGACAATGCATTTTTAGGAAATTCTCTTTAAAAACTGTTATTTTTTGGAACCAATGTGATTTAAGAAGCATGGGCTATTTTTTGGAACCAATGTGATATATGAAGTAATGAGCTATTTGTTTTTACTCTAATAGAAAAAGTTATATCACACTTGCATTTTAGGAATGGTTTTAATTGGTACAACTTCAACCAGTAGGGAAAAAGAAGAAGAAAGAATTGTGAGGTTCGAAGTGCATGATCTATAAATTTTTAGGAATAATTTTCATTTTCATTAATAACATATTGAGGATATTAACTTTTTAGCTCCTAATGATTTGCTTTACCATCAAGTTCATCACTGATATTATACTGCTTTTTTTAATATTCTATATTCAGTAGGAACTAAGTAGCATTTTGAGCTATTAAGCTTGCGAGGTTTTTTCTTTTCTTGAACTATCACAGCCTGCGATCATAATTAACGTAACCATGTGCATGTAAATTGTTTTTTCCCCCCTTTTCTCATAAACATCATAATCCTAGGAACATTTAGGGTAAATTACTCCGTTGATTCTAGTATTGCAAAGAACACTATTAAATATTATACAAATACTGTGCTTAATGAAACTTTGAATGGTGTTATATGTAATTTTCAGTGCACTTCTTAAAAGATAATGGTGCTTAATGTAATTTTTTTGTTTTTATGTCTTAAATGATCTTATCGCCTTACTTATGCATTTTGCAGTGTTGTTGTTTAGCTACTAATTACAATAGATTTCCTGAAACATTTGATGCGTATGGAAATAAATCGTTTTTCTCTCCTTGCTGACGTGCATATATATGAATACATGCTAACTACATATAAGTTCAAAACAACGAAATAGAAGAAGACATAACATGGCTGACAACTATCGCGATTGGCACATGAACCGATTCGGGGTTCCACAAGCCCACATGGCTCGAGGATTTAATCAATGAAATGTGCGGATTCGGATGTGCTGATCCCCATGCATGCTTTTGATGCATTTATTGGAGCCGTTGCTTCACAAGAAGTGATCAAGGCATGAAGTGTTTTTCCAAATCTCTCTTGAAAATCTCGTTTCTGAAATTTTGACTAATTTTATTATTCAAGGGTTTGCTTCAGCTGACCACGAAACAGTTTGTGCCGGTAACCGAGACCGTTATATTCAGAATGGAAAGAAAAAGGTTCGAAGCTTAATAATAATCAAAGGGGAATTCAGTATGCTGCTAATGATATTTTTCCAATTGTGGATGTGTCAGTTGCTTGCTTAGTCCCACATCAGATAACCATGATTTGCTTGTGGTTATAATAATACCCCACACAATGGCAGGCACGCCCTTACTTGAACAGGATCTGTTTTATAGGCTCGTACAACTGTTATCCTTAAGCTGTAAGGAGTCAGTCAATGTAGTCTGGCGGAAGACACGTGGCCTCAAGCCCAGATCGTACCTGAGTTTGGTCTGGATCACTCCTGGGATGGGTTCGAGGTTGTCTGAGAGACCCTTAATATATTTTTTGTCCCCTTACTTTTTTGATTTGATTAAATGTGATATGCTTCAGATTCATCTTTTATAGAAACAATGTACGTAATCAATCATGTGAAAGTTAATGTTAAACATGTTTCATCATGTCGTGCTTGGCAAAAAAGGCTCAGTTGTTGTTGTGTTGTTTCATCATGCCGTTCTCTTTTTCAATTTATTATTCAAGTTTATTATACAGCTAGTTTATTTTCTTTATTCATTGCTCAAGCTAGTTCCTTCAGTATTTATGGTTGATGATTTTTGGTGGCAAAAGAAGCTCATCTGAGTGTTAACGCGCTGACCATCTCTAATAAGGTAACTTCAAATAAAGTATAAGCTATAAAGCCAGCACATAATAATCTTTATGCTGCTTTATTTTCAGGAATATTAAATTATATTCTTGATGCAAGTAAAGATGAAGCCGGAAAGATGCACTTGAAGAGGAAGAAGGTGATATGGCTCAAGTTCTCAGTCGACATGTTTTATGTTGCCTTGCGGCTCAAAAGGAAGGCCTTGAGGTCTAGTGTGATACTTGTGATTTCTCTCTGTCAAGATGGCGTTACAAAGATGATTACACTTATTCGGACTTGGTAGAGTTCAATGAATCGCAAGTACAATACACTTTTTCTTTTTCTTCTCAGGCTAGATTACACCCGGATACTCTTAACTGTCTATATTTATCACCAAACTACCAGAAATTTTATTCAGTACAGTAAAGTGCTATATTTAAAACAATGATAGTTAAGGGTAGTTTATTGTAATTAAGTCTTCTTCCTAGTAGTTTCTGGGCTTTAATATCAATTTAATAAATTGAGTGAGATGTTTTGGCCGATAATTAGTTACACACTTTATTTCTTTCTCATTTTGCTTGGGTATGTCTTGTACTTATATGACTGTTATAAACTATTAATTAAATTTTTGTAAGAGCAATTAGCCACCCTTTTAATTTCCTTAAAAAATAAATCTGATTTCCCACCTTGAAAATCTGTCCTTGTAAGAAAAATAAATCTTTATGATTGATAAGTTATAAACAAGGTTTTTTACTACTTGATTGAAATACAATGGATTGCGAAGATAGATTCCAAATAATTCAACAGAAGGGGGATTTTCAATACCAGTAGAGAAACAAATCAAAATCTCACAAAATATGGTAAATAACAAGATTGGTTCTTTTATTAAATAAGATATAATATAAACTCGATATAAAGCCTCTGCTATATAATTTCCATTTGAACGATATCATTTGAACGATACCATCTAAACCGGGCCAGGGGTTGTAGCCTGCCGGTGGTCAGCCGTGCCGACGAGGGCAGAGTCTTCTGGAGGCAGAGAAGCGGCGATCTGGGGCCCTGGCCCGGCCGTTTGGACGCGGATGAGAGCCTCCACGAGGGGCTGTAACCGATCTATTCGGCTGGCGAGGGCGTTGATGATGGTCGCCGGGGGAAGTTCATCCGCGCCTCCGGTGAGGGGAAGGCGGCGGCTGGTACCTGGATCTTCAAGGTGGTCGCTTGCCATGTGGCTGGAGATCGGAAGGCCAACTTTGTTTTTTATGGAGTTTAGTTTCCCACAGACGGCGCCAACTGATGGAGGTCCTTTTCGGGTCTCAGTCAGATGTTGTCTTCCGTTGATCTCCCGGTGGATCTTGGAGGTGATCTCCTGTTGCGTGTGGGTCTCAATGGGTTTTGAGGAGATTAGTGATTTGAGGAGTTTAGCACCGAGTACCTGCAAAGAAGTCCAAGGGTAGTTTGGTACCACCGAGGACCCTCCGACGATCAAGTTAGCACGAGATCCGAGCAGAGTAACGGCTAAGTGCAGTAAAAAAATGGTTTACTTGACCCCTCTGTGATGGGGGTTTATATAGCGGCGGCACGCAGCAGTAGGCGCGAGAATCTCGCTGGCAGTTACGCTCCCGACGTCACGCCCGCGTAAAGAGCGGATCGCCCGTTAATGGGGATCGTGATGGCGTGGAACATGGGATGTTGCCGGTAGAGAATCTGCGCATGGCGAGATTTGCGGAGCGGCGGTTACGCCTGTGAGTGGTGGAGTTGGTCGGTCGGAGGGACCGAGGAAGATGGCCTCGGCAGGGGAGCTCGGGAATGAGCAGGAGGGCCGAGGAGTCTCGGTCTTGTGGCAGCTCGGGGCGAGCTAAGAGGCTGAGGAGCCCAATTTGCAGGGGGTCCCGAGGAGAGCTAGCTTGTGCTTGCAGGTCGGGTACAGGGGTGGCATGGTCGGCCCCTGTGGGCTCTTTCTTCTGAGCTCTGGGATACGCCATCTGCCACGCGTCCTGATCTTGGAGATCGCCAATATGGAGCATCATCATTAGCCCCACACTCTTGTACCGACCAGCTAGCGGGTCGGGTCAGGAGTGGACTGCCGGGCCACCCGGGGTGAGCTCCCCCCTAAGGTTTTGTCGGGACGCGCCCCCGGGCTGTCAGCTGTCTTTTCTGCCAGCGAATCAGGGCGAGATCTCTGCATTTAAGGATGGTGTGCCGGTTCGTGCATCCTGTCACTGAAGCGACGGTCCACGTGTCAAGCGTCGGTTGGCCGACGCGACGTGTGCAGACCTGCGGCATTTGATGGGGTGCGGTCCAGTGTGGGAACGACAAGTGGAGCAATCGGAGCCGTTGGACGCGAGGAGGCGTTTTGGCGGGAGATGAAGGGCGCCCTTGGATGAGGGCGATTGCGGAAACAAATAGGGCTAGGGACCACTCCAGGGTCCCTAGTCCTTCATATTTCCTCGCTATAAGCCTTGGTTGCTCAGCGCTCGTCTTCTTTCTTCTGCTTTCGTTTTCCGAGGATCCCTCTTCTCCAGGTTAGATGTCTTCTTTCGTGGAATCTATAGATGTCGTAGGAGTAGGTTCTAAGGACCCTTTAGTTGAGCCTGAGTCTTCCCGGGGAGCATGGATCAGATCCTCTTCCCGAGATCGTGCGGCGGGGCAGCCCCCAGGGAGGAGGCTGTAGATGTTGCCTCTGGTGCGTCGTGTTGGGTGAGGCATGAGGACGAGCTCGCCAATGCTCATGCTCGCTTACACATCCCCTCACGTTATACGCTTCGTCTGGCCAAGGAGGGAGAGAGGGCACACCAAGTACGGGGTAGGGAGATCGCCCTGTACTTGGAATCTTTTTGGGGTAGAATGCGCCTGCCCTTCTCTCCCGAGGTCGTCGAAGCGCTAAACTTATTCGGGTGAGCCCTTGGCCAGTTAGTGCTGAACTCATGGAAGATTCTCCTCGGGTTCCTGATCCGTCTGAAGTTACAGGCGGTTCCCTTCAGCCTCTCCCTCTTTGATTCTTCCCTCGTTTTCAAAAATCATCCTGGGGGTCGAGCGGGCGACCCGAGGTGGGTCTACCTCTCTTTTAGAAAGCGATAGGGGGCACCGTCAGGACAGGGGTTGTGTCCCTGCCTTCTTCCATTAACGACTGGAAGAAAAATTTCTTCTTCGTTTCCCCTCCCGAGGGCGACGACTGGCCCGTGCCTACCAAGTGGTCGAGGAAAAAAATGCTTGCTGGGAACCATTCCAATGACCCCGTCGGGGTGAGAGTTGCGTCGTGGGAGCCCGTTCCCCGATTCGACGTGTTGCTGTCTGAGAGGGTCCTGAGTTGGGCCGGGCTTAGCCCCGTTGAGTTCGTCGATAAGTTAGGCTTGCTTTTTGGCTTTTATATTGATTGTATTGCTGACTTCTTTGCATCTAGTTTTGTGCAGGACCCATGGACATGAACGAGCTCCGAGACTCTATGCGCCAGCCGAGGAGGGTCACGAAGGCCGGAGGCGCCAGCTCTTCCCGCTCGAAGCCCGCCTCGGCTCCTTCCCCTCCGGTGGTTGCGTCCCGTGAGCGTTCGGGGGCGGATCTTGCCCCGGGGCCTAGCAGAGCGTCAAGCCGGAAGCGGGCTCAGATTCTAGAGGACCCGGTCTCGGAGGAGGAGATCGGCTCTCCATCGGAGCCGCTCAAAAGGTGTTCCCAGAGGTCTTCCCGGGGCCCGCCCTCGCCGATCATGGTGGAGGAGGGAGGCCTCCAGTTCGCGGTGCCCTCAGGGCTATCCGTCACGGATAACCTGCTTCATGAAATAGAGAAATCGGCGGGGGGTAAGGTCCCCGGGGGGACCTTCAGGGCCCAGATGGCGTCCATCGCCCAGGAGTCCGTGCAGGTAAGTGTTTGGTTTTTTGTGAGATTCAGTGCCTCCTTCGTCTTTCTGATCTCTTTCCTATTTTTCAGATTCTCCAGCACGTCGCCCTCGCCTTATGCATGGAGGCTGAGGTGATAGCCCCGGTGATGAAGGCCGCGGGCCAGCTTACCTCGCTGGAAGAGAGCTCCAAGCGGGAGCTCGAGGCGGTGATGGCGAGGGTTGCCGCCCTGGAGGGCGAGGTGGAGGCCGGGAAACGGGAGGTTGCCCGGTACCGCGAGGCCGCCGTGGCTGCCGAGGCCAAGCTTGAGGACGCTCAGGTGCTCGCCGGCAACATGAAGAAGACGGTGAGGACCCTCTAGAAGGAGCTGGGGGAGGCAGACGAGTCGGCGAAGCCAGCCGACCTGAGAGCGGTGAAGATGGCCGACCTCTCTCGGCAGTGAAGGCGGTGGAGGGCTACAAGAAGTCGATGGACTTCCATGATGACCTGGCCGTGGCCACAACCCGCATCTGGCATGAGGCCCTCGATGCTGTTAAGGCCCTGATGCCTGAGTTCGCCGACGAAGAGCTCCGGGCCGAATACCCCCTCGCGGATGCCGATGAGCAGGGGGAAGAGATTCCTGACGAGGAGGACGCCGAGGACCTTGCTCGTCTCGTGGTAGATGTCGAGGATCCCGAGGTCGCGCCTGGCCCTGAGGCCTAAAGCCCCCGTCTTCCTCCTTTTATTTTGTTGCTTCTGGAATTTTTGTAAGCCTCCGGGCAGTTTGTAAGGCTGGGGAGCCCAAAATACCCATTGTAAAGACTTTGCCATTGGTAATAAAGCTTTTTTTGGTTTGCAATTTATCTTCTGTTTATGAAGAATGCTCGTAAAATATCTCTGCTTGCACTGTTGGGCTTCCATGTCAGGTCGGCTATCTGTCTAGCGATCGTTCGTCGAGTTGATTTCGATCACTTGCCAAGCGTGCCAAGCGCTGCTGAGAAGGAGGCATCTCTATGGCCCTGAAATCGACGGGGGATCGCTCAGACTTGGATAGACCACCTTGTTAGGGCCTCGGATCCTCTGCATGTGATGGGCAGAGGGATGTCCGCTGTGTTTGTGCCGAGCATGAATGGGCTTAGAGGCCTCGCTATGAGGGCTATAAGCCCGCAGAGTCTGTTGGGCATGAACGAGCTGGGAAGCTGCTCGGTTGCCCCTTGGCAAGGGCCTTTGATTTCTGGAGTTGCGAGCAACGACCACCAGCTGGGGATGGCCGAGCGAGGGTCGGGCTCGACTGCCTTTGGGAGGACTTTGGCCCTTAGCGCGGGAGGGGCTGTAAGAAGCCTGCTAAGGATAACCGGGCAGTGAAGCTGCGTGGTTGCCTCTCGGTGTGGGATTTGATCCCTGGCATCGCAAGTAGGGAATCTACTGGCAAGGGATAGCCGAGCAGGGAAGCCGCTCGGCTGCCTATACGGAGGACTTTGATCCTTAGCGTTGGAGGGGCTGTAAGAAGCCCAATAAGGATGACCGGGCAGTGAAGCTGCGTGGTTGCCTCTTGGCGAGGGATTTGATCTCTGGCATCGTGGGTAGGCAACTACCAGCCTAGGATGACTGAGCGGGATAGCCGCTCGGATGCCTCTTGCGAGGGCTTTAATCCCTGGCGTCATGAGTAGGGAGCTACCGGCCGGAGATGATCGAGCAGGGTAGCCGCTCGGTTGCCTCTTGCGAGGGTTTTGATCCTTCATGACGGGGACCGAGCAGGGATACTGCCCAGTGCCTCTTGGTGAGGACTTTGATCCCTGTCGGTTGTGGTAGGAAGCTACCAGCCGGGGATAGTCGAGCAAGGGCTTGACTGCCTCTGGGAGGACTTTGGTCCATAGCGCGGGAGGGGCTGTAAGAAGCCTACCAAGGACCCTTGGCCAGGCAGGGTTACTGCCCGGTGCCTCTTGGCGAGGGCTTTTGTCCTGAAGGATAGCCGAGCGAGGGTCGGGTTCGACTGCCTCTGGGAGGGATTTTGATCCCTGTCGGTCGTGGTAGGAAGCTACCGGCCGGGGATAACCGAGCAGGGTAGTTGCTGAGCTGCCTCTAAGGAGGGCTTGGATCCTTACCGTTGGAGGGGCCGTATGAGGCCTGCTAAGGATATCCGGGCAGTGAAGCTGCGCGGTTGCCTCTTGGCGAGGGCTTTGATCCCTGGCTTTGCGAGTAGGGGAGCTATCGGCCAGGGATAGCCGAGCAGGGAAGCCGCTCTGCTGCCTCTACAGAGGATTTTGATCCTTAGCGTTGGAGGGGCCTTAGGAGTCCTGCTAAGGATAACCATGCAATGAAGCTCCGCGGTTGCCTCTTGGCGAGGGCTTTGATCCCTGGCGTTGCTAGTAGGGAAGCTACCGGCCAGGGATAACCGAGCAGGGTAGCTGCTCGGCTGATTCTTCATGAGGTTTCGCTCGACCATCCAGTTGCAGGTATGGGGAACAGGAACGGTCGCGGTGAACGTGCGCATAGCATGCGCATTGAATGTGGGGGGAGGCTAAGTGCCTGGGTCGCGTCATTTCGATTTCGCCAGAGAAGTATCGATGATCGCCGAGTGGCAGCGACTTTTTGGGCGAAAGCGGGTCACTGTTGAGTTTCGTTGGGGCGCAGTGGGCTATATAAGGCTGAAGGAGCACTGGTCCTTCCTTTCTTCGTAAACAGATCGTTGAGAATGCAAGACTTCCCCTTTACCATCACCGATATCATCCACTTCGAAGACGTATACCTCTATGACCAGAACTGCACCGTGGACACGGTGGAGTTGGTCGATGGGAGCATCGAAGACCACTTCGGCCGGCTACTCCCCCGACGCTCCTCCCTGCTGTAGCTGCTGATGTAGTCCATCTGGAAGGCGTCGCCGGGGCTTTACAACCCTTTGTTCGAGCAGCTCTATGACGAGGCCGTGGGCAAGCTGCGGTCTCTGAGGCGCTTTGGCCCGATCTCAGCGAATCGGCTGGCTCGCTCAGTGGCGTTCGTCCATGAGTGCTACGAACTGAGGCTCGGGGTCAACGCGCACGGGGGGAATCGAGGGCTGAGGTTGGATCTCGCGAGGCCTCGGCTAGCGGAGATCTTTACCGAGTACCATGAGCAGTGCTCTTTGTACCCCCTTCCCCCGCTGCTGTAATTTTCTTTTTCTTTTGTATGTATGGATGAGGAGCCCATAATACCTTTTGAATAAATGAGATCTTTCCTTCTTCTTCGCAATGTTCCATTGATCTTTATTAAATTAACAACAGACCCTAGGAAGAGTTTACATTGCCCTAAAAGAAAAGTACATGCTAATAGATGACTTTATTAGCGTGGCCCGAGATCCCCGGAGGCTTGTTGGTCTCCGTGCTCCGCACCGGGTACAGGGCTCCCTGAGCGCCGGACTGGTCATCTGCCAAAACGAGCATGATCTGGCCGATGGTCAGCTTGGTAGGAGGGGACGCTGCTCCTGCTCGCGGTCGGCCTGCCGTTTGTCCCTCAAGTAGGCGGCGAGGTGCCCCGATCGGATGAGCTCCTCGATGTAGTCCCGGAGTTGCTTACAATCCTCCGTGGTTTGGCCCAACGTCCAGTGGAAGGTGCAGTAAGGGCCCCGGGTTCACTTCGAGGCCTGACACGGGATTAGAGGGAACTTGAAGAACCCCTCGCCCTGGGCCTCCTCTAGTAACACTGCAAGGGAGACGTTGAGCGGGGTGTACTCCTGGAACTTCGGGTGATAGGGCTGCTGACGCTCCGGCCTCTCTTCCCGAGCCCTCTTCTTCTGGTCGGACCGTTCTGCTCGGGGGAGGTTCGCGTTCACCTCGGACTCCAGCTGAACCTCGCGCTCGGTCCACGCCTTGACCTCGGCTATGGTCTTAGGCTCTGCCAGCGCAAAGAAGCGCAACCACTCCTTGTGCCTAAGACCAGATTTCAGCGCCGTGATGACGGTCTCGTCCCGGTGCTCGGGGACCTCGAGGAGGGCGTTGTAGAAGCGGGTGATGTAAGCCTTGAACGTCCGCTCTTAATTGTGAAGAGGTAGTCGACCCTGCGCTTCTGCCGACGGTTCCCAACGAAGTGGCCGAGGAACTGAGTAGCCATCTCGTCAAAGGTCGAGATTGAGCGAGGCTCGAGTCCTCGGAACCAGTCCCGACCAGAGCAGATGAGGGTGGCTGGGATGGCCCTGCACTAGGTGGCGTCGGAATGGTCCTGGAAGCTCATTTCTGCGGTGAAAGCATCCAAATGGTCTTTCGGGTCGGTTTTCCCGTCGAACAGAGAGACCTTCGGGGGCTTGTTGCGTGAGGAGACGTGGACAGCAAGCAGTCCCTCGGTAAACGGCTTGGTGAGCGAGTCGGCGGCGTACTTAGCCCCGTCGCTCGAGAGGTGACCTTCCCGGCGCATGCCCTCGATCTTCTTTTCGAGGGCGTCGAGTCGGCCGTGGTATCCCGAGGATTCGGCGCCTTGTGATCCCTGGCTTCTGCTGTCGGAGACCTGCGTCTGGGCCCGGCCCCGGTTCCTCTCGATGAGGTTCCTCAGATCCCCGAGGGAGGTGGCCCTCGAGCCATCGTGGCGAGCCCCTTCTGTGCGACCTCATTGAGGGAGGGGTGTCGATCTTGCCTGTGGGCAAGCGAGGTGACCGACATCTCCTCAGGGGTAAGGGTCGCGAGGAGGCTCGAGGCGAGGCTCTCCGGCGGCGGATCTTAGTGTGGATCCGTGGGGCGCCCAGCGGGCCTCAGGGAGTATCGGCTCGTGAGATCTGTGGCCAGGGGTCGTAGCCTGTCGGTGGCCAGCCGTGTCAACGAGGGCAGAGCCTTCTGGAGGCGGAGGAGCGGCGATCTGGGGCCCTGGCCCGGCCATTTGGACGCGGACGAGCGCATCCATGAGGGGCTGTAGCCGATCTATTCAGCTAGCGAGGGCGTTGATGATGATTGCCAGGGGAGGTTCATCCGCGCCTCCGGTGAAGGGGAGGCGGCGGCTGGTGCCTGGATCTTCAGGGTTGTCGCTTTTTATGTGGATGGAGATCGGAAGGCCAACTTTGTTTTTCGTGGAGTTTAGTTTCCTACAGACGGAGCCAACTGATGGAGGTTCTTTTCGGGTCTCCGTCAGATGTTGTCATCCGTTGATCTCCCGGTGGATCTTGGAGGTGATCTCCTGTTGCGTGTGGGTCTCAATGGGTTTTAAGGAGATTGGTGATTTGAGGAGTTTAGCGCTGAGTACCTGCAAAGAAGTCTCGGGTTGGTTTGGTACCACCGAGGACCCTCCGACGATCAAGTTAGCGCGAGATCCGGGAGCAGAGTAACGGCTAAGTGCAGTAAAAAATGGTTTACTTGACCCCTCTGTGATGGGGGTTTATATAGCGGCGGCGCGCAACAGCTGGCGCGAGAATCTCGCCGGCAGTTACGCTCCCGACGTCACGCCCACGTAAAGAGCAGATCGCCCGTTAATGGGGATCATGATGGCGTGGAACGTGGGATGTTGCCGGCGGAGAATCTGCGCATGGCGAGATTTGCGGAGCGGAGGTTACGCCTGTGAGTGGTGGAGTTGGTCGGTCGGAGGGACCGAGGAAGATGGCCTCGGCAGGGGAGCTCGGGAACGAGCGGGAGGGCCGAGGAGTCTCGGTCTTGTGGCAGCTCGGGGCAAGCTGAGAGGCCGAGAAGGCCAATTTGCAGGGGGTCCCAAGGAGAGCCAGCTTGTGCTTGCAGGTCGGGTACAGGGGTGGCCCGGTCGGCCCCTGTGGGCCCTTTCTTCTGAGTTCTGGGACACGTCATCTGCCACGCATCCTGATCTTGGAGATTGCCAATATGGAGCATCATCAACTGGCAATCTGCATATAGGTAATTGAAATCAACAATAAAATCGTAAAAGAGAAAAATAAAAAAGAAATTTAACTCGGATACAATCAATCGTGTGGAAGTTAATGTTAAACATGTTCATCACGTCATCCTCTTTTTCAGTTTATTATTAAATATATTATACAGCTTGTTTATTTTCTTTATCCATTGCTAAAGCTAGTTCCTATAGGATTTACGGTTGATGAATTTTTGTGGCAAAAGAAGTTCTCATATAATGAACTTTGTGCTGCTCTATTCTTGATACGAGTAAAGTTAAAGCTGGAAAGATGCAACTTGAAAGAGGAAGAAGTCGATATGGCTTAAGTTTTTGAAGAATCAGTCGACATGTTCTATGTTTGCCACAATAAGGAAAGGCCTTGAGGTTTTATGCGATCCTTGTAATTTCTCTGACAGCGTTGCAATGCAGTGAAATTCACATCAAGTGGACACGTAATGTTGCGTGCATGGGCTGAAAAGCCGAGCTCAGAAATTTTCAAGCAAACCTGTAATGACGATTGTCGTTTTCCATTTTTCTCTTAATCAAGATGGCTTTGCAAAGACGATTACACGCCTATTCGGACTTGGTATTGTTCAATCAACTGTAAGTACGATACACTTTTTCTTTTTCTTCTCGGGCTAAATTACACTCAGCTGCTCTTAACTCTCTATATTTGTCACCAAATTGCCTTAAATTTAATTTAGGACGGTAAAGGGCCATATATATGCGTATATTAGTGGAAAACAATGATAGTTGAGGATGGTTTATTGTAATTAATTCTTCTTTCTAGGTTTCTGCTCTCTGATACCTGAACTGATATATATAAAAGTTGTAAAGAACAAGATAGATTTTTTTATTATTTAATACAATATACGTATAAAGCTTGATATACATAGAAGAAACAATTGCTATATAATTTCAGATGAACGATAACATTTTCACTTTTCGTTATTCAATTTATTACATATAGCAATATAATTTCAGAACCGATTCTTTATTTATCATTCAAAAGGTGTACCCGTCCATTCACCATTTGCACTGTAGCACTGTCACACCCCACTTTCAAGAGTGCGCTAAGATCGGCACGTGACAGAGCCAACCATGCTACCTGTGGCTAGGAAATATCCCTTCACAGTCACATTACGGCTGTCTAGAAGATATCAAGAACAAAAAAATAAAAATAAAACTATCTAGTACATGTCCATATGCCAGAATAAACGAGTCATGAAATAATATGCGGAAGCAATAAATCCAAATAACAATAAAAATCTAGAAAGTACGTCCCAAATACAGACTCACATCAGAAAATGAAAATGCTGAAAGAAAAGTAAACTAAACAAAGCTAAATAGTAACAGGATCCTCACTGCTCGGCCTGTCGGCTGAAATACTCCTGATCAGCCTGCATCAAAGATAGAGGATCTGGGCCATGCAAAACCCAGACGTTAGTGCGTAATAATATCAAACAATTATAAATGAACAGGATACACGAGATATACAGGCATGAGTATGAACAGTAATGAGTGTATAACAAGTAACACGGGTATGAACAGTGAAGTGTATACATGCAGGTGAAGTGCGGTAAATAATCTAAACAGTGCTACTGGGTTATCTATCCTAGAGTTATTCGAAACCAATTGATGTACTCCTAATGTAACTCAAAGAATATGTTTCGTTACCCCCCGGGACCACGGATCAGGATATGTAAACCAAGAATGGTTCTGTCCCGTTACCCCCGGGACCACGGACCAAGTTGTAAGAGTCACGGATGACTCTGTCCCGTTACCCCCCGGGACCACGGATCAAGTAAGAATCATGAATGATTCTGTCCCGTTACCCCCCGGGACCATGGATCAAGTAATATCCTTTTAAGTTACACTCGGTTACACCTTTGATTTCCCCATACCCCCAAGGTTATGTGTTCAAATCAGGTATTGATAAATCTGGAGCTAATGCCAACATGGGATTAAGCAGGTACAGGTTTGTCTATGTAGACAACATGATACGTCCGTCAGGACGACAAGTCAGGATTGTCGGCATTAGTAACAAGATCAGGTATCAAGTCAAGCAGTGGTGTATTAGGTCATGTCAGGTAGTGCACAGGTATCACACGGATGCTCATAATAAAACTGTAGCAAGTAAGGATGCACGATAAAAGCACGGATGCACGAATGTCTATCAGGGATTACATCTACAACTCCATGACTACGCATGATGCATATTATCAAGCATGGGGTGTTAATATAACAGTAACATGAAATAATGTGCTCTGGCATGCAACTAGATGTATAATAAATTGTACGGATGCGAACGGATATTGTAAAATTGTAAAACTATAACATAGGATGTGAAATGCAATGATCATGTAATAATTCTATATCTATGGATGTAAAATACGTTGCATAACCTATAACGAGATAAAATTGCATGCGACTATATATGTGATAAATGATACGGATACGAACGGCTATCCAAAAACAGTAAAACAGTAACATGGATGTATAATGCAGTAAACATGTGATATTTTTATTTATATGGATGCAAAATATATATCATAGCATGCAGCAAGATAAACTTTCCTGAACGGATCTCACGACGGGGTGCGTACGTTGCATCCGACGTCGGGTAAACGTCGCAATGCACACACGGCGTACAGAACTGAACTAATCAAAGCAAGAACACGACCACGACGGCTGGGGATGCCTACTGGGTCACCCGGATCGTCGACGACGGCACGGCTCCGACGATCACCGGAAAACCAAGAAACTAGAAAGAGAAAGAAGAAGAAGAAGAAGAAGAAGAAGAAGAAGAAGAAGAAGAAGGAAAAGAAGGTGGTCTCTAGGGTGTGGTGCTCTGGGGTGTGGTGCTCTGGGGTAGAGGCGAGGGGAGGGGAGACGTGACGATGAGTCGTAGGTCTCCGGCGATGGGGTGCCGGCGAGGCAAAGGATCAAAGTTCTTGGTTTCTTGGGTCAGTTTTTGTGCAGGGTTCTTGCTGGTTTTGAGAGTGTAGGAGAGAGGAAGAAGGAGGAGATGGAGACGGTGATGAGGGTAAGAGGTCGTCGGGGTCGGAGCTCTAGCGAGAGGGTTCAGGCGAGGTCGGGGCTGATGGGTTGCAGGGGTTCACGTCGAGAAAGAAGAGTGGGAGAGTAGGAAGAAGAGAAGAGGAGAGGGCGGTGACGATAAGGGGATGGTCGACGACGACGAGGGCGTTGGCGAGGTCGGGTTGTGCAGTCGGGGGTTCTTGGGTTGAGTTGCAGTGGGTTGGTGGTGCTCGTGGGTTGCCGGGGTTTGCAGGGGAGAGGAGGAGAAAGATGTGAGGTGAGGTCGAGGGTTAGGTGGGGTTGAGGCTGGAGGCAGCGTCGCACGAGGCGAGGCATGGGTTTGGGTTTTCTCGTGGTCGCGAGACGAAGAAGAAAAAGAGAGAGGCGGTGAGAATAGTGAGGAGGGCGGTGATTCGATCTCGTGGGGGTTTAAATATATATAGAAGAGAGATAGAGCTGTGAGATTGAAAGGTTAGGATTTTAGGTTTTAATATTAATAATATATATATGTGTGTGTGTGTGCGCGTGCGTGTGCGTGTGCGTGTGTGTGTGTGTGTGCAGAGAGAGAGAGAGAGAAAGGGCAGAAGATTTGTAAATATATAAAAATATATTTTTGGTTTAAAATCTTATATAAGCAGTTATATATAAATTAGAATATAATATTGATTATATTAGAGATTTTGGTTAATACAAAAATAGTCCAAAACACTTCTGGGTCGGGTCTAAAATTATGGTTTGAAAATACGGTTAATATACGTGTAAACCAAAACCAAAATAGAATATTCGGGTAACGAAAATGCATACCCCCAAGAACGGATACATGTAGCGTGCACGTAGCTATCCAAACGAGTCCATCTTATTGAACGGAACGGGAACAAAATGTACGGATGCGACAACAGGGTCAGGGGTATGATGCAGGCCATGCAAGATATTTTTAAAATATTTTATTTGACTTTATATGTTATATTGAAAAAATGCAGATGCCAGATATAATGCAGTTACAAAATATGAAAGTGCACGGATTCTCATAACTAGCCGGGATAAATCATAAACAAGAATCAAGACTGTTCTCCGCCGAAAGACGTGACCAGGATGTTGATACACCAGGCCTAAATTTTGGGGGCAGATGCTATTTGGTTTTATCTGTCCATCTCTCCAAAGATGCCAAGTTGATTTATGGCACCGTATATCAAAGGTTTAGACGGATGCGGCCGTTGTAGCAGACTTCGTCAGATTCTCCCTCATTTGAGGGGTTTTGGATTGTGGGGACGCTCTTCTCTGCAGGCGCAAGTCCCTGCAGTTAATTACGCTACCGCATCGCGGTAACCATTTTCTCCTTCTCCAGATGGTCACTTCGTGTCGTGTATGTTTGTTTTATTTTTGGTTTCCCGTGGATTGTATACAGAGACTAATTTATGTTGCGCCCGTAGGGCGTGGATTAATCCAAATCTGTATTTTCTTAGATTTGGGTTTTGGGTTGGGTTTAAGGATCGTTAATCTCATATGAGACTAAGATCAACTTCAACGTTTGTTAAGGATACCTTAGTCTAATTTTAGACTAAGATCAACTTAACCATTTGTTAAGGATACGTTAGTCTAATTTTAGACTAAGATCTACTTAACAGGATCATTTAGATCCAACAAAAGAGCATTTGGACTCTATTATTTTAGTTTAGAGACATTGCAGTCCATAAGTTTAAGGACATCATAGTCCATGGAGTATAAAGACGTCATAGTCTGTAAAGTTTAAAGACATCATAGTCTATGAGTTTAAGGACCTCACGGTCCATGGTAGTTTAGAGACATCATAGTCTGCAAAGTTTAAGGACATCATAGTCCATGAGTTTAAGGACCCCACAGTCCGTGGAATGTCTGGTTGTCGGGACCCGTCACCTCTCTAAAGATGTTGAAGGATTACAATGACAAATATCAGAGGAGTGAAGAGATGTACTCTTGAACCAATATTGGTTGGGAGATCTGTAGTCCAATTTGGGACTAAGATCAAAGATTTATGAGCATATGGGCTCAATTAATCTGAATTAGAGATCTGGGCCAACTTGGGCTCGACCCATTCAGTTAAAATATTGGACATTTAATTAGGCTCAGTCCTTTTTTCATTTAACAATGCTGAGCATTGGTTTGGATTCTAACAACAGTTTTTGTCTTTTATTGAGTGCTGAGCACTCATTATATCCCTGGGGTTTTTATTTAAAGAACACTTTGTATTCCCTCAGCGCACACGTGAGGAGCACGTGGCGTGCTTGGCGCTGTGTACCAGTCAATGAGCGCAGAGCACTTCTTATGAAACAACGCACATGTGAGGAGCACGTGGCGCGCTTGGCGCTGTGCGCCAGTCAATGAGCACAGGGCCCTTCTTGTGAAATAGCACACACGTGAGGAGCATGTGGCGCGCTTGGCGCTGTGCGCCAGTCAATGAGTGCAGGACGCTTCTTGTGAAGTAGCGCACACGTGAGGAGCACGTGGCGCGCTTGGCGCTATGCGCCAGTCAATGAGCACAGTGCGCTTCTTGTGAAATAGCGCACATGTGAGGAGCACATGGCGTGCTTGGCGCTGTGCGCCAAACTTTGGAGCGCTGAGGTGCTTCTTTAAACTTGGAGCGCTAAGGCTCTGCAGCGCTGTGCGCTAGATTTGTAGCGCTAATGTGGTCTTTTTAATTGGAGCGCTAAGGCTCGTTTTAGGCAGCTTTGCGCTCTGAGAATTAAATTTTCTCTTATACGAGGCTTTGTCTCATGGATCTAAGAACAAAGTTCTTATTTTATAGGAGATATTTCAATCTCTTATGTTTTTGGTGAAAGGCTTTGCCTTTATGGATCTATGATCCTAAGAGAATTGAATTATTCTCCCCTCTTTTATAATGAGATGTTATGATCTCTTTGTGAAAGACATTTTCCTTATAGATCTATGATCTAGCATAAGAACTAAGTTCTTTTTCTGATGAGATGTTTTGATCTCTTTATTTTACCTTGAAAAAATTCTTCTTCTGCCGAGAGCTTGCACATCTCTTTCAACTTTCTCAAAGTTTGCGGGGAAGGGTGTCACGCCCCGCTTCCCGGTGTACGGCGAAGTAGACACGACGAGGTCCGCTACGTATATACTTAGAAGTACATACGCTAAGCGTATCTAAGCAATATAAAGTAAATCCCAAGAGACGAAAGATATAGAAATAACAGCAACTTTATTAATAACATTCTTTTGTACAATGCATGAAAAGTAAATACAACTGAAATGAAAAGCGATGCCTAAATAGTGGCATAACAGGAAATGAAAATACTGAATAGAACAAGGTACAATATCTAGAGCTCGGGGTCTTCGTGAAACTTCTCCAAGTCCTCACCGGTGGGCTCGATCTCTGCTGAGTCCAAAGCACCTGACGACATTCAAAGAAGAAAGAAATAGAATGTCGTCAGCGAACAGGTCGCTCAATAAGTCCCAAAGATAAAGAAGAATCAGAAAGACAGAATACGAGTATTTTCTAAAGTATTATGTTGTAGAAAATTATGGAATATTGTGTTAACGCTGTTGTTTGTAGCTTGGTACAGAAGGATGCCAGTGTATACGAGAGGGGTCTCTATATGCTAGAGACCAGGGCAAACGGAATGTACAAGGAACCGTTAAGCCACGGTACAACAGCAACGGAATATAGGTTAGGTGTCTTAATCTGACCACCTCGTGCCACCTTTAACACCTTCCGTACCAATCTACCCCTTAAACCCCGTAGTGTTTTAACAGTATTGTTGTATTGTATTATGTAAGTTGGATGACTGACCAAAACCATGATATCAGTAAACGGATGGTATCAGGTAATTGGAATAACGGAATAATGGATGTATATCCATGGTTTGATTCAGTCAAGTTGAATAGATTGTTAACTGGATTCAGGGATTCATGTGTTCATATTGAGTTGGAATATTAAAGAATATAGATTGACTTGAATCATGTTCAGGTCAGAAATAGTCAGACTCAAATCCGAGTCAGACTAAAAGAAAAGTAATTTGAAGTTCTATAATTGTTAGGGTTCTTATTGTAATTTATAAAACTTGAGGGGGTTTTATGTAAAATGTACTTTTGTATAGCTTTCAAGATACACCTCAAGTATTTATTATTCGTCTTTATAGTTTTAATGAGTGTAAATTTTATTTGTGTTATTCTAGTGAATATTTCCTAATAAAAGTATTAATTTATAATATTGATTTATTTGAAATTCATGGTATTTTAATGTAACTTTTAATCTTGTAATTTTTAGGAAAAGGTGGAAACTTTATCTTATAATAAAATAGGTGTTTAAATGATAAATATACATATGTTAATACAAGAATAATTTTTAATAAATATTTTATTTTCCAAAAATCTCATTTCCTTAAATGTCGTATTTTAAACCTTTCGAGACCGAATGCTCCTTGCGGAGGTCTGAATCTTGCACTACTAAGCCCGAGGGTGCACGATAAACCGTACAATCCCTAACGGGTTCCCCAAATGTGGGTTGTAGTGGCGCTTTGCAAAGATTTAATAAATACTATTCATTTAGAAAACGGTTTTATAAAGATAAGGTATTTATTTGTAAATTTCCGTATTTTAGTTTCTAGGGATTCCTATGCCAACTAGCATATTTCTAAGGGTCTAAACGACAAGTCATTAGAAGACTCAAATCGCCTCTTCACCGCCAATTGTGGCCAGGTAAGTACAAGTGAGGAGGGAGGGATCCGCTCACGAATCGTGAAGCGGGCCTTTTAAAGTTACCCAAGCTCACTTGCCTAGCCTAGACACCACAAAGTCAGTTTAGATCAACGATCGATGTCCACAACTTATCGTATTTTCCTAGTAAGAAATATTTATGTAAAATGTAACAAATCTAAACCTTTAAGAATGATTTTATGGAGATTATGGTATTTTAATGAAAGTTTCATTTTATCGTATTCTAAATTTTTATGAAATCATTTTAGGGTTTGTATTTACGTGTGTGTGGAGGTAGGTCATTACCTCGTGACTTATTTTAAGGTATAGTGAAGTTTATGGGTTAAATATGATAAATTAAACATGAGGGTATTTAAGTGAAAGAATACGGTATTTGCAAAAGTTATCATTTCATGTGTGAAAACTCATTCAAATTGATTTCTACAAGTTTAGTGGTCAATATGGAGATGTTTAGGAATGATGGAATTGATTAGAAGAAGAAAAATAAACTTTATGGTATTAATGTGAAAAAGAATACGATATTGCAAAAAGCTATCATTTCATGTGAGAAACTTTGTCCAAATTAATTGTTATGTGATTAATAGTCATCATAAATAAGTTTAGGTATTATGGAATTGGTGACAAGTGAGGTTTGATAGAAAACCGAATCGGAAATCTGTTTGTTCCGATTTCCGTCGGGTTTTAAAAAGTCATATTTTCCTTAAAAGAAAAGAAAGATAGAAAGAGTGGGACTTACGGGTTTGGATAAGGTAGAGAGTGCTAGGAAGGTAGTGGGTTGTCGGTGCGTCGAAACGTCGTGAAGGGTCCTAGTACGATCGCCGGAATTCGTCGTCGATTTCGGCAGCGCTTCGCCTTTCGCTCTTTTTCTAACGTACCGAGTTCTCTTGAGATTTTTAGAGAGTGGACTTAGGAATGTAGGGTGAAAGGGTAGAGGGTATGGGGGTTTATATAGGGTTAGGGTTTTAATTAAAAAAAATATTTAAAAAATATAAAAATTCATTAAAACTTATTAAACCTTGGATTAAAATGGATTTATTGGCCAAATGATAACTGATCCAAGCATTTAGAGTATGCAGGAGGGTGGACCAGGTCAAGACCCAACTTTTCTCTGTTGGTGACTCGGCCGTCCGGCCAAGTCCGGCCGGCGGCGCCGGACCGAGTTTCCCGAGTAGCCGGCCGACGGCACCGAGTCGGGCCGAGTCAAGGGTCCAATGGCCGGGGATTCTTCGGGGGTACAATGTGGTATATTTACTTTTTGTTGTCCAGTACATATTTTGGGAGTTATGGTCGTTTTACTGTTGACTTTCCAAAAAAATTTAAAACAAAAAAATATAAAAATAATGTGGGGCATGGGATTTGAACTCTGGTGGCTTGGTTCAGCAGTGCAAGGTATTACCAATGAGCTACAAGCTCTTTCTTGTAATTATGGAGTGAAATAAATACTTAAAGAGATATCAGCTGTAATAAATACTCCAAGTATACATTGAATTTAAATCAATTCTTTGTACATTAAAAATAGAGTTGTTACAGGGGGAAGGGGGGTTCCTCTCTATCAGACTTGAAGTCTTGGGGCCTTTATATAGGATATGCTGATTTGTTGAATCAGTTGAATAGATCTTTTCTCTAATTTATTTGGGGATGTTTCCCACCATTGGATATTTGATCCTAGGGCTTCTGTTTGACAAAAGGCAATCTTCTTGTTTTTAACAAGATTGGGAAATCTTTTCCCATACAGAATTTATTCTGTACTTTGGTGATTTTTAATCACCCTTGGATCATTGATCCAACGGTGCTCTGATTTTCAGAGCATAATCTTTCCTGTTTGGAAAGATTCTGAGGAATGTTTCCTCAACAGAATTTTATTCTAGTCAATTAATGATTTTTAATCATGTTCGTTGGATCTTTGATCAAAGGGCCGAGAACATTGTGTTCTATCGCTAGCGCTCACGTACTTTGCACATGGTGCGCTTCTTAGAGTGCAGCGCTCTTAGCGCTAGTGCTCACGTGCTTTGCACGTGGTGTGCTGCTTAGAGTGCAACGCTCTTAGCGCTAGCGCTCATGTGCTTTGCACGTGAGCGCTGCCTCAGAGTCTTTGACTCTCAGTGCTGGTGCTGCTATGAAGCGCTGCCTCAGAGTCGTTGACTCTCAGCGCCGGCGCTGCTATGAAACGCTACTGTATTTTAAATTTTAAAATTTGAATAGAGCTTTACTCTGATTGGGGAAACAAATGTCCCCCCACCGTTGGCTCACGTGGCCTACACTTGAGTGCAACTATGGCAGCATCTACGCCATTGGATCAACTCAGAAGTTGAAACGGCTCCCAGTGCCTATAAATAGGGTCTTTGGCCCTTGAGATGACCTCTGTTCATCTTCTTTCTTGTTTTCTGAGAATTAATTCTCTTTCAGAGCATAGCTCTTTGTCTTTTAAGAACATTCTTAGGGACAGAACTCTGTCAAAAATTTAGGTAGAGATTAAATCTTTGAAGAGATTATTTTATAATCTAGGGTTTCACCTATTAACAGAGCTTTGATCTTTTCAAATCATATAGATTTTTAGGGTTTCTCAATAGAGCTTTGCTCTTCATAGATCTAAAGAGATCTTTCTTAGGGTTTCTTAACCTATTAATATGGCTTTGCTTTTTCAAATCATGTAGGTTTGTTAATCTTTTATGAAGAACTCTTAGAGTTTGTTCATAGATCTTGAAGATCTCGGAATTTTTAATTCATTAAAAGCTTTACTTTAAGTTTTCTGATGGGTCATTCCATCATCTTTACAGAGCATGGCTCTTCAGAATTTTTCTTGAGGAATTTTTATTCCTTTCATCATCAGTGTTGACAGATATCACTCTTGTTGTAGAGCGCTGCTCTCAATGGAAGATTTACTCCTTGGCCCGTGGGCCCTCATTAAATGAGAATCCTTTTAGGATTTCCTCATTTAATGACAGTCTCATCAAATGATGAGACTGTTTTATTAATGATGAGCCGTCATCCATATTATGTGGGTCCCCCCCGGTCCCTTTCCACTGCATTGCAGTGCGGTACAAATTTAAAGTACCTGGTGATAGAACATAAACTGTAGCATTGACAGCTGAAAATTTTGTTCTTTTCCGCGCAGGTACTATGTCTTTCGACACATCTTTCCCTTTTATCCGTTCGGAAAGCGGATTCCTTAAAGCGCCTGTTGATAGGGAGGTGTTTGCACTGATCAAAGATCATGATCCGGAACAAAAGAACCTTCATTTATGGGGAACGTGGTACAATCAGATCATCAGGGGGTGGCGTAGCTTCTCTTGCGCAGCACCTTCGGAGCCTATTTCGGCGATCCACTATGCCGACCCACCCCCGGTGAACTATACCGTGGAGGAGATCAACTGGACTTTAGAGGGTCTCCTTCAGCCTTCTCTGGCTGCAATACCCGTACAGCCTCCAATGGCTTTGGATATCTTGGGGCGACGTATCTGCCAAGGCGAGTCACGCCCTTGGGGACAGCCGTATATGATAGGCCTAACTCCTCGTCATCCAGCTGGGTATTTGCAATGGGCCCGCTATATTTTGTTAGCCAAGAAGTCGCAGCTGCTGAAGCTCGGGTTGTATCCCGCGATTTACGGTTCTCTCTTTCAATATTCTACGCCTCCTTCCTGGTGGGTCAAGGCTTTTCTGGAGCAATGGAATATTCCGACCCACACCTTCCTTCTGTTGGATCGAGAAGTCTTAATCTCTTTAGAGGAGTTTGCAGAGGTTTCTGGCTTACCGGTTATGGGAGAACACTACGAGGAGCTGCTTCCTCCGGACGAGTACGTCTTTGCTGTAAAGTCAGTGATGACATGCCTTACCCTGGAGAACGCCATTCAACATCAATTCCCCAGTTTGATTAAGATGTTGAATATTTATTAGAGCCCTTTTCTCGAATCCGGTAGCTGTGGGGTTAATTTCACAGATTTCATTGCCCGTTTTCTCCCGTCAGAAGTCCTGTCGAAGGAAGCCGCGAAATTTTCCAAACTCGATGATCCTTTTGGTTTTGGTTTGGATAACCATCCGGTAACGGAGGCCGATCAGAGGAGTTTCTTTCTCCTCAATACCCCGGTCGTCTCTTTCGCAGAGCTTGCAGCTCCTGGGATCGACGAAGAAGCGTTCTTTTTGGGGTTCCTTGGGCTATGGCTAAGCTGGTTTGTGGTTCCAATGCACCCTTGCCATATGAGGCCGTCCGTTTTTTATCCAGCTCACAAATGGTTATTGGGATGCAAGTGGCCGTCGGGATCGCTGGGTTAGCCCATTTGTATTACGGCCTCAGCTCGGCAGCAGACACTACTGAACCAGGGGTGCAGCACGTGAACTTCTCGATGCATTATTTTATGTCATGGATCGAGCTACATGTACTTGACGCTTTCGGCGCTCATAAAAGGCCTTGCTTCTACGACAAGTATAAATTCCCTCGGATTATGCGGCTAGTTGACGCGTCCATTGTAAATCCGAAACAGCGGAAAGCTAGGGGTTTGCTCCTTCATCCGCGCACGGTTGGAGATGGCATAACCTTTACCGATAAGGTTCTAACCATCGGTAAAGAATCCGCAAAAACGGTGCAGCCATTACAGGACATTTTTAAAGACGAGGTCTCTACCTTGAAAGCTCGGGAAATTCTTCATTTATACTCCATCAGGCCGGGCTTTCTCGTGTTTAGGCAGAATGATTCGGCGTTGTTCATGAGGTACAACCCGCATCGCTTCGCCCAGCAATTAAGCTATAATCAGGGCGTCCCACTCGAGGCCTTCTTGGCAGAACCGGTTGCTACTGAAGAGGGTATCCGGAGCGCGTTGAACCATTTTATGCGGTTGAACACCGGCTTCAATTTCTTTATTAGTGAGCCAAGCTGCATTCCAAAAGACCTTAACGTATATGTGGCATGGTATCAGCATTCGATGGACGTCGTTATTAGAGAAGAAAAGCGATTGTTGCTTGACCGCAAGGGCACCGCCCCAGCGGGTAATCCAAACGTTCCTCTGAAGCGTTGGACCATCGTCCATCCTCCCTTGAGAGAAGCTGCTGTGGTTGTGGTACCACGTGTCATACGTGAGCTGCCCCTACCCCGTGTGCCTGAAAAAGCGGTAGCTGCGGCGTCTCCTGAGTCCGGTGTGGGTGCGGAGATAGGGACTCGTCGCCCAAAATTGCCCGCCAAGTGCAAGCTTGTGTTATCGGCTCCTGGCACTCGCCCACAGAAGAAAAAGAAGTCGATGTTTTCCCTCGACGGCGTACTCGGACAGGAGCCCCATGCTCCCTATAGTAAGGGTTTGAGTGAGTACGGGACTAATGAAGGTTTATTCATGACGTCGGATGATACCGATCTGGAGGCTGCTATCGCGGTTTCAGTGCAATTGGCTCGCAATGAGGCAGCGCTGATCACCATTGCCCAACCAGGTATACTTCGGTCATATCTTTCCATGGTCATTTTAATTATTATGCTTTGACTGACGTTTTCTTCTTCAATAGGTATCTCTGCCAAAGAGGCTCTTGCAGCTTCCCTCAAGACTTTTGAAGAGGAGGAAAGGCTTCGCGCTTCCTTGGGCATTGGTACATTTCGGCTCACTGTGCCTTCATTCCCGTTTTTTATGGGTAAATTTGATCAGTCGAAAATACTGCATTTCTAACACGGTAATTTCCCTACCATTTGAGCTCACATAGAAGTGTTCGGTATTCATAATTGCACATATTATCAATTCATCTCTGAAATACCAGATTGCATGTGTTAGACTTTTAAACCGACACTTTAAGGGAAATTAACTGTGTTTTCATGGCATCGCATCATCCTTGTATTGCGCAACTCTTGTCTTGGAATCTATGCAGGAAATTCCGGAAGCAGGGCCAAAATTGGGGGAAAGACTGATAAAATATACGCCAACTAAAAGATGTATGATCTGGTAATGATTCAGAAGGCCAAATAAAAATCCTAACATCATAAAGAGGCCCACCAGTCAGCCCAAGTATTACCATGTAAAGAGAAACCATCAAGGCCATCAAAGGGCCGCGGATCCGCGGCCCAAGCCCCCTTGGCGCGGCGGATCCGCGGCCAATTAAAGAGATCACTGTGTCAAATTTCATCACATGCTTAATTATAACGGCCAAAGCTTCTAGAAGACCCCAGAAGCTCCACGTGGCATCTCTAGAAGGCTCGGCTTAACAAATTCTTGGAGGGAAATTCAAAATTTAAAGCTTAACTAACTTTTTGGAGGGAAATTTAAATTATTTGATAACTAACTTGTGGGGGGAATTCAAATTTCAATTCTAGATCTAAGATTTGGAAAGTCTATAAAAAGGAGCCTAGATCTAGAGGGGAAATTGTTCAAGAATCACCACCATCTTCAACCCACAAGTTTAGTGACAAAAGCTTGTGCCAAATTCAATCCCCATCCCCAATTCAAAATCAAGATCAAGATCCCGAGATCAATTTGAGCAAGAGAGCCTTCAACTTTTAGAAGCAACGCCGGATTCCAACGGAGCAAGAGATCCACGCCGATCCGCGACTCAAGGAGCCGAGCGAAGCCAAAATCGACGATCTAGTTCCTTCCTTTTGTAAATTCAAGAGAGTTGTAACGAAATTTGTTGATAAATAAAGGTGAATTTTCTATACTCTTGCTTATCTTTTAATTCAAGCATAATGATTAGAATTCAATTTGTGATTGTGTTTGTGATCATGATGTTTGAGTAATCTCCGCTCGTGTAGGAGTTGTGACGATCTTTAGATGATGATGATTTAGATATTTTTACAATTCTTAAATCCTATAATGTTTGGAAATTCTAGTGAATCAAATGATTAATAACCTAGTTTCGAGATGATGCTTTCTTGATCGTGTTCACTCGAAACTAGGGAACAACTATTAAACATTTGATTAACTAGAAGCTAGAATTTGAATGCGATCCATCGAAAGGACAAAGGATGAGTTGCGGAATCCCTAATTTTCTCGCAAAGATCCTTAAACCTCGATGAATTTGTATCGATCTAGTATCAATTCATTAATGGATAAGAATTAGTAATCTTTAGATCTCATCACATCTAAAGATCCGATCTACTTGTACGAGCTATCCTTATAATCTTGATTGTTGGTTGGAAATTATCACACATCTCAATTCTTGTTTTTTAATGTCTTTTCTAGATCTAGATTTTTCTTATTTCTTGATCTTCAAAAGCAAATCATGAATTGTTTTCTTTTCTTTGTCCTAAATGTTCAACTCATCTAATTCGGAAATTGAACGGAACTCACTTTCCCTGTGGACGATCCGCACTTACTAACGCGCTACATCCGACACCGTTATTGATTGCGGTAAAATAATTCTTTTGGTTGTGATTTCTAAACTCTATTTTCTAATACGACACAATCGGAAAATCATCAAATCAAAATGGCGCCGTTGCCGGGGTGTAAGTCCACGTTGCGACCCCCGGTTCTTGCGGGGAGGCGGAAACGGTATAAAATCAAAATTTTAACGCAAGAGGCAACATGGACTATGTTAGGTCGGGATCTTTACCTAAACTAAAACTAGCATACTAAGCTAAAGAGATTTAGCTACTCGGTTGAAGATGGTTATACCTAGCTTTTCTTGAACTCCTTCTCTTCAAGCTCCGGTGGTGGTCCGATGGCTCCTTCTCGTCGTCTCCGTACGCCGAAGATAGATCCACTTGAAAGCTCCAACCTTTAGCTCCTTCTTCGTTCTTTGAAGAAACTAGTTCACTTGGTTTGCTAAACCTAGTGAACTAGAATGAGTAGAGATGATTTAGAATGGGATTTTATCTATGGTTCTTGATTCTCAACTCATGAGACAAGAGAACCATAGATCAAGAGAGGGAGCAAGAGGTTGAGGGTGAGAGCAAGAGGAGAGCTCAAGAACAAGAGAGAGAATGAGCAAGAAAGAATGAGCAACTCTTTTGTCTCTCACCCTCTCATAATCCAAAAGAAAATGATAACTCATCATATCAAAAAAGTCTTATGTGATGGTAGGAAGCAACCATAACCTTATCATGTCATGCACTCATTTTACTCAAATGAATAAGCAAGAAAAAAGTCTTTGGCATGAAATGATAACCATGGTTATCATGATGGTCAACTAGTCAAGCCTAGTCAACCGGTCAACAAGTCAACAAAAGTCAACAAGTCAACAAGTCAACAACCATATCACCATAATACTTAATTAATATAATAGTTAATCACATATCATATTCTCATTAGGGTTGAGCAAAAAGTCAAAAGTCAACGGTCAACTGTCAACAACCCTAATGAGAATCCGCTGTCTGTGCCTCCCTGTCAACTGTGCATACACACCCGCATCCGCGTTCCGAGGAACACGAATGCAAAACTGGATAAATCCAATCCCATAAGGTACACTAGGATCTAGCTTAAACCAAAGCCCGCTAGTGTAAACTGTCCGGACACTGTACGTGCACAAGTGCGCGGATGTGACCGAACCCTGTCGCAAAACCATGCGACCTGTCGCAATACCATGCGACCTCTACTCTTTTGCCTAAAGGCGAAAAGCTTTCTGTGTGGGACTCTAAAGACTCGACACTACGCTGGCAGTGGGTTTAACCACAGACCGCAAGCGGCACTAGCTGTGCGTAACGGTCCCCAGGTAATGCCGACAAGAAGACCGACGAGGCGAAACCCATCTGAACTCCTACTGAGCCTGAGTGTGACATTCTCCGTACAGTCCGGTCTGTTCGTCTGATACATCGCATGGCGGGCCTAGGGGGCGGTAAACGTCAGTCCCCCAATAGCGGTACAAGTCGTGCCGGAGCGAAGCCCAAAACACCCTGAGATAACACTGGATACCTACCAGTATATCTCGTTTGCCCTGGCCAGGGACTACTCGTGTAATGGCTCTCCTAGACACAGCGCGATGTCAACCCCCAATACCGGGAGAGACGAATCCTGTCTAACCGTCACTGCCTCCAAGTGCTTCGGGACTGCACCCAACCACCACCTGTTTGCACGACTCCTTTGAGCCGTGGTAGGGTAGTGATCAAAGTATAGTGGGAACACACCCGAGGCGAAGTGACAGTGTCAAGTCAGCGGACTAAGCTGTACTCATGTCACCTGGGAACTGATAACTGACGATAGGTATAATACCAACTGGTCAGTTCCCGACGAGTCCTGTCCAGTGTACCCGTAACCTAACGGGCACCCGCATACTATCTCAAGTACGACGTACTGACGGCTGTGGGACAGACCGTCTCCCACACTGGGATGAGAAGCGCATGCGCTGGTCTACTCCGGAGTATCGATGCCCTGTCTCGATAGTCCTGCGACCAGGGACCTGCATAAGGATGTGCTTCTAGATTACCCAGCCCCATTAGTGTGACGGCCATCACATCGCTGGTAATCAAGCAAAGATCCTAAGGGCTCCACTAATGTGTATAAGCAATATACAAAGATAAACACATGTACACATTGAAGTAGAAATAAACCAAGTAGCATACTACCATTTTGAGCAAGATTGTATATACAAGGTGAATATCCCAAGCTTCCATTAAGTAATATACATACTAGTATGATACAGTAATGGCCTCTAGGGCATATACACTAACAATCTCCCACTTGCACTAAGGCCATGTACTGGCGTATCGAAGACCTATCATCTCGATCAGCCGCTCGAACTGAGTCTAGGGTAGGGCCTTGGTGAATGGATCTGCAGTGTTGTCTTCCGAAGCGACTCTCCGAACCTCGATCTCCTGGCGATCCACGATCTCCCTGATCAGGTGATACCGCCTCAAGATGTGCCTGGATCTCTGATGGGACCTGGGTTCCTTCGCTAAAGCTATAGCCCCATTGTTGTCGCAATACAGAGGTATTGGACCAACAATGGACGGAACCACCTGAAGTTCTTTTAAGAACTTCCTCATCCAGACAGCTTCTTTTGCGGCATCAGATGCAGCGATGTATTCCGCTTCCATCGTCGAGTCTGCAACGGTTTCCTGTTTGGAACTCTTCCAACACACCGCCCCTCCATTGAGGGTGAAGACAAAACCCGACATGGACTTGGAATCATCCTTGTCACTCTGGAAGCTGGAGTCAGCAAAGGCCTCGATCTGGAGGTCCTTTCCGCCATACACTAAGAACATCTCCTTAGTCCTTCTCAGGTACTTGAGAATGTTCTTTACCGCTATCCAGTGTTTCTCCCCAGGGTTTGACTGATACCGGCTTACTACACTCAGTGCATAAGCTACATCCGGTCTGGTACATAACATCGCATACATTATAGAGCCTACCGCAGAAGCGTAGGGTATAATAGACATGCGATCCCTCTCCAAATCAGTCTTGGGAGACATCTCTTTAGAGAGGGTGATCCCGTGACAAGCCGGTAGGTTACCGCGCTTGGAATCTTCCATACTGAATCTCTTCACTATGGTGTCGATGTACCTGGACTGAGAAAGTCCCAATATCCTCTTGGATCTATCACGATGGATCCGGATCCCCAGGATGTATGAGGCATCACCCAGGTCTTTCATGGAGAACCTGTGTGACAAGAACCCCTTGACAGATTGTAGCATAGGAATGTCATTTCCTATCAAGAGAATGTCATCCACGTATAAAACGAGGAATACTACAGTTCTCGCCACAAATCTACTGTAGATGCATGGTTCATCTGGATTTTTGATAAAGCCAAATTCTTTGACCGTCTCATCAAAGCAGATGTTCCAACTCCGCGATGCCTGCTTCAGTCCATAGATGGACTTAAGCAACTTGCACACCTTTCCGCTGCTCCCACTCTGAATGAAGCCCTCTGGCTGGTCCATATAGACACACTCCTCTAAATTTCCATTTAGAAAAGCTGTCTTTACGTCCATTTGCCAGATCTCATAATCGTGGAAGGCAGCGGTGGCAAGAAGGATCCGAATGGATTTCAGCATGGCTACTGGAGAAAAGGTTTCGTCATAGTCCAAGCCAGGTCTTTGACGGAAACCCTTTGCTACCAGCCTAGCTTTATAGGTCTCAACCTGTCCATCTACACCAATCTTCCTTTTGAAGATCCACTTGCATCCTACGGGTTTTACCCCGTCTGGAGCAATGTCCAACGTCCATACCTTGTTGGTGTACATGGACTCCATTTCGGTCCGCATTGCATCCAGCCATTTCACTGAGTCAACGCTCTGAACGGCCTGCTGGAAGCTAGTAGGTTCATCATAATCTATGATGCAATCCTCTCTATCCCCGTCTATGAGAAAACCGCAGTATCTCTCGGGCGGATGAGACTGCCTACTACTCCTGCGGAGCGGCGTAGGAATGTCCTGTTCTGTTGAACCCTCTGGTTCCACTAAGCTTTCAGTAACAGTCTGTGGTTCTGGAACTTCTTCCAGTTCTACTGCGCTCCCACTAATTTCCTTTTCCAAGAACTGGTGTTCTAGAAAGTGGGCATTGCGAGAAACAAGGACTTTTTGTTCCTCTGCGTAGTAGAAAAGATACCCCCTGGTGTTCTTTGGGTATCCCACAAACTTGCACAGCACTGAGCGTGCCTCGAGTTTGTCCGCATGCTGCTTTTTGACAAAAGCTGGACATCCCCATATCTTCAGATATTGAAGATATGGTTTCTTCCCACTCCACATTTCATATGGGGTGGTAGGCACAGTCTTAGTCGGAACTCGGTTCAAAAGGTATGCAGCTGATTCTAGCGCATATCCCCAGAATGATCGCGGTAACTCAGCGTTACTCATCATGGACCGCACCATATCCAATAGGGTGCGGTTCCGTCTCTCCGATACACCGTTATGTTGCGGGGTGTATGGAGGAGTAAGCTGAGAGAGAATTCCGTTCTCTTTTAAATAGTCCAGGAACTCGGCACTTAAGTATTCTCCACCTCGATCCGATCTTAGAATCTTAATACTTTTGCCGGTCTGTTTCTCTACTTCATTCTTATACTCCTGGAATTTTCCAAAGGCTTCGGACTTATGCTTCATTAAGAAGATATGACCGTACCTTGAGAAGTCATCCGTAAAAGTAATGAAGTAAGAGTGGCCGCTTCGGGCATGTGTAGACATTGGACCGCACACGTCACTGTGTACGAGTCCCAAGAGCTCGCTCGCTCTTTCTCCATGTCCAGTAAACGGAGTCTTTGTCATCTTTCCTTTGAGACAGGATTGACAAGTGGCATACGATTGATATTCAAACGCATTCAAATACCCTTCTGTATGTAACTTCGTCAACCTTCTCTCATTGATGTGACCCAATCTACAATGCCATAAGAAAGTCTGATTTATTTCTGGAGACTTTCTTTTGTGTGTATTCTGGACATTAAAAATCTGTGGTTGGTTTAACACGTATATACCATTACTCAAAGTACCTGACCCAATCAAAACTTGATTAAGGTGAATGTTTACAACATTACTTACAAACGCAAATTCATAACCTTCTTTAGAAACTAAAGATACAGAAATGATATTACAAGTTGCGTTGGGTACAAAAAAGCAATTACGCAAAACCAAAACATGTCCATCTGACATTCCCAGGTGATAGTCCCCCACGGCTTTAGCATCCATGCTAGCTCCGTTCGCAACTCTGAGGGTCATGTCACCTGCCTTCAAAACCCTACGGTTTCTCAACGCCTGCAAAGAATTACAGATATGAGATCCTGATCCGGTATCCAATACCCAGGAAGTAGAGTTTATTGAAAGACAGTTTTCAATAACATACACACCTGAAGCTGAAGCTGCAACCTGCTTCAATTCCTGTGTTCTGGCCTTCCAGGCCCTGCAATCATTCTTCCAGTGTCCTTTCTTATGACAATAGAAGCATTCTTCCTTATCCACAAGCTTCCCTGCTATCTTTGTTGCTTTACCCTTTCCCTTCGTATCCACTTTACTTACACCGCCCCTTGGTTTGGCGGGGGCCTTCTTCTTCTTTCCCTTGGCTTTCGCCTTGGACCTAGAAGAAGATGATCCTCCTACAAACAAAGTGGATGTATCCCTACCTTTCTGTAGGGTGCCCTCTGCGCTCCTCAGCATGTTGAGGAGCTCTGATAGTTCAACCTCTTTTTCTTGTAGGTTGAAGTTCAGTATAAACTGGGCGTAAGTGGAAGGAAGGGACTGGAGAACTATATCTGTATATAGCTCACTCTCCAATGTGATCCCTAGGTCAGCGAGCTCCTCAATGTAGCCGATCATCTTTAGCACGTGCTCGGCTACTGATGATCCGACGGCCATCCTTGTCGAAAATAACTTTCTCGACGCTTCGTATCTTGCGATACGAGATTGCTCTCCATACAGTTCTTTTGTATGGAGCAATATGGATTCCATGTCCATATTCTCATGCCTCCTCTGATGTTCGTTGTCCATCGAGGCAAGCAAGAGGCATTTGGCCTTCGCGCTATCAATCTCCCAAGTCTTGCGGATTTCCTTATCCGCGACGCTGGAAGTTGGACCAGGGACAGGGGGAGCTTTGGTGGTAAGAAGATACCCCAGCTTGTCATAAGTGATTGCTATCTTGACATTCCTGAGCCAATCTTTGTAGTTTGGCCCTGTCAACTTGTTTTTATCTAGGAGTAACTTAAGTCCAGTCATGTTGATTGGTCGCTGCAATTTGGAGAGAAGAAGAAACACTCAGCATGATGCTCTTGCAAGTTTAGAGTGGTTTTTAGTTTGTCTAAACAGGATGGCTCCCACTGTTTCTCGAATCCTTCCTCAAACCATAAAGGAAGAATTAGTCAGGATCAATCCCACCGTACAATACTTGCTTAACCGTTCGGCCAGGCTGGTGTCGGTACTTCGAGGGAGGTTTTCCAACGCTTTCGCGAAGTTCCTTAATTAAAGAACCTCTTTTCCCTGGGGGCGTAGCCCCGCTAACACCTTTCTAGGCACCTACTAGGTTTATAGCATTGATCGTTAAGCGAGAAATTTCCCGAGGAGTAGCATATACTCACAGTAGGATCGGGATCTAAATATCATCGTGTGACGAACCTGAAGGAATCCTACCAGAATCACCACACTCCAAATGGTATGCAAATCTAGCAAGTTTCAGTACTTATGAAACTCCCGATGTGGATTTTTGCCCCATGCTCTTATGACCTTGGCGTGAGGTCAAAATGTCATAAGTCACATGTCAAGTTCGTCCCATCATTATCCAGGTTAATTTGAATCCACCCGTACATACCCTTGACGTAGGCCAAAATGGCAGTACGACTGTTTCAAACCAACGCATTCTATCTATGCAACAGATAAATATCCGGCAGCTACCAATCACTATGCCTTGGCGTGAGGTCAAAATACATAGCTTGAATACTACCGAATATTTAACTGAAATGATGGAGGGCTACGGATGGTTTTGGCAAAACCGTGAACGTAGTGAACTTGATTTGGTCGATGGAACGAGATAGCTTTTAAATGGAGTGGCTCAAACTCCGTATTTTAAAAGTTGGTTTTGAAAAGAACCGAGTGGTTTTTCGAAAGTGTTCCAACGACTTTAACTTGGTTTATTATCTTGCATTAGTTCTTTTAATGCGTGATATTCTTGCATTAGTACTTTTAATGCGTCCCATCATTTAAATCCTACCATTGCAGAAAACAACCAAAATATGACGTACGCTTATGCCATTCGCATTCGCCACTGGGCCCCGTCATTACCCGTTAGGTTACTTAACTAACGACAGAGCGGGGGCTGGGCTAGCGCGTCTGTAAAACATAAGCAACGCCTAAATAGAAAGCAATGATAAACATTTCAGATCACAGATAAATACATTGGATATACTAGTAATCTGTAATTTGTACGAGCCTGTAACAAAAAAAACAGATAACACGGTCGCGGTGAATAGCCAATACCCCACCCAAGACCCCTACGGGTGCGGCAAACTACCCGCCAAGTACCCGAAGCGTAGCAACCTCCCTCATCTCCATGAGTAGGCCACTCGACACTTCGGCATACCCGGTAGTTTGTGCACCCCTCCATGGGTCTATCCTAGGAGCAAAAACAGTAAAAGAATTATACAATGACGGCTACAACCCCGACCCGGTTGTGCGGCCAAACAAATAATAATTATTACATCAATTTACATTTACAATGAATTGCAAGAAAAGAAAACTCTCGTCTCACAACCCCCGGCTATTCACCCGCGACAATCCAACATATTTATATACACATTCCAGCACATTACAGATCATGTATAACCCCGACTAATCGTCTTATAGCGATTAGTCGACGTTCAATACATGCAAACATCACAGATACAACCATCATAGTCAAAGTGCAGTGAAGTTCGGAAAAATACGGAATTATAGGCCCCCAAAAGTAAATTTTAGTTCTGGAAAATCTGGGCATATAATTTATATCCTAAAAATCCCAAAATCAACAAATAAAGACACTGCACGAAAATCGATGCAGAGGGGACATCAAGTCGCGGCGGATCCGCGGCGGCCAAGAAGGCTCACGCGGCGGAAGGGCGGCGGCTTAGACGAATCTCTGTGTCGTTTTTCATGGGTGTTTTTAGAAAACCCTGAGATGAATTTACAGATATAAAGTTTTTCATTTCGAGCCCAAAAAATTTCAACAGAAACTCAGGTTTTGGAAAAATACGGTTTTTGGGTTTTTACGGTTCCGAACTTCGTTACACTTCACTACCAAGCTAGTTTAAGTTTAGTTAGGCTCTGATACCACTGTAAGTCCACGTTGCGACCCCCGGTTCTTGCGGGGAGGCGGAAACGGTATAAAATCAAAATTTTAACGCAAGAGGCAACATGGACTATGTTAGGTCGGGATCTTTACCTAAACTAAAACTAGCATACTAAGCTAAAGAGATTTAGCTACTCGGTTGAAGATGGTTATACCTAGCTTTTCTTGAACTCCTTCTCTTCAAGCTCCGGTGGTGGTCCGATGGCTCCTTCTCGTCGTCTCCGTACGCCGAAGATAGATCCACTTGAAAGCTCCAACCTTTAGCTCCTTCTTCGTTCTTTGAAGAAACTAGTTCACTTGGTTTGCTAAACCTAGTGAACTAGAATGAGTAGAGATGATTTAGAATGGGATTTTATCTATGGTTCTTGATTCTCAACTCATGAGACAAGAGAACCATAGATCAAGAGAGGGAGCAAGAGGTTGAGGGTGAGAGCAAGAGGAGAGCTCAAGAACAAGAGAGAGAATGAGCAAGAAAGAATGAGCAACTCTTTTGTCTCTCACCCTCTCATAATCCAAAAGAAAATGATAACTCATCATATCAAAAAAGTCTTATGTGATGGTAGGAAGCAACCATAACCTTATCATGTCATGCACTCATTTTACTCAAATGAATAAGCAAGAAAAAAGTCTTTGGCATGAAATGATAACCATGGTTATCATGATGGTCAACTAGTCAAGCCTAGTCAACCGGTCAACAAGTCAACAAAAGTCAACAAGTCAACAAGTCAACAACCATATCACCATAATACTTAATTAATATAATAGTTAATCACATATCATATTCTCATTAGGGTTGAGCAAAAAGTCAAAAGTCAACGGTCAACTGTCAACAACCCTAATGAGAATCCGCTGTCTGTGCCTCCCTGTCAACTGTGCATACACACCCGCATCCGCGTTCCGAGGAACACGAATGCAAAACTGGATAAATCCAATCCCATAAGGTACACTAGGATCTAGCTTAAACCAAAGCCCGCTAGTGTAAACTGTCCGGACACTGTACGTGCACAAGTGCGCGGATGTGACCGAACCCTGTCGCAAAACCATGCGACCTGTCGCAATACCATGCGACCTCTACTCTTTTGCCTAAAGGCGAAAAGCTTTCTGTGTGGGACTCTAAAGACTCGACACTACGCTGGAAGTGGGTTTAACCACAGACCGCAAGCGGCACTAGCTGTGCGTAACGGTCCCCAGGTAATGCCGACAAGAAGACCGACGAGGCGAAACCCATCTGAACTCCTACTGAGCCTGAGTGTGACATTCTCCGTACAGTCCGGTCTGTTCGTCTGATACATCGCATGGCGGGCCTAGGGGGCGGTAAACGTCAGTCCCCCAATAGCGGTACAAGTCGTGCCGGAGCGAAGCCCAAAACACCCTGAGATAACACTGGATACCTACCAGTATATCTCGTTTGCCCTGGCCAGGGACTACTCGTGTAATGGCTCTCCTAGACACAGCGCGATGTCAACCCCCAATACCGGGAGAGACGAATCCTGTCTAACCGTCACTGCCTCCAAGTGCTTCGGGACTGCACCCAACCACCACCTGTTTGCACGACTCCTTTGAGCCGTGGTAGGGTAGTGATCAAAGTATAGTGGGAACACACCCGAGGCGAAGTGACAGTGTCAAGTCAGCGGACTAAGCTGTACTCATGTCACCTGGGAACTGATAACTGACGATAGGTATAATACCAACTGGTCAGTTCCCGACGAGTCCTGTCCAGTGTACCCGTAACCTAACGGGCACCCGCATACTATCTCAAGTACGACGTACTGACGGCTGTGGGACAGACCGTCTCCCACACTGGGATGAGAAGCGCATGCGCTGGTCTACTCCGGAGTATCGATGCCCTGTCTCGATAGTCCTGCGACCAGGGACCTGCATAAGGATGTGCTTCTAGATTACCCAGCCCCATTAGTGTGACGGCCATCACATCGCTGGTAATCAAGCAAAGATCCTAAGGGCTCCACTAATGTGTATAAGCAATATACAAAGATAAACACATGTACACATTGAAGTAGAAATAAACCAAGTAGCATACTACCATTTTGAGCAAGATTGTATATACAAGGTGAATATCCCAAGCTTCCATTAAGTAATATACATACTAGTATGATACAGTAATGGCCTCTAGGGCATATACACTAACACGGGGATCGTGTGCTATTTGTTCATTTTTTGAAATTTGAGTTGAAAAGTTTATTCCATCAATATTTTTTAGAACAAAACTCGTGCAAAATACTAATACGTGTTGTTGTGGTTAATTGCAAGGAGATCTGGAGCTTGCTGGAAAATTGGAAAATTATTTGGAGAATTCCAGAGAGCTCAGGAGTTGAAGTGGAACAGTACCAAATTTTTCAGTGTAGAGAGGAGCTTAAGGCGCGGCAGAAGAGCGGCATTAGACGACTTGTGCGGCGGAAGCGCGGCCTATTGAGGGCTTCTCTGTAAAATTTTTAGCTGGTAATTTCTAACTTTCTTATCTCCTTCCTAAAATCTGCTCCAATTAACAATTTGCTGCAGGTTTCTTTGCAAATATTCGCAGCGCGCAAAAAGCAAAATAAAGTGTGCTTGTTTTTGATTTTGTGGTTGTTTGCATAATTAATACGGACATTAAGGGACACGGCCAAATCCAGATTAGGTGGGGAGTTCATTACCCTTCCTAGGCCCCAAAAATCACAAACCTGCATCCGCATTACCCTCATTAATTAAAAAATATCTAGAGACGACTCTAAGGACCGTCGTGCTCACTTAGGACAGAAGAAGGCCGTGGGTAATTCATTGCTTATCCGCGTTTCTCTTGTGGTGCCTAGACAAGTGTGTCAAAGGCTAGTGGTTACTTAATTATGCCCACTACTTACGTAGTGGAGAACCTCCTATTTACCTGGCACTTACCTGGCCACAGGAGGGACAAAGAGGCAGTGGAGGATTCTATCCTGCGTCTTGTCTTCTGGCAGTTAGGAGCGGTCTAGAGCCGGACCTAGGTGACCACTAGAATTAGGGTTTTGTGTGTTGCATTTTGGGATTCGCATCATATTTTCAAAATCCGTATCATTTTTCAAAACAAACACCACACTCACTTCATTCCCCTAATTATAAAGCACGCTGCCACTTGTACTAACCCCTTTTAGTGCAAGATAGGCTAGACACGGGATTCTAGTGCCCGTCTTGTCCGCGTCCCCTCGATCGACTCCGAAGTCGGTATTTCTCCATTTACCTTTCTTTTACCCCCCACCACACCCACACCGATGGATCAGTCTCCATCAAACCTCTTTACCTCTACTCTGCCGCCGTCCGTTGGTGCGCAGAATGCTCCCCGCATCTCTCTCCAAGAGAGGTGTTACCCTTTGCGAGGTCCTCTCTCGACCTGCTTATCCATTCCACCAGCCAACGGGGATAACTTTGAGATTAAGCCCCAGTACATCAACCTTCTACCCAAATTCCACGGTCTCGAGACTGAAGACGCGTACGTTTTTATTACCAAATTTGAAAACGTATGCGCAATGACGGGTACATCACAACTTTTTGTGGATGCCATGCGTCTACGACTTCTTCCATTTACCTTGTGCGATATAGCCGAGAAGTGGCTGTATAACACCACCGCACATTCCATCACGAATTGGGAAGAATTCGTTGCGGCATTCCTTAAGAAATTCTACCCTATGCAAAAGACAGCTCGAATCCGTAGTGAACTCTATCAATTCTCCCAGCTTCCGGCTGAACCATTTTCAAAATACTTTGACCGATTCAAGGATCTTTTGGTTCAATGCCCACATCACGGCATCCCGAAATAGGAACTTTGCCGAATCATATATGAGGGCAGTAACCCTACCACTAAACAAAACCTTGAAAACATGTGTCAAGGCACCTTTATGACTAAGGATGATGGGGAAGCATGGAAATTTTTAGAAGAGTTCGCTGAAAAGTCACTTCAGTGGGAGACTGGAACCCAGCCATCGAGTAGGGGTGGCATACACCAAATAGACGTGTCCATAGGTGTTCGAGCTGAGATGGCAGCAATGCAAAAGAAGCTCGACGCTATGGAACACAAATTCCTAGCAGCCTCCCTAAATCCAATGTCGCTCCCCAAAACTGTATGTGGGTGCTATTCTGATCCTTCTCACTTGACGGAAGAATATCCATTAAACTCTCAGTTTCGAAGTCTCGAGTATACCAATGCCGCATTTCAAAGACCTGGAAACGACCCTTTTTCTTCCACATATAATCAGGGTTGGAGGAATCACCCGAATTTTGCTTGGAACCAATCCCAAAACACGGTTCCAAACCGTAATAAATTCCAACGGGCTCTTCCTCCACAACAGCAACCACTTCACCTCACCCAGCACCCCTACCAGTCACCAAATTTCCAAAACTAGGTCAGCACTCCTGCACCTTCTAATCCTATGCAGTCGACCTGTTCTGATGAGTTCTCTCAATTCGCTCAAACCATGAAATCACTCATGTCAAATTTCATGGAAGTGTCGGCCGAGGTTAAGTCTTCCGTTGGTGAGATAAAGAAAAACTCAGCATTCCCAGCTGAGAGTATCAAAACGATGGAAGCTGAAATTGCACGACTTAAGGCCGAAATGAGTGCAAGAGAGAAAGGGAAACTCCCAGCTCAACCTGTACCCAATCCTGGCTATTCACATCATGTGAATGCAATCACCACGTTGAGATCTGGGAGAGTGCTGGATAACCATGTTGGGGAAGAAGTTGATGATATTGATGATCCTATCAACACCCCGGCTGAGACCTTTCCTCACACACACGCTTCTGCTTCTGATTCTTGTTCTTCTACCCCACCGCCTTCTCACGAGCCTATTCTCCATTTCCCTATAGGCTCAACACCTCAGCCCACCTCTTTTACTCGTCCACAGACGATCCCCACTTCTATTTTGGGATCGGGGCCACACACACTTCCTTCTCCTATGATGGACCCAGCGCTTATTGCTAAAGCACCTTATCCAACCCGGTTAAGGGCTAACACATCGAGTCCACATATGGAGAAGATTATGGACATGTTCAAGCAAGTTAACATCAACATCCCTCTCCTAGATGCGATTCAACAAGTCCCCGTTTCTGCGAAAATTCTTAAGGACTTGTGCACTAGGAAGAGGAAGACTCAAGTGCCAAAGAAGGTCTTCATGTCCAATAGCATTAGCACTGCTTTTATCCCTCCACTACCAAAGAAACGTAAGGACCCAGGATGTCCTACGATATCGATTTCTATTGGGAATAAACACATCAACCGTGCTCTTTTAGACCTTGGTGCAAGTGTTAACCTGCTTCCTTTATCAGTCTATGAGCAACTAGGGATCGGAGAGTTGAAACCAGCCCATTGCACTCTCCAGATAGCTGACCGATCAATATCCAAACCTAGGGATGAACTGGAGGATGTGTTAATAAAAATCGGGGAATTCGTATTCCCTGTTGATTTTATTGTACTTGATACACAGCCTGTAGCGAACCCCCGGAATCAAATTCCGGTGATTTTAGGTCGCCCCTTTTTGGCCACTTCCAATGCTATCATCAACTGTCGTAATGGTTCTATGACTCTATCTTTCGGGAATATGTCAATAGAGCTGAACATTTACAAGATTGGAAGTGTACCCTCCAAACCTACTGCTCATATCTGTTCTGTCGACTTAATGGATGTCGACAGCAGCGAATTTGATGATCCTCCTGATACCGATCTTGACTCTTTTCATACATTGTTGTTTGACCCAACTATGTATCATACACATACGGACTCTTCCACCGAGATGTCCGGGTCAACAACTAACACCGATTATGAACTGCTTTTAGAGTCTGAAGATCACCCCACACTTTGTGATGACATTATTCTTCTGGGTATTGATGAAACTTTTGAGGAGATCTTCACTGATGAACTCGCATTTCTGAATAACACGGGTGTTGAGATGAATCATGTCCCAATTATTGAAATTGAACCTCCACCCCCTCTTCTAAACTGTAAAAAGAATGCGAGTTATCCATCACATTCACTGCTTCGTCTCTCTAAAATGAGACGCGCACACACTCTCTTCCACCCCTTACCCTTTCCCCACTTTTTCTTCCACCAACCAGAGCACTGCATTGATAAAATCTTCGAATGGTTGGTGTTGATCTTCGGTCTTTGCAAAGCTTGGCATCGACCAATGGTTCTTGACCCCCTCATGTGATTTTCAAAAGCTTAACATTGCATAACTCAAGTTTGGGGGGGGGGGAAATAATTTTTCTGGCTCTTGAAATGAAAATTTTTACAAAAATTGCGAGTCAAAAATAAGTTTGGGGGAGGGTCTTCACTTATATATTCTGCCCCCACTAATAAATTCCTCCCAGGCTTACAGGTTTTGTAGATATAGCGGGTGGCAACAGTGAGGACACTGTTGAAAACAAGTTTGGGGGAGGTTTGTGCTTAGTTTTGCATCATGTGCATATCATTTGCATAAGCACAAAGCATTTCTTTAAAAACCATAAAAATTTAAAAAATTTCAAAACCCATAAAAATTCTGTGTACATATTTTTTTGGCTCATCATTTTTTGTAAATAGTTTTTCAAAACCCATAAAAACCTATAAAAATTTAAAATTTTTCAAAATCCATAAAAATTCAAAAATTTTCAAAACTCATAAAAATATTTAAAATTTTCTAAATATAAAAATATTTAATATTGATGATAATAAAAGAATAGATAGTGAACAATTACATCTATGAGATTAGAAGAATTTAAGAAAACCAAGAAAATTAGAAGTTTTCTTATACGAACTAGTAATAAGTAGTTATGAGCCGTTGTCCCAAGGGTTAGTAAGATGAAGGAAGTCACTAATCTGAGAATAAAAATAAGTCTGAAAAATAGTTTCTATTCTTGAAAGTCAAACATTTTGAACGTTGATACCCTGCTATTCGCACTTACACACGTCTTAAAGCCCGGGATAGTAGAGGATACCTTGAAATGCTCTTGTCTTAAAGCCAAAAGTATGAAGGAAATAAAAAAAATGAAGAAAATATAAAGTGGTGAGAAAAATGGACACTGGTTTTGTTATCGCCGAGGGCAATGAAAAATTTATAGCGGGGGTGCTTTTTCACCTAGTGCCCTAAGGCCAACTGGTCTGGGAGTCACTGCTATACCTAAGGTGGTGCAAGACGAGGAAAATACACTAAATAAGCAAGCACATGAGTAATCGGTCGGTTAGTACCTCAAGAAGTATTAACGGTCGCATGAAAGTGTGTGAGCACATCTAGATATTCATTAATTAAAAAGTACTGAGGCTGATGGGCAAGAGTATGATAGCTTGAATTGAATTCTCCGGGTGTAGGGATGTCCTTTACACACACGCAGGGTGATATGATCGATGTTTGGAATAAAGATAGGAATGAAGAATAAGACGATGTTTTATTGAGGGAGGACGTGATTTCTGACATCTTTTCATGACCATTAAGATAGGGCTCATGACAACCGAAAAGCTAGCTTAGTTGGAAACCCTAATTTTCAAGGCTTTTCTTTTACAATTCTTTTCTTTAAATGTAATATTCATGATCTTCCTTTTATTATTGGATTTTGTGGGTGCAATCCGCTGAAAACCCTCAGGAGACAACACTCCTCCTACTAGGGACACCTAGAGGTTTAAAGGCTTGTTGCACGTGCTCAGTGCAATCGTGTTGCCTACGAAAGTTTGCTTTTCTCTTTCTTTATTTTCTCCTTCTCTTTTAATAAAACAGTTCGATCGAGACGATCGAAAATAAGTTTGGGGGAATTTGATCAGTCGAAAATACTGCATTTCTAACACGGTAATTTCCCTACCATTTGAGCTCACATAGAAGTGTTCGGTATTCATAATTGCACATATTATCAATTCATCTCTGAAATACCAGATTGCATGTGTTAGACTTTTAAACCGACACTTTAAGGGAAATTAACTGTGTTTTCATGGCATCGCATCATCCTTGTATTGCGCAACTCTTGTCTTGGAATCTATGCAGGAAATTCCGGAAGCAGGGCCAAAATTGGGGGAAAGACTGATAAAATATACGCCAACTAAAAGATGTATGATCTGGTAATGATTCAGAAGGCCAAATAAAAATCCAAACATCAGAAAGAGGCCCACCAGTCAGCCCAAGTATTACCATGTAAAGAGAAACCATCAAGGCCATCAAAAGGCCGCGGATCCGCGGCCCAAGCCCCCTTGGCGCGGCGGATCCGCGGCCAATTAAAGAGATCACTGTGTCAAATTTCATCACATGCTTAATTATAACGGCCAAAGCTTCCAGAAGACCCCAGAAGCTCCACGTGGTATCTCTAGAAGGCTCGGCTTAACAAATTCTTGGAGGGAAATTCAAAATTTAAAGCTTAACTAACTTTTTGGAGGGAAATTTAAATTATTTGATAACTAACTTGTGGGGGGAATTTGTTCACACTAGAATATTGCATTATTATATTCCCCATTCTTATTCATTTTATAAATAAACGGGTGCTTTTGACGCATGTCTGCTACATATTACAGGTTACAGGTTCTTGGAGCGAAAACAGTGAAAAAAGACAAAAGATGATACAAAAAGGGACTTTTGACAAACAAACAGAAGACTCTTGATCAAGCCTACATCAAAGATAAAATTCACAAAGTACAAGGCAATGCAAGGTCCAAGATTTCGAAGCCACGGTTAACTTGTCCACCACAATTATTCACTGGAAAATCTGAAAGAGAACAGAAGCTATTTTAAAGAAAGAATTAAAGAATTAAGTAGCCCAGGAAGCCCAAAGATAGAAGAGCCCATAAAGGAAAGGCCCAATACTTCCTTTTTAAGAAGACAAAAGGAAGATTTTATTTTATCAAAATTCATTTGCGGCTTTGACTAGTTGACCTAGGGCTATTTTTGTAATTGTAAACATGCAAGTCATTGTAACCCTAGGGTTTCCTATCTTCTATAAATAGGGACTCTAATTCATTGTAAACTTCATGCCTCCTTTTAATAATAAATTCTAGAAATCTTTTGGAGAGCATCGGTGCCTCTCTTTAATTCAGAAATTCAGATCTGACAACCCTGCATGGATGATTGGAGAGAGCCATCTGTAAGTAATTTATTTTCTTGCCTTAGTGTAGATTTAAATTCTTTGCCCTAGGTAAATTTATTTTCCTGCCCTAGTTATAACTTTTAATTAATTGCCCTAGGATAATTTAGATTTTTAGTGGTGAGTATTCCCGCCTGTCACGCGGGTGACCCGGGTTCGATCCCCGGCAACGGCGCCATTTGATTAGTGTGATTTAGCGTGCTTGCGCTTTCTAGAAGATAGAACAAAAATATTTGTAACCGTAATCAAGAACGGCGTCGCTTTGCAGCTAGCCGGTGAGTACGGGTCGGTCCACAGGGATGTTGTGAATTTCCGATTCGTTCTTACGAGTTAATTCCGAAAGGTGTTCGGACAGATTATTAAATCTAAAAATCTAAATTATCCTAGGACAATTAATTAAAAGTTATAACTAGGGCAGGAAAATAAATTTACCTAGGGCAAAGAATTTAAATCTACACTAAGGCAAGAAAATAAATTACTTACAGATGGCTCTCTCCAATCATCCATGCAGGGTTGTCAGATCTGAATTTCTGAATTAAAGAGAGGCACCGATGCTCTCCAAAAGATTTCTAGAATTTATTATTAAAAGGAGGCATGAAGTTTACAATGAATTAGAGTCCCTATTTATAGAAGATAGGAAACCCTAGGGTTACAATGACTTGCATGTTTACAATTACAAAAATAGCCCTAGGTCAACTAGTCAAAGCCGCAAATGAATTTTGATAAAATAAAATCTTCCTTTTGTCTTCTTAAAAAGGAAGTATTGGGCCTTTCCTTTATGGGCTCTTCTATCTTTGGGCTTCCTGGGCTACTTAATTCTTTAATTCTTTCTTTAAAATAGCTTCTGTTCTCTTTCAGATTTTCCAGTGAATAATTGTGGTGGACAAGTTAACCGTGGCTTCGAAATCTTGGACCTTGCATTGCCTTGCAAATGAACTTTGGGAATACTCACCGGCTAGCTGCAAAGCGACGCCGTTCTTGATTACGGTTACAAATATTTTTGTTCTATCTTCTAGAAAGCGCAAGCACGCTAAATCTTCCAATCAAATGGCGCCGTTGCCGGGGATGGCGTAGAATTTTCTTTTCGCGATTTCGGGTTAATCATAAATTTAAAAAAAAATCATAAAAATCTGAAAAAATCATAAAATATAAAAATATATATCATTTGTTATTTTTGGAAGGGATACTTTGTTGTTTGAATTTTGCAGGATATACGAAAATCGGATCTGGAAATCTACAGAGATCAAAACAGTAAAAAACAGATCGGAACAACAGAAGATCACAACAACCGAAAAACAGAAGAAATTTGGAGGACCGAGTCTACAAGTTAACCGTGGTGATCTGCTTCAAAAAAAAAAAAAAAAAAAAAAAAAAAAAAAAAAAACTGGCGATCCCACCAAAGCGCGGCGGAACCGCCGCGCCAGCCCTCTTTTGGCCGCGGAACCGCCGCGGTCTGGTCGAATCTGGGCTAAAAAAAAAAGTTGCAGAAGCGCGATAAAAAAAAAAAAAAAAAACTGCTCTGCCACTGGAAATTTCTGTGAGTTTTCTCTCTCTCCACCTCTGCAAATCTTGATATATCTTCTGTAAATTTGCCTGCAGGATTTCTTTGCGCTCAAATTTTTTTTTTCCTTCCAAATAACGATCTTGTGCAGGATTCTTTGCGCCGCGCATAAAATAAAAATATTTGATTGCAAGTGATTTACTGTTTTGCATATCTTTAATTGGATTTTAAGGGGCTTTTTGACCAATTCAGATTGGGTGGGGATTTCATCACCCTTCCCAGGACCCCAGAAAACACCTAAGCATTTTGCATCGACCACAATTAATTAAAAAAGATTAGACTCAGACCTAAGGACAGCGAGCTCAATAGGAAAAGGACTAGGGTAGGCATCGGCCGTTTATCCTAACCGACATTGCGGTGTCTAGGCTAGTGGTTATTAATTAGGCCCACTGTAGTGGTGGTTCCTTCCCACTTACCTGGCCGTATTTGTCCGTGAAGAGGCGGTTTGAGGTCCTCTCTCTAACCCTAGTTAGGAGCTGTCTAGCAGACCTAGGCAACCCTAGATCTAGGCCTGATTGTGCATGTGTGGTTGATACTTTTGTGTCACGAGTCCATTTTCTAAAACCGTCTTGCAAAACTCTTCAATAAAAAAATTAAAGAAAAATCTTTTAAAAACTTGCAAAAATTTTGTCGCTAAGAAATCCTTGCATTCTTCTATCATGGGTACCCCACATCATAAATCTCTTGCCGAATCTTGGTATCCCGAGCCTAACTTTGCGTCGTTTGTCAATGTGTTCGGTCAATTTAAAAATGATCCCTCCATGCCTAAAAAATCTCTGAAAGATCACATAGAGGAGTCTAGGAAAAACAGTTTGACTTTTCAACCCACTTTGTGTCAACCGAGTCAACCTTTACAACCTACATATGTTGACACCACTTCTTCAAGTCCTTCTGTCACTCCTAAGCCGATGTCCATTGCTGAGCATATTGCTCAATCTCGCAGTCGATCTTTCACCTCTCTCCACTCATCTAGTTCTAGAGATCCACATGATTATTCACCTTTTTATCCATATGTTGACCCTACCCCTACCCAACCACCCACTTCCTACCAGTCATATCCAACCTTCCCATCTTTACTAGACACTGTTTCGACACAGCCATTAGGGAGTTTCACATATCCAACAAATTTTGAATCTTTTACTAAAACCCCCTCACCACCTAAGTCTAGCTTGGAAGAGTCGTTGGAAGCATATATTGCTGCAACAAATAAAATGATGAGGACAATGGAAGCATCCATGGCCGCCCTTACGCAACCTAGTGAACCGGTAGCCAGTGTCCCGCTAGCTCCGAATTTTTCAATATGTAAGGCGGTAGTTGGACAGAGTGAGAATGAGAGAGGATTTTCAAATCAAACCTACCCTTACCCAATTGAAACCCACAACTCCGGTTTTCCATCTATTGTTCCAAATGATTCACCAGTTAAAAATAAAAATGAGTTGTGTGATTTTGTAGTGCTTGATTTGCCAAATTGTGAAGAACCCCTTTCGAGTGAAACCGCACCTAATCCTTTCGATCTTTACACCTCCACTCTAGAACCTACATTGATAAATATCCATGCTGTGGATGAAGTGTCTAAAGAAATTGATTTTCACTTGATTGAGGATATAGACGCCGGGAATATTTCGGATGATGAACCTATCGATTTAATAGAAATTTTATGTTCAAATCATCATCCTGAGTTATTAAATGTTTCCCCCGAATCTCATATGCGTCTAGATTTTGATGATAATGGCATGGATGAATTAAATAGTGAAGATAGTACTGAGGAGAGTCTTGAGGATAATATCGAGGTTGAACCATTTTTATTTGATGTGTCGGATTTTCCAGTTCAGTCTCCTGAACCTTTGATTGTTATATCACCCTCCCTCCTTCCTACTGTTCCGACCGAACAAATGACTGTTACGCTTTCATCTCCTATACCAAGTTCGGCGTACCCATGTTTTCTTGCGAATCTTGAGGGATTTGACCCCATTGCACGACGAGTTGATAGGTTAGCGCAATCGCTTTTAACACATCGGTCATCACATATTGAGCTAATTTATTCACTCAATTTACACCCTCAAGATCGCACTCCATTTCCTTCTTCTTTCCGTCTTTCTTCTCCCCCACCGAGACCATATTCTACCATTCTTCTTTCAACACGGTCTCGCGTGCTTTTCATCTCTTTTCTTTCCATCCCATTCTTGCACCAACTCTACCATTACCATGATAAGATTTTTGAATGGTTGGTGCTAACCTTTGGCTTGTGTAAGGCCAAGCTTAAGTTTGGGGGAATCTTTGTATATATGTATATATATTTTTTTGTTTTCTTTTTCTATAAAAAAATAAAAAAAAATTCAAAACAATAAAATAAAAAAAATTATAAATAAATAAACAGGGGAGTATCGGTAATTTGACCCTCTTGGTTTAGCATGACAGTGAGGACACTGTCAAGTTCAAGTTTGGGGGTATGCTCGGTACGTCTTCTTCCTTCGCATTCATTTGTATATATTTTGCATTTGCATATTTATTTGAAAACTCATAAAAATTTGAAAATTTTCAAAAATTATAAAAATTAATGTATTCAATTTTGGCTAATTGACTTGAGTTTGACAAATAGGTCAACTGGCTAGGAACAACTAGATCTTAGACTTAGTAAATTAAAAACTCTAAAAATAACATTCCTTAAAGTTTAACGGTAGAAAGTATATGTCTTTGTAGGTTATTTAGAAATAGGCAAATTTTGGGTTCACTTCTTGGGCTAAGTCGAAACAAAGGAAGAGTATTGATGTTCTTATTAGAGTATAAGTTTGAAAAATAGTTCCTAGCTTAAGTCTAAATTCTGAAAACGTATACCCTACAATTTGCACAATCACGCATCTTGAAACTTGGAATAGTAGAAGAGACCTTGAAATGCTCTTGTCTAAAGTCCTTAGTATGAAAAAGTGTGAATAAAGAAAAAAAATGGACACTGGTTTTTGTGATTATTTAAGGCTGCAAAAATAGAAAAATATTTAGCGAGGGTGCTTCATCACCTAGTGCCTTAGACCAACTGGTTTGGGAGTCACTGCTAAAGCCTTGGGTGTTGTAAAGACTAGGAAGTACGCTTTAAAGTGCAAACGCATTTTGTAATCGGTCGTTGGTACCTCAAGAAGTATTAACGGTCGCATGAAGGATGTGTAAGCAAATTTCATTCACCAACTAATTAGTACTTTGGACAATGGACGAGAGTACGATTGCTTGATTTGAATTTCCAAGTGTAGGGGTGATATATACACACACGTAGGGATATGTGATTGGAATTTAGATGAGAAAAAGGAATGAAGAATAGAACTTGTATCTTTAGTAGAGTTGATAAAAATTCCTAAGTGGAGATGTAACCCTAGAAGGAAAACTTAGGAAATGCCGAAAGCTAAGTAGATCTGCAAGATATATATAATCTTAAGTTAAATAATGAGGAAGCGTGAAGAATATGGGTGGATAATTTACAAGTAGAAGATAATAGAATTCCTTATTAGAAGACCTAATTGGAGAACAAAAGTCAATGAGCCAAATTGATAGGATTTTGTGGGTGTAATCCGCTGAAAACCCTCAGGAGACAACACTCCTCCTACTAGGGACACCTAGAGGTTTAACGGTTTGTTGCACGTGCTCAGTGCAATCGCGTTTCCCTGCGAAAGTGTGGTTAGGATTTTAGAGAATAAAATAATAAGTTTGCTCGAGGACGAGCAAAAGATAAGTTTGGGGGTATTTGTTCACACTAGAATATTGCATTATTATATTCCCCATTCTTATTCATTTTATAAATAAACGGGTGCTTTTGACGCATGTCTGCTACATATTACAGGTTACAGGTTCTTGGAGCGAAAACAGTGAAAAAAGACAAAAGATGATACAAAAAGGGACTTTTGACAAACAAACAGAAGACTCTTGATCAAGCCTACATCAAAGATAAAATTCACAAAGTACAAGGCAATGCAAGGTCCAAGATTTCGAAGCCACGGTTAACTTGTCCACCACAATTATTCACTGGAAAATCTGAAAGAGAACAGAAGCTATTTTAAAGAAAGAATTAAAGAATTAAGTAGCCCAGGAAGCCCAAAGATAGAAGAGCCCATAAAGGAAAGGCCCAATACTTCCTTTTTAAGAAGACAAAAGGAAGATTTTATTTTATCAAAATTCATTTGCGGCTTTGACTAGTTGACCTAGGGCTATTTTTGTAATTGTAAACATGCAAGTCATTGTAACCCTAGGGTTTCCTATCTTCTATAAATAGGGACTCTAATTCATTGTAAACTTCATGCCTCCTTTTAATAATAAATTCTAGAAATCTTTTGGAGAGCATCGGTGCCTCTCTTTAATTCAGAAATTCAGATCTGACAACCCTGCATGGATGATTGGAGAGAGCCATCTGTAAGTAATTTATTTTCTTGCCTTAGTGTAGATTTAAATTCTTTGCCCTAGGTAAATTTATTTTCCTGCCCTAGTTATAACTTTTAATTAATTGTCCTAGGATAATTTAGATTTTTAGATTTAATAATCTGTCCGAACACCTTTCGGAATTAACTCGTAAGAACGAATCGGAAATTCACAACATCCCTGTGGACCGACCCGTACTCACCGGCTAGCTGCAAAGCGACGCCGTTCTTGATTACGGTTACAAATATTTTTGTTCTATCTTCTAGAAAGCGCAAGCACGCTAAATCACACTAATCAGAATTCAAATTTCAATTCTAGATCTAAGATTTGGAAAGTCTATAAAAAGGAGCCTAGATCTAGAGGGGAAATTGTTCAAGAATCACCACCATCTTCAACCCACAAGTTTAGTGACAAAAGCTTGTGCCAAATTCAATCCCCATCCCCAATTCAAAATCAAGATCAAGATCCCGAGATCAATTTGAGCAAGAGAGCCTTCAACCTTTAGAAGCAACGCCGGATTCCAACGGAGCAAGAGATCCACGCCGATCCGCGACTCAAGGAGCCGAGCGAAGCCGAAATCGACGATCTAGTTCCTTCCTTTTGTAAATTCAAGAGAGTTGTAACGAAATTTGTTGATAAATAAAGGTGAATTTTCTATACTCTTGCTTATCTTTTAATTCAAGCATAATGATTAGAATTCAATTTGTGATTGTGTTTGTGATCATGATGTTTGAGTAATCTCCGCTCGTGTAGGAGTTGTGACGATCTTTAGATGATGATGATTTAGATATTTTTACAATTCTTAAATCCTATAATGTTTGGAAATTCTAGTGAATCAAATGATTAATAACCTAGTTTCGAGATGATGCTTTCTTGATCGTGTTCACTCGAAACTAGGGAACAACTATTAAACATTTGATTAACTGGAAGCTAGAATTTGAATGCGATCCATCGAAAGGACAAAGGATGAGTTGCGGAATCCCTAATTTTCTCGCAAAGATCCTTAAACCTCGATGAATTTGTATCGATCTAGTATCAATTCATTAATGGATAAGAATTAGTAATCTTTAGATCTCATCACATCTAAAGATCCGATCAACTCCTACGAGCTATCCTTATAATCTTGATTGTTGGTTGGAAATTATCACACATCTCAATTCTTGTTTTTTAATGTCTTTTCTAGATCTAGATTTTTCTTATTTCTTGATCTTCAAATGCAAATCATGAATTGTTTTCTTTTCTTTGCCCTAAATGTTCAACTCATCTAATTCGGAAATTGAACGAAACTCACTTTCCCTGTGGACGATCCGCACTTACTAACGCGCTACATCCGACACCGTTATTGATTGCGGTAAAATAATTCTTTTGGTTGTGATTTCTAAACTCTATTTTCTAATACGACACAATCGGAAAATCATCAAATCAAAACTAACTCTACTTTTTCATCTTATTGTAGGGACTACCTCGACTCAGGTTATCCCAAGTGCAGTGCCAATCACGAGTGGTGACGCGGCGGCATCGTTAGCGCCGGCCACTGCAGCCACGGCTATCCCTAAGTCGCCATCAGGGCTCTCGCAGAAGCATCCAATGATGGACGTCGTAACGGCGCCGGAGGCAGAACTTGGTTCAGATGATGGTCTACCATTATCGGAAGTCCTGAGGAGGTCAGCTCTCGCGGCTCAGGCTGAAAGGAAGCGCAAAAGGCATGCAGCGAAAGAACGTGATGCTGCCTTAGCTGTAGGTGTAGACTCGAGCACTGCTTCCCCTTTCCCTATTTCTCCAGAGGGTGCTCCGGCTGCCCTGTCTACCGCTCATAGACAGGCGGTACGCGCGGCTCGGGAGGCAATTGAAAGGCCGTCTCAAGGTGATGCAACACTGGGTCTTTTTATTAGAGTTTGATCTTCAGATTATCATATGTCATACCCTGTAGGGCCAAGTCATGGTGAGGAGGTGGTAGGTGAGATGACGGCAATCACCGAGCCCGAAGTGACCACTCTTTCTCAGGTGTCCGGGACTGCCCCAACTGCCACTATTTCCCCTTGCGGTTCCCTACCATTGCCTGGCATTGCGAGTGTCACGACGGCTCTCGTAGAATTGGGGGATGAAGCCACGGGCAGCGAAACCATTCCAATGGAGGAGAGCGAAGCAGTCACTGCGCCTGGTGATGCTCTTGTCGCGGTTTCGATTGGCAACTCATCAGGTAGATCTTGGGTCATTGTTTCTTATGCAGGTGTTGTGAGCGTTGAGGTCATGCCACCCGAAGAAGCATCACCGGTTGCTGCTCTGACGATCGCTGACCCTTCGCCTTCTCACATGTCTTCTCAAATGCTGGAAGGTATGGGTTTGCGATTTGTCTAATTTAAATTATGGATGTCATCTTCCTTGTACTGACCATGCATCGTCACAACCTTGTAGGAGTTCTCTTCGATCATCTGTATCAAGTGTTGAACCCGCACTTCTCCTTCCAGTCAGAAGTTAGTCTGCCTGCTGGTGCCGGTGGGTATCTTTTCTAACCGATGTCTTTTCTTTTCTTTAATGGCTAACCCTGTCATTGTTAACTTTGAATTGATTACAGTGCTACAAATTGAAGGAGGAGACAAGAGAATTGCCGCGCCACCAGTACTCTCAGCTCTGCCACCTGCCGTAGCCGGTATAGTAGCCTTCATCGCTCTTGCATCTTCTTTATCTCTTAAGCCGATATCTGACTATGATTTGTTTTGCAGCAATCACACCGACTCCATCTCCCGTCGAGTCTCAGATTCCCATGACGGCAGGGACTTTTGCTAAATGCCCTTCTTCCAGGGGTGCTGCGAATAGTCTGCGAATGTTAAGTGAGTTCGTTGAGGACCTTGACGCCGAGGCCCCCACATTTGATACAGATTTTGCTGCCGAGGTTAATCCCATGCTGGTGACGCTCGTGCACTTCCCTAGCGAGGGCATCGTCGAGTCTTGGGTTAATCATTGCAGGAAGATTGAGGCCAGTCTGTATGAGATTGAGCTTAGGCGTCCTGCTCCGGAGGTGTTGGCTTCGAACTCCCAGCGAGCTGCATGGGTTGAGCAGAGCGTTCCATTCCTTCGCCATTTCGAACGAGAGGAGACCCTTAAGCAAAAGGAACGTGAGGCGACTTCTGCTGAATCTGTCCAACTGCGTGCTGAGGTCGCAGCGAATGCTGCACAGCTGAACTCCATCTTTGAAAACCTTCAACGATGTATTTCTGACGGGCTGGTGCTGAGGAAGAAGCTTGATCTTAGTGAGCAGGTTGCGCAGAGTCAGGAAGCTGCTCAGCAGGAAATTGATGAGAAACTTTCATCCTGTCTGCAGCAACAGGACCAAGTCGAAGCAGAGCTGGCCGCGGTGGCTGATCGTGAAAAGAAGTTGAGAGGAGTGCGCAAGCAACTAACTGATTTATTGAAAATGCCTCCTTCTTAGTAGCTGCTTTTGTATCAATTAAACATTTGTAGTTTTTGAATAACATGTATCCATTTTTTATTCTTTTATATGATTCATCTTGTACTCCATTTAATTCATGAATAAAAGATACACATTTTTCACTGTTGCTTTCTTCTTTTTGCTGTGTTGTTGCTATGTAATTTTAGCAAGTGTGGCCTGTAGATAGTTGGTAGTCGTCCATCTTGGACTCTTTGCAGAGTAGCTGTCCATCTTGGACTCTTTATAGGATAGCGATGGCTTAGGAAACAGGTTCAGATCTGCTGCCTAAGACTTTTCAATTTTATGAGCCATGAGGGTCTCATAAAGATTTTTCTCCCTACAAGTCGAGAGGATCTTGTAGGTGTATTTTCTCCTTAGGAATCGTGAGGATTCCTAAGTGTGTTTTCTCTTGAGAGTCGTAAGGATCTCACAAGAGAATTTTCTTTCTTACAAGTCGAGAGGACTCGTAAGTGATTAGTGAGCTGACCTGCTCCTGAGTCAAAGCATTGCTTCGATGGGGGAGGTTGAGGATTGACTTTGGCCGTTTTCCACGGGGTCAGGATTGACTTTAGCCGTGTTCTACGGGGTCAGGGGTTGACATTAGCCATACGGGGTAAGGATTGACTTTAGACATATGGGGTCAGGATTGACTTTAGCCATACGGGTCAGGATTGACTTTAGCCGTACGGGGTCATGATTGACTTTGGCCGTTTTCCACGGGGTCAAGATTGACTTTAGCCGTGGTATACGGGGTTAGGAGTTGACTCTCGGTTGTCTGTGCACCGCCAAGTCATGGAACTGGGAACTTTGTTGCAGCTCCGAGATAGTCTCTAGGCTTTCTGTGAACCTTAGAGATTTGGAACTAGGGGCTTTGCCTTAGATCCGCTTTGCTGACGTTGCGTCCGCTGTAACGAGACGAATGTCGAGGTGGTCTCTAGGTTGTCTGTGAACCGTCAAGATTTGGAACTAGGGACTTTGACATGGCTTCGCTTGATTGTCGCGTCCGAATCCTGCTGGAATGAAGAGGAACACTATTGTGGGTCTCCAGGCTGTAGATGCGGCCGTCGAGACTTGGAACTAGGGACTCTGCCGTAGCTCCGAGTTAGTCTCTAGGTTGTCTGTGAACCTTCGAGATTTGGAACTAGGGGACTTTGCCATGGCTCCGTTTGTTGACGTCGTATCTGCTTCTGGTTAGAACGAGAAGGAACGCCGTTGTTGATCTCTTGAGATGCAGATGTTGTCATCGAGACTTGGCTCTCTTTCTGATGGAGCCTGGTGGGATGATATGGTTCCCTCTTTGTTTGTGCCCGTGGATTGTATACAGGGATCGATGTGATCTCACCTGTAGGGAAAAAGTTTCATGTTATATGTATTATTTTTTTGTTTTCTTTCCGCGATGCTCTATCATTTCAGCTTTTTGTATCGCGAAAGTCGCGATTGCCCAATCATTTCGGCTATTTTTCGCGGTGCCCAGTCATTTTGGCTATTTTTCTTTTTACTCGCTGTTTTTTATTGCGAGTTGCCCAACCATTTCGGCTATTTTTTATGCATATAATTTTACTTGCCGATTTTGTTGCAAGTTTCCCCATCATTTCGGCTATTTCATATGCATTTTTGGCTCGCTGATTTTTATCGCGAGTGTGGAACTTGGAATCTGGTGCCAATCTTAGCATCAGCATCGCTGCGACTAGAATATTGTCAGGCGTGAATCATCATTTGCCGTGAAAGGGCTTGGAATTTGATACCGATTTAGGCATCAACATCGCTACCACTGGGAGATTGCCAGGAGCGAATCATCATTTGCCTCTGTCGATGTCGAACAAAGGTGGCTTAGCAAACAGGGTTAGAATCCTGTTGACTAAGGCTTTTTGACTTTACGAGCCGTAAGGGTCTTATAAAGATTTTTCTCCCTACGAGTCGTGAGAATCTCGTAGTTGCATTTTCTCCTTAGGAATCATGAGAATTCCTAAGTGTGTGTTCTCTTATAAGTCGTAAGGATCTTACAAGAGTGTTTTCTCCTTATAAGTCGAGAGGACTTACAAGTGTCGTTCGCCATATGAAAATATCCCTCGTCAGTGGTGGGACACTGTTGAGGAAACATTTATTTATGCCCGTGGATTGTATACAAGGGTTAATATTGAACCGCTTGTAGGGCAATCTGGGAAAGGTGATGGCTTAAGAGTAGGTTCAGATCCCTGTAGCTTAAGGCTTTTAAATCTTATGAGCTGTGAGGGTCTCATAAAAGGGTTCTCCTTACGAGTCGTGAGGATCTCGTAAGTGTAATTTCTCCTTAGGAATCGTAGGGATCCCTATGTGTGTTGCTCCCTTATGAGTCGTAAGCATCTCACGCAGGTATTTTTTCCTTACAGGGTCGAGAGGACCTTATAAGTGTCTTTTAACGAGATTGCGCCCTTTCAGGTTTTCACAAACTCGCCGGTAGCCCTGCTGTTTGTAGGGTTACTAGCCACTGTCACAAGGTTCTACAAGGCATCAACTATGCCAAAATCAAATTTTTCATGTGCCGAACAACCCTAACCAAGATCTTAGACTAGAGATTAGGCGAAACAAAGCAAGTAAACACATTTACTCCTAAGAGTTATGGATTACAACCTTTATATTGTTAGTTATATGTATGCCCTAGAGGTCATTACTATACATAGGATGTATATTGTAGTGGATTCTTGGACATATATAGGGAAGACTTTCTTGCTCGACATGATAGTATGCTATCTGGTTGCTCTTTACCTTAACGTGTACACTGATTGTCTCTCTGTTACATGTTGGTAAAGCCCTTAGGATGTGTACTTGACTACCTGGACTATGATGCGGATCATACTAGTGGGGACATGGTAGTCCATAAGTACATCCTTCAAGGCCCCTAGTCGTGGGTGTATCGAGACGAGGCATCGATATACCAGAGTAGACTATCGTATACCTTCTCGACCCATACAGATGGGCGATGGATGATCCCATATCCATTGGTGTTTGACATCAGAGATGATATACGGGTGCTCAGTGGAGACTGGGTACACTAGACAAACTCGCCGAGAACTCCCAGATGGTATTATACCTTACGTCAGATGGCAGTTCTCTGGTGACACTGGTACAGAGTAGTCTGTTGAGCCGAGATCGTCATAGAGTCTTGTGTGGTTCCCACTGTGCTTTGATTTCCACCTTACCACGTCCAAGAGGGCGTGCAAAACGGTGGTTTTTGGGTACAGTCCCGAATCACATGGAGGCAATGAGCGATAAGAGGGGATTCGTCTCTCCCGGTATAGGGAGTTGATGTTGCACTGTGTTCGATTGGCTATAACCAGAAATCCCTGGCCAGGGTTGCTGAGATTTACTGGTAAGTGTTACCAGTAGTTTCTCGAACTGTTATAGACCTCATATCGAGACGACTTATCGAGCTATTGGGGTCTGACGTTTACCACCCTTAGGCGAGATATGCGACATATCAGACGACGAGACCGGACTGTACGGTAAGTGTTACTGGTTGGATTCACAGGAGTGTGAGCGGGCTTGCTCGTCGATCTTCTGATCGCTCAATACCCGGATGGCCGTTACGTTTAGCAGACCGCTTGCGGCTTGTGGGTGTTTGATATGATCATCATCTGCTGCCGGCGTATTGACGAGTCTTTAGAGTCCTACACAGAGGTTTCCTGGCTCAAGAGAAACGAAATAGGAGCGCATATGAGATATGTGCGGGACCGAGAATAATGCGTGTATGTGATACCGTATTCTATTCTCGCAATGAATGTATCGATTGGTTGTATGCGATATAACCTAGTTATCGAATCAAGAATTGATTCGATAAATCGATACATTGGATATTAGTCGGTCATATGCGATATGACCGGATCGTTAAATCAAGTGTTGATTTGATGATTTAATGCATAATTTTATATTTGATATATTACTTTGCATTAACTAGTATTTGTTCACTTAAGATGGATTTTCTCACTTGATGTGCACATTGTGTATATGATATATTTTTGTGCACAAGATTGTATCATGTTTGATGATACATGCTAGTTTGGGTGTATGTTTGGTTTAAACCATGGTTGGTCAATGGTTAGGGTTTCACTTGATTTATTTGCTTATTTATTTATTCATTCATTTTGGCAAAAGGAAAAATGGTGGCTTTCTTTGTTTGCTTGTTGAAGCTTTGAACAAGTCCACCATCTTTGTCTTATGGTTAACCCTAACCATTCAAGCTAACCATAGTTTATTCTCTACACCTAACCATGGTTGCTAGATGATAAGTATTCATTTAGTTTTCTATTTTGAATATAACTTATCATATTATCTTCTTCTTCTTCTCCTTCTTCAACAAGAAGAGAGCTTGCTACCATCAATGGCAACTTGAGAAAAAGAGTGAGAAATCCAATTCTAAAGTGAACCCACTTCCTATTTCTTCATCCTCTACCACTTGCCAAGTAGTATAGGGTGTTTTCTTCACAAGTTTCATGGCTTGGTGAAGTTGGAGCTTGATCTTGTGTTGCCTCGACGTAGATCATCTTCGGCATCGAAGTCGACGACCTAGCCCGCCCATTTCTCCGATGAAGCCGACGCTAGAGCCCGGGATCCGATGATCGCAGCGAGGGGACTTCATCACGGAGCTATGGAGGTGGAGGACCGGATCTACAAAGGTTGTATTTCCGTTCACTCTTAGTTAAGTTGTTATCTAGTTGCATGTTTCTCCTAAACTCTAGTCAACGATCTGTATTAGGCTTTCTCGGCACTTGTAAAATTTGAATTTGGCATGGTTGATGCCTTGTGAGATCTCTTGAGTGTGCCTAGGAACCTTACAGTGGTATCAGAGCCTAGCTAGAGCCTTAGGCGATGCGTAGACGATGTTTGAAACCCGATCGAACCCGAAACCCCAATTTTTCACCCTCTCTGGACATTTTTACAAAATTGGGTTTTTTCTAGATTAAAAATTCTTTAAAAATTCAGCAGGAAATTCTAAGAATTACGGTGCAAAATTGACCAAGTGATGCTGCTAAAGCGCGGCGGAACCGCGGCAGAAGCTTGGCTTCTGCGGCGGTTCCGCGGCCAAATTATGAGATCACTCTTCAGTTTTTGCACAGTAATTTTTTTCTTGAGGTGCTGAGTTTTCTGGGAATTTTTAATTTGTACTCAAGAGTTGAGTTTTCTGGGTTGTATTGGGGACTCGGTGTTTCGATCGGGAAGTTTAACTTCGTCTGTGTTTTCCGGATATTTTGAATATGTTAAAAAGTTCGACCGGATATAAATACCCACTTTTTCCCCTGCCGGGAAATTTCCAATTGTTGGATTTTTCCGTAGTTTAACGACGTTCTAAGTAGTGCAAGTAACGCGATGGTCCCTCTAGAAGACAACAAACCTTAACTCGATTATGTGACCGTCTTGAACTGCCCTTTGAACCTTAGGGTTTGGGGCAGTACGGCGTGCCACATGTGAGGCGTTGGCTTGACCCTTCTACGGCTGGACCGTTGGTATTGAGGCATGAAGTGAATGTTTTTGAACTTATTTCATGTGTTGATCTGTTTTGGGAAAACTTGGGTGTTTGACTGTTCGATCGGAAAGTTTAACATTTTCTGTTTATCTGGAATGTGATACAATAATTGGAATTCACAAGTTGTTATGAGATAACTGTATGAATGTTATAAACATAGCACTTTAGTCTCACTTGATCGGTTGCCACAGAATTTTGATGTGATCAAAAGTCCGTCGCAATCACATAGCGTACGCGGATACTCGCCGGATAAACTTAATAGACAGCCTCACCTCATAGCCCCGACCAAGTGACTGTAGGAGAACCCCGTCGCCGAAAGTATCCGTTCGGGTGCTCGCGGCAGCGGTGTTCCGCCTTGATGCACTTCGTCGGTGGCATCGGGGGTGCAGCTGCATACTAAAGTTTGCGACGAGCATTCGGTCAGGATGCCGGGAATCCTGTTGAATTGCCCGACTTAATATTGAAAAGTGTTTTCGATAATGAGACTAAAATGCGGGGTTTATAATTGTCAGGCATGCGATGTCTAAGTATTTCACTTGATCAGGCATGTGATGTCTAAAGAGGTTGCGGATTCCAACTGTTGTAGTTTTACACTTTCTTTTCTGCGACCGTAAGTGTAATATGTGATATCGCCGGTTTCGTTGCTATGTGTCAACGACAATTGGGATGCGCATATTTACTTACGTTGATGACATGTGATGTTATGTGTTGCTGGATATGTTATATTGGATCGTCGTGTTTGAATAGCCGGGAGTTTTTATGTGAGATGAGTGTTTTTCATTTTCATTCATGTAAAAACTTGCATGTAATATTCTTTTATTGGGGCACTTCCAGGTTGCGGAAGATGTCACCTTTTGTATATTATTTACCTTTCCGCACTAGGATAGACCCAAGGAGGGGAGCACAAGTGACCGGGTTCTAGGGTCCAGTGGGAGAACAACTCGAGGAGTCGAGTCCGGGTCTCCTAACTCTAGAATTGGTAGGGCTGCTTGCCGCTCTCGTAGGGGTCTAGGGGTGTGGGTTTGGCTATTCATCGCGACCATGGAATCCGTGTTTTATACTGGCTCGTATTGAAAACACGGACGTCCTAGAATATCCAATGTTTCATATGATTCTTCTGCTGCGATATCTGTGATGTGATCATGTGATATGTTCTGTGATGGATACTGTATATAGTATATATGATATATTATATAGACGTTACTTATGTTTTACACCCACGCTAGCCCTGCCCCACTCTGCCGTTAGTTACCTAACCTAACGGTGCATGAGGGGACATCGAGGCGAATGCGGATGGCATAAGTATACGTCGTATTTATCTGTGATGTTTAGGTACTTAAATGATGGGACTTCATTAATATGATTAATGAAAGAAAAGAAACCTAAGATGTTGTAGAATCGAATTTCAAAAATAAAACTGGTAGCTACAGTTCTTGCTTTGCACAGCGGTATATATGATATATCCTGCACCTTATTCGATAAGGAAAGGGCTGACGATCCCTTCACCGGGAGTGACCCCTTTAGCAATAATTGGCAGATGCTACACACTCGGTTTGTCTTTTGATAGCTTCTATAGTTTCTGCTTTGCACAGTGATATATATGATATATCCCGCACCTCATTCGACGAGGAAAGGGCCGACGATCCCTTCACCGGGAGTGACCCCTTTAGCAAAACTAGAAAAGCCTCAAAAACACTCCATTTTAAAAATCATTTGATTCTACAAAGATATCAAGTTCATTACGCAATAGGTTTTCAGAAAAACCTGCCGTAGCCCTCCGTCATTTCAGATAAGTGGTAGTTAGTATTCGTGCTACGTTTGTTGGCCTGTGTCAAGGCGTAGTGTGCGGTAGCTAACTAGCATTTATCTGCTTATGCATATGATGCAGATTGGATTAGGGTAGTCGTGCGACTTTGTTGGCCTGCGTCAAGGGTTGTGCGGGTGGGTTTAATTCAATCAGGAAATGACGGGTTGAACTTGACTAGCATACTATGGTTTGTTGGCCTGCGTCAAGGTCATAGGACGCTAGGGGTAAAATATTATCGGGAATTTCAAGTGTTGAAATTTGCAATGAGATTGCATACCTTCTATGAGATAGTTGGATCCCGATACCCCGAGTAATTGTTACTCCTGGGAGAGTTTTACACATTATAATTAGCCGATCAAGTAGGTGTCTAGAAAGGTGTTAATGAGGTTACGCCTCTGGGAAAACAAGGTTTACATTAATTAGGTTCGTGCGAAAGCACGGGGGACCTCCCTCAAAGTACCGACACTGGCCTGGCTGAAAGATTGGCGAACTTGTAGTGTGTAATTAATCCCGGCTAGTCTTTCCTTTTAGGGTTTGAAGGAAGATTTGATAAAAACAGTGGGAGCCATCCTGATTAGATAAAATAATAACCAATCTGATCTTGCAAGAGCGCACGCTGAGTGTTTTCTTCTCTCTCTCTCCAGGTAGCGACCATATCACGCCTTAATCAAGATAATAATACGGATTATTGACCGAACCCGCTTGTTATACTGAGCTGGGGAACGTTGGTCCCGCTCCAACTTATAATTGTTATAAGATAGAGCAGGAAATTGGGGAATACCAGATTTCCCGTGCCGCCCAAACAAAGAAAGTGCATATGATGCATCTTCTTTGGGTGTGTTCATTACAAAGAACTGTTTCTCAATATCCTCTGCATTCTGGGTATTTGATACCGGGTCAGGATCCTAGATATGTAATCTGTTACATAGGGCTACAGATAGGTAGAGAACTGAGAACGGGTGATAAGTTTCATGAGGCAGAAAACGGGGCAAGTGTTGCAGCCAAGTCTGTTGGTCACTGTCACCCTGTATTACCAATACATTGATTCTGAATGAATGTTATTAGATACCGAACCTGATATACAAAATCATATCAGTCTCTTTATTAGTAAAGAAAGGATATAATTTTGTATTGTTGGATTATGTTTTGAACATTTCCTATATCAAAAGTTGATCTGTTCTGGCACGTTATCTAAAAGCATTGATGTTCTAAATCAAACTACAGTTCTTAGTATATGGAACACACACAAGAGGAAGAGTTCAGAAATGAACAAATCCTTCTTGAGGTATTGTAGACTAGGTCATATCAATGCGACCCGACTAGCTGAAGTTACATATAGATGCATATTTAAATCAGTTTGAATTTACATCTTATGAAACTTGCCAGTCATGTCACAAAGATGTAATGACACCAGCTCTGTTTATTGGAAACAGAGAAAGAGTTAGTGAACTCTTGGGATGATACATGTTGATGTATAAAGGTCCCCTGTCTACACATGCCAAGACCGGTTCTCTGTACTTCATTACATTCTCTGATGATCTCTTTAGATTCAGACATATGTTCCCGTTGAAACACAAGTCCGAAACTTTTGAGATATTCACAGAATATAAGTTAGAAGTAAAGAACCAAAATGAGGGTATAAGTATTATGTCCTTTGATGCAATCAGGGAGGAGAATACTTGAGCACAGAATTCCTGGACTATTCTAAAGGAGAATGAGATTCTCTCTCAGCATTACTCCTCCGTATACACCATAGCACGATGGTATATCGGGGCGGAGCAATAGCACCCTATGTGATATAGTGTGCTCTATGATGAGTACTACTGAGTTACCTATTTCCTTTTGGGAGTTATGCACTTATGAAGTTGCATACCTATTGAATAGGGTTCGAATCAAATCAGTTGCCTACCACTCCATATGAGATATGGTATGGGAGGAGCCCATGTCTTAAGCTAGTTAAGATTTGGGGTTGTCCGGCCTATGTCTAAAAGCAAAATCCGGACAAGCTCGAGGCAAGATCGGTTATGTAGAACTGGAAAGGTTCCAGCTATACAAACTGCAGCTGATGATTTGATAGAACCAAAGGATTCAATTTTTTCCAACGAACCTCAGCCTCTCCGCCGATCTAGTAGGGTTCCTCACCCACCTGAGAGTTACTACGGTTTCTCTATGACAGTGGGAGCGAGGATTGCATCATGAGATGATGACCCAACTAGTTTCGAGCTGGCCATCAGGAGTGAGACTCTGTAAGAATGGCTGGATGCTTAGCGATCTGAAATGGAATCCATGTACACCAACAAAGTATGGACTTTGGTTGTTTTATCTGAAGGGTTAAATCCCCATCAGGAGCAAGTATATCTTGAGAAGATTACTTGGTGTACATGGAAGAGTTGAGACTTTCAAAGCTAGACTTGTTAAAGGTTTTCGTCATCAACCAGGCGTGGATAATGATGAAACCTTTTCTGGGGCCTATGCTTAAGTCCATCCAGATCCTACTTGCCACGGCTACATACCATGACTACGATATCTGGTGGTTGGGTGTCATGACAGCTTTTCTAAATGATGTTTTAGAAGAGGGCGTCTATAAGTACACAGCCAGAGGGCTTCGTAAACAGTGGGAGCAGCGGAAACGTGTATAAGATGCTTTAGTCAAAGAGTTTGACATCATCAAAATGGTAGATGAACCTTGTATAAACAAAAAGGGTAGTAGGGAGTATGGTGGTGATCCTCGTAGAGTACGTGGATGACATACTCTTAATAGGGAAGGAGTTTCCTATGCTACGCTCGATCAATCTCCTCTTATCACAATGATTCTCCACAAAGGATCAAGATGATACCTACTAAATCCTGGGTTTTGGATTTATGAGATAGATCTAAATGGATGTTAGGATTCTCACTAGTTGCAGTGAGATGGCATCAATTGATCCTGGGGAGAATCACTGGAAGTTTTCCAGGGTGATAAGGACGACTGAATATCAGTCACAGGCATTGTCTTTACCCTCGGTGGAGGGACGGTATGTTGGAAGAGTTCCAAGCTAAATACCGTGGCTTACTAGACGATAAAGGCTGGATACATCGCTACTTAAGATGCTACCAAAGAGGCAGTCTGGATGTATATTTGTTCATGAGATGAACTTAGTTCCTCCCATTGTGTGACAATGAAGTTATGGCTTATGCCTAGGAACGCCCGTCCCATCAGTGATCCAGACATATTCTAAGGCAGTATCACCTGATCATGGAGATGGCTGATCTTTAAGGTGATCGAGGTAAGGAGAGAAGACTCAGAGGACAACACGGCGGATCCACTCACAAAGGCCTATTCCCAGAGAGAGACTTTTTATGGGATGATTGAGTATGAGATACTACAACCACTGCTATCGGATGTCCCTAGTGCAAGTGGGAGATTGTTAGTTATATGTATGCCCTAGAGGCCATTACTGTACATAGGATGTATATTGTAGTGGATTCTTGGACATATATAGGGAGGACTTTCTTGCTCGATATGATAGTATGCTATTTGGTTGATCTTTACCTTAACGTGTACACTGATTATCTCTCTGTTACATGTTGGTAAAGCCCTTAGGATGTGTACTTGAGTACCTGGACTATGATGCAGATCATACTAGTGGGACATGGTAGTCCATAAGTACATCCTTCAAGGTCCCTAGTCGTGGGTGTATCGAGACAGGGCATCGGTATACCAGAGTAGACTAGCGTATACCTTCTCGACCCATACAGATGGGCGATGGATGATCCCATATCCATTGGTGTTTGACATCAGAGATGATATACGGGTGCTCAGTGGAGACTGGGTACACTGGACGGACTCGCCGAGAACTCCCAGATGGTATTATACCTTACGTCAGATGGCAGTTCTCAGGTGACACTGGTACAAAGTATTCTGTTGACCCGAGATCGTCCTAGAGTCTTGTGTGGTTCCCACTGTGCTTTGATTTCCACCTTACCACGTCTAAGAGGACGTGCAAAACGGTGGTTTTTGGGTACAGTCCCGAATCACATGGAGGCAATGAGCGATAGGTGGGGATTCGTCTCTCCCGGTATCGGGAGTTGATGTTGCACTGTGTTCGATTGGCTATAACCGGAAATCCCTGGCCAGGGTTGTTGAGATTTACTGGTAAGTGTTACCAGTAGTTTCTCGAACTGTTATAGACCTCATATCGACACGACTTATCGAGCTATTGGGGTCTGACGTTTACCACCCCTAGGCGAGATATGCGACATATCAGACGACGAGACCGGACTGTACGGTAAGTGTTACTGGTTGGATTCATAGGAGTGTGAGCGGGCTTGCTCGTCGATCTTCTGATCGCTCAATACTCGGGTGGCCGTTACATTTAGCAGGCCGCTTGCGGCTTGTGGGTGTTTGATATGATCATCATCTGCTGCCGGCGTATTGACGAGTCTTTAGAGTCCTACACAGAGGTTTCCTGGCTCAAGCGAAACGAAATAGGAGCGCATATGAGATATGTGTGGGACCGAGAATAATGCATGTATGTGATACCGTATTCTATTCTCGCGATGAATGTATCGATTGGTTGTATGCGATATAACCTAGTTATCGAATCAAGGATTGATTCGATAAATCGATACATTGGATATTAGTCGGTCATATGCGATATGACCGGATCGTTAAATCAAGTGTTGATTTGATGATTTAATGCATAATTTTATATTTGATATATTACTTTGCATTAACTAGTATTTGTTCACTTAAGATGGATTTTCTCACTTGATGTGCACATTGTGTATATGATATATTTTTGTGCACAAGATTGTATCATGTTTGATGATACATGCTAGTTTGGGTGTATGTTTGGTTTAAACCATGGTTGGTCAATGGTTAGGGTTTCACTTGATTTATTTGCTTATTTATTTATTTATTCATTCATTTTGGCAAAAGGAAAAATGGTGGCTTTCTTTGTTTGCTTGTTGAAGTTTCATGAAGCTTTGAACAAGTCCACCATCTTTGTCTCATGCTTAACCCTAACCATTCAACCTAACCATAGTTTATTCTCTACACCTAACCATGGTTGCTAGATCATAAGTATTCATTTAGTTTTCTATTTTGAATATAACTTATCATATTATCTTCTTCTTCTTCTCCTTCTTCAACAAGAAGAGAGCTTGCTACCATCAATGGAAACTTGAGAAAAAGAGTGAGAAATCCAATTCTAAAGTGAACCCACTTCCTATTTCTTCATCCTCTACCACTTGCCAAGTAGTATAGGGTGTTTTCTTCATAAGTTTCATGGCTTGGTGAAGTTGGAGCTTGATCTTGTGTTGCCTCGACGTAGATCATCTTCGGCATCGAAGTCGATGACCTAGCCCGCCCATTTCTTCGATGAAGCCGACGCTAGAGCCCGGGATCCGATGATCGCAGTGAGGGGACTTCATCACGGAGCTATGGAGGTGGAGGACCGGATCTACAAAGGTTGTATTTCCGTTCACTCTTAGTTAAGTTGTTATCTAGTTGCATGTTTCGCCTAAACTCTAGTCAACGATCCGTATTAGAGTTTCTCGGCACTTGTAAAATTTGAATTTGGCATGGTTGATGTCTTGTGAGACCTCTTGAGTGTGCCTAGGAACCCTACAGATTGGAACCCTATTCAATAGGTATGCAGCTTCTCAAGTGAATAACTCCTAAAAAGGAAATAGGAATACTCATCATAGAGCGCACCATATCTAATAGGGTGTGATTGCTCCATCCCGATACACCGACATGCTGTGGTGTATACGGAGGAGTAATGCTGAGAGAGAATCTCATTCTCCTTTAGAATAGTCTAGGAATCCCGTGCTCAAGTATTCTTCTCCCTGATCACATCAAAGGACATAATACTTATACCCGTTTTGGTTCTCTACTTCTAACTCATATTCATTGAATTTCTCAAAAGGTTCATACTTGTGTTTCAACAGGAACACATGTGCGAATCTTGAGAGACCATCAGTGAATATAATAAAGTACAAAGAACCAGCCCTGGCATGTGTAGACAGGGGACTTTCATACATCATCATGTATCAATCCCAAGAGTTCACTAACTCTTTCTCTGTTTCCAATAAACAGAGCTGTGGTCATCATATCTTTGTGACATGACCGGCAAGTTTCATAAGATGTAAATTCAAACAAATTTAAATATGCATCTCTATGTAACTTAGCTAGTCGGGTCTCATTGAAATGACCTAGTCTACAATACCTCAAGAAGGATTTGTTTATTTCTGAACTCTTCCTCTTGTGTGTGTTCTGTACGTTAGAAACTGTGGTTTGATTTAGAACATTTATACTTTTAGATAACGTGCCTGAACCGATCAACTCTTGATATAGGAAATGTTCAAAACATTATCCAACAATACAAAATTATATCCTTCTTTACTAATAAAGAGACAGATATGATGCTGTATATTAGGTTCGGTATCTAATAACATTAGTTCAGAATCAATGTATTCTGGTAATACAGGGTGATAACTGCCAACAGACTTGGCTGCAACACTTGCACTGTTTCCAACCCTTGAAACTTATCACCCGTTCTCAGTTCTCTACCTATCTGTAGCCCATGTAACAGATTACATATCTGGGATCCTGATCCAGTATCTCATACCCAGGACGTAAAGGATACTGAGAAAACAGTTCTCGATAATGAACACACCCGAATAAGATGCATCAGCATGCACTTTCTTCGTTTGGGCGGCACGGGAATTCTGGTAATTCCCTATTTCCTGCTCGGTCTTGTAACAATTATAAGTTAGAGCGGGACCAACGTTCCCTAGCACAGTATAACAAGTGGGTTCGGTCAATACATCCGTATTATTTTCTTGATTAAGGCGTGACATGGTCGCTACCTGGAGAGAGAGAGAAGAAAACACTCAGCGTGCGCTTTTACAAGATTAGATTGGTTATCAATTTATCTAATCAGGATGGCTCCCGCTGTTTTAGTCAAATCTTCCTTCAAACCCTAAAAGGTAAGACTAGCCGGGATTAATTACACCCTACAAGTTCGCCAATCTTTCGGCCAGGCCAGTGTCGATACTTTGATGGAGGTTCCCCGTACTTTCGCACGGACCTAATTAAAGTAAACCTCGTTTTCCCAGAGGCGTAACCCCGTTGACACCTTTCTAGACACCTACTTGATCGGCTAATTGTAATATGTAAAACTCTCCAAAGAGTAACTCTTACTCGCAGCGAGTATCGGGATCCAACTATCTCATAGAAGGTATGCAATCTCATTGCAAATTTCAACACTTGAAATTCCCAATAATAGTTTACCCCAAGCGTCCTATGACCTTGACAGAGGTCAACAAACCATATGCTGCTAGTCAAGTTCAACCCGTCATTTCCTGATTGAAGTAAACCCACCCGCACGACCCTTGACAGAGGTCAATAAGGTCGCACGACTACCCTAAATCAATCACATCATATGCTTATACAGATAAGCACTAATCAACTACCGCACATTACGCCTTGAAAGAGGTCAACAAACGCAGCACGAATACTAACTATTACTTATCTGAAATGACGGAGGGCTACGACAGGTTTTTAAGAAAACCCTTTGCGTAATGAACTTGATATCGTTGTAGAATCGAGTGATTTTAAATGGAGTGTTTTTTAGGCTTTTACTAGTTTTGCTAAAGAGGTCACTCCCGGTGAAGGGATCTCGGCTCTTTCCTTATCGAATAAGGTGCAGGATATTTCATAAATACCATTATGCAAAGCGAAAACTATAGAAGCAATCAAAAGACAAACCGAGTGTGTAGCATCAGCTAGTTTCGTTAAAGAGGTCACTCCCGGTGAAGGGATCTCGGCTCTTTCCTTATCGAATAAGGTGTTGGATATTCTACAAGAAATGCCGCTATGCAAAGCAAGAACTAGAGCTACCAGTTTTTAAACAAGTTTCTACAACATCTTTAGGTTTCATTTATTTCATTAATCTCATTAATGAAGTCCCATTTTATTATGCTTCACAAGCATCAAATATGAAACGAAATCCACAATATATAATATATATCTCATATATACAATATAAACATTCGTCTTAGGCAGTAATATGATCTCATCATAGAACATTGCAGCAAAAGAACATATATGAAATATTGGATATACTAGGAGGTCCGTGTTTTAATACGAGCCTGTATACAACACGGATTCCACAGACGCAATGAATAGCCAAACCCACATCCCTAGACCCCTATGAGAGTGGCAAGCAACACAGCCAATTCTAGGGTTAGGAGACCCGGTCCCGACTCCTCGAGATGGTCTCCCACTGGACCCTAGAACCCGGTTACTTGTGCTCCCCGCCTTGGGTCTACCTAATGCGGAAAAGTAAATAATATACAATGGTGACATCATCCTCAGCCCGGAAGTTCCCCAATAAAAGAATATTACATACAAATGAATTTTACATGAATGAAAATGAAAAACTCCTATCTTACATAAAACCCCCGGCTATTCAGAAACGACGATCCAATATAACATATCGCAGCAACACATAATATCTCATAACATCAGCGTAAGTAAATATGTGTATCCCAATTGTCGTTGATGTATAGAAACGAAACCGGCAATTCACCACATATTACACTTACGGTCGTAGAAAAGAAAGTGTAACACTACAACAGTTGGAATCCGCAACCTCCTTAGACATCGCATGCCTAACCAAATGAATTCCTTAGACATCGTATGCCTAACAATTATAAACCCCGCATTTTAGTCTCAATATTGAAAACACTTTTCAATATCTAGTCAGGCAATTCAACAAGATTCCCAACATCCTGATCGAATGCTCATCGAAAACTTTAGTAGACGGCCGCACCCCCGGATGCCGTCGACGAAGTGCACTAAGACGGAACACCGCTGCCGCGAGCACCCGAACGGATGCTTTTGGCGACGGGGTTCTCCTACAGTCACTTGGTCGGAGCTATGGGGCGTGGCTATCTATTAAGTTTACCCGGCGAGTATCCGCGTACGCTACGTGATTGCGACGGAGTTTTGATCACATCAAAATCCCGTCGCAACCGATCAAATGAGACTAAAAACTGCTAGATTTATAACATTCAAATTAGTTATCTCATAACTACTTGTGGATTCCAAATATTGTATCACATTCCAGATAAATAGACAATGTTAAACTTTCCGATCGAATAAAAAAACACCCAAGATTTCCCAAATAGCTCAACACTTGAACTTAGTTTAAAAGCATCCATCACATGCCACAGTACCAATGGTCCAGCCGTAGAAGGGTCAAACCAACGCCTCACATGTGGCAACGCCGTACTGCCCCAAACCCTAAGGTTTAGAGGCGATTCAGACGGTCACATAATCGAGTTAAGGTTTGTGTTCTTCTAGATGGTCCACCGCGTTACTTGCACGACTTTGAACGTTCTTTAGCTAAGGAAAAATCCAACACTTGGAAATTTTCCGGCAGGGGAAAAAGTGAGTTATTGATATCCATTCAAACTTTTTAACACGTTCTAAATTACCCGGAAAAACGTTAAACGAAGTTAAACTTTCCGATCGAATTAACGAATACAAAAGATCTCCAGAAAACTCAACACTTGAGTACAATTAAAAATTCCCAGAAGCATGCAAAATTAACCAAGAATAAACCCCAGAAGTGGTAGCACCAAACTATTGAAGATGGACGCGGAACCGCGGCCTAACCCTCCAATGAGGGAATTAGTGCTCCGTACTTCACCGTAATTCTTAGAATTCCCTACTTAATTTTCTGAGTATTTTTAATACAGAAAAATCAACATTTTAAAAAATTTCCAGAGAGGGGGTGTATTGCGACGTTTCGGGTTTCGATCAGACTTTAAACTTCGTCTAGACTTCGCCTAAAACTCTAGCTTGGCTCTGATACCACTGTAGGGTTACTAGGCACTGTCACAAGGTTCTACAAGGCATCAATCATGCCAAAATCAAATTTTTCATGTGCCGAGCAAGCCTAACAAAGATCATAGACTAGAGATTGGGGGAAATAAAGCAAGTAAACAACTTTACTTCTAAGAGTTATGGATTACAACCTTTGTAGTCCGTTCCTTCACATCTAAAGCTCCGTGTTGAGGTCCCTTCGCTGCGATCATTGAGTACCCGGACTCAAGAGAGGCTCTATGAAGAGAAAGATGCAAGCTTGCTTCCGATCTTCAATAACTAAGATGATCTTGAAGAAACTCAAACCCAAGCTCTTGCTTTGCTAATCAAGTATTAACAAAGCAAACACCCTAATCTAAGCGGCTAGAATAGATGAGGATGATGAAGTAGGAATTTAGCTCTCATTTGTTTTCAATTTTTCACTCATTTTCATCACATTAGAAAAAGCTAGAAAGTTTTTCTCAAAGGAAGAAGAAGAAAACTCTTTTGTGATGAATAATGAAATCATTAGTTATGGTTACAAATCAACCCTTGGTTAAGAAACAAAAGACTTAACCATTGTAGAGAATAAACCATGGTAAAGGGTTTGGGTTGGGTTAAGAAAATATCTTCAAAATATTATAACAAAATATCTTTGCTTAAAACAAAACATAAAGCTTCTAGAAGCTTCATGAAAGTGCTAACCCAAATCAAACCATAATCATATTTAATCTCCACAAATCATGTTGTATTAGTAATCATAACTTGTTACAATATTATATATCACATATACAATATTTATTGTAACAAAATAAAATAATACAATTAACATATATCACATATATATCAATGTATTACCCGAGTGAGAAAAAGAATCTTTAAGTGAGCTTATATTAGTTAATGTAATTTAATATATCAAATATATAATTATACATTAAATTATCGAATCAACACTTGATCCGATAATCCTGCTATTTCACAAATAACCGACTAATATAATCTGTATCAGTTCATCGAATCAACACTTGATCCGATGACCCGGCTATATCACATATACCTGGCCGATAGCACATATCGCGAGAATCTAATACGGTATCACATACACGTATTGTTCTCGGTCCCGCACATATCACACATGTGCTCCTACTCCGTTTTGCCTGAGCCGGGAAACCTCTGTGTAGGACACTAAAGAATCGTCAATACGCCGGCAGGAGGTGATGATCATATCAAACACCCACAAGCAGCAAGCGGTCAGCTAAACGTAACAGCCACCCAGGAATTGAGAGATCAGAAGATCAACAAACAAGCCTGTACATTCTCCTGTGAATCCAATCAGTAACTGTCACGACCCGAAATATTAGCTCGTGGCCAGCACTTGAATCACGCAACGTCTAAAGGCGTAACGGAGGTCAAGTAAGCTAAAACCCAGAAATCTAAACCTTTTAAGAAAAATAAAGGAGGTGAGATTTTGGAATAAAGGTATAATGAAATCAAGTTTTCTTAATGCATAGAAAAGAAACATGAATGATGCAAATGAGATTTTCTAGTTTGAAAACATATTTCGTCTTTTTGAAAAATTTTGGCAGCACCTCCTTTGTATATTTTGATCCAAAACCACAAATACATAATAAGAATAATGGCATCCCCAAACGGGAGCTAGCTCTTCGCTAAACGGCGGATCAAAACCACGCAATATAGCATAAATAAGTATACGACGCACAACGGTGAAGTTCACCACAAAAGATAAAGAAAAGCAAGACATATAAATCACAAGTAGCGGGAAACCCCTCGCTCTAAGTCTCGCAACCACAATCCCACTAAGTCTCATTACTTAAACAATTTACAACTTTTGATTAATGGAGTTAACTAGATACATTATGAAATGTAGATACAAGAGTGGGAATGATACAAGTGTCCCACCTACCAATGCAAAACACCCGAATGCAGCTGTATGCCAGCGAAGCCGCTATGATCCAAGCGGTCAACCTGCAAGAACTGTGGCACAACGGGGGTGAGTTACCAACTCGTGAGTAAAAAAATATCAACAGATAGAAATCGAATAAACAACGACTCCTAGGTCAACTATATCATAAAGGTAATACTATGATATCTAGGGTGACCGGGTCTGTATATGTACCAACAAGGTAGTCAATACCTATATGCATGCAGATAACATCCAACAGTAATAATCAATGTCTGTATGCACGTAAATATCATAAAGGAGTGTGCATGAAAGTATGAGGATATATATCAACGGTGTCCCTCCCGACACATCAAAATCATGGAACCTGAGTGCCTAGCATCGACACTCGAAAACATCATGAAAACCGTGCCCAACATCGGCACGTAAATCCTCATATATCGGGCTCCGTCAGTCCGGATCGACCCATATCATCTCTCGACTCCGGTCGGTATCCTCCGGATATCCGCCATGCCTAAATACTATCACCGGTAGGTAGTAGTCCCTCTGCCAGGCTCATCGTCTGTATACACAGCATCCCTTTTTTGCCCCGGGGTACCATACCAGGTCCACCATGTACCCGCAATCGGCCTCATCCGCCTCCTCGAATCGGGTTTCACATGTCGCTCTCAGAACCGAGAAAACACATGGTGAACGCACTGAAATATCATATCAAGAGAAACCGGGTTTTTAAAACAACACATAATCTCTTTTAAAATGTCCACGGTTCTCAAATCCAGAAATCTCATGAAAACAACATATCTCAATGCGTAAAATCATAGAGCATGATGCATGCGACATATAATAGAAATGTAAGCATATACGAGTATCATGCAATATGGAATATTGATATGACATATTAAGGGAAAACCACTCTTTTAAAATGATTCCAGTTTTTAAATATAACATGCGGTTCCCAATTTTATCACAAAACCAGTTATCTATATAGGTACAATATGAACATGCGCAAGTGTAGATGTACCAATGTATGTGTGCACAATATGGATATACAAATGTGTATATCCGCAAGTATAGATGTATATGTCATGATGCAGCAACCCTACTGTGTAGTGACATGGAAATTATCGATGATGAAGTGTGTGAGCCGGCAAATCTGTGTACGTGTAACATACGTATCATCGATAATGGTGCAAGTGTACAACCACAGGTATAAGCAATGCAATGGAAATAATATGAATACAGCATAATGTAACTCATATACAAATGCTGACGGGTATACGTATCTAACATGATCGAGTCGGTGAATCTATCAATCGGCATCTAGCTTCACAACAACACGTACGGTATAATCCATCGTATGGCATCCTCTAGTCAAGGGTATGGATCAACATCAAGTCAAACTCATCACGCACGGAAAATCATCGTGCGGCGGCATTAAACCAATAAGGATCCTATCATCCTATACGACAAATGAGGGTACGGCCTAATATCACGTATGGCCTATCATTCATGATTCACAACATTATATATATATATATACATATATATATATATACCTATGTCCCAGTTCACATCCGCAATAGTCTCATATCAGGGGACCGGCAGGGTACAAATTATCTCGATCGACTCGCATCCGTATACCAACATATCATCATATCCGCCTTATATTCTTTCATCGCATTTTTATCACACATCAAATCGAATCTACATAAACATTCTATCTCTACTAAGTATAAGTATCTAATCTAACATACACACCCGAACCATACAATCCGATTTTTAAAGAAGTGAATCGTAATTTTGCAAATAGGGGTTACGGTGTTTTTAAGAAAAAGATATCATTTGGAAATCCGTAACATCTCTCAAGATATATATTTAAAAGATACATACGACTCTTTGTTTTAGAAAAAGGTATGGTTCGGATGACGCATCTACATCGACTATCTAGTCGTACAGTACCCTAACGGTAATATCATCAAACATCATACTCAAATTCCGTCATCACATAATAGCCGTAACATAACACTTCTAACTATCCTCTAGTTCCTAATATGGTTTCATAGATATCTTCATTCTAAACCTAGTTTCCTAATCTAGGTTTCCTAACCATATTCTATAATCAGTTTCCAACACAACTTTGCGGGGGTGCTATACGCCATCCACCCGACTTCCCCCCTGGATATAAATCCACTCAACTGGTCTTCACTCGCCGAAATCGATGACGCCGCGCTCCTTCGCCTCAAAATCCATACGAGGGTACCTACAATAATAAACAATCGCAATACGTATTAAAATCGAATCCGGAAAACCGATACGGCGCACGGTGTGCTCATAGGTTAAAACCTATAGCCTACACGTGCAAAAACAATCAAACAACCCTTGCTGTCGATGTACAAACATCCAACAACCCAATACAAATCCAAATATCAAGAAAGTGCATTTTAAAATACGGAAAACATAGCCTAAAACACACCAAAATGCTCCCAGATTTTCCCCAGGTGACAATTAGCCAAATCTGCATATAGAAGGGGTCTATTTTAGTGCAAAAGGAGCCATGGACCAAATCTGGGACCCTATTTCCCTGCTCTGGCCGCAAATTGCGGCCAGAATGGATAAATCTGCGGCCTTGGGTTGGGGTATGGGGCTAGGGTTTCAGTGATAGCTTCCTAAGTGCCTGCACGACTCCCAGAAATTGCAAAATTATTTTTAGAGGCTCCGGGTGTTAGCAGATTCCATTTTACATCCACAGAATTCACAATTCTTCCGATATCGGTTTCTAAGTCCGTATTCCGGGTTTCTAGTCTCTGGTTTAAGTCTTAATTCTAACACTAGGGGGTTTGTGTGGCCTCTACTGAGCTTAATTACCCATCACCACCCACAATTCCCATTAACCCTAACTAGGTTTTTCCTAAGTCCACAAAACCACTCGATATCGATTCAAATCTAACATGGGGGTATAAGTAATGGAAACACTAAGCTTATGGTTCAGAAATTACCTTATTTGGCAACTCAAGAAAATTCTTGAGTTGCCCCAAGTGGCCAAAATCCTTGCTTTCTTGGTCCAATGTGCTTCCCTTAAGTTTGTGCACAAAATTTGTGAAATGGGGATAGGATTTTGAGGTGTTTATTGAGGTGATTTGAGGGGGTTGAAGATGGAGGAGGAGAGGGTGCTGCCTTGGCTGAAGAAGGAAGGCAAAAATGAAGGAGAATGATGGAGGAGAGAATGTCTTGGTCAAAGTAAACCCTCACTTTTCTCTCTCTCACCCATACCTAATATCCCATATCATATTCCTTTATCTTCTCTTTTCTTTTCTTCTCTCAAATAAATCATCAACCATGATAAAAACATGTAGGACGCCATGGGAAAATATGTAACAAGTGTAGGAAAAGATACGGTGCATGTTTTGCACAAATGCGCTTAAAGCGCGATTAGCGATTTTTAATAGCGATTAGCGCTAATTTAGCATATAATTAATCATAAAAACTTTTAAAATCCCATAATTCCATAAAAAAAACCTCTTTTAGAATTTTCCAAAATTTTTCCCAATTTATCGGTATTTAATTATACCGAAATATTAAAATATTCAATATAATATTATTTAATTATAAAAATTCCGAAAAATAATATTTTATTTTTCTGAAGTGTTACAATCTTCCCCCCTTAAAGAAATTCGGTTCCCGAATTTAAATTTAAACCCCTCAAAATCTAAAACATTTTAATAATCAGCTCAAGTCAACGGGGTTCCGAAATCATGGAAAACACTGAAATAGCACAACGCGCCAAGTGCGCGTGAAAAGAGTACAAAGCTCAAAATCGAACTCCGTCAAGCGTTACGCAAATCATCTCATTTGGCACGCATATCCTCGGAGTTACAATGGAGATACAGATCTCGAAATCCACTACTGAAATCCAATATACACTAGTCAAATACTATAATACGTGTATAGTACGCATCTTTGAAAAACTCCAAAATCTGAATGAAATACATGCAAAATATTTTCTAAACCGCCGCGGAAATGCGTAACTCACGGCATAACTGATGGACGCTCATTTTAAAATAATAATATATGTCCATATATGTTTTCTGAAATACACGTTCCGTCGTTTCCAAAATATCCCAAAAGGTTTTCCTTATAAACGTTCGTGTCGCTCACGGACACGTAGGAGATAGCAAGACTATAGCTCCTTTTGAAAACCCTTTTGGTAGTATATTAATGCATGCAAAGTACTCAGGTACTGTTCTCAGATCAGACTTGTTGGCTAATACACAATATAGTGCTCAACATGAAGACAAAGTGCTCAAAAGCAAAATCAGCCTAAAAGGCGTATCCAAAAATCATATGCATCTGGTGTGCATGGAAATCAAATCCAAATACAGGTGCCACAATATGCACGAAAACCCAAACTACGTGCAACGGGTGTGCACGAAAGCATCTGTCCACTGTAACGGTGTACATGACAACAATATCTGGTGCACCTATTGTGCACGAAATAACATCGGGTGCATCAAATGCACGAAATACAATCAATAAGTCGAACGCATCAAAAGCAACACCGAGTATACCAAGGTGTATAAATCAAAATCGTGTGCAACTGCGTGCACAAAACATATATCAATGCACTGCAAGCACATATAAGCTATACCGAGTGCAAAAATCAAATCATCCGTAGGAAATCCACGAAATCATAAACACATGATACGCAGGTATAAAATGGACATCAACGGAATAAGCATGCACAAATCGCAAATCAAAACAACAGTGTATAAAATATATATCGGGTGCGATAACTATGCGCAAAACGTAAACACTCAGTAGGTGCAGCCATGGTGCACGAAATCAATATCAGGAAACTCGTCATCAAAACTCAAATCCAAGCGATATAAGCGTGACACTCGGATCACAAACGCAAATCGCAATAAATGACATCGAGGTACACCTCCTACAATGTCGGAAAATATCGGTGCGCCCAAAACTGACAGGGCAAGAACATCCGCTCGCCTCCTGCTCACGGTCTGGAGCCCCTCTGTCTCTGGGTACTCATCTTCTCCTCGGATTACCAATCTCGCAATCCATCGGCTCATCGGCCCTGTCAGGTGTGCTAACGGGAACGATTCCATTCTGGCACTTCTCTAGTCATCTCTCGGTCAATCATCACGACCGCTCGTAGGGCAGCACGTCGCTGGCGTCGGCCTCTGGTCCTCTGAATACACGCGAAACCTCTGATCCTGGGTGCAAATCTCATTGCAGCAGTATCCTGGAAGGAATCCTGTTCAAGGTCTCTTCCGATCTCGCCTATGCCGAGCTGTACGGAGGCTGGTACTCTCACATAATCTTTTCTCGTTTTCTGTACATCTACGCGTTCCGCACACAATTTCTCGGAAACTGGCCGTATCCCATTGCCTCTGTAAGCATATCAGGTCTCTAGTCTCAACGGGGAGTAATGACAGCTCGTCAGCGTCTCACACAAACCTCTGGTTCCACTTGTCTTTACCATCTCTCACTATGACGTCACGCCACGCTATCTGCGCACTGCAACTGTTCTCGGCCACGGTCAATCCGAAGTCTCTCGCACGGACTCGAAATCGCATACTTTGTAGCTTCATCACTCTGTAGAAGATATCTGGCCGAACACGTCCTCGGGAACTTGTCCCAACCATAGGAGGAATACTCAATACTCGTCCGTTCTCTATCAACTCACAACGCCTCTGGGTGAGGTCCTTTATCCCAAAGCTGGTCAGCTCACTGGTCTCTTATCACATGATATCCGGACGATGTCAAACTTTCCGATCGAGTTATCAAGGTCCCAAAATTTCCCGAAGGCTCGGCACCTGAGCACAGTCTAAAAATATCTAGTACATACCACAGCACCTCTAGACCAGTCGTAGAAGGGCAAACCCAAGCCTTACTGATGGCACAGCTAAACTGCCACAAACCCTAAGGTTCAAAGCGGTTCCATGGTCATCATGTCGAGTTAGGGTTTCATTCTTCTAGAGGGTCCACAGAATTACCTGCATGTTCCTCCGGACACTTTAAACTTGGCAAAAAATGGGTTTCTGACACTCGTTCGAACCCTTTAACTTCGCCTAGCCGACATGAGAATACCCTTCGTCCGCACGCTAAACCATGCCTCAATCCTCCAGGAAAGGCGATACTTCGGCGGTCACCTCTAGATCGGTCTGCTCTAGATCTGAGTAAGACTCTCCACACTGAAAATCTTCAACTCAACTGGGCCTACGTCGGCGCATCAATCTGACGAATCACCTTCGTCTCCCAACTCGGGGTAGGCTAGCTATCATCTGTCACATATCTGCCTGGAAGCTCCGGCGATCATAGCTCTAAGCTCTAGAAGCGACATCCCATCATCTCAGCAACAGCTGGGTCACCTGTCTGCATGGTAGGCGATATCAAAATCCCTGAGGTATGTTGTACATCAACTGTTCTCTCGCAACTGGCAGCTCTAACAATGGCCCGATCATCCGGTGTAAAACCAAGCACTCGCCTCCACAAGAGGTCACAACATAAATGCTAACTCGAGACGTTCCCATGTCACCAGAAAACACAATGGTCGGCCCTCATACCAAACGAGCTCGCCCTAACCGTAACACTAGCAGCAGCTCAAACTGCGCTCAAACTATGGTGACAGGAACCTCAATCGAGTATCGAAGAAAGCAGATCAACGGCATGAGAGGAAACGACAGATCCAGAATGGATATATGATCATAAGAAGGAACAACATCAATGGGAGTATGATCATGGAAACAAATAGAATCAAAGATTTCAAATAGATGTATAATCATGGATACCGAAGGGAATCGCTGGTCTCAAAAATATGTACATCCTAAGGTCTCTTAAGTGGAGTATCGTATCGTAAATATGTCGCGGAACATACGTACGGTACGTCACTCTACTCAAGCTACCTACTCCATCAATCAGGGTCAGCCTATGAAACGAAAGTTCGGGTCTAATACCCCCCTCCCCCGTCCAAGTCTAAGTTCCATAAGGTCAAGCCTAGGTTCCGAAATACACTCCCGCCCTAGACTCCGCATAGTCAAACATAGACTCGAACAAGGTTAAACCTAGCGCTCTGATACCAACTTTGTCACGACCCGAAAAATTAGCTCGTGACCAGCACTTGAATCACGCAACGTCTAAAGGCGTAACGGAATTCAAGTAAGCTGAAACCTAGAAATGTAAACCTTTTAAGAAAAATAAAGGAGGTGAGATTTTGGAATAAAGGTATAATGAAATCAAGTTTTCTTAATGCATAGAAAAGAAACATGAATGATGCAAATTAGATTTTCTAGTTTGAAAACATGTTTCGTCTTTTTGAAAAATTTTGGCAGCACCTCCTTTGTATATTTTGATCCAAAACCACAAATACATAATAAGAATAATGGCATCCCCAAGCGGAAGCTAGCTCTTCGCCAAACGGCGGATCAAAACCACGCAATATAGCATAAATAAGTATACGACGCCCAACGGCGAAGTTCACCACAAAAGATAAAGAAAAGAAAGATATATAAATCACAAGTAGCGGAAAACCCCTCGCTCTAAGTCTCGCAACCACAATCCCACTAAGTCTTATTACTTAAACAATTTACAACTTTTGATTGATGGAGTTAACTAGATACAATATGAAATGTAGATACAAGAGTGGGAAAGATACAAGTGTCCCACCTACCAATGCAAAACACCTGAATGCAGCTGTGTGCCAGCGAAGCCGCTACTGATTCAGGCGGTCAACCTGCAAGAACTGTGGCACAACGGGGGTGAGTTGCCAACTCGTGAGTAGAAAAATATCAACAGATAGAAATCGAATAAACAACGACTCCTAGGTCAACTATATCATAAAGGTAATACTATGATATCTAGGGTGACCGGGTCTGTATATATACCAACAAGGTAGTCAATACCTATATGCATGCGGATAACATCCAACGGTAATAATCAATGTCTGTATGCACGTAAATATCATAAAGGAGTGTGCATGAAAGTATGAGGATATATATCAACGGTGTCCCTCCCGACACATCAAAATCATGGAACCTGAGTGCCTAGCATCGACACTCGAAAACATCATGAAAACCGTGCCCAACATCGGCACGTAAATCCTCATATATCGGGCTCCGTCAGTCCGGATCGACCCATATCATCTCTCGACTCCGGTCGGTATCCTCCGGATATCCGCCATGCCTAAATACTATCACCGGTAGGTAGTAGTCCCTCTGCCAGGCTCATCGTCTATATACACAGCATCCCTTTTTTGCCCCGGGGTACCATACCGGGTCCACCATGTACCCGCAATCGGCCTCATCCGCCTCCTCGAATCGGGTTTCACATGTCGCTCTCAGAACCGAGAAAACACATGGTGGACGCACTGAAATATCATATCAAGAGAAACCGGTTTTTTAAAACAACACATAATCTCTTTTAAAATGTCCACGGTTCTCAAATCCAGAAATCTCATGAAAATAGCATATCTCAATGCGTAAAATCATAGAGCATGATGCATGCGACATATAATAGAAATGTAAGCATATCCGTGTATCATGCAACATGGAATATTGATATGACATATTAAGGGAAAACCGCTCTTTTAAAATGATTCCAGTTTTAAAATATAACATGCGGTTCCCAATTTTATCACAAAACCAGTTATCTATATAGGTACAATATGAATATGCGCAAGTGTAGATGTACCAATGTATGTGTGCATAATATGGATATACAAATATGTATATCCGCAAGTATAGATGTATATGTCATGATGCAGCAACCCTACTGTGTAGTGACATGGCAATTATCGATGATGAAGTGTGTGAGCCGGCAAATCTGTATACGTGTAACATACGCATCATCGATAATGGTGCAAGTGTACTACCATAGGTATAAGCAATGCAATGGAAATAATATGTATACAGCATAATGTAAATCATGTGCAAATGCTGACGGTTATACGTATCTAACATGATCGAATCGGTGAATCTATCAATCGGCATCTAGCCTCACAGCAACACGTACGGTATAATCCATCGTACGGCATCCTCTAGTCAAGGGTATGGATCAACATCAAGTCAAACTCATCACGCTCGGAAAATTATCGTGCGGCGGCATTAAACCAATAGGGATCCTATCATCCTATACGACAAATGAGGGTACGGCCTAATATCACGTACGGCCTATCATTCATGATTCACAACATTCTATATATATATATATATATATATATATATATACCTATGTCCCAGTTCACATCCGCAATATTCTCATATCAGGGGACCGGCAGGGTACAAATCATCTCGATCGACTCGCATCCGTATACCAACATATCATCATATCATCATATCCGCCTTATATTCTTTCATCGCATTTATATCACACATCAAATCGAATCTACATAAACATTCTATCTCTACTAAGTATAAGTATCTAATCTAGCATACACACCCGAACCATACAATCCGACTTTTAAAGAAATGAATCGTAGTTTTGCAAATAGGGGTTACGGTGTTTTTAAGAAAAAGATATTATTTGGAAATCCGTAACATCTCTCAAGATATATATTTAAAAGATACATATGACTCTTTGTTTTAGAAAAAGGTATAGTTCGGATGACGCATCTATATCGACTATCTAGCCATACAGTACCCTAACGGCAATATCGCCAAACATCATCCTCAAATTCCGTCATCACATAATAGCCGTAACATAACAGTTCTAACTATCCTCTAGTTCCTAATATGGTTTCATAGCTGTCTTCATTCTAACCCTAGTTTCCTAATCTAGGTTTCCTAACCATATTCTATAATCAGTTTCCAACACAACTTTGCGGGGGTGCTATACGCCATCCACCCGACTTCCCCCGTGGATATAGATCCACTCACCTGGTCTTTGCTCGCCGAAATCGATGACGCCGCGCTCCTTCACCTCGGAATCCATACGAGGGTACCTACAATAATAAACAATCTCAATACGTATTAAAATCGAATCCGGAAAACCGATACGGCGCACGGTGTGCTCATAGGTTAGAACCTATAGCCTACACGTGCAAAAAAAATCAAACAACCCTTGTTGTCGATGTACAAACATCCAACAACCCAATACAAATCCAAATATCAAGAAAGTTCATTTTAAAATACAGAAACATAGCCTAAAACACACCAAAATGCTCCCAGATTTTCCCCAGGTGACAATTAGCCAAATCTGCATATAGGAGGGGTCTATTTTTGTGCAAAAGGAGCCATGGACCAAATCTGGGACCCTATTTCCATGCTCTGGCCATAAATTGCGGCCAGAATGGATAAATCTGCGGCCTTGGGTTGGGGTTTTGGGCTAGAGTTTCAGTGGTAGCTTCCTAGGTGCCTGCACGACTCCCAGTAATTGCAAAATTATTTTTAGAGGCTCCGGGTGTTAGCAGATTCCATTTTACATCCACAGAATTCACAATTCTTCCTATATCGGTTTCTAAATCAGTATTCCGGGTTTCTAGTCTCTGGTTTAAGTCTTAATTCTAACACTAGGGGGTTTGTGTGGCCTCTACTGAGCTTAATTACCCATCACCACTCATAATTCCCATTAACCCTAACTAGGTTTTTCCTAAGTCTACAAAACCAGTCGATATCGATTCAAATCTAACATGGGGGTATAAGTAATGGAAACACTAAGCTTATGGTTCAGAAATTACCTTATTTGTCAACTCAAGAAAATTCTTGAGTTGCCCCAAGTGGCCAAAATCCTTGCTTTCTTGGTCCAATGTGCTTCCCTTGAGCTTGTGCACAAAATTTGTGAAATGGGGATAGGATTTTGAGGTGTTTATTGAGGTGATTTGAGGGGGTTGAAGATGGAGGAGGAGAGGGTGCTGCCTTGGCTGAAGAAGGAAGGCAAAAATGAAGGAGAATGATGGAGGAGAGAATGTCTTGGTCAAAGTAAACCCTCACTTTTCTCTCTCTCACCCATACCTAATATTCCATATCATATTCCTTTATCTTCTCTTTTCTTTTCTTTTCTTCTCTCAAATAAATCATCAACCATGATAAAAACATGTAGGACGTCATGGGAAAATATGTAACAAGTGTAGGAAAAGATACGGTGTATGTTTTGCATAAATACGCTTAAAGCGCGATTAGCGATTTTTAATCGCGATTAGCGTTAAATTAGCATATAATTAATCATAAAAACTTTAAAAATGGCATAATTCCATAAAACACCCTCTTTTAGAATTTTCCATATTTTTCCAAATTTTTTCCCAATTTATCGGTATTTAATTATACCAAAATATTAAAATATTCAATATAATATTATTTAATTATAAAAATTCCCAAAAATAATATTTTATTTTTCTGAAGTGTTACAGTAACACTCCCGTACAGTCCGGTCTCTTCGTCTGATATGTCGCATATCTCTCTTAGGGGTGGTAAACGTCAGACCCCAGTAGCTTGATAAGTCGTGTCGATATGAGGTCTATAACAGTTCGAGAAACTACTGATAACACTTACCAGTAAATCTCAGCAACCCTGGTCAGGGATTTCCAGTTATAGTCAATCGAATACAGCGCAACATCAACTCCCTATACCGGGAGAGACGAAACCCCTCCTATCGCTCATTGCCTCCATGTGATTCGGGACTGTACCCAAAAGCCACCGTTTTGCACGCCGTCTTGGACGTGGTATGATGGAAATCAAAGCACAGTGGGAATCACACAAGACTCTATGACGATCTCGGGTTTACAGACTACTCTGTACCAGTGTCACCAGAGAACTGCTATCTGACGTGAAGTATAATACCATCTGGGAGTTCTCGTCGAGTCCGTCTAGTGTACTCAGCTCCACTGAGCACCCGTATACCTTCTCTGATGTCAAACACCAATGGATATAGGATCATCCATCGCCCATCATATGGGTCAAGAAGCGCATACGCTAGTCTACTCTGGAGTATCGATGCCCTGTCTCGGTACTCCCACGACTAGGAACATTTGAAGGATATACTTGGCGACTACACTGTCCCCACTAGTATGATCCGCATCATAGTCCCGGTGGTCAAGTACTCATCCTAAGGGCTTTATCAACATGTAACATAGATACAATCAGAGTACATGTTAAGATAAAAAGTAACCAGATAGCATACTATCATGTCGAACAAGAAAGTCCTCCATATATATGTCCAAGCATCCACTACAATATACAGTGTATGTACAGTAATGGCCTCTAGAGCATACATATAACTAACATTGTTTTTACTCACAGAGCCCTTTCGGGTTTTCATCCGTGCCCATTTCTCTTATGGACGTACCGTTTTTTATTTCTTTCCTTTTTTTAATTTTTTTTTTTTGCGCCGGCCTTAGGATGCTGCGGTCTATAGTAGTTTATAGACGTCTCGGTCAGACGTAGTATTTCTTCAAGAAACGGCAGTTTATTGGCCTGAAGGGTCTTTCGCCATGCATATCCATTAGAAAGTAAGCCCCACCGTGGTAGACTTTGTCCATGATGTACGGGCCTTCATATTTCGGCTCGAATTTCTCCCTTTTGGCAAGATTGGGGATCATAGGTCTCTTGACCACTAGCACGAGTTCGTCTTGGCGGAATGTTCTTGGCCTAGTCAATCTCTCATATGTGCGCGTCATCTTTGCTTTGTAAGCTTCCAAGTTTTGCTGCGCCATGAGCCGGGTTTCGTCAAGGGCGTCGAGCACCTCAAGCCAAAGATGAGCATTGTCTTTGTCCGTTAGTTCGTAATGAACCGCCACTCGTAAGGAGGGTAGCTCTATCTCCAAGGGGAGTACTGCTTCAGTGCCGAATATCAATGCATACGGCGTTGTGTTTTTGGCCATTTTGAACGTAGTTCGATACACCCAGAGAGCTTCATGCAGTCTCTCATGCCAGTCCTTTTTATTTTTGGACACCGTATTTTTCACGATCTTCGTCAAGGTCTTGTTGAAAGCCTCAGCCAGACCGTTAGCTTGGGGATTATAGACTGAAGAGTATCTCCAGTCTATATTATGTTGCTGCGTGAAGCGGCTGATTTTGTGACTTCTGTAGGCCGGCCCGTTATCGGAGATAATCCGTCGTGGAGTGCCGAACCGATAGATGACATGTTTCTTGAAGAAATGAAGGATATTCTCCGTCTTCACTTCTCTTAGTGGTACTGCTTCTGCCTACTTGGAGAAGTAATCAGTTGTCGCCACCTCTGGACGATGCTGGTTCAATGGGCCTGATTATGTCAGTTCCCCGCATTTCGAATGGCCAGCTAGCCACCGTTGGATGTAGCGTATTTGGATGCTGGTGGATGAAGTCCCCATGAATCTGGTACGAGTGGCACTGTTTCGCGTATTCGAGGCAGTCTTGGATCATCGTGGTCCAATAGTAGCCCATCCTTTTGATCTTCAGCTTCATCTTCGGCCCGGCTTGATGAGAACCGCAGAGTCCGTCATGAGTTTCTTGGACGACATTCTTTGCTACTTATGGTCCTAAGCATCTTAGCCATAGAGAGTCAAATGACCTCTTATACAGCGTATCATTGACGAAGGCGAAAGACAGAGCTCGTTTCATGAGCTAATGTCTTGAGGATGCATCTTCCGGTGTTCGACGGGATTTGAAGTAGTCTATAAAGACTTCTCTCCAATCCTTAGCCTTTTCCTGGTCTTCTATTTGTAAGGTCGTTTGCTTGGTCGTTTCCTTTTCTTCGGACGACTCCGGAGATATTTCCGCTGGTGCAAGAACCCGACGGCTTTGCACAATGATCCTCACGTCATCGAGATTTTCATCAGCCAGTTCTTTAGCGAGTTTGGCTAACACATCCGCCTTGCTATTTTCCGCTCGCGGTATGCTTTCCAGGACGTAGGAAAGGATTTGAGTCAGCAGTTGTTGCACTCTCTCACCATACTTTACCAACTCTGGTTTACACGTTTGATAGTCGCCATTTACTTTACTAACGACCAGCTGGGAGTCTCCGTATATAAGGAGGTTTTCGATTACCATGTCGACAGTGATCTCAAGACCTGCTATCAAAACTTCATATTCAGCTTCATTGTTTGTCATCGGCTTTGTTAGGGAAAAGGCAAAGCGCATTATCCTTCCTTGTGGGGTCAAGAAGATGAGGCCTACCCCAGATTTGATTATAGAGGAGCTGTGCTTTCGCTTCTTCATGAAAGATGCCCCATCGAAGTAGAGTTCCCATCGGGTATCACTCTCTCTTCTCCCCCGTCGATCATGTCAAACGCGTGCTCATCTAGTAATTCGCAATTTAGGGGTGAATCGGCAGGTATCGGGTGCTCAGCGAGGAAGTCGGCGATGGCCTGGCCCTTCACTGCCTTGAGAGGTCGATATGTTATCGAGAACTCCATTAGGAGGAGGGCCCATTTAGCGAGTCGTCCCGTTCGTATGGCTCTTGACATCAAATATTTGAGAGGATCCGCTTTTGATATGAGATGGACCTCATTCGCCAAAGCATAGTGTCTGAGCTTCGTTATTGCGAAAATTAACGCCAAGCAGTGTTTTTCGATGGGGGATAGTTGTTTTCTGCCCCCAGAAGAACTCGACTCAAATAGTAAAGGGCTCTCTCCTTCCTTTGGTCATTTTCTTGTGCCCATAATGAGCCTAGAGAACCCTCAAGGGCGGTTGTATACAGAATGAGAGGCTTTCCCTTGACCGGAGCGGTTAGCACCGGAGGATTCTGCAGATATTGCTTGATTTCGTCCAATGCGCTTTGGCATTTGCGATCCCAAACAACAGGGTTCCCTTCTTCATCAAGTGACTGTAGGGAAGACATTTGCCGGAGAGGTTAGCTATGAACCGTCGAATATACGCGAGCTTCCCTTAGAGAGACTGCAGTTGCTTAAGAGTTCTTGGCTGTCATGACCCAAATGTGGCACATGACCGGCACTTAAATCACGTGACATCTAAAGACATCGACGCGGTTCAAGTAAGCCGAAACCCGGAATCTAAACCCTTTTTGAAAATATTGGAGGTGAAGTTTAAAATAGTTGTCAGATGGAATTAGTTGAAATAACATTTAAATTTAACTAAGTATATTTGAAAAGCATCTATGACGTTTTGAAATTCGACAGCACCTCCTTTGTAAATTTTACATAAAAAACCCGATACAACTACAACAATAAAATAGTATCCCAACAAGAGCTAGCTTTCACGTTCAAACAACGGAGCAGCCAAACAATCTATATCATAAGTCAACTCTAAAGAGTGCGACCTCACAATTTCTAAGCCTCACTTCTAAGTCCACAATATACCATTTCTAAGTTGATGGAGTTTCCACCGGATACAAGAATATATGAATAATCAAGTGTGAGTACGATATAATAGTATCCCACTTACCAATCAATCACCGAAAAGAATATGTGCCCAACCCGCTGATAATCTAAGCGGTGAAACCTGCAAGAAACTATGGCACAACGGGGATGAGTTGCCAACTCAGTGAATAAAAGTACATCTAAAGGTAGAAATCGAAATGCACGACGATACCTAGGTCATAAGTATAGTACTACCATAATCTGTAGTAATATAACATGATATGCGTATGTATCATAATGCAACACTAGCTGTCATGCAACCCCAAGTAGAATACATATATAGGTATTGTCCCCCGGATCAGTCCTAGTCAAATCCAATAAATGATATCTAACTATGTACCTCATGATAACAATCATATCAATATATATATATATGGATATCCAGCATCGACATCGAAATCAGAAACCCCTCGTGTCCAACATCGACACGTAAATGCAGATACCGTCGACACCATCTCAACAGATGATCGCCACACGATATCTCTAGCCCCGGTCAGTATTCCCTGAATATCAGCCGTGTCCAATCGAACCCCGATCAGTATCACCGGGATATCTACCGTGCTCATCTCTATCTCCGGTATCGAGTATTCTCGTTAGGCTCCCCGCCTATAATGCGGCTATCCTGCCCCTCGGCCTCGAACCGGGTCCACCATGTATCCGACTGTATGCCCCCAACTCAGTCCAGATAAGTAACAAATCCGAAACCGAATAACCTCCCACCTTGGTTCGGAATAAAATAACCAGAAAACATAAAACTCATGGTGGACGCCAACTCATCATATCCAGAAATATCAAGTAAAGAATGAGAATATTTGCATAGATTATATTGATGATATATTATATATATACATATATAACAGTGTCCCATACCGCTGATATATATCACAAGAAGTAAATATCCAGAAAATCCATAAGAATCAATTACAGCATCTATAGTACTAATATTCGTAATTTACAACAGGAATAAAAAAAGACTACGTAATTATATTACATAGGCATAATGATCTCCATTTTACCGTGTCGTGGCGTTACTAATGATGTGTAATGAAGTATACGCGTTTGTGCTCGTGCAACATAGCAATCATTAGTATTTGTGCAAGTGTTCTGCGGTGTAACAAGCTATTTATATTAACACATATATGTATACACATTATATAACAGAACGGTTCTACGGTGACATGGAAATACCAATGAGGTGTGGTGTAATATATATGGACGTACTTGTGCAACATAGTACTCATTGGTAATTGTGCAGTGTTCTATCAGAGTGTTCGTATCGCGGAAACGTATACATCGATAGTGTAACGCAAACATGTAAAGTAACCTAAGCGTAACTATTAATTGTAATTATTTTCTATGAGCTATACCATTATATTTATAAATGGAACGATACGTTGGGTTTGAAATAAGAAAGCCGCCTTAGTTTAAAATAGATATTCGTTTTGGAAATTGGCACCGCATCCTTATATTTTATCATTAAAAGGAAAACGATTCATAGTTTTTAAAAGAATATAGCTCACACAAGTATTACATCCTAAAATGGAAATTAATCTAACTCTACGAGTCTAAAGGAACACTTGGTCGTTATTCTGCATATAAATCTCATCATTTCCAATTCATATAATTCCTCGTATAATGTCTCACATTATCACTATATCTCAAATCCTCTGTAGTACGGCATGATCCTTCGTACCAACTTACCAAACCATCCGTAAACTATATGCACATGAGTATCATACTAGATGCAATTTAATTCAAAAATCCATATCTTAATAAATTTCTAAAACTGCTATATATCATAATACTATTTATAAGGTTGCGGGGTTGCTATACACCATCCACCCGACTTCCCCCATAGATGTAAATCTACTCACCAACTTGATACTTGCTGAATTCAACGCTGCTAAGTTCGTCAACTCCATCTCGGAATCCTTCGGGATCGCACCTATAATCGTATTTAGAACCATATCGATGTAAATATCATATTGAAAACCAAAATAACGAGCTAAGTACCCGTAGGTTAGAACCTACAGCTCACTTACCCCAAAGACAATAATATGCCACTGAAATCTATATATGAACGTTGATGTTTCCGTCACAGTATGAAATACGCAAAACCCGTATCGTAAATATCTGAAATTTGATAAAACCATTACTAAAACGTTCCTAGATTTTACTGTGTAAATATTTAGACACAACAAACAATACAAAAACTTATAAAATACCAATACAAAGCTACAGGAGAAAAACAAATACCAAAACCCATAAGGGGGCCGGCGTCGCCCGAATTTAGGCGCATGTCGCCGGATAGAATAGGGATTTTGGGGCTCGGGTCTTAAGTGGTGTCTCGTAGTGGTCTCATTATTCTTTTGGTCTTGCAAGTTTTTCTATTAGTTGTACCTGTTGGTTCCAGATTCAATACAGTAGGCTAAAATCACAAAAGTTTATGTTTCCTTTCTCTATACTGCATAAGTAAATAGGTATTTGATTCTAGATTTAATATATTGAAAATATAATATAATCTAACAATACCAAACACCCTAAAATATAGTCAGAGAGCTACCCTAAAAAGACCAACACCCAATTCCCCATCAAGTCCGGCGAGCTCGGATTTCCTCTATGTGTCGCCGACCAAAATCCGAGGTAATGGGCTCGTATTCTTATGGGTTATTCTAAGTCCAATTTACAAAGGGTAAGGCACTGTTTGGGTTTTCAAATTTTCATCTAAACTATAGCAGATTTACACAGAGCCTATATTCACCCAAAATACGACATTTCCGATATCCGATTTCTACTTTAACACATTTACATAACTAAAATCCTACAGAGTTTAAGTATTATACCTACAGCAAGATTGCTGAAAGGCTTCCTCCAAGATGCATAAGCTCCAAGATCCTAGCTTGGTGATGGTGAGAATCCTTAGCACCTAGTTCTCTCCTTCTCTTCTCTTTTCTTTTCTTTTTTCTATTTCTTTGTTGTTCTAGGATGTTTTCTTCTTTCCTTTCAGTTTCATTTTCATTTTCAAAAGATATATGAACTGAACAAGATAAAGGGAGTGAGTGAGGGTTGTAGGAGGAGGTGTCACCAAGCAAGGGCGTGGTATTTTCATGCAAGTAGATGGTGTAGCAAGGAAAAAGGTGGGGTTTTCATGCAAGAATGAGATGGATATATGAAGTGTCATCTTGAATGTGTTATACCATGGTTATAACTTAAACTTAACATGACCTTACCCTTTTTGCACATAAACCCTCACAAATTTCAAATTTTCACAATTACCTAATCTTTTCACAACCCCCCCCCATGATACATATTATTATAAAAACAAACTGTTTCTTTACAAATTTATTCTACCACATTTTAAAAGACCTTTTTATTACAACCACAATAAAATAAATGTTTTAATTAAAAAAATAAAGTAATTAATTATCTAAAATATTTCAAAATGTTACAATATTCCCTCCTTAAGAAAATTTGGTCCCCGAATTTAAATTAAATCCCCTTCTTAAAACATTTTCCTTAATCCAATCTGCTCAAATTCAAAACAATTTTCCGGGGTCCAATTTAAAGCATACTATGTCCGTGCAAATAATGGAACTCCAAAGTCCCACATGAGCTAAAACGCATCATAACGCAACCGTGTGCGTGAAACCTCAAAATATATAAAACCCACATAACTGTAACTCTAGCGGGCGCTACAAGAATTACTCTAGTTATGATGCAACTTGCCAAATAAGAAAACCGTTGTGTATCCTAAGTACACAATCAATTGCATAATCGTAGTGCAATATCGGTGCACATGACCAAGCGAAAATTCTTTTATATAAATCAAATCTGTAATATATCCTATCAAGTGCAAAGTACGAAAACAAAATCAACCCTAATGGGTTTGCGTGAAATTTCAAACCACACATTACGGTGTGCATGAAAACAAAACAGCGCTAAGTGCAACAGGCGTGCACGAAGCGATATCCACTGCATCTACCGTGCATGGAACAAAAGTGTACAAAACATATCAAGTGTATCGGGGTGCACAAATAAATCTCAAGTGTATCGGAGTGCACAAAAATAAAAATCAAGTGCATCAAGTGCACAAAAATCAAAACCAAGTATACCTAGGGTATATATATAAAATCTTTTAACCATGTGCTTCTGATGTGCACAGAAATATCAGTGTAGTGCATACGGTGTACATAACACTCCAATCGAGTGCAGTCACCTCGCACGAAATCTCAACAAGTGCACCTGGTGTGCACAAAACATAAATCAAAATGAAATTGTTGTACATGGAAATCCCATCAAGTGCACCTGGTGTGCACAAAACATAATATAGCCCTCAAATCCTCGAAAGTGCATATATCAAAATAATGAACATTGAGTTGTCCCTTCTATAACGTCGAAAAAGAAATATTTAGATCATAAAAATGCAAATCGGACTCAAATAACATCGAAGCATATTCTCTTCAATGCCAAAAGGTGTTTATACCACCGGAATTGGCATAGCAAGGATTACTCCTTGCCGTCTGCCACATTCTAACGTTATCTGTCTCTGAATTCTGGTTCTTCTTGCTGATCCCTAATACCATGGCACCTTTATGCGATCGTCCAGTGAGGAACAATGACACAATTCGTCTTATTGCGGATACATCCCATCACATCGTCTTGACCAGTAGTCCAGTCTCTTGTAACACAACATGTTGATAACAGAAATCTCTGTCCTCTGCTTGTATGATCACAACTAATCCTAGTCCAATCTTATTTATTATAAACTTCTGGAAGAGAATCCATCAAATCTTCTGCTAAAATCATTTATCCAGCCTGCCCGGAACTAGCATTCATTTCTTAACCCAATTTCTCTTTAGTAACCATTATCATTCCTTTTTTATTTCCTCCTGAAAGTGTAGTCGTACGCTTCATCAAATCTTCAATATCAACTACGAAGAACAACTGTCCACTAAAACTTCGCACCAATCTCCTATTTCATAAATTTCCAATATCAACCACTTAAAGAGCGTATCTCGACTATCCGGCTAGTTGCAAGTTATGCTCGATCATGACCTTGCCCGGAGCCTTGCAAGATTTTCAAAAATACGAATCCGGCATCCCTGATACTCTGTAGAAGAATCTGACTAAGCTCACCTTCGAAAACTCGTCCCAATTTGTCGGAAGAAAACTTACTGTACGATCTCTTTCTCAAGCGAGTTGCATCTAGTCTAAGCAAGACCCAACGGAAGAAGCTAACTAACTTCCTCAACTTCACCTCGGAGCGCCACTATAGATTAAAAGTCCTAACCATCCCATATCTGAACGGCTATGACTCCTTCTGATCCATATACACTTGTAAACATCGTCAGCTTTTAACTTCATGAACTCTGGAAGAAACATCTCGATAACTTCAAAAATGATTGGTGCCGCTGTCTGAATAGTAGGCGACACCATGATCTTCAAAGAGGGAAAACATCGCACCTCAAGTCCGGCTAATCTCCATCACTGACTCTACCAACTGGTGCGGATCCCGAAGAAACTCGCTTCCATATTAGAACTCGATCAATATCAATAAACGACGTGTCTCTATATCATTGGAATGTCTCCCTGGTCAGTCCTTGTCCCAGACAAGTCTGCTCTGACCGTACCTCTAACTGCAGCCCTATCGGCTCCCATAAACAAGGTGACCGAAACAATCATCACGCACTAACGAGGATAGATCAACGAAATGAATAGAAAGAAGATCTCAAGATATAATTCCTAAGGTAACTTAGGCGGAGTATCATATCGTAAATATGCCGCGGAACATATGTACGGTATGTCACTCTACTTAGTACCTACTCCATCAACAAAGATCATCCTATATAACGAAAGTTCGGGTATAAGACCCCCAAAGTCAAGTCTAAGTCCTATAAGGTCAAGCCTATGTAACAAAATGTATGCCCAGATTCCATATAGTCAAACCTAGACTCGAACAAAGGTTAAACCAAACGCTCTGATACCAACTTTGTCATGACCCAAATATGGCACGTGACCGGCACTTAAATCACGTGACATCTAAAGAAATCGACGCGGTTCAAGTAAGCCGAAACCCGGAATCTAAACCCTTTTTGAAAATATTGGAGGTGAAGTTTAAAATAGTCATCAGATGGAATCAGTTGAAATAACATTTAAATTTAACTAAGTATGTTTGAAAAGTATCTATGACGTTTTGAAATTCGACAGCACCTCCTTTGTAAATTTTACATAAAAAAACCCGATACAACTACAACAATAAAATAGTATCCTAACAAGAGCTAGCTTTCGCGTCCAAACAACGGAGCAGCCAAACAACCTATATCATAAGTCAACTCTAACGAGTGCGACCTCACAATTTCTAAGTCTCACTTCTAAGTCTACAATATACCATTTCTAAGTTGATGGAGTTTCCACTAGATACAAGAATATATGAATAATCAAGTATGGGTACGATACAATAGTATCCCACTTACCAATCAATCACCAAAAAGAATATGTACCCAAGCCGCTGATAATCCAAGCGGTGAAACCTGCAAGAAACTGTGGCACAACGGGGATGAGTTGCCAACTCAGTGAATAAAAGTACATCTAAAGGTAGTAATCAAAATGCACGACGATACCTAGGTCATAAGTATAGTACTACCATAATCTGTACTAATATAACATGATATGCGTATGTATCATAATGCAACACTAGCTGTCATGCAACCCCAAGTAGAATACATATATAGGTACTGTCCCCCGGATCAGTCCTAGTCGAATCCAATAAATGATATTTAACTGTGTATCTGATGATAACAATCATATCAATATATATATATATATATATATGAATGTCCAGCATCGACATCAAAATCAGAAACCTCCCGTGTCCAACATCGACACGTAAATGCAGATACCGTCGACACCATCTCAACAGATGATCGCCACCCGATATCTCTAGCCCCGGTCAGTATTCCCTGAATATCAGCCGTGTCCAATCGAACCCCGATCAGTATCACCGGGATATCTACCGTGCTCATCTCTATCTCCGGTATCGAGTATTCTCGTTAGGATTCCCGCCTATAATGCGGCTATCCTGCCCCTCGGTCTCGAACCGGGTCCACCATGTATCCGACTGTATGCCCCCAACTCAGTCCAGATAAGTAACAAATCCGAAACCGAATAACCCCCCACCTTGGTTCGGAATAAAATAACCAGAAAACATAAAACTCATGGTGGACGCCAACTCATCATATCCAGAAATATCAAGTAAAGAATGAGAATATTTGCATAGATTATATTGATGATATTATATATATATATATATATATATATATATATATAACGGTGTCCCATACCACCGATATATATCATCAGAAGTAAATATCCAGAAAATCCATAAGAATCAATAACAGCATCTATAGTACTAATATTCGTAATTTACAACAGGAATAAAAAAAGACTACGTAATTATATCACATAGGCATAATGATCTCAATTTTACCGTGTCATGGCATTACTAATGATGTGTAGTGTAGCATACGCGTTTGTGCTCGTGCAACACGAAAATCATTAGTATTTGTGAAAGTGTTCTACGGTGTAACAACCTATTTATATTAACAAATATATGTATACGCATTATATAACAGAACGGTTCTACAGTGACATGGCAGTACCAATGAGGTGTGGTGTAACATATATGGACGTACTTGTGCAGCATAGTACTAATTGGTAATTGTGCAGTGTTCTATCAGAGTGTTCGTATCGCGGAAATGTATACATCGATAGTGTAACGCAAACATGTAAAGTAACATAAGCGTAACTATTAATTGTAATTACTTGCTATGAGCTATACCATTATCTTTAGAAATGAAACGATACGTTGGGTTTGAAATAAGGAAGCTGCCTTAGTTTAAAATAGGTATTCGTTTTGGAAATTGGCACCGCATCCTTATATTTTATCATTAAAAGGAAAACGATTCATAGTTTTTAAAAGAATATAGCTCACACAAGTATTATATCCTAAAATGGAAATTAATCTAACTCTACGAGTCTAAAGGAACACTTGGCCGTTATTCTGCATATAAATCTAATCATTTCCAATACATATAATTCCTCGTATAATGTCTCACATTATCACTATATCTCAAATCCTCTGTAGTACAGCATGATCCTTCGTACCAACTTACCAAACCATCCGTAAACTATATGCACATGAGTATCATACTAGATGCAATTTAATTCAAAAATCCATATCTTAATAAATTTCTAAAACTGCTATATATCATAATACTATTTATAAGGTTGCGGGGATGCTATACGCCATCCACCCGACTTCCCACGTAGATGTAAATCTACTCACCAACTTGATGCTTGCTGAATTCCACGCTGCTAAGTTCGTTAACTCCGTCTCGGAATCCTTCGCGAGCGCACCTATAATCGTATTTAGAACCATATCGATGTAAATATCATATTGAAAACCAAAACAACGAGCTAAGTACTCGTAGGTTAGAACCTACAGCTCACTTACCCCAAAGACAATAATATGCCACTGAAATCTATGTATGAACGTTGATGTTTCAGTCATGGTATGAAATACGCAAAACCCGTATCGTAAATATATGAAATTTGATAAAACCATTTCTAAAACGTTCCCAGATTTTACTGTGTAAATATTTAGACACAACAAACAATACAGAAACTTATAAAATACCAACACAAAGCCACAGGAGAAAAACAAATACCAAAACCCACAAGGGGGCCGGCGTCGCCGGAATTTAGGTGCATGTCGCCGGATAGAATAGGGATTTTGGGGCTCGGGTCTTAAGTGGTGTCTCCTAGTGGTCTCATTATTCTTTTGGTCTTTCATGTTTTTCTATTGGTTGTACCTGTTGGTTCCAGATTCAATACAATAGGCTAAAATCATAAAAGTTCATGTTTCCTTTCTTTATACTGCATAAGTAAACAGATATTTGATTCTAGATTTAATATATTGAAAATATAACATAATCTAACAATACCAAGCACCCTAAAATATAGTCAGAGAGCTACCCTAGAAAAACCAACACCCAATTCCCCATCAAGTCCAGCGAGCTCGGATTTCCAATATGTGTCGCCGGCCAAAATCCGAGATAATGGGTTCGTATTCCTATGGGTTATTCTAGGTCCTACAAGGGTAAGACACTGTTTCGGTTTTCAAATTTTCATATAAACTATAGCAGATTTATACAGAGCCTATATTCACCCAAAATACGACATTTCCGATATCCGATTTCTACTTTAACACATTTACATAACTAAAATCCTACAGAGTTTAAGTATTATACCTACAGCAAGATTGCTGAAAGGCTTCCTCCAAGATGCATAAGCTCCAAGATCCTAGCTTGGTGATGGTGAGAATCCTTAGAACCTAGTTCTCTCCTTCTCTTCTCTTTTTCTTTCTCTTTTCTATTTCTTTGTTGTTCTAGGATGTTTTCTTCTTTCCTTTCAGTTTCATTTTCATTTTCAAAAGATATATGAACTGAACAAAATAAGGGGAGTGAGGGTTGTAGGAGGAGGTGTCACCAAGCAAGGGTGTGGTATTTTCATGCAAGTAGGTGGTGTAGCAAGAAAAAAGGTGGGGTTTTCATGCAAGAATGAGGTGGATATATGAAGTGTCATCTTGAATGTGTTATGCCATGGCTATAACTTAAGCTTAACATGACCTTACCCTTTTTGCACATAAACCCTCATAAATTTCAAATTTTCACAATTACCTAATCTTTTCACAAAACCCTCCCATAATACATATTATTATAAAAACAAACTATTTCTTTACAAATTTATTCTACCACATTTTAAAAGACCTTTTTATTACAACCACAATAAAATAAATGTTTTAATTAAATAAATAAAGTAATTAATTATCTAAAATATTTCAAAATATTACATTGGCGGGGGCGTTCCATGATCGCCTTGATCTTCGACGGGTCTACCTCGATGCCTCGGTGTCGTACGATGAATCCTAGGAATTTACCTTAGGAAACTCCGAATGCGCATTTCAGAGGGTTCATCTTAAGGTTGTATTTCCGAAGACGTTGGAACACTATCTTCAGATGCTCCTAATGTTCCTCGTGCGATTTGCTTTTCACCACAAGGTCGTCGATATAGTATTCAACGACTTCATATATGAGGTCATCGAAAATCTTTGTCATGGCTCTCTGATAGGTAGCGCTGGCGTTCTTCAGACCGAAAGGCATCACTTTGTAGCAGAATATGCCCAGAGGAGTCTGGAAAGCGGTATGCTTCTGGTCTTCGGGATGCATTTTTATTTGATTATATCCTGATGAGCCGTCCATGAAGGAGAAGACTTCGTGAGTGGACGTATTGTCTATCATCAGCTCGGTGACCGGTACGGGGAAGTCATCCTTCGGACATGCTTTGTTGAGGTCCCGAAAATCTACGCAGATGCGTACTGTCCCATTTTTCTTCATCACTGGGACGATGTTGGCAATCCAGTCAGGATATTGAACCTCTTGGTTGAAGCCGGAGTCGATTAGCTTCTTTACCTTGGCGTTAATGCTCATTTCAAGTTCAAGCCACATTCTTCCCGGTGCCTATTTGACTGGCTTAACGTCCGGAGATATCGCCAATTTGTGCACAGCTACTTCTGGATCTAGTCTCGGCATTTCGGAGTAGTTCCATGCAAAACAGTCTTTATACTGCATGAGCACGTCTTTGAGCGTAGTCATCTTTTCTTCAGATAACAGCTCACTGACGAACGTCGGTCGTGGGTCGTTTGCCATTCCGAAGTCGATTTTTTTGAGGTTATCTGCAGTAGTGTGTATCCCATCTTCCAGCTCTTTTGGTGCCGGTGGAAACTCTGAAATCACTTCGTCATCATTTTCGAAGCACCAGGAGAGGTCATCCATATCTTTGGGCACTCCTTCTCCTGACAGCGTTATCACGTGATAGGTACGAGATCGTTTCCAAGACCGATGTTGATCTGGTTCTACTCTCGCTGCATACATGGTTTTTGGTTCATACTTCTGTAGCGGGGTTACCCTCCAACTGCTGGATAAAGCGAACTTGCCTTGCTGATACTGGTCTTCTACCCGATTTTTGAATGTGAAGCAGTTTTTGAGAGGATGTCCTATCGCTCGGTGATAGGAGAAATAATCCGGGTGAGAGACCTCGCCTGCTTGTTCGGGGTGTTTGGACTACAGGAGCGTAATCATTTGATGTTTCATGACAAGATCGAATATCTTCCTTGTCTTGTCTTGGGGAAAAGAGTATGCTCGACCCATCTTCTTTATAAGAGATGAATTCCGGCTGCTCAATTCTCGATCGCGTGTCTTCATGGGCCGGATTTGCCGTTGTCGGACATTTTTTCCATTCTTTAGTTTGTTTTTGCCTCCGCGTCGGGTCTTCTGTACGACGGGTTGGCGACGAAGAGCATCGTCATTCTCCGCAGCCTGCTGAAGGAGGCGTTGCGTCCTGGCTTTCTCATATATGGCAATTTCGCGGCTATGGTCATCCTGGGCCTTTTGACCCGCTTCTCTTAGTAGGTTGTTCATCTGTTCTTCGAACGACGGACTTGGCACTTTCATGGCTAGACTTTGTTTTATTTCGGGGTTAGCGTCTTCTATCAGAGCCTCTCCTTCTTCATCAAAGTCATGTATAACATAGCAGCCATGGAATCGCTCCCGTTTCTTGGGTTGAACATATCCAAGCCCGATCATTTCCATTCTCCCGTTGGGCAATTTTCGCTGAGTTCCGGGGATATTCCAGATTCTGTTGTAGAACTGAGCTTGTCGAGCAGTCTGTTTGAAGGGTACGCCTTGGCGCCTTAACAGCCTTTTTAATCCTTCTGTATAATATCTGGGCAGACGGATGGGCTGGAGCCTGTCAAGCGTAGAATCGGCGCCATGCCAGATTTCTTTCTCCACTTTGGTTTCCGTGGATCGATAAAAGAGGATCGCCTTTTCATCTCTTCGCCTGGGAGGGACGTAGAACGTCTGCAGCCCTTGTACACTATAGGTATCGAGTGTATCGAGTTCTTTGTAATGCTTTCTCGGGACCACGGCGATTTGCAAACTCTGATCATCTCCGGTAAAGGTCTGCACTAATGGACGAGCCGAGAATTCTACGTTGACCTCGTATTCAGAGTCACTGCCAAAGACCAGAATAGGGGTAGGCGGTCCCGGTTTTTTGTATCGGGAAGGTCCCGAATAGACTGTCTCTTCTTCCTCCTCGGTATCGCTCCTGAAGACCGGAATGGTGGTGATAGATTTTTTCTTATCCTCGGGTTTATGGTATCTTTCTGTGTCTTCAAAGTCTTGTAAGAAGTACTTTGCATCTTCATACCTTCGGACTTCGTTTACGGAGAATGGGTTCAGCTCCCCTGTCACAGTGTATTCAAGCCCATCATTGAAGTACTTCATACACTGATGCTGTGTAGAAGGGATAATGTTGTACTCGTGTAACCAAGGCCTGCCGAGAAAAGCGTTGTAGCATGTTTTGGTGTCAATGACATGAAATTTGATGTCAGTGACGAGCAGCCCAAAGCGTAAGGTCAGAATTACAAACCCGAGCGTCCGTGATGACTGGGAGTGTTGAACGCTCATGTAAATCTCTTTCAACACTCTCACATTGAAAAGGTTGACGGAGGATCCATTGTCGACTAGGATTTTGCCTATCTTAATATCATGACAGTATATGGTGACATATAGGGGACGGTTGTGCTCGCACGTCCCGAGGAGGAGGTCTTCATCGCTGAAAATGACGTCAGCAGTGTGAGCTTCTTCCAGCTCGTCTTTCATCTTTTCTTCGGCAAGAAAAGTTTGAAACTGGTCAGGTTCTTGTAGTGCCTTGATAAGAGAATCTCTTACCTCTTTGGATAGCAGAAGGGTATCGAGAATGCTTAGCTGCGAGGGTATTTTCCTCAGGTGTGCCAGAACATTGTAATCCACCTTGTTTTTCTTAGGCGGGTCCTTGGTTGCAAGCTCTTCGACGACTCGATCATCGAGGGCGATATCCTCAGGGACTTTTTCCTTCCCCTTATCTTTTCTATCTGATCCCCTGTTTGCAGGTCTGAGATTCTTTACGGGTAATGTGCGATTGAGCAGCTGAATGTTCTCACAGGTCTTCATCTCTTCTGCTTCCGAGATAAATTCCTTGAAGAGAGGACCGAGGGCTATTTCTTCATCCGAATCGCTCCCGAAGGTGAGAATTTGCGATCCCCCGAAATCAACCATGTGACAGTTGCCGGTAGTTCTTTTGCATTCTTCTATCGTGCTTCTCTATTCCCGACGAGCCTTGAGCTTCATTCGCTGAACGTGTTGTCGGTGGGCAACATATCCCTGCCACCAGTTTTTAAAGGCCATGCACTCTTTAGTAGGGTATGCAATCCTCTGATGGTATAAGCAGAAGTTAGGATGTACGTCCGCTTCATCAAGATTTATACCGCCAGGAGAATTTCCTCTGAAAGAGGGCAACTTCATTCCCATTGACAGGGCTTTAGCGAATCGTTTCTTTGTCTTAAGTTTGCTTTTGTCTGCGGCAGACGTGCTTCGATCTGGTTGGAGTGCCTCAACCTTTTCATTCAATCACTGGCGTTTGGATTTTTTGAATATAGCCAGTTCGCGCTTTCGATTGGCTTTGCTTTTCTAACGGGCTTCATTCAGGAATATATCAATCATCTCGTCTGACGGTCCTAGGAGTTCCGGTTTGGGATCTTCCCCCATTTTCTCTACATCAGGAGCTTCTTCACCATCTACCGGTGAGTGAGAGATCACGTGGCAGCTTACCACATAATCCTCAGGTTGATCTGACGAGTCTTCTCCCTCATCTTTGTCGCTATCTCCGTCTTCAAGGATCTGGTTGAGAAACTCTTGGAGTGTGACCGGGGTTCGCGCCTTCTGGTTATATTCTTCCAACACGTCAATATGTTTTTGCAGGTCCGTGCGCTTGTCACCATGCTTCACGGGCTTTTTGGTCTTCTTCTTCTTCTTCGAAGACTTTGACGTCTGGGCATGGGCGTTTTGGTTATCGCTACCAATTCTTGGCATCGGGCGTGGCTTCAGCATTCCTTAAATGATCTCGGGTTCCAGTGGACTTTTCCATCTGATTGCCGGGCATGTTTGGAGATCCTTCAGCATTCTTTTCATCTTGGCTGAAAGAGCGACCTCCCATGGAGCTTCTTCTATAAAAGAGCATGATGGCCCCGGTATGTCCCCCCCTTTTAAGAGCGTGCGGCTAAGGCGGGCTTACTTTCCAATTCTCGGACAGTGCGAATTTTCCCTGTTAGTATTGATCCTCAATCCAGCCTTTGAAGACAAAGCAATCTTCGATTGGATGGCCTACCACTTGGTGATAGGGAAAATAATTGGGATTATTGGCCTCACCGGGTTGCAATGGGCGTTTTGGATCCAGCAAGGTGATGAACCTGTTGCGCACCGCCAGCTTGAACAGTCTCCTCGTTTTATCCCAGGGAAAATAATAAGGGCACTTCGGTTTCTCATTGAAGAATCGTCGTCTATCATCTTGGCGATCAGTTAGTTTTGGACCACTGGGCTGCTGCTGAGCATTGGTGACGAAAGTCGCTTTCCCTTTCCCTTTTTCGTTTCGAGATTCCAACTTCGAAGAAGATGGTCTATGACCCATCTGATCCATTTGGGCCAGTTTGTCAATCAAGGCCTGGAAAGTAGTTGGCTTGAAGAACATCATGCACTGGGATATGGTTGCCTGCGGATCAAGAGTACCCACGAACATGCCTACCGCAGGAACTTCTTCGATGCGTTGTTCGCATTTCGACCATAGATTCTGCCATCGTATCGCGTATTGCACCCATGTTTCGCCTGGCTTCACTCTGGCGTTAATTAATGCGGTGATCGGGGTGCGCTCGCTAGCGCTTGCGAATCTTTGTGTAAACAGTATCTCCATTTCTGCAAATGTCTTAACGGAGTCGTTCGGGAGCTCGGAGTACCATTCAAACGCTGTCTTCGATAAGCTGCCAACAAACTGGCGAAGCATCAGTTTGTCGTCATCCCCAGTATTACCGCACAAGGCTCTGAATTGAGCAACGTGCTAGTGTGGATTCCCCGTCCCCTTATATACATGGAATTTAGGGATCGTATACCCCGGCGGGTACTTTATTTGGTCGTACCAACCCGGATATGGTCGTCCAGTCTTAACAATTTGGCCAGCCGCTTCGCTCGTCTGATGGGCTCGTATCTGTTGAGCGATATAATCATCTAGGGCGGCTTTGGAGATCGTCTCCTCTTTGGCTGCTGATAGAACTGGAATCGGTTTCGATGACTCCCCTCTATCGTCTTCGCTTATTACTGGAGGGTCCGGTTGGATCATCATGCCGACCATGTCTTGGAATAAAAGCGCCATTTGTTTTATGTTGGCCGCTTGTTCCGCGGCCTTTTTATCTTTCCTCTCGAGCATTCTTCGGAGGAATTCGGCATCAGTTTCCTGTTCTTGTCGCTGCTTCGACGACGTCTCTGGGCTTTCTTTTGGCCCAGCGAGTGCGGCCATCTTCGTTAGCATCTCCTGGAGTTTGTACTGTTGCTCCTGAGCCTTTGTCACAGACCGTGTGAGCGGTCGGTGGCCCGTAGAAATACGGCTATCCTCTTTCCCGGATGCCATATAAACAGTGTGCACCACCATGCCACAAGACTTAGGGCGTTTAGGTTCAATGCCCTTTAGATTCGTCACAGACACGGGGGTTTTCTCCGGCCTTCTCCTTTTGTAAGCGGTCAAAATTGAGGAGGCCGTTGCAACAGGCACCTGAGTGGACGACACCTGTTCATATCAGATTCTTGCATTTTTATATCGCCCATTCTTGATCACATTGCATATAGGTAGGTACTTTTGATCTGTGTTTACTGAATAATTGCAGGTTACAGGTTCTCAGCTCTTTACAGTGAAATTCATGAAAAGTCGTAACAAATGCGGGACTACGACCAACAACAGATAAATACTGATCTCCGCGCACTATCCGTATGATGCCGCCTACCAGTTTAAGGGACAAAATGGCAAATCATTGGTCACTTCAATGCACATAGCACAAGGGCAGCACAAGATCCAAGACTTCAACGCGGAGCTCAAGGCAAAAGTCCACATCATTTTGCACTGCTGAAAATCTGGAAGAAAACTGAAGAGATTCTGAGAAACCAAGTGTACAAATCAGAAGAGAACAGCAACATGAAGAAACCCAGAAAAAACGAGTAGTCAAATCCACCAAACGGCCGCGGAACAGCGGCTAAAAAGGCACTTCTGCCGGGGAACCGCGGCCGCGTCTGAACAGTGTCGGTTGCGTCAAAGCAGCGTTGACTCGGCTCTCTTGGGGTAGTTTTGTAATATCGTATTTGGCTCAGATTGTAAACCTAGGGTTTCACTTTCCTGTCTATAAATAGCAGAGCTCAAAGCCAAACTAGTGTGCTTTTTCATTATTAGAATTAGGATTTAATTCTGTAGTTTTTCTTTCTCCATTAAAAATTGTAGTGAGTTTTTGAGTGGTGATAAATAAAAAAGAGAGTTCTTTTTATCTTGCATGTCTTTTATTATATTGCTCGTAATTTTTCATTTGCTAATTTAGTCGTATTATTTTATTGTTATTTTTTCTCTTGTTTTTCTTTTTCTATTTTTTTAATTCTTTACAACGATGATGCTTGAGTAAGATCCTTGTCAAGGTGAGGTCTCAAATAGCTAGTTGTAATTCTTCTTAATCTCATTTCTTTCTACCTTCCTTCTTGTTTTTATCTTTTTAATGGGTGGGTAATTTCTCACTTGTTAGGGCAGGAGAAGAAAAGTTTGAGAGAAGGAAATCTCCCTCTCTCTTTTCTTTGCCCAACACCTTAATTCGGACTCCCTTTAATTGAACCACAATCCAATCACTACGGCACCCTATCCTACATGATAGCGGTGATTCTCTAGTAAGACCGGTTGTGGTTGAATTAATTGGAGGTTAGGTCTAAGAGCCAAGAACGGACGGACAAGGACCAAAAGGAAGAAACTAAACATGGAAAGCCTAGCTTATACTTGCAAGTTCCTTTCTAGTCGTGCTAATCCCCATTGTTGCCGATTACCATAACACCGATATTAAGAAAGGCGTTGAAAGAAGTGAGAAATTCCTAACTCGAACTAACCTAATCCTAACCCTAGTAAGATCTTTTATCATCCTTTATCTCATTTCTTAAAACAAATCAACAAATCTGGACATATTTGGATTTAACTCGTTAAAACATAAAGAAAAAGATTTCATCTCCCTGTGGATCGACCCGTACTCAACCGGCTAGCTACCAAGCGAAACTGTCTTGATTGCGGTAATTAAAATTAAGAACGCAGAAAATCAGACCAATCAAATGGCATCGTTGTCGGAGAGACGGTAGTTTATTTCTTTGTGTAATTTCGGGTTAATTAAAAAATATATATATATAAAAATTGAAAAATATAAAAAAATCATCTTGTTATTTTTTATTAGTTTTTGTGCAAGTGTGCAGGATAGGAAGAAGGTCAAGTTCAGTACCAAAGTCGTGGGGAGTTAGACCCATCTCTCACGGCTACACCGCGGCGGATCAAGACGGAACCACGGCCTTACTGTAAAATTCTGGAGCACATTCAGTGAGCCAATCAAGATTCAGGAGATCTAAACAGGAAGAGGAGAACCAAATCAGCAGAGGAAAAAAAATTTGAAGCCGTCAACCTTCTAAAATGCCGCGGAACCGCGGTATAATCACAAGTTTGACCGCGGAACCGCGGTCAAAGGGTGACGTCAGCACCCAAAATTCTCTGTGAGTATCTCATTTCTCTTCTCTCCTCCTCTGAACTCCACTGAAATATTTTTTCTGCAGCATTATTTTGACAAATTCTCTTCCCCTCTCCAATAAACTGTTTTTGTGCAGGATTCGTTGCGCCGCCGCCAAATAAATTTTTGCAAGTGTTTTAGATTTTTGGTTATTACTGTTTTGCTTAAATAATACGGACTTTAAGGGGCTATAACACCAATTCAGATTGGGTGGGGATTTTATCACCCTTCCTAAGACCCCAAAACTCACTAAAAGCATATGCATTACCCTTGAGCTTAATTAAAAAATATCTAGACTCAGCCAACTAAGGATTGTCGTGCTCAATAGGACAGAGGAGGGTTGTAGGCATTCAATCGTTTATCTAAACTTGAATTTGTGGTGCTTAGGCTAGACAAGTGAGAAAGGTAATTTTAAAAGGCCCGTCTCACGGTGATTCATGAGCGGAACCCTCCTTTCTTCATTTGTGCTTACCTAGCCACAATTGACAGTGAAGAGACGATTTGAGGGTTATCTCACAACTTGTCACTTTGGAACAGTTAGGAGCAGTCTATTGGACTTTGAAGACTATAGCTATAGGTTTGATTGTGCATGTTTTAACTGTGATCGTTTGAAGTTGTGCCATAAGTCCGTACATATTTTTGCAAAACTCTTTCTAAAAAAACCAAAAAACAAAAACTTTTATGAAAACTTGCCCTTTGACGCCAGAATCCCATTTCACCCACCTTTCATCCGCATTTCTTCATTGACGTTTTCTTACCCTCACATTCTACGCTTTGACTACACTAAACTCGTTTAGTGTATATCCGGTTGGACTCGGGACACTAGTGCCCGCATAGTCCGCGTTTCGTTAGTCGCTACCGACTACGCGATCGACTCTGACGTCGAAACTCCCTCTACACCTCTTTCATCATTACCTTTGCCGGCCAACTCCGACGTTGACCGGAATTCTGTTCATACATCTTCATCTTCACCATCACCAACAACTTCTTCTAAGATGTCAGGATTTCCTCCTAACATCACTTTACCTCCCTCGGGACTGATTCCACCTCATCTGGGTGCGAATAACCCCCAACCACCTCCTGTTGAAGCGCCACAGCGAATCGCGCTCCAGGATCATTTCTATCCTACCCGCTCCGCACTTCCTACCTGTCTTTCACTTCCGCCGGCCAATGGGGATAATTTCGAAATTAAGCCCCACTTCATCAACATGTTGCCTAACTTTCACGGGGCTGGAATATGAAGATGCCTACATCTTCATCAACAAATTCCAGAACGTATGTGCAATGATGAAGACAACTCAACTGTCCGACGATGCCATACGGCTACGAGTCATTCCTTTCACTCTGTGTGACCTTGCTGAGAAGTGGTTGTATAGTACCGTATCGCATTCCATAAACAGTTGGGATGAGTTTGTAAAAGCGTTTCTTAAAATATTCTACCCAAATCACAAAACCGTGAGAATACGAAACGAAATTAACCAATTTTCCCAGCTTCCTGCCGAACCTTTTTGGATGTGTTTTGACCGATACAAAGACCTTCTTGTTCAGTGCCCTCATCACGGTATTGAGAGATGGAAACTTTGCCAGACCTTATATGAGGGCCTAAATCCAGCAATTAAGCAGTTGCTGGAGACCATTTGTCAAGGCCACTTCCTATCCAAATCTGACGAGGAAGCTTGGCAATTTTTCGACGATCTTGCGGAACAAATGCTTCAGTGGGAAAGCACCAGACCGAACACTTCATTTACTTCTTCTACTTCTTCCGGTCTCTCTAAGGCAGGCGTTCATCAACTTGATATCTCAATTGCAATGAAGACCGAAATGGCAGCGATCACGTGAAAACTGGAAGCAATTGAGAGCAAATTTTCATCTTCTTCTCCTGCCCCTGCTCTTCCCCCTCGTACCATCTGTGCTTGTTGTTATGATCCATCACATTTGACCGAAGAGTTTCCCTACAACCCAGCTGTTTCGTCAGCGCAGCGCGCCACATGTCAGGCCCAGAAGAAAATTCAAAATTTTGAAGCAACGCTTCAAATCTCGGGCGCAGCGCGCCACATGTCAGGCGCTGATACGTCAGCGCAGCGCCCAAGAAGGCACGCCCAATCAGAGCAAAGCTCTATTAAAGGAAGTAATGCTTCAGTTGCGCAGGCACTGCGCTGCGCGACACGTGTCAGCGCAGTTGCGCAGGCGCTGTGCTGCGCGACACGTGTCTGCGCAGATGCGCTAGCGCAGTTGCGCTGCGCTGTGCGCTGCGCGACACGTGTCAGCGCAGATGCGCTAGCGCAGTTGCGCTGCGCTTTGCGCTGCGCGACACGTGTCAGCGCAGATGCGCTAGCGCAGTTGCGCTGCGCGACACGTGTCACGCGCTGAGGCATCTGCGCCAAACAGAATTAAAATTTTAAGAAATCTTTTCTGTTCTTGTTAAAACAAGAAAATTTTCTTCTGTGAAATAGGAGCCCTTGGATCAAAGATCCAACGTTGGGGAAAATTCCCCAAATCACTCAAAGAAAGATCTCTCTAACTAATTTATGGGCACTACAAAAAGAACCCCAGACCTCAATCCAAAGGCATGAACATTTTCTTGAAAAAAGTCAAGAGCTTCAAACAGAGAGAGAATTCTGAGAAAATTTCAAAGAAAAAGGTAAAAACCTTCACGAGAGAAAAGAAATCTCTTTAATAAATCATTGATCTAAAAACTAGATCAATGTTCTTCATATAATAAACAGTGCTTTGCACTTCTTATGAACCACTGGTTCTTCAAAAATAAGGAAACAACAAAAATAAAAACAGTGCTTTGCACTTCTGTTCTTGAATCTAAAAGATTCTTAGTGCTTTGCACTTTCAAACTGCGCTGTTGCGCTCTTGAGAGAGTGCCACGTGTCAGCTACAGAATAATTTGCGCTATGCGCTCTTAAAATAGAGCTTCGCTCTCTAGAATTGGCGCAACTCACCAGAGCGCGCCACGTGTCAACAGCACAGCGCACTAGCGCAGCGCACTGCGCTGTTGCGCTTGCGCTCACCAGAGCATGACACGTGTCCTCACCATAAGCGCTTGCGCTCTTTGACTGGCGCTTGCGCTCTTTGACTGGCGCAAAGCGCCTGAATAATGCAATGCATTTATTTTACTGAAGGGCCAGGCCCAAATCAAAGGGGCCTACTAGGCCGTATTAAATTGCAATACAATGAAAAGGGGCAGAGCCCAAACAAAAATTGAAAATGCAATAAACAGGGCAGAGCCCAAGCAAGACAGATGCTCTGCATCATATATAAATGGGCACAGCCCTGATAAAATAAATAATGCTATGCATTGTTAAACAGGAGCAAAGCCCCAGTAAAGGCCTAACAGGCCAAAAATAAATAAAATGTTGAACATTTTCAACTGGACTTAGCCCAAATTCTGGCCGTAGGTCCTTAAATTAAATTGACTAAGCAAGATTGCTCTCTTAAATCAATTTACATCTGGTTCGAGGGGACATCTCCGAACTCCTCTGACACAGGTCGTTGTAATCCTTCAACGATGTCAGAGAGGTAACGGGTCCCGACGACCACACATCGATATGGGCTGCGGGGCCCTCAAACTCGTGGACCGAAACGTCCTTAAACTAATATCGGACCGAAACGCCCTTAAACTAACGATGGACCACCATGTCCCTAAACTGGCACTGGACTACCATGTCCCTAAACTGGAACAATAGAGCTCCCAAATGCTCTTTTGCCGGATCTAAACGATCCCGTTTAAAGTTGATCTTAGCCTCAAATATGGCTAACGTATCCTTAAACATTCAAACAGACTTTAGTCCCAAATTGGACTATAAGAATCCCAATCAACTTTGGTTCAAGGGTACATCTCCGAACTCCTCTGACACATGTCGTTGTAATCCTTCAACGTCTTCACAGAGGTGACGGGTCCCGACGGCCATCTATTAAATGGGCCACTACGTCCTTAAACTGGAAATGGATCTAGATGATCCCGTTAAGTTGATCTTAGTCTCAAATTAGACTAACGTATCCTTAAGGAACGTTTAAGTTGATCTTAGTCTCAAATGCGGCTAACGTATCCTTAAACTAAAAACACCAAACCCAAATCTAAGTAAATACGGATTTGGACTAATCCACGTCCTACGGGCGAGGGCATTACTCAGTCTCCGTATACAATCCACGGGCAACCACAAACAAAACAAACACACACGACACGAAGTGAAATTCTGGAAAAGGAGAAAGTGGTTACCGCGATGCGGTAGCGTAATTAACTGCACGGGCTTGCGCCTGCAGGGAAGAGCGTCCCCACAATAAAAAAAACCCTCAAGCGAGGGGGAATCTGACGAAGTCTGCTACAACGGCCGCATCCGTCTAAACCTCCGATACACGGTGCCATAAATCAACTTGGCATCTTCGGAGAGGTGGACGGATAAAACCAAATAGCATCTGCCCCGAATCTCAGCGTCAGGACATCGCGGTCCTGTGCACCGTCCTTCGGAGGGGAACAGATTCTGGCACGCTCGGTGGGACCTCTTCCTCTTTCCACTCCACACTTTGTGTGTCGTCTTCGCGAACCAATCGCGGTTTGTTAATGGTTGCCTTCGGATTTCAAGTTACTAAGATTTAGTCTTTTGCCTGGCGCAGAACTCAAGATTCAATGGCCTCTAACTGCACCAACTGTTCGAAGTGCCACTGCAACGGACGCTCCACCTCACTGGGAGGTGTAGCATATGGGCCCCAAGCGGCTTCCTTCCTCACTCTGCCGGTAGATCAGGTGACCAAGCCACCACTGTTCTGTTCTTTGGGACCATGATCCCACCTACAAGCTTCCCTACGCCAATACCTACACCGGAAGTGAACAAAAAGTCGGTCTTCTACCGGCTCACTGCTACGACGGCCCCTGTCAACGAGTCGCTCACTACCAAACCGACAGCCTCTGTTTTCACCAGGCTAAATCAGAACTCTAAATTGGCTGTCCCGAGAAAGGCAATAACTGTTGCTCCAGAAGTCGTCAAGGCGGCTTCCCCTGTCAAAGAGTCAGTCTTTTCAAGGCTGACGATTCCTGCTCCTCCCCCTACTCGAGGATCTGTCTTCGACAGGTTGAATATCACCCCTCAAAAGACAACCTCAGTCTTTAAGAGGTTAACACCGGCGGTGCCCCATTCAGACAGGGGGCAAAAAGAAGATGTCTCAATCTTCGAGCCAGTCCCAATGGCTCGTCATGCTCGACGTCGCCATTGGCAACGAGTGAGGAAGGCAGGGGGCAACTCTCCCTCAGGGCTAACTCTACCGGCTCCAATGGTGGAAGTCAACGCTGCTGTTCCAACTGGGAACAGCTTTGAACTGTTGAGGAGGCTACGAAAAAACTCTCCAACCGCTACACTGAAGAGATCTCCTCCACCTGCGGGGAGAGTTCCCGAAACAAATCAAGAACAGCACCCTCAACGGCTGTCCTCAAGAATTTATAAAGTTTGGCGGAGGGTTCAAGGCTCCGTGATTGACCCAGGTCACTCTCGTCACCAGAAAAAGGCGAAGGTGGAAAAAGACAAGGACCGTCCCATTAAACAGCGGGGGACAGCAGCTGCTAGGATACCCACTTCAACGGTTCCTTCAACCTCAACGGCTAACAAAAGAAGAAGGCCGGAGAAAACCCCAACGCCAACGGCAAAAGTTAAAAATGGTGAACCTAAACGCCCCAAGTTAGGGGGCATAACAGTTCATACGGTTTACATGGCATCGGGAAAAGAAGATAGCCGCATATCAACAGGTTATAGACCGCACACGAGGTCAGTGACCAAGGCTCAGGAGCAGCAGCAGAAGCTCCAAGAAATGATGAACGCTATGGCCGCACTTACAGGGCCAAAAGAAACCCCTGAAACGTCCTCGGACGAGCGTCAAGAACAAGAAACGAACGCTGAATTCCTTCGTCGCGTACTGGAGAAGAAGGATAAAGAAGCTGCAGAGCAGGCAACCAACATAAAGAAAATGGCCCTCCTATTCCAGGATATGGTGGGTATGATGATTCAACAAGATCCACCTGCTGAAGATCCCCCGATCATCCTTGAAGACGATAGGGGAGAGACGTCGAATCCTCCACTAGTTATGTCCACGGCTAAAGAAGATACAATCTCTAAAGCTGATTTGGATGAGTACATAGCCCAACAAATACGGGTTCATCATGCGACCGAAGCGGCCGGTCAGGTCGTAAAAACGGGGCGGCCATATCCAAGTTGGTACGATCAAATCAAGTACCCACCCGGTTATACAATTCCCAAGTTCTATGTCTATAAAGGGACGGGCAATCCCCATCAGCATGTTGCCCAGTTCAGGGCACTCTGCGGCAATACCGGCGGTGATGACAAGCTTTTGCTTCGCCAGTTCGTTGGAAGCTTATCAGACACGGCGTTCGAATGGTACTCCGAGCTCCCGAACGACTCTATTAAAACCTTCGCGGAGATGGAGTTGTTGTTTACTCAGCGTTTTGCAAGCGCCAGTGAACGTACCCTAATGACAGCACTGATTAACGCCAGGATAAAACCCGGCGAGGCGTGGGTTCAGTACGCTATACGATGGCGGAACTTATGGTCGAAGTGTGAGCAGCGCATTGAAGAAGCTCTCGCAGTGGGTATGTTTGTGGGAACCCTCGATCCACAAGCAACCATCTCGCAGTTTATGATGTTTTTCAAGCCGACTACCTTCCAGGCCTTGATTGACAAACTAGCGCAAATGGATCAAATGGGCCATAAACCCCCTCTTCCAAGGCCAGATTCCCGAAATGACAAAGGGAAGGGAAAAGCGATCGTCATCGCTAATGCTCAATAACAACCGAGCGACTCGAAGCCGGTTGCTCATCAAAATAATATGCGACCGTACGTGCCCCTTGAGGATAGGATAGGACGTCCTTATTCCTTTCCCCGCGATAAAACGAGGAGGTTATTCGAGCTAGCGTTGCGCAACAGACTCATAAATCTGCCGGATCCAAAGCGTCCGTTGCAACCAAATGAAGTCAACGAGCCCAACTACTGTCCTTATCATCGAGTACTAGGCCATCCGATAGAAGATTGCTACGTTTTCAAGAATTGGCTTGAAAACCAGTACCGACAGGGCAAGTTCGTGTTATCTGACAAATGGAAGGTGAATCCCCCGCAGCCCCACACATCTAAGGGGACGAGTACGCCGGGGGCAACATGCTCCGTCATTGAAGAAGCTCCTTGGGAGGTTGTATTATCAGCCAAGACAAAGAGGATGCTAAACGATCTTCAGACATGTCCAGCGATCAAGTGGAAGAACCCGTTGGAACCACAGGTCATTGAAGGGATATTGAAGCCACGTCCAACTCTAAAGACCGATGGTGGCGGTTCAAGCACTTTCAGCCAGCCGTCAAAATCTTCGAAAAAGAAGAAGAAGAAATCTAAGAAGCCCGTGGAGCCTGACGGCAAACGCACGGACTTACAAAAGCAAATCGACGCGTTGGAGGAATACAACCAAAAGGTGTGGACTCCCATTACGCTCCAGGAATTCCTCAATCGCGTTTTTCATGAAAAAGATGAGGGAGAAAATTCATCGGATGAATCCGAGGAATATGTGGCGAGCTGTCATATGATTTCCCATTCGATCATGAATGATGAGGAGACTCCTTACGCCGAAAAGCTGGGGGCAGATCCTGAACCAAAAGTACTGGGGCCACCAGATGAAGTAATCGACACATTCCTTAATGAAGCTCAGTTGAAAAGTAAAGCTGATCGGGAGCGCGAGGCGGCTATATTTGAAAGGGCCAAGCGCCAGCGACTTGATGAAGGAGCTGAAACGAACCCGGTGGAGCTAAACACCTCCGCTACCGACAAAAGCCAATTCAAGATGAGAAAGAAGTTTGCTAAGGCCATGTCAATGGGCATGAAGCTACCATCCTCCGAAGAAGAAATTACTGGTGAAGCGAAAATGCACCCGTCTTATTGCTTATATCATCAGAAGGTTTCGCACTCCACTCAGGAGTGCAAAGCTTTCGATAGATGGTGGCAAGGATACGTTGCTCATCGATAATGCTTTAACCGGGAAAAGTGTAAAACTCGTCGAGAGCAAAGAAATACGACCGAAGGGCTTAAAAGAACTGCTGGCGATTGTTGCATGGTTAACACCGGTAGATCACAAGTGCCCACATTCAGGAGTGATTCTGATGAAGAGCTAGAACTTGCCCCTCTCTTTAAAGAGTCCGCTTCGAGAAAAGAAGAAGAATCGAAGGTTTGCGAAAATATCCGGCTACGTAATCGCACGCTGCCCGAAAAGAACCTCGGACCCTCGAACAAAAAAGATAAAGGGAAAGAAAAGGCCACTGAAGATATCGTCTTAGATGACCAAGTGGTGGAAGAGCTAGCTGCCAAAGACCCACCAAAGAAGAATAAGGTAGATTACAATGTCTTAGCACATCTGAGGAAGCTGCCCTCACAGCTCAGCATTCTTGACGCCCTTTTGCTATCAAAAGAGGCGAGAGATTCGTTGATTAAGGCACTCTAAGACCCAGAACAATTCCAAGCATGCCTGACCGAGGAAAAGATGAAGGATGAATTGGAGGAAGTGCACACGGCCGATGTTACTTTTGGCGATGAAGACCTTCCACTTGGGACGTGCGAACACAATCGCCCTCTCTATGTCTCGGGATACTGCCATGATATAAAGATAGGCAAAATCCTGATCGATAACGGGTCGTCTGTTAACCTACTCAACGTGCGGGTGTTGAAGGAAATCTGCATGAGCGTCCAGCACCTTGCTCGGGACAAGATCACCATCTCCGGGTTCGACTCCCAATCGTCAAAGACTCTTGGATCTGTGATACTGACGCTACGCTTCGGGCTACTCGTCACGGACATTAAGTTCCACGTCATAGACTCCAAGACATGCTACAACGCTTTGCTCGGCCGACCATGGTTACACGAGTACAACATCATCCCTTCTACACAACATCAGTGTATGAAGTATTTTAAGGATGGTTTCGAGTATACCGTGACGGGAGAACTGAACCCGTTCTCTGTGAACGAGGTCCGCAAATACGAAGACGCCAAATACTTCTTACCGGATTTCGAAGACACGGAGAAGTGTCATAAGCCAAAGAATAAAACTAACGCCACCATCCCTGTCTTCGGCAGTGATACCGAGGAGAAAGAGGAGATGGTTTATTCGGGTCCGCCCCAACACAACAAGCCGGGACCATCAGCTCCTACGTTGATCTTTGGCAGCGACACAAAAGATGAAGTCCACGCTGTATTCTCTGCTTGACCTTCAATACGAACGTTCGCTGACGAAGAGCAAAGTCTGCAAGTCGCCATAGTGCCGCTTAAACACCATAAAGAACTGGATGCACTTAATATTTACAACGTAGAAGAGCTACAAACATTCTACATCCCTCCCAGGCGAGAAAGCGAGAAAGCAATTCTGTTCTACCGCTCTGAAGAAACCAAGGTGAAAAAAGAAATCTGGCATGGCGCGGATCCTACGCTCGACAGGCTTCAGCCTATCCGTCTTCCCAGATATTATACAGAGGGTTTGAAGAAGCTGCTGAAACGCCAGGAGATATCCTTCAAACAGACCGTTAGAAAGGCCAAATTCTATGACAGGGTCTGGAACGTTCCCGGGACTCAACGCAAACTGCCTAATGGGAGAATGGAAACAAAAGGGCTTGGATACATCCGGTCAAAGAAACGAGAGTTACTGCCCAGCTGTTACGACGTGTATGACCTCGATGAAGAAGCGGATGCTCAATGGGAGGACGCTAATCCTAAACCAGTGAAAGTTCCAGATGCAAAGGAGCCCAGTCCGTCGTTCGAGGAACAAATGGACAGACTTATAAAGAAAGCTGGTCAAAAAGTCCGAGATGATCACAACCGCGAGACGGCCATTTATGAGAAAGCCAAGACGCAACGCCTTCTCCAACAAGCCATGAAGAATGAAGATGCCGCTCCTTGCCAACCTGTTATAAAGAAGGCTCGGCGTAGAAGCAGAAATAAGTCGAAATGCCAAAAAGGCGTTCAACAGCAACAAAGTAGGGCTAAGAAGCCGCGCAAACGGAAGTCGAGCGTTATTAATCTATCCCTCATGAAGAAAATGGGTCGAGCGTACTCGTTTCCTCGGGACAAGACGAAGAAGATACTTGATCTTGCTCTAAAACATCAAATACTTACATTGCCGGAGTCTAAACACCCTGAACAAGCGGGCGAAGTCTCACACCTGGACTATTGCTCTTACCATCGAGTAATAGGGCTTCCTCTTGAAGATTGCTTCACCTTCAAGAATTGGGTCGAAGATCGGTATCAGCTTGGCAAGTTCGCTCTGTCCGACAACTGGAGGGTAGCACCGCCACAGAAGCACAAGCCCAAGACCACGAAAGAAGAACTGGTTCCACATTCGGATCGGAAACGAATTCGTACTTGTCATGTGATAACAATATTGAAAGAAGAGCCCGAGAACATGGACAACCTTCCCTGGTGCTTCGAAAACAGCAACGACGAGGTAATCTCAGAATTCCCACCAGCACCGAAAGAGCTGGAAGATGGAATCCATACCACTGCAGATAACCTCAAGAAAATTGAGTTGGGGACGGTAAACGACCCGCGACCGACGTTTGTCAGCGAGCTACTATCTGAAGAAAGGGTGGCTGCGTTAAAAGACGTCCTTGTACAGCATAAAGATTGCTTCGCATAGAACTATTCCGAGATGCCAGGACTAGATCCGTAAGTTGCTGTATATAAATTGGCGATATCCCCGGACATCAAGCCAGTCAAACAAGCACCGAGAAAAATGCAGCTCGAGCTCGAGATGAGCATCAACACTGAGGTCAAAAAGCTGATCGACTCTGGCTTTATCCAGGAGGTTCAATATCCTGAATGGATCGCCAACATCGTCCCAGTGATGAAGAAAAATGGGACAGTGTGCATATGCGTAGACTTCCGGGATCTTAATAAAGCTTGCCCGAAGGATGATTTCCCAATACCAGTCACCGAACAGATGATAGACAATACGTCCACGCATGAGATTTTCTCCTTCATGGACGGCTCATCGGGGTATAACCAGATAAAGATGCATCCCGAAGACCAGAAGCACACAGCCTTCAGGACTCCTTTGGGTATATTCTGCTACAAGGTGATGCCCTTCGGTTTAAAGAACGCCGGTGCCACTTATCAAAGGGCCATGACGAAGATCTTCGATGACCTTATACATGAAATCGTCGAATGCTATATCGACGACCTCGTTGTTAAAAGCAAATCATATGAGGAACATCTCGAGCATCTGAAGACCGTATTTCAACGCCTTCGGCAATACAACTTGAAGATGAACCCGCTCAAGGGTGCATTCGGAGTTTCCTCGGGCAAATTCCTGGGATTCATCGTCCGGCACCGAGGTATTGAGATAGATCCATCAAAGATCAAGGCGATCATGGAAATGCCTCCGCCAAGGACTCTCAAACGGCTGCGATCTCTCCAAGGAAAGCTCATGTATATACGGTGATTTATAGCCAACCTTTCAGGAAAGTGCCGTCCTTACAGCCACCTGATGAAGAAGGGAACCCCGTTCGTCTGGGATCGCAAATGCCAAGACGCACTAGACGAAATCAAACAATACCTGCAGAACCCGCCGGTGTTGGCTGCTCCAGTTAAGGGAAAACCCCTCATTCTTTATACAACCGCCCTCGAAGGTTCTTTAGGCGCGTTATGGGCCCAAGAGAACGACCAAGGAAAGGAAAGAGCACTTTACTACTTAAGTCGAGTTCTGCTGGGGGCAGAAAGCAATTACTCTCCCATTGAGAAGCACTGCCTGGCGTTAATCTTTACGATAACAAAGCTCAGACATTACGCATTAGCACATGAGGTCCGTCTCATTTCGAAGGTTGACCCTCTCAAATATCTAATGTCAAAGGCCATATTGACAGGTCGACTCGCTAAATGGGCTCTGCTCTTGATGGAGTTCTCGATAACATATCAACCTCTCAAGGTAGTGAAAGGCCAGGCTATCGCCGATTTCCTCGCTGAGCATCCGATACCGGCTGATTCTCCTCTGAATTGCGATTTGCCAGACGAACATGCGTTTAACGCGATCGACGGTGGTGATACCCAATGGGAACTTTATTTCGATGGAGCATCTTCCATGAAAAAGCGCAAACAAAGTACCCCTATAATCAAATCGGGGGTAGGCCTCATCTTCATAACTCCACAAGGAGGGATTATGCGCTTCGCCTTCTCCTTAACAGAGCCGAGGACAAACAATGAAGCCGAATATGAAGCTTTGATAGCAGGCCTAGAGATCGCCATTGACATGGGAATTGAAGACCTCCTCATATACGGAGACTCCTAGCTGGTCGTTAGTCAAGTAAACGGCAACTACCAAACATTCAAACCGGAGTTGGTGAGGTACGGCGAAAAGGTGCAGCAATTGTTGACCCAAACACCCTCTTATACTTTGGAGAACATACCGCGCGCGGAAAACAGCAAAGCAGACGCGTTGGCCAAACTTGCTAAAGAACTGGCTGACGAGAACCTCGATGACGTTAGAATCGTGGTGCAAAGCCGTCGGGTGCTTGCCCCAGCAGAAGTATCTCCGGAATCATCCGAAGGAAAAGGAGCGAGCGAGCAGACGACCCTGCAAGTAAAAGGTTGGGAAAATACCGGAGATTGGAGAGAAGTCTTCATAGATTACTTCAAGTCCCGCCGAATGCCTGAAGAAGCGTCCACAAGACATCAGCTCATGAAACGAGCTCTGTCTTTCGCCTTCGTCAATGATACTCTGTACAAGAGGTCATTTGATTCTCTGTGGCTGAGATGCTTAGGACCTGAAGAAGCGAAAAGGTTCGTCCAAGAAGTTCATGACGGACTCTGCGGTTCTCACCGAGCAGGCCCAAAAATGAAGATAAAGATCAAACGAATGGGCTACTATTGGCCCACGATGATCCAGGACTGCCTCGAATATGCGAAGCAATGCCACTCATGCCAAATTCATGGGGATTTCATCTATCAGCATCCGAATCCACTACATCCAACGGTGGCTACCTAGCCATTCGAAATGTGGGGGACTGGTATAGTCGGCCCCATCGAACCGGCATCGTCTAGAGGACATCGTTTCATCCTAGCGACGACCGACTACTTCTCTAAGTGGGCAGAAGCGGTACCGCTGAGGGAAGTAAAGACGAGGAATATCCTCCATTTCTTCAAGACGCATGTCATATATCGGTTTGGAACGCCAAGACGGATCATCTCCGATAACGGGCCAGCCTACAGAAGCCACAAGATCAGTCGCTTCGCGCAACAACACAATATAGATTGGAGATATTCCTCGGTTTATAATCCGCGAGCTAACGGTCTAGCTGAGGCCTTCAACAAGACCTTGACGAAGATCATGAAGAAAACAGTGTCGCGAAATAAGAAAGACTGGCACGAAAGACTGCAAGAGGCTCTCTGGGCATATCGAACTACGTTTAAAACGGCCACAAACGCAACACCATATGCGTTAGTATTCGGGACAGAAGCAGTACTCCCACTCGAGATAGAGTTACCCTCTCTACGAGTGGCAGTCCACTACGAACTGACAGACGAAGAAAATGCTCACCTTCGGCTTGAGGAGCTTGACGCCCTTGAAGAAACCCGGCTCATAGCACAGCAAAATTTGGAAGCTTATAAAGCAAAGATGACGCGCTCATATGAAAGATTGACCCGACTGAGGACATTTCGCCAAGGCGAACTCGTCCTAGTGGTCAAAAGGCCTATGATCCCCAATCGCGCCAAACGGGGAAAATTCGAGCCGAACTATGAAGGCCCGTACATCATAGATAAGGTCTACCAGGGCGGGGCCTATCTACTCATAGATATGCACGGTGAAAGGCCTTTCAGGCCGATAAACGGTCGCTTCCTAAAGAAATACTACGCTTAATGAGCCACAGCCTAGATCAATGATAGATGACGACGACTATGTCCGCTCGCTATCTTCCTAAGCTCAAGCTTTATAAGCAGTAGCCCGCCTCACAACGACGGACCGAAATGTCCTTAAACTAGTAGCAGACCGAAACGTCTTTAAACTACTACCGCAGCATCTTTAGGCTGACGAGATATAAAAAAACATATAAAAATAGAATAAAAAAAACGGTATGTCCATAAGCAAAAAGGGAACGGATGAAAATCCGAAAGGGCTCCGTGAGTAAAAACAGCAGGGCTACCGGCGAGTGTTCGTGAAAACCCGAAAGGGCGCGACCTCGTAAAAAAAAGAGAGAAAAAAAATATATAAAAATAAAAAGAATAAAAAAAACGGTATGTCCATAAGCAAAATGGGCATGGATGAAAACCCGAAAGGGCTCCGTGAGAAAAAACAGCGGGACTACCGACGAGTGTTTGTGAAAACCTGAAAAGGCGCAATCTCGTTAAAAGACACTTATAGGTCCTCTCGACCTTGTAAGGAGAAACCACCTGCGTGAGATCCTTACGACTCACAAGGGAGCAACACACTTAGGGATCCCCACGATTCCTAGGGAGAACATACACTCGCGAGATCCTCATGACTCGTGAGGAGAACTCTCTTATGGGACCCTCACGGCTCATAAGATTTGAAAGTCTTAAGTTACGGAGACCTATACCTGTGCTTAAGCAAACCCCCCCAAACCTTCGATATTGCCCTACAAGTGGCTCAATACTGACCTTTGTATACAATCCACGGGCGCAAATAAGCATTTCCCTAATCAAGTCGCATCCGAGACTGGGGATATGTTCGCATGGTAAACGACCCTTGTAAATCCTCTCGATTTACAAGGAGAAAACCCTCCTGTAGGATCCTTACGACTTACAGAGGAACATGCATTTAGGAATCCTCACGATTCCTAAGGAGAAAATAAGCCTACAAGATCCTCACGACTTGTAGGGAGAAATACCTTTGTGAGACCCTTACGGCTCATGAAGTTAAAAGCCTTAGTCGACAGCGCCTTAACCCTGTTCGCTAAGCCACCTTTGTTCGACATCGACGCAGGCAAATGATGATTCGCTCCTGGCAATATCCCAGTTGTAGCGGTGCTGATGCCGAAATCGGTGTCTAATTCCAGGTTTACGGTAGAAAGCCAGTAGGCCGCACATGCATACGGAATAACCGAAATGATAGGGCAACTTGTAATAAAAAGCAGCAAGTAAAAATGTATGCATGCAAAATAGCCGAAATGATTGGGCAACTCGCAATAAAAAGCAGCGAGTAAAAATAAAATAAATAGCCGAAATGATTGGGCACCGCGAAAAATAGCTGTAATGATTGGGCAATCGCGGCTTTCGCGATATAAAAGCTGAAATGATAGAGCATCGCGGAGATAAAACAAAAAATGATGATAAAAATTTGGCCTTACAGTTAAGATCACATCGATCCCTGTATACAATCCAAGGGCGTAAACAAAGAGGGAACCATACTTTCCCAACAGGCTCCGCCAGAAGACGAAGACAAATCTCGACGGTTCAGTCCAACTCCGAAGAAATCAGTGTCTTCAGTAGATACCTCGACTCACGGATACAAACACTCCTTGATGAGAGCCTCCTGATCTGTGTCGACTCGCAGAGCCACCAGTGCCTCCGTGGGAAATTCCCGACTCGTTTCAAACCCCAAGGAAACAAATAATCCTTGGCGCTTGGGAAACAAATAATCCCTAGCAAACTCCTCGACTCACGGATACAAACACTCCTTGACGAGAGCCTCTTGATCCGCGTCGACTCGCAAAGCCACCAGTGCCTCCGTGGGAAATTCTCGACTTGTTTCAAACCCCTAGGAAACAAATAATCCTTGGCGCTAGGGAAACAAATAATCCTTAGCAAATTTCTCGACTCACGGATACAAACACTCCTTGACGAGAGCCTCCCGATCCGCGTCGACTCGCAGAGCCACCAGTACCTCTATGGGAAATTCCCGACTCGTTTCAAACCCCAAGGAAACAAATAATCCTTGAAGCTGGCGAAACAAATAATCCCTAGCAAACTCCTCGACTCACGGATACAAACACTCCTTGACGAGAGCCTCCTGATCCACGTCGACTCGCAGAGCCACCAGTGCCTCCGTGAGAAATTCTTGACTCGTTTCAAACCCCTAGGAAACAAATAATCCTTGGCGCTAGCGAAACAAATAATCCTTAGCAAATTCCTCGACTCATGGATACAAACACTCCTTGACGAGAGCCTCCTGATCCGCGTCGACTCGCAGAGCAACCAGTGCCTCCGTGGGAAATTCTCGACTCGTTTCAAACCCCAAGGAAACAAATAATCCTTGGCGCTTGGGAAACAAATAATCCCTAGCAAACTCCTCGACTCACGGATACAAACACTCCTTGACGAGAGCCTCCTGATTCGCGTCGACTCGCAGAGAAACTAGTGTCTCCGCGGGAAATTCCAGATTCGTCTCAACATGTAAATGAAGCCCCAGGCAGCAGGGACTAAAAAACTTGCTTCCTGAACAATGGGACCCTGCAAGTCAATCCAAAATGGTCTCTTGCATACTATTCACGGGTCTCACTCTCCAAAGTCGAATTTTGACGAGGAGGGAAACAACCGCTTGTGGGTCCTCTCGACTCGTAAGCGGGAAAAATTCTCTTATAGGATCCTTACGACTTGTAAGAGAAAACCACACTTAGGAATCCTCACGATTCCTAAGGAGAAAGACCACCTACGAGATTCTCTCGATCCGTAGGGAGAAGAATCTCTATGAGACCCTCACGGCTCATGGAGTTGAAAAGTCTTAGGCAGCAGATCCGAACCTGCGGCCTAAGCCATCACTATTTCTTAAGAAAGTCAGGATACTCGTTCTAATCATCCGTCAACCATGTTTGCTAAAGTGATATGCTGATAGTAAAAGAAAGAAAAGACGGAGAAAATGACACATTACAAAAAAGGTGTATCTTTTATTCATAAACTTGATTGGGTACAGGATACATTATGTCAAAGAATAAAAAAAATATATATATACATTCTTTTATCTACAAGTACAAACGATACAAAGATGGATAGCTACTGAGGAGGAAGTGTCTTTAGTAAATCCGCAAGCTGCTCTCGCACTTCCTTCAGCGCCTCCTCCTGAGTGACAGCTGCAGCCACCTCCGCCTCCACCTGGGCCCGCTGCTGCAAGAAAGATGAAAGTTGCTCCTCCGCCGCCTTCTGGGCCGCTTCTTGGCTGGGAGCATCTCGTTCGACAACATCAAGTTGTTGCCTCAATGATAACCCTTTAGAAAGACATTGCAGAAGGCCCTCAAAGACAACCTTCAGCCGTGCGGCGTTGGCCTCCACCCGAGCAGGCAGTTGGGAAGACTTGCTCGAAGTCTCACCACACTCCTTACGCCTTGAAATGACTTCTTGTTCGAGGTGGAAGAAGTAAGGAGCGCTCTGCTCAATCCACGCTATTCTTTGATTACTGGCAGCCAAGGTCTCGGGAGCGGGACGCAGCGACTCCAACTGATATAGGCGACCCTCGATCTCCCTACAATGGTTAACCCAGGATGCGATGATGCCCTCATCATGAAAGTTCACGAGTATTGTTAGCATCGGGTTAACCACCATAGCGAAGTCTGCGGCAGATGTAGGAGTTTCAACATCAAGTTCCTCGACGTAGTCACTCAACATGCGCAGACTATTCGCGGCGCCTTTTGAAGACAGACTCCTCAGATAAGGTCCCGCCGGCATTATAATACGAGGCTCGAAGGGCGCCGAGGCTGGAACGACAGCTGAAAAGAAACAGGATGTGATCAGATAACAATTCTGAAAATAAAGAAGGGTGGATTCATCAATGTGATAGTCACTGTACCAGCTGAGGCAGGTGGCAGGGCCGGAAGGGTCGGCAGCATAGCCCGTCTTTCATCCCCTCCTTCGATTTGTAACACTGCAGTCGAGATGAGAAAAAAGGGTTTAGAAGTAATCCCATCAATGAAGAAAGAAGGATATCATTGGAAATCATACTCACCAACGTCACCAGAGGAAGAAGCGAGCTCGGATGGGAAGGACAAGTGTGGGAGCAACATCTGATAAAGATGGTCAAAAAGTACTCCTGAAAAGGCACAACAACACGACTTCAGTACATAAACTATACATCTGAAAGATAAGACTAATAAGTTGCGAACCCATACCTTCCAACATCTTAGATGGTATGAGAGAGGGTTGAGAGGTGACTACCGCCAAGGCAGTCGTTGAAGGCGCTCCCTCAAGCAGTGGGGCATCGGCGCTGGCTGCACCTGCGTTACAAGAAAGGTGAACTTGTCAAAAATGACTGTAAAGTAAAGAAAAACAGCAACTTGGAGTTTACCTGCCGGCTGAAACGGAGACGACTCCCTCCTCTATCGACATGAGGCCACCGCCCGTGGCCTCATCACCCGACTCGATGGGAACCGTCGTCGTGCTCGCGCGGCCAGGAGACGGCGGAAGATCGTAGACGGGGAGGGCAATGATCGGAGCATTACCAGACTCTTGGGAGAGAGCGGCTGACTCCTTCTCGAGAGTCGTGCTCATCTCACCCGCTACTTCTTCGGGCTCCACGACCTCCATCGGCTCATCCGCCGTCACCACGATGTCACCGGCCTCAAGCGCCTCGTCCGCCACTACCCTGGGCTCAGTTATAATGATCATATCATCTGCCACCGCTTCAGGTTCGGCATCAAAGACCTTCTCGGCTACAGGCCCCTCGACCTCCACCTCAGGCTCCAAAGCCATAACGACGTTGCCCACTGTCGGCTCGAGTTCGGCAGGTACCGCCTCCTCTGTTTCTTTGGGATCAACGGTTTTCGCCTCCCCCTTGATCGGACTTGGCCCTGCAAGATAAGGGATATAAGGACCAATGACATTAAAAATCCTCATAACAAAAACTCTGAGAGAAATATTACCTGAAGCAGATTTACTGTTTGCGCTACGAACTACGCGCGCCACCTCTCTGCGGGCAGTGGATAGGGCGACAGGGGCCTCTTCAGATGGGGTATCAGCACGAGGGGCGGTGCTGGGACCCACTCCCATAGCCAAGGCAGCCCTGTGCGCCTTCGCCTCACGCCTCAGCCGCTTCCTTTCCTCCCGGGCTGTCGCGATGGACCTTTGTGACGCCTCCTTCAAGGCGTCGTCATCCTCGTTCAGGGATTCCTCCAGAGCCTTTAAGGCATCTTTCATCGGCTCTTCAAGACGAACCTCCTGCGGTGGCCCAGAGGAAGCAGGAACATCGGTAGCCGGAAAAACATCTGCGTCACTTGGAGGGAACGGCATTGAGGTTCCTGTGATTAAAAGGGAAAGGTTAGATTGACCGTAACACAAGGGAAATGAAAACTTGATGAATCGAAACTTACTAAGGCCCATAGATGCTCTAAGACATTCCTCCTCCTGGAAGTCTTCAGAGAAGCGGCAATGGCTTCTTCGTCAGTGATGCCTGTTGAAAGGAAAGAAAGAAAAGTGTTAGTCAAAGGCAATGAAAAGGATATGTTGCAATAAAGAAAAGGCGACTAGTAGTTACCTACTTGCGCTAGTTTAGCCAGCCACGCGTCACGCTTCGCCAACCACGCTGAAGCTTCGAGAGCAGCCTCCAAGTCTGTATCGTCCGGCGGCAACATCACTAGTCCTTCGTTAGTCCCGTATTCGATCTGGCCCTCGGCATAGGGGGCATGGGGTTCCTGACCGAACACGACGTCCACGGCGAAGAGCGACTTCTTTTTCTTTTGCCCTCCGACCCTAGGCTCACGTGGGATCAACTTCCGCTTAGCAGCCACTTTGGGACGACGGGTCCCGATGTCTGCACCTACACCGGACTCCGGCGAGGCCACGACCACTGTCTCCACTGGAGCACGGGGCGCTGGGGCTGCATCTGTAATATCGGGAAGCAGCAATCCGTGCGGAGGAATTTTCGCACGTGATGGTCTGCCCCCGACATCTTTTAGAGGAGGAACCACCGGGGTCCTTGGCATTCAGGGAGCATTATGGTCGGTGCCAGGAGGTGCTTCTTTACGGTCGATCAACACTCGCCACTCCTCCTTTATAACGGCCCCCGTCGCATGATTGTACCACTCTTTATATATATTAAGGAGTCATGGAGCGCAGGCCGGCGTGCTGATAAAAAAACGAGAACCCGTGTTCAGGCGCATGAAGTGATGTAACGCGTTCTCCATCCCTTCTTCATTGGCAGCAGGTTCTAGTAAGAAAGCTTCCAAGGGTACCCCTTGATCGTAGCCCAGTTGTTGGGCGAAACGATGCGGGTTATATCTCATGAAGATTGCCGCACTGCCCTGCCTGAAGACTAAGAAGCCCGGTCTAATAGAATACAAGTGGAGGGTCTCCCGGGCCGTCAACACTGAAGCTCCATCCTTAAAGGAATCCTGTAATGGTCGCACCGCAGTGGTGGACGCTTTTCCAATGGTTAATACCTTGTCAATGAAGGACATCCTGACTCCAACGGTGTGAGGGCGAAGCAGTAAACCCCTGGCGTTCCGTGGTGAGGGGGTCACGATTGATGAGCCAATCAACTGTATGATGCGAGGAAAACCGCACTTGTCAAAGAATGAAGGCCTTTTATGCATGCCGAAGACACCCGCCGTGTGTAGCTCGAGCCACGATGCAAAGTAGTGCATCGGGAAGACCACGTGCAGTACCCCGGGCTCATTGGCATCCGCTGCTCGACTGAGGCCATGATATAGGTGCGCCAAGCCAGCGATCCCCACAGCCACCTTTACCCCGATGACCATTCGGTGGGCTGGGTAAAAGACAAAAGGCCACATGCGATGAGAGTGCATTGGGATCGCGAACCAACTCAGCCACAATCCGAGAAATCCTAAGAAAAAGGCCTCCTCATCCATTCCAGGGGCCGCAATTTCTGCAAAAGACATGGTTGGGGAGTTAGGAAGAAAAAAGTCCTTTTGGTCTATGTCTTTCGCTGGCAGGTTATCCAAACCTAAACCGAAAGGGTCATCCAGGGTAGCAAACTTGGCAGATCCCGATGAAATGACGCTTGGACGAAGGAAACGAGCAATGAAGTCCTCAAAGTTAACCCCCCCGACTCCCATGTTCGATAAAAAGGGACTCGTGGATGTTCAATACCTTGATCAGGCTCGGGAATTGGTGTTGAACGGCATTTTCCGGCGTGATCCCCCTTACCATCGGCTTAGCACCGAAGACGTACTCATCTGTCGGGAGCAGCTCTTCATAGTGTTCCCCCATGACTGGTAGACCGGATACCTCCGCGAATTCCTCCAAAGAGATGGACACTTCCCGATCCATGGCAAGGAAAGTGTGGGTGGGAATGTTCCACTGCTCCAGGAAAACCTTAAACCACCAGGTGGGGAGCGTGGGATACTGGAAGAGAGAGACGTAGACCGCGGAGTACAATCCTAATCTTATCAACTGCAACTTCTTCGTCGACAGGATGTACCGGGCCCACGGCAGGTAGCCAATCGGATGGCGGGGGATCAGACCAATGTTATATGATTGCCCCCAGGGTCTCGCCTCGCCCTGACAGATACGACGTCCTAGGATATCCAAGACCATAGGACGTTGGACCGGAACCGCATCCATAGCGGGATGAAGAAAGCTGTTCGCGGTCCAATCCACCATCTCCACGGCATACTGCACCGAGGGTGGGGTAGCATAATGAATCGCCATAATGGGCTCGGACGGCACTGCGCATGTGATGCTGCGTCGACCCATAATGATCTGGTTATACCAAGACCCCCAAAGGTGGAGTTTCTTATACTCCGGGTCGTATTCTCTAATCATGGTCAGGACCTCGCGGTCCGAGGGTGCCTCAGGAAATCCCTTCTCTGAGCGGACGAACGGGAATGAAGTGTCTAGAGACATGATCGCTGCAAAAGAACAATTTAGCCGTTAGTGTTGTAATTCCAACGTTTGGCGTCTAAAAAAATGCATTAATTAAATTAAATTAAAATTAATTAATTACACCATACAGCAGTGCAGTGAGTAGGGGACCAAAGGGGGACCCACAAAATCTGGATGACAATGCATCATTTAATAAGACAGCCCCATCATTGGATGGGACTATCAACTAATGAAAAGATCCCCAAGAGATTCTCCTCATTAATAATAAAAATCCCTAGAGACAAGGAGAAAATCTCCTCTTTTAGAGCAAAGCTCTGTCACAGAGTGACACTTGTCCAACTCTGGTCTCAGGGGAATAAGATTTCTTAAAAGAGCCTAGCTCTGTGATAATGATGAGAAAATCTAAAAAGAAAAGTTTTTCTTTAAACTCCTAAAAGATTAATTTTTTTTGGGGATCCTAAAAGATCCATGAAGACTCTTAGAAATTCTTCATTTTTTTTAGATCAAAAAAGATCTACATTTTGATCCATGAGCAAAGCTCTGTTCATGGGTTAGAACCCATGAACAAAATCTCTTCAGATCTATGGATTCTTGAGAGCAAAGCTCTGTTGGTGAAACCCCAAAGGGAATTTCTTTAGATCAAAAGATCTATGAGAGCAAAGCTCTGTTGGTTAAAATTGATTTAAATTAATTTAACTTAATTTTAAATTAATTTTACCTAAAGTTTTCTAACTTGGAAAATGAAAGCAAAGCTCTAAAGTTCTGAAAGCAAGAGCAAAGCTCTGAAGTTCTTAAAACAAGAGCAAAGCTCTGTAAATCAAAATCTAGAAATTGGTGAAGATTTTCTAAAGGCCAGGGGCCTATTTATAAGGCGCTTGCGCCCCTTCAGCTCACCCGTTGATCCAACGGTCAGGATCTTTCCACCGCTGCACTCACGTGTGCGCCACATGAGCGCAACGGTGGGGGGCATTTGTTTCGCCCAATCAGAGCAAAGCTCTGTTAAAATTCAAAATTCAAAATTTTGAAGCAACGCTTCAAATCTCGGGCGCAACGCGCCACATGTCAGGCGCTGATACGTCAGCACAGCGCCCAAGAAATCACGCCCAATCAAAGCAAAGCTCTATTAAAGGAAGCAACGCTTCAGTTGCGCAGGCACTGCGCTGCGCGACACGTGTCAGCGCAGATGCGCTAGCGCAGTTGCGCTGCGCGACACGTGTCAGCGCAGATGCGCTAGCGCGGTTGCGCTGCGCGACACGTGTCACGCGCTGGGGCATCTGCGCCAAACAGAATTAAAATTTTAAGAAATCTTTTCTGTTCTTATTAAAACTAGAAAATTTTCTTTTGTGAAACAGGAGCCCTTGGATTAAAGATCCAACGGTGGGGAAAATTCCACAAATCACCCAAAGAAAGATCTCTCTAACTAATTTATAGGCACTATAAAAAGGACCCCAGACCTCAATCCAAAGGCATGAACATTTTCTTGAAAAAAGTCAAGAGCTTCAAACAGAGAGAGAATTCTGAGAAAATTTCAAAGAAAAAGGTAAAAACCTTCACGAGAGAAAAGAAATCTCTTTAATAAATCATTGATCTAAAAACTAGATCAATGTTCTTCATATAATAAACAGTGCTTTGCAGTTCTTATGAACCACTGGTTCTTCAAAAATAAGGAAACAACAAAAATAAAAATAGTGCTTTGCACTTCTGTTCTTGAATCTAAAATACTCTTAGTGCTTTGCACTTTCAAACTGCGCTGTTGCGCTCTTGAGAGAGTGCCACGTGTCAGCTACAGAATAATTTGCGCTATGCGCTCTTAAAATAGAGCTTCGCTCTCTGGAATTGGCGCAACTCACCAGAGCGCGCCACGTGTCAACAGCGCAACAGCGCAGCGCACTAGCGCTGTTGCGCTTGCGCTCACCAGAGCATGACACGTGTCCTCACCATAAGCGCTTGCGCTCTTTGACTGGCGCTTGCGCACTTTGACTGGCAAGATTGCTCTCTTAAATCAATATACATCTGGTTCGAGGGTACATCTCCGAACTCCTCTGACACAGGTCGTTGTAATCCTTCAACGACGTCAGAGAGGTAACGGGTCCCGACGACCACACATCGATATGGGCTGCGGGGCCCTCAAACTCGTGGACCGAAACGTCCTTAAACTAACGATGGACCACTATGTCCCTAAACTGGAACTGGACCATCATGTCCCTAAACTGGAACAATAGAGCTCCCAAATGCTCTTTTGCCGGATCTAAACGATCCCGTTTAAAGTTGATCTTAGCCTCAAATATGGCTAACGTATCCTTAAACATTCAAACAGACTTTAGTCCCAAATTGGACTATAAGACCCCCAATCAACTTTGGTTCAAGGGTACATCTCCAAACTCCTCTGACACATGTCGTTGTAATCCTTCAACGTCTTCAGAGAGGTGACAGGTCCCGACGTCCATATATTAAATGGACCACTACGTCCTTAAACTGGAAATGGATCTAGACGATCCCATTAAGTTGATCTTAGTCTCAAATTATACTAACGTATCCATAACGAACGTTTAAGTTGATCTTAGTCTCAAATGCGGCTAACGTATCCTTAAACTAAAAACACCAAACCCAAATCTAAGTAAATACGGATTTGGACTAATCCACGTCCTACGGGCGAGGGCATTACTCTGTCTCCGTATACAATCCACGGGCAACCACAAACAAAACAAACGCACACGACACGAAGTGAAATTCTGGAGAAGGAGAAAGTGGTTACCGCGATGCGGTAGCGTAATTAACTGCAGGGGCTTGCGCCTGCAGGGAAGAGCGTCCCCACAATAAAAAAACCCCTCAAGCGAGGGGGAATCTGACGAAGTCTGCTACATCGGCTGCATCCGTCTAAACCTCCGATACACGGTGCCATAAATCAACTTGGCATCTTCGGAGAGGTGGACGGATAAAACCAAATAGCATCTGCCCCGAATCTCAGCGTCAGGACATCGCGGTCCTGTGCGCCGTCCTTCGGAGGGGAACAAATTCTGGCACGCCCGGTGGGACCTCTTCCTCTTTCCACTCCACACATTGTGTGTCGTCTTCGCGAACCAATCGCGGTTTGTTAATGGTTGCCTTCGGATTTCAAGTTACTAAGATTTAGTCTTTTGCCTGGCGCAGAACTCAAGATTCAATGGCCTCTAACTGCACCAACTGCTCGAAGTGCCACTGCAACGGACGCTCCACCTCACCGGGAGGTGTAGCATATGGGCCCCAAGCGGCTTCCTTCCTCACTCTGCCGGTAGATCAGGTAACCCAAGCTACCACTGGTCTGTTCTTTGGGACCAGGATCCCACCTACAAGCTTCCCTACGCCAATACCTGCACCGGAAGTGAACAAAAAGTCGGTCTTCGACCGGCTCGCTGCTACGACGGCCCCTGTCAACGGGTCGCTCACTACCAAACCGACAGCCTCTGTTTTCACCAGGCTAAATCAGAACTCTAAATTGGCTGTCCCGAGGAAGGCAATAACTGTTGCTCCAGAAGTCGTCAAGGCGGCTTCCCCTGTTAAAGAGTCAGTCTTTTCAAGGCTGACGATTCCTGCACCTCCCCCTACTCGAGGATCTGTCTTCGACAGGTTGAATATCACCCCTCAAAAGACAACCTCAGTCTTTAAGAGGTTAACACCGGCGGCGCCCCATTCAGACAGGGGCAAAAAGAAGATGTCTCAATCTTCGAGCCAGTCCCAACGGCTCGTCATGCTCGACGTCGCTATTGGCAACGAGTGAGGAAGGCAGGGGGCAACTTTCCTTCAGGGCTAACTCCACCGGCTCCAGTGGTGGAAGTCAACGCTGCTGTTCCAACTGGGAACAGCTTTGAACTGCTGAGGAGGGTACGAAAAACTCTCCAACTGCTACACTGAAGAGATCTCCTCCACCTACGGGGAGAGTTCCAGTAACAAAGCAAGAACAGCCCCTTCAACGGCTGTCCTCAAGAATTTATAAAGTTTGGCGGAGGGTTCAAGACTCCGTGATTGACCCAGGTCACTCTCGTCACCAGAAAAAGGCGAAGGTGGAAAAAGACAAGGACCGTCCCATTAAACAGTGGGGGACAGCAGCTGCTAGGATGCCCTCTTCAACGGTTCCTTCAACCTCAACGGCCAACAAAATAAGAAGGCTGGAGAAAACCCCCACGCCAGCGGAAAAAGTTAAAAATGGTGAACCTAAACGCCCCAAGTTAGGGGGCATAACAGTTCATACGGTTTACATGGTATCGGGAAAAGAAGATAGCCGCATATCAACAGGTCATAGACCGCACACGAGGTCAGTGACCAAGGCTCAGGAGCAGCAGCAGAAGCTCCAAGAAATGATGAACGCTATGGCCGCACTTACAGGGCCAAAAGAAACCCCTGAAACGTCCTCAGACGAGCGTCAAGAACAAGAAACGGACGCTGAATTCCTTCGTCGCGTACTGGAGAAGAAGGATAAAGAAGCTGCGGAGCAGGCAACCAACATAAAGAAAATGGCCCTCCTGTTCCAGGATATGGTGGGTATGATGATTCAACAAGATCCACCTGCTGAAGATCCCCCGATCATCCTTGAAGACGATAGGGGAGAGACGTCGAATCCTCCACCAGTTCTGTCTACGGCTAAAGAAGATACAATCTCTAAAGCTGATTTGGATGAGTACATAGCCCAACAAATACGGGTTCATCATGCGACTGAAGCGGCCGGTCAGGTCGTAAAAATGGGGCGGTCATATCCAAGTTGGTACGATCAAATCAAGTACCCACCCGGTTATACAATTCCCAAGTTCCATGTCTACAAAGGGACGGGCAATCCCCATCAGCATGTTGCCCAGTTCAGGGCACTCTGCGGCAATACCGGCGGTGATGACAAGCTTTTGCTTCGCCAGTTCGTTGGAAGCTTATCAGATACGGCATTCGAATGGTACTCCGAGCTCCCGAACGACTCTATTAAAACCTTCGCGGAGATAGAGCTGTTGTTTACTCAGCGTTTTGCAAGCGCCAGTGAACGTACCCCGATGACAGACCTGATTAACGCCAGGGTAAAACCCGGCGAGACGTGGTTTCAGTACGCTATACGATGGCGGAACTTATGGTCGAAGTGTGAGCAGCACATTGAAGAAGCTCCCGCGGTGGGTATGTTTGTGGGAACCCTCGATGCACAAGCAACCATCTCGCAGTTTATGATGTTTTTCAAGCCGACTACCTTTCAGGCCTTGATTGACAAACTAGCGCAAATGGATCAAATGGGCCATAAAACCCCTCTTCTAAGGCCAGATTCCCGAAATGACAAAGGGAAGGGAAAAGCGATCGTCGTCGCTAATGCTCAACAACAACCGAGCGACTCGAAGCCGGTTGCTCGTCAAAATAATATGCGACCGTACGTGCCCCTTGAGGATAGGATGGGACGTCCTTATTCCTTTCCCCGAGATAAAACGAGGAGGTTATTCGAGCTGGCGTTGCGCAACAGACTCATAAATCTGCCGGATCCAAAGCGTCTGTTGCAACCAAATGACGTCAACGAGCCCAACTACTGTCCTTATCATTGAGTACTAGGACATCCGATAGAAGATTGCTACGTTTTCAAGAATTGGCTTGAAAACCAGTACCGACAGGGCAAGTTCGTGTTATCTGACAAATGGAAGGTGAATCCCCCGCAGCCCCACACATCTAAGGGGACGAGTACGCCGGGGGCAACATACTCCGTCATTGAAGAAGCTCCTTGGGAGGTTGTATTATCAGCCAAGACAAAAAGGATGCTAAACGATCTTCAGAAATGTCCAGCGATCAAGTGGAAGAACCCGTTGGAACCACAGGTCATTGAAGGAATGTTGAAGCCACGTCCAACTTCAAAGACCGATGGTGGCGGTTCAAGCACTTTCAGCCAGCTGTCAAAATCTTCGAAAAAGAAGAAGAAGAAATCTAAGAAGCCCGTGGAGCCTGACGGCAAACGCACGGACTTACAAAAGCAAATCGAAGCGTTGGAGGAATATAACCAAAAGGTGCGGACTCCCATTACGCTCCAGGAGTTCCTCAATCGCGTTTTTCAAGAAAAAGATGAGGGAGAAAGTTCATCGGATGAATCCGAGGAATATGTGGCGAGCTGTCATATGATTTCACATTCGATCACGAATGATGAGGAGACTCCTTGCGCCGAAAAGCTGGGGGCAGATCCTGAACCAAAAGTCCTGGGGCCACCAGATGAAGTAATCGACGCATTCCTTAATGAAGCTCGGTTGAAAAGTAAAGCTGATCGGGAGCGCGAGGCGGCTATATTTGAAAGGGCCATGCGCCAGCGACTTGATGAAGGAGCTGAAACGATCCCGGTGGAGCTAAACACCTCCGCTACCGACAAAAGCCAATTCAAGATGAGAAAGAAGTTTGCTAAGGCCATGTCAATGGGCATGAAGCTACCATCCTCCGAAGAAGAAATTACTGGTGAAGCGAAAATGCACCCATCTTATTGCTTATATCATCAGAAGGTTTCGCACCCCACTCAGGAGTGCAAAGCTTTCGATAGATGGTGGCAAGGATACGTTGTTCATCGACAACGTTTTAACCGGGAAAAGCGTAAAACTCGTCGAGAGCAAAGAAATACGACCGAAGGGCTTAAAAGATATGCTGGCGATTGTTGCATGGTTAACACCGGTAGATCACAAGTGCCCACATTCGAGAGCGATTCTGATGGAGGGCTAGAACTTGCCCCTCTCTTTAAAGAGTCCGCTTCGAGAAAAGAAGAAGAACCGAAGGTTTGCGAAAATATCCGACTACGTAATCGCACACTGCCCGAAAAGAACCTCGGACCCTCGAACAAAAAAGATAAAGGGAAAGAAAAGGCCACTGAAGATATCGTCTTAGATGACCAAGTGGTGGAAGAGCTAGCTGCCAAAGACCCACCAAAGAAGAATAAGGTGGATTACAACGTCTTAGTACATCTGAGGAAGCTGCCCTCACAGCTCAGCATTCTTGACGCCCTTTTGCTATCAAAAGAGGCGAGAGATTCGTTGATTAAGGCACTCCAGGACCCAGAACAATTCCAAGCATGCCTGGCCGAGGAAAAGATGAAGGATGAATTGGAGGAAGTGCACACGGCCGATGTTACTTTTGGCGATGAAGACCTTCTACTTGAGACGTGCGAACACAATCGCCCCCTCTATGTCTCGGGATACTTCCATGATATAAAGATAGGCAAAATCCTGATCGATAACGGGTCGTCTGTTAACCTACTCAACGTGCGGGTGTTGAAGGAAATCTGCATGAGCGTCCAGCACCTTGCTCGGGACAAGATCACCATCTCCGGGTTCGACTCCCAATCGTCAAAGACTCTTGGATCTGTGATACTGACGCTACGCTTCGGACTACTCGTCACGGACATTAAGTTCCACGTCATAGACGCCAAGACATGCTACAACGCTTTGCTCGACCGACCATGGTTACACGAGTACAACATCATCCCTTCTACACAACATCAGTGTATGAAGTATTTTAAGGATGGTTTCGAGTATACCGTGACGGGAGAACTGAACCCGTTCTCTGTGAACGAGGTCCGCAAATACGAAGACGCCAAATACTTCTTACCGGATTTCGAAGACACGGAGAAGTGTCATAAGCCGGAGAATAAAACTAACGCCACTATCCCTGTCTTCGGCAGTGATACCGAGGAGGAAGAGGAGATGGTTTATTCGGGTCTGCCCCAACACAACAAGCCGGGACCATCAGCTCCTACGTTGATCTTTGGCAGTGACTCGGAAGATGAAGTCCACGCTGTATTCTCTGCTCGACCTTCAATACGAACGTTCGCTGACGAAGAGCAAAGTCTGCAAGTCGCCATGGTGCCGCTTAAACACCATAAAGAACTAGATGCACTTAATATTTACAATGTAGAAGAGCTACAAACATTCTACATCCCTCCCAGGCGAGAAAGCGAGAAAGCAATTCTGTTCTACCGCTCTGAAGAAACCAAGGTGAAAAAGGAAATCTGGCATGGCGCGGATCCTACGCTCGACAGGCTTCAGCCTATCCGTCTTCCCAGATATTATACAGAGGGTTTGAAGAAGCTGCTGAAACGCCAGGGGATATCCTTCAAACAGACCGTTAGAAAGGCCAAATTCTATGACAGGGTCTGGAACGTTCCCAGGACTCAACGCAAACTGCCTAATGGGAGAATGGAAACAAAAGGGCTTGGATACATCCGGTCAAAGAAACGAGAGTTACTGCCCAGCTGTTACGTCGTGTATGACCTCGATGAAGATGCGGATGCTCAATGGGAGGACGCTAATCCTAAACCAGTGAAAGTTCCAGATGCAAAGGACCCCAGTCCGTCGTTCGAGGAACAAATGGACAGACTTATAAAGAAAGCTGGTCAAAAAGTCCGAGATGATCACAACCGCGAGACGACCATTTATGAGAAAGCCAAGACGTAACGCCTTCTCCAACAAGCCATGAAGAATGAAGATGCCGCTCCTTGCCAACCTGTTATAAAGAAGGCACGGCGCAGAAGCAAAAATAAGTCGAAATGCCAAAAAGGCGCTCAACAGCAACAAAGTAGGGCTAAGAAGCCGCGCAAACGGGAGTCGAGTGTTATTGATCTATCCCTCATGAAGAAAATAGGTCGAGCGTACTCGTTTCCTCGGGACAAGAAGAAGAAGATACTTGATCTTGCTCTAAAACATCAAATACTTACATTGCCGGAGTCTAAACACCCTGAACAAGCGGGCGAAGTCTCACACCTGGACTATTGCTCTTACCATCGAGTAATAGGGCTTCCTCTTGAAGATTGCTTCACCTTCAAGAATTGGGTCGAAGATCAGTATCAGCTTGGCAAGTTCGCTCTGTCCGACAACTGGAGGGTAGCACCGCCATAGAAGCACAAGCCCAAGGCCACTAAAGAAGAACCGGTTCCACATTCGGATCGGAAACGAATTCGTACTTGTCATGTGATAACAATATTAAAAGAAGAGCCCGAGAACATGGACAACCTTCCCTGGTGCTTCGAAAACAGCAACGACGAGGTAATCTCAGAATTCCCACCAGCACCGAAAGAGCTGGAAGATGGAATCCATACCACTGCAAATAACCTCAAGAAAATTGAGTTGGGGACGGTAAACGACCCGCGACCGACGTTTGTCAGCGAGCTACTATCTGAAGAAAGGGTGGCTGCGTTAAAAGACGTCCTTGTACAGCATAAAGATTGCTTCGCATGGAACTATTCCGAGATGCCAGGACTAGATCCGGAAGTTGCTGTACATAAATTGGCGATATCCCCGGACATCAAGCCAGTCAAACAAGCGCCGAGAAGAATGCGGCTCCGAGCTCGAGATGAGCATCAACACTGAGGTCAAAAAGCTGATCGACTCTGGCTTTATCCAGGAGGTTCAATATCGTGAATGGATCGCCAACATCGTCCCAGTGATGAAGAAAAATGGGACAGTGCACATATGCGTAGACTTCCGGGATCTTAATAAAGCTTGCCCGAAGGATGATTTCCCAGTACCAGTCACCGAACTGATGATAGACAATACGTCCACGCATGAGATTTTCTCCTTCATGGACGGCTCATCGGGGTATAACCAGATAAAGATGCATCCCGAAGACCAGAAGCACACAGCCTTCTGGATTCCTTTGGGTATATTCTGCTACAAGGTGATGCCCTTCGGTTTAAAGAACACCGGTGCCACTTATCAAAGGGCCATGACGAAGATCTTCGATGACCTTATACATGAAATCGTCGAATGTTATATCGACGACCTCGTTGTTAAAAGAAAATCATATGAGGAACATCTCGAGCATCTGAAGACCGCATTTCAACGCCTTCGGCAATACAACTTGAAGATGAACCCGCTTAAGTGTGCATTCGGAGTTTCCTCGGGCAAATTCCTGGGATTCATCGTCCGGCACCGAGGTATTGAGATAGATCCATCAAATATCAAGGCGATCATGGAAATGCCTCCGCCAAGGACTCTCAAACGGCTGCGATCTCTCCAAGGGAAGCTCGCGTATATTCGGCGATTTATAGCCAACCTTTCAGGAAAGTGCCATCCTTATAGCCACCTAATGAAGAAAGGAACCCCGTTCGTCTGGGATCGCAAATGCCAAGACGCACTAGACGAAATCAAACAATACCTGCAGAACCCGCCGGTGTTGGCTGCTCCAGTTAAGGGAAAACCCCTCATTCTTTATACAACCGCCCTCGAAGGTTCTTTAGGCGCGTTATGGGCCCAAGAGAATGACCAAGGAAAGGAAAGAGCACTTTACTACTTAAGTCGAGTTCTGCTGGGGGCAGAAAGCAATTACTCTCCCATTGAGAAGCACTGCCTGGCGTTAATCTTTGCGATAACAAAGCTCAGACATTACGCATTAGCACATGAGGTCCGTCTCATTTCGAAGGTTGACCCTCTCAAATATCTAATGTCAAAGGCTATATTGACAGGTCGACTCGCTAAATGGGCTCTGCTCTTGATGGAGTTCTCGATAACATATCAACCTCTCAAGGCAGTGAAAGGCCAGGCTATCGCCGATTTCCTCGCTGAGCATCCGATACCGACTGATTCTCCTCTGAATTGCGATTTGCCAGACGAACATGCGTTTGACGCGATCGACAGTGGTGATACCCAATGGGAACTTTATTTCGATGGAGCATCTTCCATGAAAAAGCGCAAACAAAGTACCCCTATAATCAAATCGGGGATAGACCTCATTTTCGTAACTCCATAAGGAGGGATTATGCGCTTCGCCTTCTCCTTAACAGAGCCGAGGACAAACAATGAAGCCGAATACGAAGCTTTGATAGCAGGCCTCGAGATCGCCATTTACATGGGAATTGAAGACTTCCTCATATACGGAGACTCCCAGCTGGTCGTTAGTCAAGTAAACGGCAACTACCAAACGTGCAAACCGGAGTTGGTGAGGTACGGCGAAAAGGTGCAGCAATTGTTGACCCAAATCCCCTCTTATACTTTGGAGAACGTACCGCGCGCGGAAAACAGCAAAGCAGACGCGTTGGCCAAACTTGCTAAAGAACTGGCTGACGAGAACCTCGATGACGTTAGAATCGTAGTGCAAAGCCGTCGGGTGCTTTCCCCAGCAGAAGTATCTCCGGAATCATCCGAAGGAAAAGGAGCGAGCGAGCAGACGACCCTGCAAGTAAAAGGTTGGGAAAATACCGGAGATTGGAGAGAAGTCTTCATAGATTACTTCAAGTCCCGCCGAATGCCTGAAGAAGCGTCCACAAGACATCAGCTCATGAAACGAGCTCTGTCTTTCGCCTTCGTCAATGATACTCTGTACAAGAGGTCATTTGATTCTCTGTGGCTGAGATGCTTAGGACCTGACGAAGCGAAAAGGGTCGTCCAAGAAGTTCATGACGGACTCTGCGGTTCTCACCAAGCAGGCCCAAAAATGAAGATAAAGATCAAACGAATGGGCTACTATTGGCCCACGATGATCCAGGACTGCCTCGAATATGCGAAGCAATGCCACTCATGCCAAATTCATGGGGATTTCATCCATCAGCATCCGAATTCACTACATCCAACGGTGGCTAGCTGGCCATTCGAAATGTAGGGGGCTGATATAGTCGGCCCCATCGAACCGGCATCGTCTAGAGGACATCGTTTCATCCTAGCGACGACCGACTACTTCTCTAAGTGGGCAGAAGCGGTACCGCTGAGGGAAGTAAAGACGGAGAATATCCTCCACTTCTTCAAGACGCATGTCATATATCGGTTTGGAACGCCAAGACGGATCATCTCCGATAACGGGCCAGCCTACAGAAGCCACAAGATCAGTCGCTTCGCGCAACAACACAATATAGATTGGAGATATTCCTCGGTTTATAATCCGTGAGCTAACGGTCTAGCTGAGGCCTTCAACAAGACCTTGACGAAGATCATGAAGAAAACAGTGTCGCGAAATAAGAAAGACTGGCACGAAAGACTGCAAGAGGCTCTCTGGGCATATCGAACTACGTTTAAAACGGCCACAAACGCAACACCATATGCGTTAGTATTCGGGACAGAAGCAGTACTCCCCGTCGAGATAGAGTTACCCTCTCTACGAGTGGCAGTCCACTACGAACTGACAGACGAAGAAAATGCTCACCTTCGGCTTGAGGAGCTTGACGCCCTTGATGAAACCCGGCTCATAGCACAGCAAAATTTGGAAGCTTATAAAGCAAAGATGACGCGCTCATATGAAAGATTGACCGGACTGAGGACATTTCGCCAAGGCGAACTCGTCCTAGTGGTCAAAAGGCCTATGATCCCCAATCGCGCCAAACGGGAAAAATTCGAGCCGAACTATGAAGGCCCGTACATCATAGATAAGGTCTACCAGGGCGGGGCCTATCTACTCATAGATATGCACGGTAAAAGGCCTTTCAGGCCGATAAACGGTCGCTTCCTAAAGAAATACTACTCTTAATGAGCCACAGCCTAGGTCAATGATAGATGACGACGACTACGTCCGCTCGCTATCTTCCTAAGCTCAAGCTTTATAAGTAGTAGCCCGCCTCACAACGACGGACCGAAATGTCCTTAAACTAGTAGCAGACCGAAACGTTTTTAAACTACTACCGCAGCATCTTTAGGCTGACGAGATATAAAAAAAACATATAAAAATAGAATTAAGAAAAACGGTATGTCCATAAGCAAAAAGGGCACGGATGAAAATCCGAAAGGGCTCCGTGAGTAAAAACAGCAGGTCTACCGGCGAGTGTTCGTGAAAACCCGAAAGGGCGCGACCTCGTAAAAAAAGAGAGAGAGAAAAATATATATAAAAATAAAAAGAATAAAAAAAACGGTATGTCCATAAGAAAAATGGGCACGGATGAAAACCCGAAAGGGCTCCGTGAGTAAAAACAATGGGACTACCGGCGAGTGTTTGTGAAAACCTGAAAGGGCACAATCTCGTTAAAAGACACTTATAGGGTCCTCTCGACCTTGTAAGGAGAAACCACCTGCGTGATATCCTTACGACTCACAAGGGACCAACACACTTAGGGATCCCCACGATTCCTAGGGAGAAAATACACTCGCGAGATCCGCATGACTCGTGAGGAGAACTCTCTTATGGGACCCTCACGGCTCATAAAATTTGAAAGTCTTAAGTTACAGAGACCTATACATGTGCTTAAGCAAACCCCCCCCCCCCACAAACCTTCGATATTGCCCTACAAGTGGCTCAATACTGACCCTTGTATACAATGCACGGGCACGAATAAGCATTTCCCTAATCAAGTCTCATCCGAGACTGGGGATATGTTCGCATGGTAAACGACCCTTGTAAATCCTTTTGATTTACAATGAGAAAATCCTCTTGTAGGATCCTTATGACTTACAGAGGAACATGCACTTAGGAATCCTCACGATTCATAAGGAGAAAATAAGCCTACAAGATCCTCACGACTTGTAGGGAGAAATACCTTTGTGAAACCCTTACGGCTCATGAAGTTAAAAGCCTTAGTCGACAGCGCCTTAACCCTGTTCGCTAAGCCACCTTTGTTCGACATCGACGGAGGCAAATAATGATTCGCTCCTGGCAATATCCCAGTTGTAGCGGTGCTAATGCCGAAATCGGTGTCTAATTCCAGGTTTACGGCAGAAAGCCAGTAGGCCGCACATGCATACGGAATAGCCGAAATGATAGGGCAACTTGTAATAAAAAGCAGCAAGAAAAAATGTATGCATGCAAAATAGCCGAAATGATTGGGCAACTCGCAATAAAAAGCAGCGAGATAAAATAAAATAAATAGCCGAAATGAATGGGTACCGCGAAAAATAGCCGAAATGATTGGGCAATCGTGACCTTCGCGATATAAAAGCTGAAATGATAGAGCATCGCGGAGATAAAACAAAAAATGATGATAAAACTTTGGCCTTACAGTTAAGATCACATCGATCCCTGTATACAATCCAAGGGCGTAAACAAAGAGGGAACCATACTTTCCCAACAGGCTCCGCCAGAAGACGAAGCCAAATCTCGACGGTTCAGTCCAACTCCGAAGAAATCAGTGTCTTCAGCAGATACCTCGACTCACGGATACAAACACTCCTTGATGAGAGCCTCCTGATCCGCGTCGACTCGCAGAGCCACCAGTGCCTCCGTGGGAAATTCCCGACTTGTTTCAAACCCCAAGGAAACAAATAATCCTTGGCGCTTGGGAAACAAATAATCCCTAGCAAACTCCTCGACTCACGGATACAAACACTCCTTGACGAGAGCCTCCCGATCCGCGTCGACTCGCAGAGCCACCAGTGCCTCCATGGAAAATTCTCGACTCGTTTCAAACCCCTAGGAAACAAATAATCCTTGGCGCTAGGGAAACAAATAATCCTTAGCAAATTTCTCGACTCACGGATACAAACACTCCTTGACGAGAGCCTCCTGATCCGCGTTGACTCGCAGAGCCACAAGTGCCTCCGTGGGAAATTCCCGACTCATTTCAAACCCCAAGGAAACAAATAATCCTTGGCGCTTGGAAAACAAATAATCCCTAGCAAACTCCTCGACTCACGGATACAAACACTCCTTGACGAGAGCCTCATGATCCGCATCGACTCGCAGAGCCACCAGTGCCTCCGTGGGAAATTCTCGACTCGTTTCAAACCCCTAGGAAACAAATAATTCTTGGCGCTAGGGAAACAAATAATCCTTAGCAAATTCCTCGACTCACGGATACAAACACTACTTGACGAGAGCCTCCTGATCTGCGTCGACTCGCAGAGCAACCAGTGCCTCCGTGGGAAATTCTCGACTCGTTTCAAACCCCAAGGAAACAAATAATCCTTGGCACTTGGGAAACAAATAATCCCTAGCAAACTCCTCGACTCACGGATACAAACACTCCTTGACGAGAGCCTCCTAATTCGCGTCGGCTCGCAGAGAAATTAGTGTCTCTGTGGGAAATTCCCGATTCGTCTCAACATGCAAATGAAGCCTCAGACAGCAGGGACTAAAAACCTTGCTTCCTGAACAATGGGACCCTGCAAGTCAATCCAAAATGGTCTCTTGCATACTATTCACGGGTCTCACTCTCCAAAGTCGAATTTCGACGAGGAGGGAAACAACCGCTTGTGGGTCCTCTCGACTCGTAAGCGGAAAAAATTCTCTTATAGGATCCTTACGACTTGTAAGAGAAAACCACACTTAGGAATCCTCACGATTCCTAAGGAGAAAGCCCACCTACGAGATCCTCTCGATCCGTAGGGAGAAGAATCTCTATGAGACCCTCACGGCTTATGGAGTTGAAAAGTCTTAGGCAGCAGATCCGAACCTGCGGTCTAAGCCATCGCTATTTCTTAAGAAAGTCAGGATACTCGTTCTAATCATCCGTCAACCTTGTTTGCTAAAGTGATATGCTGATAGTAAAAGAAAGAAAAGACGGAGAAAATGACACATTATAAAAAAGGTGTATCTTTTATTCATAAACTTGATTGGGTACAGGATACATTATGTCAAAGAATAAAAAATATATATATATACATTCTTTTATCTACAAGTACAAATGATACAAAGATGGATAGCTACTGAGGAGGAAGTGTCTTTAGTAAATCCACAAGATGCTCTCGCACTTCCTTCAGCGCCTCCTCCTGAGTGACAGCCGCAGCCACCTCCGCCTCCACCTGGGCCCGCTGCTACAAGAAAGATGAAAGTTGCTCCTCCGCCGCCTTCTGGGGTGCTTCCTGGCTGGGTGCATCTCGTTCGACAACATCAAGTTGTTTCCTCAATGATAACCCTTCAGAAATACTTTGCAGAAGGCCCTCAAAGACAACCTTCAGCCGTGCGGTGTTGGCCTCCACCCGAGCATGCAGTTGGGCAGACTTGCTCGAAGTCTCACCACGCTCCTTACGCCTTGAAATGACTTCTTGTTCGAGGTGGCGGAAGTAAGGAGCGCTCTGCTCAATCCACGTTGTTCTTTGATTACTGGCAGCCAAGGTCTCGGGAGCGGGACGCAGCGACTCCAACTGATATAGGCGACCATCGATCTCCATATAATGGTTAACCCAGGATGCGATGATGCCCTCATCATGAAAGTTCACGAGTATTGTTAGCATCGGGTTAACCACCATAGTGAAGTCTGCGGCAGATGTAGGAGTTTCAACGTCAAGTTCCTCGACGTAGTCACTCAACATGCGCAGACTATTCGCGGCGCCTTTTGAAGACAGACTCCTCAGATAAGGACCCGCCGGCATTGTAATATGAGGCTCGAAGGGCGCCGAGGCTGGAACGACAGCTGAAAAGAAACAGGATGCGATCAGATAACAGTTCTGAAAATAAAGAAGGGTGGATTCATCAATGTGATAGTCGCTGTACCAGCTGAGGCAGGTGGCAGGGCCGGAAGGGTCAGCAGCATAGCCCGTCTTTCATCCCCTCCTTCGATTTGTAACACTGCAGTCGAGATGAGAAAAAAGGGTTTAGAAGTAATCCCATCAATGAAGAAAGAAGGATATCATTGGAAATCATACTCACCAACGTCACCAGAGGAAGAAGCGAGCTCGGATGGGAAAGAGAAGTGCGGGAGCAACATCTGATAAAGATGGTCAAAAAGTACTCCTGAAAAGGCACAACAACACGACTTCAGTACATAAACTATACATCTGAAAGATAAGACTAATAAGTTGCGAACCCATACCTTCCAACATCTTAGATGGTATGAGAGAGGGTTGAGAGGTGACTTCCGCCAAGGCAGTCGTTGAAGACGCTCCCTCAAGCAGTGGGGCATCGGCGCTGGCTGCACCTGCGTTACAAGAAAGGTGAACTTGTCAAAAAGGACTGTAAAGTAAAGAAAAACAGCAACTTGGGGTTTACCTGAAGAGCTCCCGGCTGAAACGGAGACAACTCCCTCCTCTATCGACATGAGGCCACCGCCCGTGGCCTCATCACCCGACTCGATGGGAACCGTCGTCGTGCTCGCGCGGCCAGGAGACGGTGGAAGATCGTAGACGGGGAGGGCAATGATCGGAGCATTACCAGACTCTTGGGAGAGAGCGGCTGACTCCTTCTCGAGAGTCGTGCTCATCTCAGCCGCTACTTCTTCGGGCTCCGCGACCTCCATCGGCTCATCCGCCGTCACCACGATGTCACCGGCCTCAAGCGCCTCGTCCGCCACTACCCTGGGCTCAGTTATAATGATCATATCATCTGCCACCGCTTCAGGTTCGGCATCAATGACCTTCTCGGCTGCAGGCCCCTCGACCTCCACCTCAGGCTCCAAAGCCATAACGACGTTGCCCACCGTCGGCTCGAGTTCGACAGGTACCGCCTCCTCTGTTTCTTTGGGATCAACGGTTTTCGCCTCCCCCTCGATCGGACTTGGCCCTGCAAGATAAGGGATATAAGAACCAATGACATTAAAAATCCTTATAACAAAAACTCTGAGAGAAATATTACCTGAAGCAGATTTACCGTTTGTGCTCCGAACTGCGCGCTCCACCTCTCTGCGGGCAGTGGATAGGGCGACAGGGGCCTCTTCAGATGGGGTATCAGCACGAGGGGCGATGCTGGGACCCGCTCCCATAGCCAAGGCAGCCCTGCGCGCCTTCGCCTCACGCCTCAGCCGCTTCCTTTCCTCCCGGGCTATCGCGATGGACCTTTGTGACGCCTCCTTCAAGGCGTCGTCATCTTCGTTCAGGGATGCCTCCAGAGCCTTTAAGGCATCTTTCATCGGCTCTTCAAGACAAACCTCCTGCGGTGGCCCAGAGGAAGCAGGAACATCGGTAGCCGGTAAAACATCTGCGTCACTTGGAGGGAACGACATTGAGGTTCCTGTGATTAAAAGGGAAAGGTTAGATTGACCGTAATACAAGGGAAATGAAAACTTGATGAATCAAAACTTATTAAGGCCCATGGATGCTCTAAAACGTTCCTCCTCCTAGAAAGTCTTCAGAGAAGCGGCAATGGCTTCTTCGTCAGTGATGCCTGTTGAAAGGAAAGAAAGAAAAGCGTTAGTCAAAAGCAATGAAGAGGATATGTTGCAATAAAGAAAAGGCGAGTAGTAGTTACCTGATTGCGCTAGTTTAGCCAGCCACGCATCACGCCTCGCCAACCACGCTGAAGCTTCGGGAGCAGCCTCCAAGTCTGTATCGTCCGGCGGCGGCATCACTAGTCCTTCGTTAGTCCTGTATTCGATCAGGCCCTCGGCATAGGGGGCATGGGGTTCCTGACCGAACACGACGTCCGCGGCGAAGAGCGACTTCTTTTTCTTTTGCCCTCCGACCCTAGGCTCACGTGGGATCGACTTCCGCTTAGCAGCCACTTTGGGACGACGGGTCCCGATGTCAGCACCTACACCGGACTCCGACGAGGCCACGACCACTGTCTCCACTGGAGCACGGGGCGCTGGGGCTGCATCTGTAATATCGGGAAGCAGCAATCCGTGCGGAGGACTTTGCGCACGTGATGGTCTACCCCCGGCATCTTTTAGAGGAGGAACCACCGGGGTCCTTGGCATTAAGAGAGCATTACGGTCGGTGCCGGGAGGTGCTTCTTTACGGTCGATCAACACTCGCCTCTCCTCCTTTATAACGGCCCTCGTCGCATGATTGTACCACTCTTTATATACATTAAGGAGTCGTGGAGCGCAGGCCGGCGTGCTGATAAAAAAACGAGAACCCGTGTTCAGGCGCATGAAGTGATGTAACGCGTTCTCCATCCCTTCTTCATTGGCAGCAGGTTCCAGTAAGAAAGCTTCTAAGGGTACCCCTTGATCGTAGCCCAGTTGTTGGGCGAAACGATGCAGGTTATATCTCATGAAGATTGCCGCACCGCCCTGCCTGAAGACTAAGAAGCCCGGTCTAATAGAATACAAGTGGAGGGTCTCCCGGGCCGTCAACACTGAAGCTCCATCCTTAAAGGAATTCTGTAATGGTCGCACCGCAGTGGTGGACTCTTTTCCAATGGTTAATACCTTGTCAATGAAGGACATCCCGACTCCAACGGTGTGAGGGCGAAGCAGTAAACCCCTGGCGTTCCGTGGTGACGGGGTCACGATTGATGAGCCAATCAACTGTATAATGCGAGGAAAACCGCACTTGTCAAAGAATGAAGGCCTTTTATGCATGCCGAAGACACCCGCCGTGTGCAGCTCGAGCCACGATGCAAAGTAGCATCGGGAAGACCACGTGCAGTACCCCGGGCTCATTGGCATCCGCTGCTCGACTGAGGCCATAATATAGGTGCGCCAAGCCAGCGATCCCCACAGCCACCTTTACCCCGATGACCATTCGGTGGGCTGGGTAAAAGACAAAAGGCCGCATGCGATGAGAGTGCATTGGGATCGCGAACCAACTCAGCCACAGTCCGAGAAATCCTAAGAAAAAGGCCTCCTCATCCATTCCAGGGGCCGCAATTTCTGCAAAAGACATGGTTGGGGAGTTAGGAAGAAAAAAGTCCTTTTGGTCTATGTCTTTCGCTGGCAGGTTATCCAAACCTAAACCGAAAGGGTCATCCAGGGTAGCAAACTTGGCAGATCCCGATGAAATGACGCTTGGACGAAAGAAACGAGCAATGAAGTCCTCAAAGTTAACCCCCCGACTCCCATGTTCGATAAAAAGGGACTCATAGATGTTCAACACCTTGATCAGGCTCGGGAATTGGTGTTGAACGGCATTTTCCAGCGTGATCCCCCTTACCATCGGCTTAGCACCGAAGACGTACTCATCTGTCGGGAGCAGCTCTTCATAGTGTTCCCCCATGACTGGTAGACCGGATACCTCCGCGAATTCCTCCAAAGAGATGGACACTTCCCGATCCATGGCAAGGAAAGTGTGGGTGGGAATGTTCCACTGCTCCAGGAAAGCCTTAAACCACCAGGTGGGGAGCGTGGGATACTGGAAGAGAGAGACGTAGACCGCGGGGTACAATCCTAATCTTATCAACTGCGACTTCTTCGTCGACAGGATGTACCGGGCCCACGGCAGGTAGCCAATCGGATGGCGGGGGATCAGACCAATGTTATATGATTGCCCCCAGGGTCTTGCCTCGCCCTGACAGATACGACGTCCTAGGATATCCAAGACCATAGGACGTTGGACCGGAACCGCATCCATAGCGGGATGAAGAAAGCTGTTCGCGGTCCAATCCACCATCTCCACGGCATACTGCACCGAGGGTGGGGTAGCATAATGAATCGCCGTAATGGGCTCGGACGGCACTGCGCATGTGAAGCTGCGTCGACCCATAATGATCTGGTTATACCAAGACCCCCAAAGGTGGAGTTTCTTGTACTCCGGGTCGTATTCTCTAATCATGGTCAGGACCTCGCGGTCCGAGGGTGCCTCGGGAAATCCCTCCTCCGAGCGGACGAACGGGAATGAAGTGTCTAGAGACATGATCGCTGCAAAAGAACAATTTAGCCGTTAGTGTTGTAATTCCAACGTTTGGCGTCTAAAAAAAATGCATTAATTAAATTAAATTAAAATTAATTAATTACACCATACAGCAGTGCAGTGAGTAGGGGACCCACAAAATCTGGATGACAATGCATCATTTAATAAGACAGCCCCATCATTGGATGAGACTATCAACTAATGAAAAGATCCCCAAGAGATTCTCCTCATTAATAATAAAAATCCCTAGAGACAAGGAGAAAATCTCCTCTTTTAGAGCAAAGCTCTGTCACAGAGTGACACTTGTCCAACTCTGGTCTCAGGGGAATAAGATTCCTTAAAAGAGCCTAGCTCTGTGATAATGATGAGAAAATCTAAAAAGAAAAGTTTTTCTTTAAACTCCTAAAAGATTAATTTTTTTGGGGGATCCTAAAAGATCCATGAAGACTCTTAGAAATTCTTCATTTTTTTCTAGATCAAAAAAGATCTACATTTTGATCCATGAGCAAAGCTCTGTTCATGGGTTAGAACCCATGAACAAAATCTCTTCAGATCTATGGATTCTTGAGAGCAAAGCTCTGTTGGTGAAACCCCAAAGGGAATTTCTTTAGATCAAAAGATCTATGAGAGCAAAGCTCTGTTGGTTAAAATTAATTTAACTTAATTTTAAATTAATTTTACCTAAAGTTTTCTAACTTGGAAAATGAGAGCAAAGCTCTAAAGTTCTGGAAGCAAGAGCAAGGCTCTGAAGTTGTTAAAACAAGAGCAAAGCTCTGTAAATCAAAATCTAGAAAATGGTGAAGATTTTCTAAAGGCCAGGGGCCTATTTATAAGGCGCTTGCGCCCCTTCAGCTCACCCGTTGATCCAACGGTCAGGATCTTGCCACCGCTGCACTCACGTGTGCGCCACGTGAGCGCAACGGTGGGGGGGCATTTGTTTCGCCCAGTCAGAGCAAAGCTCTGTTGAAATTCAAAATTCAAAATTTTGAAGCAACGCTTCAAATCTCGGGCGCAACGCGCCACATGTCAGGCGCTGATACGTCAGCGCAGCGTCCAAGAAGGCACGCCCAATCAGAGCAAAGCTCTATTAAAGGAAGCAACGCTTCAGTTGCGCAGGCACTGCACTGCGCAACACGTGTCAGCGCAGATGCATTAGCGCAGTTGCGCAAGCGCTGCGCTGCGCGACATGGGTCAGCGCAGGTGCGCTGCGCGACACGCGTCAGCGCAGATGCGCTAAGCGCAGTTGCGCTGCGCTGTGCGCTGCGCGACACGTGTCAGCGCAGATGCGCTAGCGCAGTTGCGCTGCGCGATACGTGTCAGCGCAGTGGCGCTGCGCTGTGCGCTGCGCGACACGTGTCACGCGCTGGGGCATCTGCGCCAAACAGAATTAAAATTTTAAGAAATCTTTTCTGTTCTTGTTAAAACAAGAAAATTTTCTTCTGTGAAACAGGAGCCCTTGGATCAAAGATCCAACGGTGGGGAAAATTCCCCAAATCACTCAAAGAAAGATCTTTCTAACTAATTTATGGGCACTATAAAAAGGACCCCAGACCTCAATCCAAAGGCATGAACATTTTCTTGAAAAAAGTCAAGAGCTTCAAACAGAGAGAGAATTCTGAGAAAATTTCAAAGAAAAAGGTAAAAACCTTCACGAGAGAAAAGAAATCTCTTTAATAAATCATTGATCTAAAAACTAAATCAATGTTCTTCATATAATAAACAGTGCTTTGCACTTCTTATGAACCACTGATTCTTCAAAAATAAGGAAACAACAAAAATAAAAATAGTGCTTTGCACTTCTATTCTTGAATCTAAAAGATTCTTAGTGGTTTGCACTTTCAAACTGCGCTGTTGCGCTCTTGAGAGAGTGCCACGTGTCAACTACAGAATAATTTGCGCTATGCGCTCTTAAAATAAAGCTTCGCTCTCTGGAATTGGCGCAACTCACCAGAGCGCGCCACGTGTCAACAGCGCAACAGCGCAGCGCACTGCGCTGTTGTGCTTGTGCTCACCAGAGCATGACACGTGTCCTCACCATAAGCGCTTGCGCTCTTTGACTAGCGCTTGCGCTCTTTGACTGGCGCAAAGCGCCTGAATAATACAATGCATTTATTTTACTGAAGGGCCAGGCCCAAATCAGAGGGGCCTAGTAGGCCGAATTAAATTGCAATACAATGAAAAGGGGCAGAGCCCAAACAAAAATTGAAAATGCAATAAACAGGGCAGAGCCCGAGCAAGACTGATGCTCTGCATCATATATAAATGGGCACAGCCCTGATAAAATAAATAATGCTATGCATTGTTAAACAGGAGCGGAGCCCAGTAAAGGCCAAACAGGCCAAAAATAAATAAAATGTTGAACATTTTCAACTGGACTTAGCCCAAATTCTGGCCGTAAGTCCTTAAATTAAATTGACTAAGCAAGATTTACATCTGGTTCGAGGGTACATCTCCGAACTCCTCTGACACAGGTCGTTGTAATCCTTCAACGACGTCAGAGAGGTAACGGGTCCCGACGACCACACATCGATATGGGCTGCGGGGCCCTCAAACTCGTGGACCGAAACGTCCTTAAACTAATATCGGACCGAAACGTCCTTAAACTAACGATGGACCACCATGTCCCTAAACTGGCACTGGACCACCATATCCCTAAACTGGAACAATAGAGCTCCCAAATGCTCTTTTGCCGGATCTAAACGATCCCGTTTAAAGTTGATCTTAGCCTCAAATATGGCTAACGTATCCTTAAACATTCAAACAGACTTTAGTCCCAAATTGGACTATAAGACCCCCAATCAACTTTGGTTCAAGGGTACATCTCCGAACTCCTCTGACACATGTCGTTGTAATCCTTCAACGTCTTCAGAGAGGTGACGGGTCCCGACGGCCATATATTAAATGGACCACTACGTCCTTAAACTGGAAATGGATCCAGACGATCCCGTTAAGTTGATCTTAGTCTCAAATTAGACTAACGTATCCTTAACGAACGTTTAAGTTGATCCTAGTCTCAAATGCGGCTAACGTATCCTTAAACTAAAAACACCAAACCCAAATCTAAGTAAATACGGATTTGGACTAATCCACGTCCTATGGACGACGGCATTACTCAGTTTCCGTATACAATCCACGGGCAACCACAAACAAAACAAACACACACGACACGAAGTGAAATTCTGGAGAAGGAGAAAGTGGTTACCGCGATGCGGTAGCGTAATTAGCTGCAGGGGCTTGCGCCTGCAGGGAAGAGCGTCCCCACAATACAAAACCCCTCAAGCGAGGGGGAATCTGACGAATTCTGCTACATCGGCCGCATCCGTCTAAACCTCCGATACACGGTGCCATAAATCAACTTGGCATCTTCGGAGAGGTGGACGGATAAAACCAAATAGCATCTGCCCCGAATCTCAGCGTCAGGACATCGCGGTCCTGTGCGCCGTCCTTCGGAGGGGAACACCACCTGCTCAAGGACAAGATCAGGTCAATGCTGCATTTCAGCAAAGACCAAGAAATGATCCATACTCTTCCACTTACAATCCTGGTTGGAGGAACCACCCCAATTTCGTCTGGAATCTAAACCAGCAACAATTCCAAGGCCACAACAACTTCCAGAGGCCTCCTCCTCCTCAACAACAAGCTCAGCAACAAACTCAACATCAAGATCAGTAGCCCTTCCAACCCCAACCTTTTCAAAATCTGACGAACAATTTTGCACCCAACAATTCTTTTCCTCAAAACAATTTTGTTTCGCCAAACAACGATAAGGTTTCCTCGTTAGAACGAAGTCTGGAGGCGTTTGTAAAGCAATCGACTCAATCCACCACCAACATCCAGTTTTCCATTCAGTCTTTGGTGCAACACACTGCTGCACATGGGCAAAGCATCAAAATCATCGAAGCCCAGATTGCACAATTGAATGCGGCTTTAAACGAGCGAGAGAAATGGAAGCTTCCATCTCAACCACTCCTAAATCCTGGTCACCCACATAATGTACATATTTCTCTTGAACAACAGAACCATAATGTGAGTGACGTGACTACGTTAAGATCTGGAAGGCTGCTACACAACAACGTTGGCACAAATGATGACACCATGGCTGCTGCTGCTTCTTCTTCTTCTTCTCCTTCTTCTTTGTCTTCTGAGCCTGTTCTCAATTCTTCAAAAGGCTCCTCTTCTTCTGCTGCTCCGAACGGACCCACATCTTACTCCACGAAAACACCAGCACTGGGATCCGTTCCAACTCCACAATCTCTTCCACAAGCATTGGACTCAACCAATTTCAAAAACGTTCCATTTCCAAACCGGTTGAGATCCAATAAACAAAATCCACAAATGGAGAAGATTCTGGAGTTGTTTAAACAGGTTAACATTAATATTCCCCTCTTGGATGCAATCCAACAGGTCCCTTCCTACGCAAAAATCTTGAAGGACTTATGCACTAAGAAGAGAAAATCTCAGGTACCCAAAAAGGTTTTCTTAGCTAGTGCCATGAGTGATGCTCTTACCCAAGCTTTACCTCAAAAACGGAAGGACTCTGGCTGTCCTACGATTTCAATAACCATTGGGGATAAGAACATCAACCGCGCACTTTTGGATCTTTGTGCCGGTGTTAACCTGCTTCCGTATTCGGTATATGAGCAACTAGGTGTAGGAGAGCTGAAACCCACACACTGTACTCTCCAAATGGATGACCGATCTATCACCCATTCTAGGGGTGAGCTAGAGGATGTGTTAATAAAGGTAGGGGACTTCATATTCCCCGTTGATTTCATTATTTTAGACACACAACCTGTAGCTAACCCCCGGAATCAAATTCCGGTGATACTCGGTCGCCTATTCCTTGCAACCTCAAATGCTGTGATCAATTATCGAAATGGTTCGATGAACCTATCTTTTGGAAACATGACAATTGAACTCAACATTTTTAGGTTGGGGAATCAGCCCTCCGAACCTAATGCTCATATACTAGACGTTTGTTCAATCTAGGAGATTGTCCCTGAGGACTGTGAGTTTGAGAAATTCTTGTTCGATCACAGCAATCTTAACGCCACTAGTGCGTTCCTCCTTGAATCTGATACTACTTCTGCTCCCGACAGTGATTATGAGTGTTTCACTTTCTCGAACGATCTTGGCTTGTCACCACCCGAGCTTGAATCCTTTGAATTTTCAGATGAGTTAGTTGAACCATCCAACTCGGTCGCGTACACTCATTTTGAGCCTCTGTTAGAATCCTTCAAGTTCGAGACATTTTCGCCGATCTTGCCTTCAATCGTTTCACCTCCAACGCTCGAACTCAAGCCGTTGCCGTCTCACCTCAAGTATGATTACTTAGGTGAGAACGAGAACCTCCCTATTATCATCTCGGCTTCTCTAGCTTCAGAGCAGAAGAAAGCCCTTCTGACGGTCTTGCAGAGCAATCGGCAAGCTTTTGGCTGGACTATGGCGGACATCAAAGGGATTAGTCCCTTGATCGTTGAACATCACATTCATATGATGGATGATGTCAAACCAACCAGGGATCCACAAAGGCGACTCAATCCAGTCATGAAGGAGGCTGTTAAAAAAGAGATCATCAAATGTCTAGATAGTGGAATCATTTACCCTATCTCTGATAGCCAGTGGGTCAGTCCGATACATGTTGTCCCCAAAAAATTGGGCATAACGGTCATCACCAATCAGGCAAACGAGTTAATCCCTACTCGCACCCAAACTGGATGGCGAGTGTGCATTGATTACAGAAAACTCAATGCCGCAACGCAGAAAGACCACTTTCCACTACCATTTATTGACCAAATGCTCGAACGATTGGCTGTACATGAGTACTACTGCTCTCTGGATGGCTACTCCGGCTATAACCAGATTCCCATCGCCGAAAAAGACCAGGACAAAACCACGTTCACCTGTCCTTTCAGCACGTTTGCATATCGCCGCATGCCCTTTGGGTTATGCAATGCACCCGCTACCTTCCAGTGGTGTATGATAGGAATTTTCTCAGACATGGTGGAGAAATTCTTGGAGATATTCATGGATGATTTCTCCATTTTCGGTGATTCCTTTGATGAGTGTTTGCAGCATCTCGACACTGTCCTTACCTGGTGTAAGGATAAAAACCTCACTTTGAACTGAGAGAAGTTCCACTTCATGGTACGTGAAGGTATTGTCTTAGGACATATCATCTCGCAAAATGGCATTGAGGTGGATAAAGCTAAGATTAAGGTCATTTCCAATCTTCCTCCTCCCAGATGCGTCAGAGACATCCGAGCTTTCCTTGGCCATGCCGATTTCTATAGACGGTTTATCAAGGATTTTAGCAAGATAGCTAGATCCTTGAATCTTCTGCTGGCCAAGGACACCACATTCGATTTCAACTCAAGATGTGTAACTGCATTCGAATCACTAAAAAGCTCACTCACTTCTGCTCCCGTACTTTCTTCTCCTGACTGGACATATCCCTTTGAGATTATGTGCGATGCATCTGACTTTTCCATTGGTGCGGTCCTAAGACAGCACATCGATAAGATGCCGCACGTAATCTACTATGCTAGCCGAACCCTGAACGATGCCTGGCTGAATTACACAACAACCGAGAAGGAATTCTTGGCTGTTGTGTTTGCATTAGAAAAATTCAGGCCTTACTTGATCGGCTCTTCAGTCATTGTCTACCAGACCATTCTGCTCTACGCCATCTTTTCGCAAAGAAGGACGCAAAATCTCGGCTGATACGTTGGATCCTCTTACTCCAAGAGTTTGACCTTGTCATCAAAGACAAAGAGGATGTGAAAACGTAGTGGCCGACCATCTTTCACGACTTCCTTCTTCGCCGACGCTTCCAATAAACGACGTTTTTCCGGATGAACAGCTCTTGACAGTATCATGTGAACCCTGGTTCGCAGATATTGTGAATTATTTGGCAACAGGATTACTACCAAACGAGTGGTCAAGTCAGGACAGACTTCGATTCTTATCCCAAATAAAACACTTTTACTGGGACGAACCCTATCTGTTCAAATAGTGTCCTGACCAGATTATTCGTCGATGTGTGCCTGATAATGAGTTCAAGAGTGTGCTGTCATTTTGCCATGATCAAGCGTGTGGCGGGCATTTTGGCCCAAGAAAGACAGCCGAGAAGATCTTGCAGTGTGGCTTCTACTGGCCACAACTCTTCAAAGATGCTCATGATTACTGCAAGACTTGCTCCCGGTGCCAACACTTGGGCCGGATATCCAGGAGAAACGAGATGCCGCTCCAACCAATCTTGGTTGTCGAGATTTTCGATATTGGGGGGATTGATTTCATGGGGCCGTTTCCCAGCTCTTTTAGGAACCTGTATATTCTTCTAGCTGTTGATTATGTCTCTGAATGGGTCGAGGCCATACCCAGCCGGACTAACGACAACTAGATTCCTTAAAGAAAACATCTTTTCCCGGTTTGAACATCCCCGCGCGATCATTAGTGACAATGGAACACATTTCTATAATAGGACTTTCGAGGCCTTGATTTGGAAATACTCCATTAATCATAAGCCATCCACGCCCTACCACCCCCAAACATGTGAGCAAGATGAAGTGTCTAATCGGCAAATCAAACAGATTTTGGAGAAAACGGTTTCCAAGGACCGTAAGGATTGGTCTTTAAAACTCACGGATGCCCTTTGGGCATTTCGAACTGCTTATAAGACTGATCTTAGCATGTCTCATTATCGGCTTGTTTACGGAAAGACTTGCTACCTTCCAGTGGAAATCGAGCATCGTGCATTTTGGGCGATCAAGGAGCTGAATCTATCTCTTGATAATGCGGGCAGCCATCGGAAGCTGCAGATCAACGAATTAAACGAGCTTCGGGATGAAGCTTACAAAAACGCGGTTGTCGTTAAGAACCAAATGAAGGTGTTTCACGATAAACACCTTACGCGCAAAACTTTCACACCTGGTCAACAGGTACTTCTTTACGACACCCGGTTACGTTTCCATCCCGGGAAGCTCAGATCTCGCTGGAAAAGACCATATTTTGTGCGGACTATATATCCGCACGGTGCGGTGGATTTGGAAAATCCAGAGAATGGTTCACTATTCAAAGTGAACAGACACAGGTTAAAACCGTTCCTCACCGCTGACCCTTCGGAGGAGCTCCTGATGTTGCAGGAACCGGTTTACATTAACTGATCTTCCTTCGCTTACCACCAAACTTCGGTTATCCAGCCATAAACAGTGGAAACACTATTTCAAATAAGTTTGGGGTATGTATATACCATTTTCCCACTTGTAATTATAAAATAAAAATTAAAAAAATTTAAAAAAAATTCAAATTTTCGGGGGGGTATTTTTGTAAATATACAGAACCATAAATAAAAAAATAAAACAATTTTTGTTAACTCTTTTATTTAATTATTTTTTTGGGGGGCGCTTTTGTATAAATAACCATAACCCCTATAAAAACACTCCGACCCCTCTTCGGCATTTACAGAACCCTAAATTTCACCTTCAGAAAAACCCTAGCCGCTGCTCCAATTTCTGCAGAGAGATCACCTCGATCCGCCGCGCAACCGCCGCCGAAGACGAGATCCGCCGCGCAACCTCCGCACCCTAGGGACGTCACCCTCTGAAATTTTCAGAAGAGGTTTGCAATTCTTTTTCTCTCTCTGTAGATTTCCTACTTTTTGCATTTGCTCTCTGTAATGGCCCCTACCCTGCAATTTGAAAGGGATTTCTCCTAATTGTTTGCGCATAATGTTTACGGTAGTTATTTCGGTGACGAAATCTGAAAGTGCGGATGGAACTTTCTATTATTTAACCATCCGAACGCATTTGCGCTTCCGGATCTTGTTGCACGTTTTTATGAATGTATGGAGGAGGGTTGTCTGGCACAACACGGGTACATTAGATTACTGTGGGGGGATCGGGAAATTTTAATCGACGGGGACTTCATTAACGAAGTCACCTTAATACCACGACTCCCCATTCACAATCAACCCCTCCGATTTGAGGACTACCTACCCTTAATGGGAAATGACTGTTCTAGGGAGCCCAGAAAGGGCATTCAGGCTCGCACGCTTTTTGCGAACGTTTTAACTGTGTGCCGTTGGGCACAAAACAATATTTTCGGAAGTTCGCACAACACAACATTTTTTACACCATCCTTACACATAGTGCACACATTGATGACTCGAAACCCTAGCTATGACATGTGCACTGTGTTGCTTCACTCGATTGGCGCCGGCAAACGGGCGGCCAATTATCCATGCCCAATGTTGATGACACAACTGTGTCGCCATTTCCTTCCTGTTGAGGAATTTGAATTTTATATGCATGGTGGGATTCCTATTCAACCCCTTCTTGAGGGTGTCTCCACATCCTACACACGACTTCATGATTTATGGTCGCGCACCGAGCCGGCCGAGGACGTGATGGCCAAGACCCCTAGCTCGAGCTCCACAGCGAGCGATGAAGAGCTTACCCCCGCTGCGCAAGCGCGCTTGATTCGATGAACCCATAGGGGTAGAAAGAGTGATAGGGATGCTGACTAATTTTGATCAGCGACTAACGAGCATGGAACATGGAATGTCCACCCTACTGGCAAAAGAGGAACGTTCACGATCACGATCGAGGGGATGGGGGACAGATAGAGGTGGGGCTGGGACCAGTGAGGCCGCGTCTAGTAGACGCCGCAGGGAGCAGTGAGGACACTGTTATCAATAAGTTTGGGGAGAGGGTTGATTGTAAATAGTTATCTTTGCATTGCATCTACATATTTTTATTTTTTGTACATATTTGTTTGCATATTTAATTCCGTATCTTATTTTTCTGCATTGCATCTTTATATAAATATAGATATATATATATATATATATATATATATAAATTTAAAAAATATATAAAAATTGAAAAAATTTAAAATTGAAAAAATTGAAAATTTCAATATTGGCCATATTTGACTCAAGTTCAACATGACGGTTGACTAGTTAGGAAAAACTAGATACTAAACTTAGTAAATTAAAAACCCTAAAAATAACATTTCTTAAAATTTAAATGTAGAAAATATACGTACTTGCAGTTTATTTAGAAATAAGCAAATTTTGAGTTCAGTTCTTGGGCTAAGTCGAAATAAGGGAAGAGTATTGAAAGCTTTATTTGAAGTATAAGTCTGAAAAATAATTCTGAACCTTAAGTCCAAATTCTGAAATTGTATACTGTAGCGCCTTGAAAAGTCGTTTTGGTGTTTTCCTGAAAATCGGTGAAAATTCGGTATTTTTCCGAAAACCGTCTTTCTCGTTATTTTGCAATTTAGGACTAATTATACCTAAAATGGATAGGTAATTGCTTGTTTTTAGTAGCTAATGAGTTACTTATGAAATTTTGGTCATTTAAAAAATTTTCCTTATTTTTTCAATTTTTTAATATTATTTTAAGCCAGTAAGAAAATACATTAAATTAGCGATAAATACAAATTTAAATGGGCTAAAATTAAGCTTTAAATCATGTTAATTAAAATCTAGTTGTAACATAAATTTTTAGTATTTTATTTTAAGTTTTAACTAATTTTTAAGATGGAAAACGAAATTTATTGAAATTAAGCTAAAACTTGCAATTTTGGACTTGTAGGGGGTCTTTTTGAAAAAAAAAATTTGTGCACTCTCACACACACATCCTCACATCTCCTTGGCTGTCCCAAACTGCAGAAAATTCCCCCTCTCTCTTTTGTTTTAAAATTCTTTTGTTAAGGATGAATTGAGTTGAATGTATATGTTTAAAATATTGTATGTTGAAGGTATGGTGCTTTGACTTTGAGGGGGGTTGACCATGACTTTTTCCATACACCCACACCACTCCCCTCTCCCTCCTCTGGCCGAAATATGCAGCCCCTCCCCTCTTCATCATTTTTCTTTTCATCTTGTTCAAAAATTCATCAAGTTGCTCCAAAATTCAAGCTAAAACTCACAAATTAAAACCCCATTCTTAATCCCTTTTTTCTTCACCTCTCTTGCTTGGAATCATGGTGCTAGGAGGCCATCATTGAGACAAATTTCTTCTTGCTAGATCCATAGGTTTGAGGTATAATTTCTACTCTTTTAATTTCTTATGGTTAGAATACTTTAATCTAGTTGCTTAGTGTTAGTTTTAGTGTTAATCCTAATCTAGTTTTTTTTAGTTAATGATTGAAAATTAAATTAGGGTTTCTTGAAACCATGTTTTAGTCAATTAAGTGTTTTTAATTAACCTAGTTGTTTACTTAACCAATTTATATGGTTACTTTGCTTAAGTGGCTTCATATTAGGCTAATCTATGTTAAAGTTGTGTGAAATTTTCATTAAGGTTGCTAATTATCAAAATCAAGAAAAGGTTTGTGTATGGAATGTGGGTTTTGATGCATGGTAAAGGGGTTAATTTAATTGTAGTGGCTTTCTAATGGTTTAATTTGGATATTTGTGTGATAATATGTGCACTTTGTCGCAAATTGTCGATGTTTGCACCAAATTTGCAAACTTCTAGCTTGCTAGGTTTTTATTATATTATTGTGGCGAATTAATTACGGTATCTAGATTATATTGTTGGCTTATCCTATGACATTTAGGATGTGTGAGTGCGGATTTTTGGGTAATCGGGTTTTAGTTTTTCCGGGCGACCAAATCGACGATTTTTGCAGTTTTTGCGATTTTCGCGTGTGTTCCGCGCACCTTGTGCACGTTGTACCTAGCTTGTGAACGTTAGTATTTTCGTTTGGGTTTTGCGTCATTCTTGATATGTAACCTTATGTTTGGTATTGATGTAAATTCCAGGTTCGGTCGCGGAGACGTCAGACGCGGCTCGAAAGGGGAAAGCGGTGATTGGACACAGCTAGCTAGGGATTCCGGTGAGTAGATGTAACATCTACGGGGGACTATCGTTGGATGGCGCAAGCCGCCCGATAGTTTTAGTAACTTAAAAGATTCTTAGTGATGTTAGTAATTAGGGGTGTAATAATTATATGATTATTTGCTGCATCCATGCCTTATATTGACATACATATGCGAACCCTTTTTATAGGACACCTGCACCATTGCCAGGGTTTTTATATGCAGCACGAGCACTATTCATGCTTACACACACGCCCTGGTAATTGCCATGCCACCACACTAGATAACCTATAATTTGAAACCTTTTACTAATTGATGTTTAAACCTGTGCTATTGCCTTTAATTCCTTAAAATGAAATCGTAGGATTGCTATTCATGTGCATGTACCTCATCATATTATTTGTTCATGCCTAGTCTATTAATCATACATCGTAGCTTAATTATTGATACCATATGCATTCATCACCATTGATATATGCACTTATGAGGATTTCTTGAGATTTTATGATATTTCTGGATTTCGAGGGAAAGCCGCAAATATTTCTAAACTTATTATGTTTTTAAAATATGTAATTGCGGTTTTCTAGTGATGTAAAGTGTCGTCCACCATGAGTTTGCTGTGGTTTTCGAGATCCGTGTCGAGGAGTGGAGGAACCGTCACGGGTATATGGTGGGCCCGATATGGTACCCCGGGGCAAGATGAATGTGGTGTTGACGTTGAGCCTGGCAGGGGACGGATTACCTACCGGTGACTGTTTGGCACGGTGGATATCCAGAGGATACCGACCATGGCCGCGAGATGATGAGATTTTGATATTGAGCTGGGTCAGCTGGATGGCTGAGGCCAGAGATACTATGACATGGATATATGAGATTTGTGATAGTTTTGAGGTGTCGTTGCTGGACACAGGTTTTTGTTGATTCTATTGGTATTGTGCTGGTATTTCAAAAGAGATTCTTAAATGGAAAAACATGATTTCTTATACTTACACATTCAGATCACGAGTTGATTCGCATTGCATTCATACCTGCTAGTATATTCATATTGCATACCTACCTGCCATTATGTCCTGCCATACCTGTATTATAGATGCTAGGATGCTTGTGTGCATGCATTCGATAGCCTGTGTAGATGTTATTTATTACTCACGAGTTGGCAACTCACCCCCGTTGTGCCACAGCCTTTTTCAGGTCCGCTCCGTCAGTACAGTAGCGGCGGGCGCACTTGCTTCTTTTGCCTGGACTCGAGATTTTGCTCTTAGGTGGGTTATATCATTATTTTTATACCACCTTGTATATTCTTTGTATCTAGTGTACTCCATCTACTGTTTCTATCAGTATTGTTGTATATTGACCTAGAGATGAGACTGTGAGATTTGTGGACTTTTTATGCTGTATTTTGGGGTCGAGCTCACTTGAGTCGACGTGCTGTTTTCTCATGCTCCTTTATTATTATTTTGCATGTTGTTGTTTTAAATTGCGTGGGATTTGTGACCGCCTTGTGGCGAAGAGCTAGCTCCCGCTTGGGGATGCCTTATTTGTTGGATTCATATATATTCTTGTTGTACCCATTTTGGGGGCTAGTATTTACAAAGGAGACTCTGCCGAAATTTTCGTAAAAATTTGCATTGTTTTTAAAAAAGGTTTTTATGTGACTTATTGATAAACTCGTTTTCAATTGATTGGGTTCTCTTCACTCTTTTGCTTATTTGGTTTTGGTTTCTGGGCTTTGGCTTACTTATTTTACGGACGCCTTGAGACGTTTCGTAAACTTAAGTGCCAGTCACATTCCGTACCCTGCGGGTCGTGACAAAATTGGTATCAGAGCGATAGGTTTTACCTTTTTGAGTGTAGGATGACCCTTGGTAGATGGAGTAAGTGACTTAAGTAAGGTAACGTAGCGTGTGTATGTCCGCGGCATACTTGCGATACGGTACTCCGCCTAAGTGACTTTAGGATATACTTGCTTGAAAATTCCTTCTTCAATTCCGTGTATCCTATGATCCTATTGCATTGTTCTTACTATCCATTTTCCTGTAACAGCCACTATGCCGCCGAAGGCTACGAGGGCACAGAGGGCTGCCGCCCGAGACGAGATTCGAGCTGGCTCATCCGAGACTAGGACTGAGCAGGGTGGTATGCCTACGCCGCAGGGACAGACCGATCCACCTTCCCCAGGCCGTATGGATAGGCTCGAGACTGGTATGGAGGAGTTGCGACAGATGATGGGGAGTATGCAGGAGCTACGTCAGATGGTAGGATCCCTAGTTGCAGCCAGTCGTACACCGAGGCCGGATGACGTACCTACTACAGCACAGACGACTATGATACCTGCTCCTACTACTACCACCGTGGCCATTCCGGTTTCACTACAGGATTTCATGAGGCTGAAACCTCCAGTATTCACCGGCACCGAGGCAGCGGAGGACCCACAGACGTTCCTTGACAGTTTAGCCAGGATCTGCCGTTCGCTGAGATGTTCGGATGATTGATGGGTAGAGCTTGCGAGTTTCCGACTAGAGGGTCTCGCGCAGACATGGTGGGAGTCAGTCTTGAGAGGTCGAGCTGCAGGTCTACCGCCTATGACTTGGGCCGAGTTTACAGCGGTCTTTCTAGCTCGTTTCCTCCCAGAGAGCGTTCGTGACGCCAGAGCTCGTAGCTTCGAGGCCTTAGTCAAGACACCTGGGATGACGGTGTCTGAGTATGACATCCAGTTTACGCAGTTATCCCGATATGCTCCGTATTTGGTGGATACCGAAGAGAAGATGGTGAAGAGGTTCATACAGGGACTTGATGCCCAGCTATATCTTGCCATTGGCGCCCAGCACTACGACACTTATTCAGCTGCTATGGATACGGCATTACGGATGGAGGCACGCATATCACAGACTTCGGCCGTTTCTGGGCCGAAGAGGATTCGCACTGATGTACCGTCTCAGAGGCAGCGCGCCAGATTCTTTCCGAGAGATAGGCCTGGCAGAGGATTTGGACGGGGACAGTTATATGGTTCCTATCCCCAGGGACAGCAGCCGTCGCCAGGGTGTTTTGGGTGCGGGAGTCCGCACCATCTTGTCAGAGACTGTCCGGCGAGACGACAGGGAGCAGCGAAAGTTCCGCATGTGACCCTACCACCATCACCACCCCCTCCTCAGAGAGCCCTACTTCCTACCACAGGCGATGCTCCACGCCAGTTAGGTGCACCCAGAGGCCGTGGACGCGGCGGTCCTGTTCAGAGAGGACGAGGAGGCAGAGGCCGAGGTCGAGGTCAGCCCGCTATCGGTGGAGGACAAGCCCGAGTATTTTCTTTGACACCGCAGGATGCGCAGGCATCCAATGCCGTTGTGACATATACCTTGCCAGTTTGCTCTTTCGACGCATGGGTATTATTTGACCCAGGTTCCACACATTCGTACGTCTCTACACACTTTGCACAGATGTTGGGCCGTGAGTCATCGTCGTTAGATCATCCGCTTGTTGTTAGTACTCCGGTAGGCGAGTCGTTTGTCGCTCGTTTTGTTTTTCGTTTGTGTTCCGTTCATATCGGGGAGAGGGATTCATCGGTTGATTTGATTCTCCTCGATATGTTGGACTTTGATGTGCTTCTGGGCATGGATTGGCTAGCCACTTGTTATGCTTCGGTGGACTGCCGTGAGAAGGCAGTCAGATTTAGCTTTCCGGGAGAGCCAGTCCTTGTTATTCAGGGAGACCGCAGCGTCACCCTTCCCAGCTTGATTTTGTCTCTTCGCGCTGGTCAGCTCTTGCGGAAGGGATGTCAGGGATTCTTAGCGTATATTTGTGATACTCGAGCTGCAGAGGTTCCGTTGGACCGGGTCACGGTTGTTTGTGAGTTCCCTGATGTTTTCCCTGATGAGCTACCTGGGCTACCACCTGAGCGCGATGTTGAGTTCTGCATTGATTTGATTCCCGGCTCGGGGCCTATTTCTATACCGCCTTATCGGATGGCCCCGGCAGAGCTTCGAGAGCTGAAGGATCAGTTGCAGGATTTGTTAGATAAGGGGCTTATTCGACCTAGTGTTTCTCCGTGGGGTGCTCCGGTCCTGTTTGTCAAGAAGAAGGATGGAAGTTTGCGCTTATGTATCGACTACCGCCAACTGAACAAGGTTACCGTGCGGAACAGATATCCGTTGCCGCGCATTGATGATCTGTTCGACCAGCTTCAGGGTGCGGGGTATTTTTCGAGGATCGACTTGCGATCAGGATACCATCAGCTGCGAGTTCGACAGGAGGATATACCGAGGACAGCTTTCCGCACGCGCTACGGCCACTACGAGTTTTTGGTGATGTCGTTCGGACTCACCAACGCCCCAGCAGCATTCATGGATTTGATGAACCGTACATTCAGGCCGTATCTTGACTTGTTCATCATCGTGTTTATCGACGATATCTTGGTGTACTCCCGGAGCAGAGAGGAGCACGAGCAGCACTTGCAGATTACGTTACAGACTCTTAGGGAGCACCAGCTGTTCGCAAAGTTCTCCAAGTGTGCATTCTGGCTGGACAGCGTCGAATTCTTAGGTCACGTGGTTACGAGAGACGGCATTTGTGTGGACCCGAAGAAGATTGAGGCTGTTCAGCAGTGGCCCCGACCTACATCAATTACTGAGATCCGTAGTTTTCTAGACCTGGCGGGCTACTACAGGCGTTTTGTTCAGGATTTCTCCCGTATAGGTGCACCTTTGACCGGTTTGACCCGGAAGGGAGTTCCTTTCGTTTGGACAGAGGAGTGCGAGCGCAGTTTTCAGCAACTACGGACTCGTTTGACTACGGCGCCGGTATTATCTTTGCCTTCGGGATCAGGCGGATTTGTGGTCTACTATAATGCTTCGCGAGTGGGATTAGGGTGCGTACTGATGCAGCATGGCCGGGTGATCGCTTATTCTTCTCGGCAGTTGAAGAAGCATGAACAGAACTACCCTACTCATGATTTGGAGATGGCTGCAGTGGTCTTTGCACTGAAGATTTGGCGACATTACCTATACGGTGAGTCGTGTCAGATATTCACTGATCACAAGAGCTTAAAGTACATATTTCAGCAGCGAGACCTGAACCTCAGACAGCATCGTTGGATGGAGTTGGTGAAAGACTACGACTGCGAGATCTTATATCACCCAGGCAAGGCGAATGTGGTGGCAGATGCGTTGAGTAGGAGGCCCGGGGGTAGTCTATCCTATTTGCGCGCAGTGCAGAGGCAGTCGTCGGCAGATTGGCAGATTTTATGCGACAGCCGAGTTGAGTTCGAGTTCACTCAGACAGGGGGACAACTCGCGCATGTTCGTGCACGCCCACAGTTGCTTGACCGTATATATGAGGAACAGCGCAGTGACGACCGTTGCTCGGAGATCATGGCACAGATAGGACAGGGCAGATTTTCCGAGTTCGTGATTGACGATCAGGGGATTTTACGCTATGGATCTAGACTGTGCGTACCAGATGCTGATGGATTGCGGCGCGACATTCTTGAGGAGGCACACCGATCAGTGTATAGTGTCCACCCCGGTTCCACCAAGATGTACAACGATATGAGAGAGACCTACTGGTGGGACGGGATGAAGAGGGACATTGCGGAGTTTGTATCGAGATGCCTGACTTGTCAGCAAGTCAAGGCCGAGCACCAGAGGCCCGCAGGAGAGCTGCAGCCGTTACCCATTCCGGAGTGGAAATGGGAGCAGATTTCGATGGACTTCGTTGTGGGTCTACCCAGGACCAGTCGAGGGTACGACTCCATCTGGGTGATCGTGGATAGATTGACGAAAGCGGCTCACTTCCTACCAGTGAAGACCACTTTCAGCTTCGCTCAGTATGCTCAGCTCTACATTGACGAGATCGTGCGACTACATGGCGTACCGACTTGTATCGTGTCAGATCGAGGCACTCAGTTTACCAGCCGACTATGGCAGAGACTCCAGGAGGCTTTGGGCACTCGTTTGAGCTTCAGCACAGCATTTCATCCGCAGACCGACGGACAGTCAGAGCGGACCATTCAGACTCTCGAGGACATGCTCAGAGCGTGCGTTTTAGACTTCGGCGGTAGCTGGGATCGTTATTTACCTCTAGTGGAGTTCTTCTACAACAACAGCTTCCAGGATACTATTCAGATGGCACCTTTCGAGGCATTGTATGGGAGGAGATGCAGATCGCCCGTCTGTTGGACAGAGCTCAGCGAGAGCAGTATTTTGGGGCCGCAGCTTGTTGAGGAGACGACAACGAAGATTCAGTTGATTCGAGACCGGATGAGGGCAGCTCAGAGCAGACAGAAATCCTATGCAGACAGGCGCCGTCGCAGATTGGAGTTCGCAGTTGGCGACCATGTTTTTCTGAAAGTCTCTCCGATGAAGGGCGTGATGCGTTTTGGGCAAAAGGGGAAGCTTAGCCCTAGATTCGTAGGTCCCTTCGAGATCCTGGAGCGTGTCGGCGCTGTTGCATATCGTTTGGCTCTTCCATCCAGCTTTCCCGATGTTCATCCCGTCTTCCATGTTTCGATGCTCCGCAAGTACCTTCACGACCCTTCGCATGCGATTCAGCACCCGACAGTCCAGCTAGAGCGCGACCTTTCTTTTGCAGAGCAGCCGGTGGCCATCCTGGATCGGCAGGTGAAGAAGTTGAGATCGAAGATTATACCAACCGTCAAGGTCCTTTGGCGTAGCCCGAGCAGCGAGGAGGTTACCTGGGAGACCGAGGGCGAGATGAGGAAGAAATATCCCCATCTCTTTGAAGGTACGAGTAGTTATATTTTTAAATTCGGGGACCGAATTTCTTTAAGGGGGGAAGATTGTAGCGCCTTGAAAAGTCGTTTTGGTGTTTTCCTGAAAATCGGTAAAAATTTTGTATTTTTCCGAAAACCGTCTTTCTCGTTATTTTGCAGTTTAGGACTAATTATACCTAAAATGGATAGGTAATTGCTTGTTTTTAGTATCTAATGAGTTACTTATGAAATTTTGGTCATTTAAAAAAATTTCCCTATTTTTTCAATTTTTTAATATTATTTTAAGCCGGTAAGAAAATACATTAAATTAGCGATAAATATAAATTTAAATGGGCTAAAATTAAGCTTTAAAATCATGTTAATTAAAATCTAGTTGTAACATAAATTTTTAGTATTTTATTTTAAGTTTTAACTAATTTTTAAGATGGAAAACGAAATTTATTGAAATTAAGCTTAAACTTGCAATTTTGGACTTGTAGGGGGTCTTTTTGCAAAAAAAAATTTGTGCACTCTCACACACACATCCTCACATCTCCTTGGCTGTCCCAAACTGCAGAAAATTCCCCCTCTCTCTTTTGTTTTAAAATTCTTTTGTTAAGGATGAATTGAGTTGAATGTATATGTTTAAAATATTGTATGTTGAAGGTATGGTGCTTTTGACTTTGAGGGTGGTTGACCATGACTTTTTCCATTCACCCACACCACTCCCCTCTCCCTCCTCTGGCCGAAATATGCAGCCCCTCCCCTCTTCATCATTTTTCTTTTCATCTTGTTCAAAAATTCATCAAGTTGCTCCAAAATTCAAGCTAAAACTCACAAATTAAAACCCCATTCTTCATCCCTTTTTCCTTCATCTCTCTTGCTTGGAATCATGGTGCTAGGAGGCCATCATTGAGGCAAATTTCTTCTTGCTAGATCCATAGGTTTGAGGTATAATTTCTACTCTTTTAATTTCTTATGGTTAGAATACTTTAATCTAGTTGCTTAGTGTTAATTTTAGTGTTAATCCTAATCTAGTTTTTTTTAGTTAATGATTGAAAATTAAACTAGGGTTTCTTGAAACTATGTTTTAGTCAATTAAGTCTTTTTAATTAACCTAGTTGTTTACTTAACCAATTTATATGGTTGCTTTGCTTAAGTGGCTTCATATTAGGCTAATCTATGTTAAAGTTGTGTGAAATTTTCATTAAGGTTGCTAATTATCAAAATCAAGAAAAGGTTTGTGTATGGAATGTGGGTTTTGATGCATGGTAAAGGGGTTAATTTAATTGTAGTGGCTTTCTAATGGTTTAATTTGGATATTTGTGTGATAATATGTGCACTTTGTCGCAAATTGTCGATGTTTGCACCAAATTTGCAAACTTCTAGCTTGCTAGGTTTTTATTATATTATTGTAGCGAATTAATTACGGTATCTAGATTATATTGTTGGCTTATCCTATGACATTTAGGATGTGTGAGTGCGGATTTTTGGGTAATCGGGTTTTAGTTTTTCCGGGCGACCAAATCGACGATTTTTGCAGTTTTTGCGATTTTCGCGTGTGTTCCGCGCACCTTGTGCACGTTGTACCTAGCTTGTGAACATTAGTATTTTTGTTTGGGTTTTGCGTCATTCTTGATATGTAACCTTATGTTTGGTATTGATGTAAATTCCAGGTTCGGTCGTGGAGACGTCAGACGCGGCTCGAAAAGGGAAAGCGGTGATTGGACACAGCTAGCTAGGGATTCCGGTGAGTAGATGTAACATCTACGGGGGACTATCGTTGGATGGCGCAAGCCGCCCGATAGTTTTAGTAACTTAAAAGATTCTTAGTGATGTTAGTAATTAGGGGTGTAATACTTATATGATTATTTGCTGCATCCATGCCTTATATTGACATACATATGCGAACCCTTTTTATAGGACACCTGCACCATTGCCAGGGTTTTTATATACAGCACGAGCACTATTCATGCTTACACACACGCCCTGGTAATTGCCATGCCACCACACTAGATAACCTATAATTTGAAACCTTTTACTAATTGATGTTTAAACCTGTGCTATTGCCTTTAATTCCTTAAAATGAAATCGTAGGATTGCTATTCATATGCATGTACCTCATCATATTATTTGTTCATGCCTAGTCTATTAATCATACATCATAGCTTAATTATTGATACCATATGCATTCATCACCATTGATATATGCACTTATGAGGATTTCTTGAGATTTTATGATATTTCTGGATTTCGGGGGAAAGCCGCAAAAATTTCTAAACTTATTATGTTTTTAAAATATGTAATTGTGGTTTTCTAGTGATGTAAAGTGTCGTCCACCATGAGTTTGCTGTGGTTTTCGAGATCCGTGTCGAGGAGTGGAGGAACCGTCACGGGTATATGGTAGGCCCGGTATGGTACCCCAGGGCAAGATGAATGTGGTGTTGACGTTGAGCCTGGCAGGGGACGGATTACCTACCGGTGACTGTTTGGCACGGTGGATATCCAGAGGATACCGACCGTGGCCGCGAGATGATGAGATTTTGATATTGAGCTGGGTCAGCCGGATGGCTGAGGCCAGAGATACTATGACATGGATATATGAGATTTGTGATAGTTTTGAGGTGTCGTTGCTGGACACAGGTTCTTGTTGATTCTATTGGTATTGTGCTGGTATTTCAAAAGAGATTCTTAAAGGGAAAAACATGATTTCTTATACTTACACATTCAGATCACGAGTTGATTCGCATTGCATTCATACCTGCTAGTATATTCATATTGCATACCTACCTGCCATTATGTCCTGCCATACCTGTATTATAGATGCTAGGATGCTTGTGTGCATGCATTCGATAGCCTGTGTAGATGTTATTTATTACTCACGAGTTGGTAACTCACCCCCGTTGTGCCACAGCCTTTTTCAGGTCCGCTCCGTCAGTACAGTAGCGGCGGGCGCACTTGCTTCTTTTGCCTGGACTCGAGGTTTTGCTCTTAGGTGGGTTATATCATTATTTTTGTACCACCTTGTATATTCTTTGTATCTAGTGTACTCCATCTACTGTTTCTATCAGTATTGTTGTATATTGACCTAGAGATGAGACTGTGAGATTTGTGGACTTTTTATGCTGTATTTTGGGGTCGAGCTCACTTGAGTCGACGTGCTGTTTTCTCATGCTCCTTTATTATTATTTTGCATGTCGTTGTTTTAAATTGCGTGGGATTTGTGACCGCCTTGTGGCAAAGAGCTAGCTCCCGCTTGGGGATGCCTTATTTGTTGGATTCATATATATTCTTGTTGTACCCATTTTGGGGGCCAGTATTTACAAAGGAGACTCTGCCGAAATTTTCGGAAAAATTTGCATTGTTTTTAAAAAAGGTTTTTATGTGACTTATTGATAAACTCGTTTTCAATTGATTGGGTTCTCTTCACTCTTTTGCTTATTTGGTTTTGGTTTCTGGGCTTTGGCTTACTTATTTTACGGACGCCTTGAGACGTTTCGTAAACTTAAGTGCCAGTCACGTTCCGTACCCTGCGGGTCGTGACATGTACCCTACTATACGCACTTACACACATCTTGAAACTTGGGATAGTAGATGATACCTTGAAATGCTCTTGTCTAAAAGCCTTAGTATGAAGGAAAATAAAATATAAGTGGTGAAGAAAGAAAAGAAAAAAAATGAACATTGGTTTTGTAATTACTTAAGGCAGCATAAAATATATATATATATATATAGCGAGGGTGCTTTATCACCTAGTGCCTTAGACCAACTGGTTTGGGAGTCACTGCTAAGCCTTAGGTGTTGCAAGACGAGGAATTACGCCTAAATGCGCAAGCACATTTTGTAATCGGTCGTTTAGTATTTCAAGAAGTATTAACGGTCGCATGAAGGATGTGTGATCAATTCATCTAGAATTCACCAATTAAAAAGTATTTTGGAAGATAGACAAGAGTATGATAGCTTGAATTGAATTTCTAAGTGTAGGGGTGATAATTACACACACGTAGGGATATGTGATTGGAATTTGGAGGAGAGATAGGAATAAAAGATAGGGCTTATATCTTCAGTAGAGAAGATAAAAATTCCTGAGTTAAGATTGCGCTTTAGAAGGAAAACTCAGGAGATGCTGAAAGCTTTATAAACTGGCAAAACGTATATAATCTTAAGTTAAATGAAAAGGAAGTGTGAAAAATGCGGGTTGATGATTTCTAAGTTGAAAATAATAGAATTTCTTACTAGAATACTGGATTGAAGAATTAGAGTCAATGGCCAAATTGATCGGATTTTGTGGGTAGTATCCTCTGAAAATCCTAAGGAGACAACACTCCTCCTACTAGGGACACCTAGAGGTTTAACGGCTTGTTGCACGAGCTCAGTGTAATCACGTTCCCTGCGAAAGTGGGGTTCAGACTTTTTGAGAATAAAATTGGCTTTGATCGGGACGAGCAAATGATAAGTTTGGGGGTATTTGTTCATATCAGATTCTTGCATTTTTATATCGCTCATTCTTGATCACATTGCAAATAGGTAGGTACTTTTGATCCGTGTTTGCTGAATAATTGCATGTTACAGGTTCTCAGCTCTTTACAGTGAAATTCATGAAAAGTCTCAACAAATGCGGGACTACGACCAACACCAGATAAATACCGATCTCCGCGCACTATCCGTATGATGCCGCCTACTAGTTCAAGAGACAAAATGGCAAATCATTGGTCACTTCAATGCACATAGCACAAGGGCAGCACAAGATCCAAGACTTCAACGCGGAGCTCAAGGCAAAAGTCCACATCATTTTGCACTGCTGAAAATCTGGAAGAAAACTGAAGATAGTCTGAGAAACCAAGTGTACAAATCAGAAGAGAACAGCAACATGAAGAAACCCAGAAAAAATGAGAAGTCAAATCCACCAAACGGCCGCGGAACCGCGGCCAAAAGGCACTTCTGCTGCGGAACCGCGGCCGCGTCTGAACAGTGTCGGTTGCGTCAAAGCAGCGTTGACTCGGCTCTCTTGGGGTAGTTTTGTAATCTCGTATTTGGCTCAAATTGTAAACCTAGGGTTTCACTTTCCTGTCTATAAATAGCAGAGCTCAAAGCCAAACTAGTGTACTTTTTCATTATTAGAATTAGAATTTAATTATGTAGTTTTTCTTTCTCCATTAAAAATTGTAGTGAGTTTTTGAGTGGTGATAAATAAAAAAGAGAGTTCTTTTTATCTTGCATGTCTTTTATTATATTGCTCGTAATTTTTCATTTGCTAATTTAGTCGTATTATTTTATTGTTATTTTTTCTCTTGTTTTTCTTTCTCAATTTTTTTTATCCTTTACAACGATGATGCTTGAGTAAGATCCTTGCCAAGGTGAGATCTCAAATAGCTAGTTGTAATTCTTCTTAACCTCATTTCTTTCTACCTTCCTTCTTGTTTTTATCTTTTTAATGGGTGAGTAATTTCTCACTTGTTAGCGCAGGAGAAGGAAAGTTTGAGAGAAGGAAATCTTTCACACTCTTTTCTTTGCCCAACACCTTAATTCGGACTCCCTTTAATTGAACCATAATCCGCTCACTACGGCACCCTATCCTACATGATAGCTGTGATTCCCTAGTAAGACCGGTTGTGGTTGAATTAATTAGAGGTTAGGGCTAAGAGCCAAGAACGGACTAATAAGGACCAAAAGGAAGAAACTAAGTATGGAAAGCCTAGCTTATACTTGCAAATTCCTTCCTAGTCTGCTAATCCCCGTTGTTGCCGATTTCCGTAACACCGATATTAAGAAGGGCGTTGAAAGAAGTGAGAAATTCCTAACTCGAACTAACCTAATCCTAACCCTAGCAAGATCTTTTATCATCCTTTATCTCGTTTCTTAAAACAAATCAACAAATCTAGACATATTTGGATTTAACTCGTTAAAACATAATGAAAAAGATTCCATCTCCCTGTGGATTGACCCGTACTCAACCGGCTAGCTACCAAGCAAAACCGTCTTGATTGCGGTAATTAAAATTAAGCACGCAGAAAATCAGACCAATCAACACCTTTTGTGGCTTGACAGGTTGGTCCTTCTCTTGCCGAACCTTCATTTTCTTTGGTTGGCAGGAGTAGTCTTGGTTAACCACAGAATCTTGGACCCTTCGCCAGACCCTGTGAATTTTGGAGGACAGCCACTGAGGGGGTTGTTCTAGCTCTACCTTTGTAACATTTTCCACAGGTGGAGGAGATTTTTTCAGCACGGCAGTCGGAGAGTTCTTGCGGACCCTCTTGAGTGGTTCAAAGCTGTTCCCAGTTGGAACAGCAGCGTCGACTTCCATCGTTGGAGCCGGCGGGGTAAGTCCAGATGGGGAATTGCCCCCAGCTTTCATCACTCGGCGCCAGTGGCGACGTCGAGCATGCCTTGCAGACGGTATTGATTCGGCTATGGGGGTGGCTCCCTCATGCCCCCTATCCTGGTGAAGGGTTGCCGTTGGTGTCAGCCTATTGAAAACTGACATCCGTTGAGTGGGGATGGCCAACATGTCGAAGGCAGACTTCCGAGCAGGGGAAGCAGCCTTTGTGACTTCGCCTGAAGCGGGAGTTGGAACGATCCGTCTTGCGAAGACCGACCCCTTAGCAGGAGAAGCCGCTTTGGCGACTTCAGGAGCAAGAATGGCTATTCGTTTTAGGATAACCCCCTCAGGTATCACGGGCTTCTTCACGGGCCCATTGGAGTTTTGGCCCAGTCTGTTAAAGACTCAAGAGTTGGATTTGGGCGACCCATTGAGAGGGGCCGCGGTAGTTGTAATCCGATCAAAGACTGACTTCTTCGGAGCTTCTTGCAACGGCAGTGGGGCGTTGAAGCTCATGGGTGGGAGCATGGTCCCAAAGAACGGCCCAGTGGTGGCTTGCGTCACCTGTTCCACTGGCATCGTGAAAACGGAGGCCGCTTGAGGCCCATAGGTCACTCCTCCAGCAAGAACGGGGTGGGAGTTATTGTCGTTGTTGCAGTTGGTGCAGTTGAAAGTCATTGATCTTATCTTTTCTACATGGAGCAAGAAACCAAATCTTAGTATCTCGAATCCAGGGGCAACCATAGAAAACCGTGATTCGTTCGTGAAACACGACATACGAAGTGTGGAGTGGAAAGAGGAAAAGGTCCCACTGGGCGTGCCAGAATCTGTTCTCCGCCGAAAGACGCGAACGGGACGTTGAGACGTCAGGCCTGAATTTTGGAGGCAGATGTTATTTGGTTTTATCCGTGCACCTCTCCGAAGATGCCAAGTTGATTTATGGCACCGTATATCAGAGGTTTAGACGGATGCGGCCGTTGTAGCAGACTTCGTCAGATTCCCCCTCATTTGAGGGGTTTTTGATTGTGGGGACGCTCTTCCCTGTAGGCGCAAGCCCCTGCAGTTAATTACGCTACAGTATCGCGGTAACCACTTTCTCTTCTCCAGATGGTCACTTCGTGTCGTGTATGTTTGTTTTATTTTTGGTTGCCCGTGGATTGTATACGAAGACTAATTTATGTTGTCGCCCGTAGGGCGTAGATTAGTCCAAATCCGTATTTTCTTAGATTTGGGTTTTGGGTTGGGCTTAAGGATTGTTAATCTCATTTGAGACTAAGATCAACTTAAACGTTTGTTAAGGATACGTTAGTCTAATTTTAGACTAAGATCAACTTAACCATTTGTTAAGGATGCGTTAGTCTAATTTTAGACTTAGATCAACTTAACCATTTGTTAAGGATACGTTAGACTAATTTTAGACTAAGATCTACTTAACAGGATCATTTAGATCCAACAAAAGAGCATTTGGACTCTATTGTTTTAGTTTAGAGACATTGCGGTCTATAAGTTTAAGGACATCATAGTCCATGGAGTTTAAAGACGTCATAGTCTGTAAAGTTTAAAGACATCATAGTTTATGAGTTTAAGGACCTCACAGTCCATGGTAATTTAGAGACATCATAGTCTGCAAAGTTTAAGAACATCATATTCCATGAATTTAAGGACCCCACAGTCCGTGGAATGTCTGGTTGTCGGGACCCGTCACCTCTCTGAAGACGTTGAAGGATTACAATGACAAATATCAGAGGAGTGAAGAGATGTACTCTTGAACCAATATTGGTTGGGAGATCTGTAGTCCAATTTAGGACTAAGATCAAAGATTTATGAGCATATGGGCTCAATTAATCTGAATTAAAGATCTGTGGCCAACTTGGGCTTGGCCCATTCAATTAAAATGTTGGACATTTAATTAGGCTCAGTCCTTTTTTTCATTTAACAATGCTGAGCATTGGTTTGGATTCTGACAACAGTTTTTGTCTTTTATTGAGTGCTGAGCACTCATTATAGCCCTGGGGCTTTTATTTAAAGAACACTTTGTGTTCCCTCAGCGCACACGTGAGGAGCACGTGGCGCGCTTGGCGCTGTGCGCCAGTCAATGAGCGCAGGGCACTTCTTGTGAAACAGCGCACACGTGAGGAGCACGTGGCGCGCTTGGCGCTGTGCGCCAGTCAATGAGCGCAGGGCGCTTCTTGTGAAATAGCACACACGTGAGGAGCACATGGCGCGCTTGGCGCTGTGCGCCAGTCAATGAGCGCAGGGCGCTTCTTGTGAAATAGCGCACACGTGAGGAGCACGTGGCGCACTTGGCGCTGTGCGCCAGACTTTGGAGCGCTGAGGTGCTTCTTTAAACTTGAGCGCTAAGGCTCTGCAGCGCTGTGCGCTAGATTTGGAGCGCTAAGGTGCTCTTTTTAATTGGAGCGCTAAGGCTCTTTTTAGGCAGCTTTGCGCTCTGAGAATTAAATTTTCTCTTATACGAGACTTTGTCTCATGGATCTAAGAACAAAGTTCTTATTTGATAGGAGATATTTCAATCTCTTATATTTTTGGTGAAAGACTTTGCCTTTATGGATCTGTGATCCTAAGAGAATTAAATTATTCTCCCCCTTTTTATAATGAGATGTTATGATCTCTTTATGAAAGACATTTTCCTTATAGATCTATGATCTAGTATAAGAACTAAGTTCTTTTTCTGATGAGATGCTTTGATCTCTTTATTTTACCTTGAAGAAATTCTTCTTCTGCCGAGAGCTTGCTCTTCTCTTTGAACTTTCTCAAAATTTGTAGAGGGGTTCCTCTCTATCAGACTTGAAGTCTTGGGGCCTTTATATAGGGTAGACTGATTTGTTGAATCAGTTGAAGAGATCTTTTCTCTAATTGATTTGGGGATATTTCCCACCGTTGGATATTTGATCCTAGGGCTTCTGTTTTACAGAAGGCAATCTTCTTGTTTTTAACAAGATTGGGAAATTTTTTCCCATACAGAATTTATTCTGTACTTTGGTGATTTTTAATCACCATTGGATTATTGATCCAACGGTGCTCTGATTTTCAGAGCATAATATTTCCTGTTTGGAAAGATTCTGAGAAATATTTTCTTAACAGAATTATATTCTGGTCAATTGATAATTTTTAATCATGTTCGTTAGATCTTTGATCCAAAGGCCAAGAACATTTTGTTCTATCGCTAGCGCTCACGTACTTTGCACGTGGTGCGCTGCTTAGAGTGCAGCGCTCTTAGCGCTCACGTGCTTTGGACATGGTGCGCTGTTTAGAATGCAGCGCTCATGTGCTTTGCATGTGAGCGCTGTCTCAGAGTGTTTGACTCTCAGCGCTGGCACTGCTATGAAGCGCTGCTGTATTTCAAATTTTAAAATTTGAACAGAGCTTTGCTCTGATTGGGGAAATAAAGACGGGTTTCCAGCATGCAGGTCGATTCGGATGCAAATACAGATATCAATTACATTATTCGCACCCAAAACACAATAAATCAAGAAATAACTATAAATAAAGAAATACCCAAAACAGAACTGGTCTAAATGAACTAAGGTGTACAAGCACCTGCAGAAAATATACAGGCATGCACACAGGAGAGCTAGTTAGTAAAGTATTCTTCTCTTTTAAGATTTTATTATTCTAAAAGGTGTAAGAAATTGAAGGAGAAAAAAAGTACATTTACCAAAGACGAAAGGAAAACGAGGAAGAGCATTGGAAGAATTGCCTTAACCATAATGTCTGAAGACAATAAACAGAGAATTAAAATGTTGTGGTGAGCTAAATCACAAGCAATGGACGCTATATATAAGCTTTATATCACTCTTAATTAGTGATTGTTGAAAGTAAAAACAAAACGATGTGACTTTAAAGATAGTCTCGCATTGAAAACAACAAAAGAAATACATGGGCATAAGATATAAGATGGGCCAAAGCTTAACAAGGCTTGAGTCTTATTGTTGGAATCCACTTATATATTACAAATACTGTGCAACTTTGAATGGTGTTATATGTATCTTTCAGTGTACTTCTTAAAAAGTAATGGTGTTTAATGTTATTTTTTATTTTTATGCCTTAAACGATCTTATCGGCTTACTTTTGCATTTTGCAGTGTTGCCGTTTCGCTACTAATTACAATAGATTTCCTAGAACATTTGATGTGTATGGCAATAAATCGCTTTTTCTCTCCTTGCTGACGTGCATATATGAACACATGCCAAGTACGTATAAGTTCTAAACAGTGAAATAGAAGAATACATAGCACGGCTGGAAACTATCGCGGTTGGCATGCTAAATGATTCGGGGTTCCACGGGCCCACATTATCCGAGGATTTAAGCAATGAAATGTGCCGATTCGGAGGTACTGAGCTCCATGCTGTTGCTGCTTTTATAAGGGCGTTGCTTCACAAGAAGTGATTAAGGCATGAAGTGTTTTGCCAAATCTCTCCTGAAAATGTCGTTTCTGAAATTTGTACTAATCTTATCATTCAATGGTTTGTATAAGCTGATCATGAAACAGTTTGTGCCAATAACCGGGACCGTTATATTAAGAATTCAGAATGTAAAGAAAAAGGTTCAGAGCTTAATAATAAACAAAGAGGAATTCAGTATGCTGCCGATGATATTTTTCCAGTTGTGGATGCGTCAGTCGCTTGCTTAGTCCCACATCGCATAACCATAATAGTTTTCTTGTAGTTATAATAATACTCCACAAAATAACAGGCATGACCTTACTTGAACAGGATCTGTGCTATAGGCTCGTACAATTGTATCCCTTAGCTCTAAGGAGATAGGAAATCCAGTCTGGTGGATGACATGTGGCCTCGTGCCCAGAGCGTGATTAACGGTAGGCGCTCTTTCTGGGATCCAAGTTGTGTAAAGGATCTTTCCTGGTTTGGTTTCGATCAAGCTGGGATGGGTTCGAGGTTGTCTGACAGACAACTGAATTTCTTTGATTATATGTGATATGCTTCAGATTCTTCTTTCATAGAAACAATGTATGTAATCAATCATGTGAAAGTTAATCTTAAACATGTTTCATCATGTCGTGCTTGGCATAAAAGGCTCAGTTGTTGTTGTGTTGTTTCATCATGTCTTTATCTTTTTCAATTTATTAAACAGCTTGTTTATTCTCTTTATTCATCGCTCAAGCTAGTTCCTACAGTATTTATGGTTGATGAATTTTGGTGGCGAAAGAAGCACATCTGAGTGTTAACGCGCTGACCATCTCTAATAAACTAGCTTCAAATGAAAATTGCAGATAATAAAAAATAGAAAAAGAAGATAACTAAAGAAAAACACTGATTTAATTCTACGACTAAGTTAACAAATGAAAATTGCAGATAATAAAAAATGCGATAAATAAATGCGAGAAAAATAAAAAAAACTTACTTTTATTGATAACCTCTCAAAAACTCACTACAATAGAGAATTTTAAATTCTTGATCTAAAAATAAAAAGAGGCATTCTAATTTGGCTTTGAGCTTTCCTATTTATAAATAGAAAAACCCTAGGTTTACATTCTGATCCATACACGAAATTACAAAACTACCCTAAGAGAGCCGAGTCAAAGCACCGACACTGCCACTGACATGCGCAGAACGCAGCCACGGTTCCATGGCAGAAGTGCCTGATTGGCCGCGGTTCTGCGGCCAATTGGTGGAATCATGGGGCCATCTTTTCAGGGCTTCTCCATGTTGCTTATATCTTCTATTTTATTCACTTGGTTTCTCAGAATCTCTTCAATTTCCTTCCAGATTTCCAACAGTGCAGAATGATGTGGACTTTTGCCTTGAGCTCCGCGTTGAAGTCTTGGATCTTGTGCTGTCCTTTTGCTTTGTGCATTGAAGTGCCTAATGATTTTCCATTTGTCCCTTGAACTGGTAGGCGGCATCATACGGATGGTTAGCGAAGATCAGTATTCATATGTTGTTGGTCGCAGTCCCGCATTTGTTGTGACTTTCATGAATTTCACTATAAAGAGCTGAGAACCTGTAACCTGCAACTATTTAGCAGAAATGGATCAAAAGTACCTACTTATATGCAATGTGATTAAGAATGGGCGATATAAAAATGCAAAAATCTGATATAAACAAATACCCCCAAACTTATCTTTTGCTCGTTCCGAGCAAAGCCAATTTTATTCTCAAAAAGTCCTAACCTCACTTTCGCAGGGAACGCGATTACACTGAGCTCGTGCAACAAGCTGTTAAACCTCTAGGTGTCCCTAGTAGGAGGAGTGTTGTCTCCTGAAGATTTTCAGCGGATACTACCCACAAAATCCGATCAATTTGGCCATTGACTTTAATTATTCAATTCAGTATTCTAGTAAAAAATTCTATCATTTTTAACTTAGAAATCATCAACCCGTATTTTTCACACTTTCTTTTCATTTAACTTAAGATCATATACATTTTGCCAGTTTATAAAGTTTTCAGCATCTCCTAAGTTTTCCTTCTAAGGCGCGGTCTTAACTCAGGAATTTTTATCATCTCTACTGAAGATATAAGCCCTATCTTTTATTCCTATCTCTCCTCCAAACTCTAATCATATACCCCTACGTGTGTGTAATTATCATCCCTACACTTGGAAATTCAATTCAAGCTATCATACTCTTGTCTATCTTCCAAAATACTTTTAGTTGGTGAATTTTAGATGAAATTACTCACACATCCTTCATGCGACCGTTAATACTTCTTGAGGTACTAAACGACCGATTACAAAATGTGTTTGCGCATTTAGGCGTAATTCCTCGTCTTACAATACCTAAGGCTTAGCAGTGATTCCCAAACCAGTTGGTCTAAGGCACTAGGCGATAAAGCACCCTCGCTATATTTTTTATGTATGCTGCCTTAAGCAATTACAAAACCAGTGTTCATTTTTTTTTATCTCTTTATTCACCACTTATACTTTTATTTTATTTTCCTTCATACTAAGGATTTTAGACAAAAGCATTTCAATGTATTCTCTACTATCCCAAGTTTCAAGATGTGTGTAAGTGCGTAAAGTAGGGTATATATTTTCAGAATTTGGACTTAAGGTTCAGAATTATTTCTTCAAACTTATACTTCAAATAAAGCTTTCAATACTCTTCCCTTATTTCGACTTAGCCCAAGAACTGAACTCAAAATTTGCCTATTTCTAAATAAACTATAAGGACGTATATTTTCTACAGTTAAATTTTAAGAAAGATTATTTTTAGGTTTTTTTAATTTACTAAGCTTAGGATCTAGTTTTTCCTAACTAGTCAACTGTCATGTTGAACTTGAGTCAAATATGGCCAAAATTGAAACTTTCAATTTTTATAATTTTAAAAAAAAATTCAAATTTTTCAATTTTTATATAATTTTATTTATATATATATATATATATTATAAAGATGCAATGTATAATTAAATATGCAAAGAAAAACAAATATGTACAAAGAAATAAAAACATACAGATGCAATGCAAAGATAACTATTTACAATCAACTCTCACCCCCAAACTTAAACTTGACAGTGCTCTCACTGTCAAGCTATACCAAGAGGGTCAAAATTGCCGGCGCTCCCTAAAAGAACAAAAAGCAAACCAAAAAATATATATATATACAAAAAAAGGGTCCCCCCAAACATAAGTGAAACAATGTTTCCACTATTTAAGCGTTAAAGTTCAGAGTTAGGGGGAGAAAACAGTATCAAGCTATACAAGGCCTTACAAAGGCCAAAAGTGAGCACCGACCATTCAAAAATCCTATCTCTGTAGTGTGCTGGTTGGTGAAAAAATACGGCGAGGAAATAAGTGGAGAATACGCGAGACCGTATGGGGATAGAAGTGGAATACGGTCTCGGTATATGAGAAGAAGAATGGCGGAAGGGGAAAAGAAATGGTGTACGAACTTGAGAGTGAAAATGAATTGAATAAATTAGTACAATCTGTAATGATCGATGTGAAAAGATGGATTGCACTAATCTATCAATATGTCGAAAAATTGGGTCAAATCCCTCAAGATTCGTGAGGAAACATGGGTACGCTGAACTTGGTAAACCAGACACAGATAATGAAGGTGATACGGTGTCTTGCACGGTCGGAACGATGGAAAGGATGGAGGGGAGTGATTGAGGAAGGGTAGCAGTTAAAGGTTCAGGAGGGTGTACACAGTCAGTGGAAGGGACAGGATGAATTGGAAAATCCGACTCATCAAGCAAAACTGGTTCATCCTCTATACTATCCTCAAAATTCCCCTCAAAAGTTATCTCATCCATGCATTTATCATCAAAATCCAGACGCATATGAAGTTCGGGAAAAACAGTTAATGACTCAGGATGATGAATTGGAGAGAGAAACTCATCCAAATCTTTGGGTTCATCATCCGAAATGTTCCCAGCGTCGATATCCTCAATCAAGTGAAAATCAATTTTCTCAGACACCTCATCAAAAGCATGGATATTAATCAATTCAGGTTCTAGAGTGGAGGTGTAGAAGCCAAAAGGATTGGTGATGGTTTCACTCGAAAGGGACCCTTCACAATCAGGTAAATCAAACACTACAAAGTCGCACAACTCATTAATCGTTCTATTTTCAACTGGTGAATCATTTGGGACACTTGATAGACATTCAAAACCGGAGTTGTGGGATTCAATTGGGGATGGGTAGGTTTGATTTGGAAGGGTGCATAGCTCACTCACTCCACTCAAATTCTCAATCTGTCCAACCGCCTCATCATACATTGGAAAATTTGGAGCTAGTTGGAAACTAGCTACCGGGTCACTAGGTTGTACGAGGGCAGCCATGGACACATTCAAATCCATCATCTGTTGGCATGACGCTACCCTAAATTCTTCCAACGACTGTTCCAGACTAGACATGGATTGTGAAGGGGTTTCAGTAAAAGATTCAAACTCGTTTAGATACTGGAAACTCCCAAAAGGCTGTTCAGAAGCAATGTATAGGGAAGGTGCAAAAGTTGGGTAGGATGGATAGGAATTGAATGGTTAGACAGGGGTAGGATCAACATACGGATAAGAAGGTGAATGGAATTGTTGATCCAAAGAATTCGCAGTGGTGAAAGGAGTGACAGATCGGCTACGAGATTGTTCAATACGTTCAGCGATGGACAATGGACGATTCGCAAAAGGGGTATCAACGTAAGAGGGTGTTGGAGGTTGAAATGGTTGATACGAAGTGGATTGCGGAGTGCAAGTGTTTGTCCTAGACGCGTCTATCCGATCTTTCAAAGATATTTTGGGCATGGAGGGGTCGTTTGAAATTCGACCAAAGCAAGAACCGTAGGAAGTAATGTCTGGTTGTGGGTACCAAAGTTCGGCAAGAGTTTTGCGAGGTGGGTTACCCATGTTAGAAGAAGGAGGGAAGTGGTGTAATTTTTTTTAATTTTTTTTTAAAAAATTGTTTGTTTTTGGAGTTTTAAAAAAAAATTGTTTGTTTGAAAGAATACGGAATTATGGGACTAAACCTTTTACAAGCACAATCATAATCACAATATGCACAAACACACCTAGAACTAGGGTCTTTAAAGTCCACTAAACTGCTCCTAACTGTTCCAAAGTGACAAGTTGTGAGATAACCCTCAAATCATCTCTTCACTACCAATTGTGGCCAGGTAAGCACAAATGAAGAAAGGAGGGTTCCGCTCACGAATCACCGTGATACGGGCCTTTTAAAATTATCTTTCTCACTTGTATAGCCTAGGCACCATAAAGTCAAGTTTAGATAAATGATTGAATGCCCACAACCTTCCTCTGTCCTACTGAGCACGATAGTCCTTAATTGGCTGAGTCTAGATATTTTTTAATTAATCTCAAGGGTGATGCGTATACTTTTAGTGATTTTTGGGGTCTTAAGAAGGGTAATGAAATCCCTACCCAATCTTAATTGGTGTTATAGCCTTTTAGATTCTGTATTAATTATGCAAAGCAGTAACACAGCAAAAATCTAAAATACTTGCAAAAAATTTTTTATTTGGCAGCGCAAAGAATCCTGCACAAAAACAATTTATTGGATAGAAGAAAAAAAATCTGTGCAAAGAAACCTCCAGGAAAAATATTTTAGTGAAGTTCAGAGGAGAGGAAAAGAGAAAAGAGATACTTACAGAGAAAATTGGGTGCTGACGTCACCAGTTGACCGCGGTTCCGCGGTTGAACAGTTGGTTTGGATCTTCTGACTTTTTCCCTGTGCTGAATTGGTTCTCCTCTTTCTGTTTAGATCCCCTGATTCTGGATTTGTTCACTGAGTTTGCTCCAGATCTGAATCAGGCCTTCTTCCAATCCTGCACACTTGCACAAAGATTTTTCAAAAATAACAAGATGATTTTTTTTTATGTTTTTTTAATTTTTTTTTATATTTTTAAATAACCCGAAATTTCACAAAGAAAGAAACTACCGTCTCCCCGGCAACGACGCCATTTGATTGTTCGCGTTTTGTATGCGTGCTTAAATTTTTAATTACCGCAATCAAGACGGTGTCGCTTGGTAGCTAGACGGTTGAGTACGGGTCGATCCACAGGGAGATGGAATCTTTTTCTTTATGTTTTAACAAGTTAAATCCAAAATATTTTGAGTTTTGTTTTAAGATCTACGAATGATATAAAAGATGATAAAGGACTTTCTAGGGTTAGGATTAGGTTAGTTCGAGTTAGGAATATCTCACCTCTTTCGATGCCTTTTTTTTAATATCGGTGTTAAGGTAATCGGCAACAACGAGGATTGGCACGACTAGGAAGGAACTTACAAGTATAAGCTAGGCTTTCCATGCTTAGTTTCTTCCTTTTGGTCCTTGCCCGTCCGTTCTTGTCTCTTAGCCCTAACCTCCAGTTAATTCAACCACAACCGGTTTAACTAGGGAATCACCGCTATCATGTAGGATAGGGTGCCGTAGTGAGCGGATTGTGGTTCAATTAAAGGGAGTCCGAATTAAGGTGTTGGGCAAAGAAGAGAGTGAGAGAGATTTCCTTCTCTCAAACCTTCCTTCTCCTGCCCTAACAAGTGAGAAATTACTCACCCATTAAAATGATAAAAAATAAAAAAGGAAGGAAGAAAGAATTTAGGTTAAGAAGAATTTTACAACTAGCTATTCGAGACCTCACCTAGGTAAGGATCTTACTCAAGCATCATCGTTGTTAAAAAAAATAGAAAAAGAAGATAACTAAAGAAAAACACTGATTTAATTCTACGACTAAGTTAACAAATGAAAATTGTAGATAATAAAAAATGCGATAAATAAATGCGAGAAAAATAAAAAAAACTTACTTTTATTGATAACCTCTCAAAAACTCACTACAATAGAGAATTTTAAATTCTTGATCTAAAAATAAAAAGAGGCATGCTAATTTGGCTTTGAGCTTTCTTATTTATAGATAGAAAAACCCTTGGTTTACATTCTGATCCATACACGAAATTACAAACCTACCCCAAGAGAGCCGAGTCAAAGCACCGACACTGCCACCGACATGCGCAGAACGCGGTCGCGGTTCCGCGACAGAAGTGCCTGATTGGCCGCGGTTCCGCGGCCAATTGGTGGAATCATTGGGCCATCTTTTCAGGGCTTCTCCATGTTGTTTATATCTTCTGTTTTATTCACTTGGTTTCTCAGAATCTCTTCAATTTTCTTCCAGATTTCCAACAGTGCAGAATGATGTGGACTTTTGCCTTGAGCTCTGCGTTGAAGTCTTGGATATTGTGCTGCCCTTATACTTTGTGCATTGAAGTGCCTAATGATTTTCCATTTGTCCCTTGAACTGGTAGGCGGCATCATACGGATGGTTAGCGGAGATCAGTATTCATCTGTTATTGGTCGCAGTCCCATATTTTTTGTGACTTTTCATGAATTTCACTGTAAAGAGCTGAGAACCTGTAACCTGCAACTATTTAGCAGACATGGATCAAAAGTACCTACTTATATGCAATGTGATTAAGAATGGGCGATATAAAAATGCAAAAATCTGATATGAATAGGTGTTACTTCACAAGAAGTGATTAAGGCATGAAGTGTTTTGCCAAATCTCTCCTGAAAACGTCGTTTCTGAAATTTGTACTAATCTTATCATTCAATGGTTTGTATAAGATGATCACAAAATAGTTTGTGCCAATAACCGGGGTCATTATATTAAGAATTCAGAATGCAAAGAAAAAGGTTCAGAGCTTAATAATAAACAAAGAGGAATTCAGTATGCTGCCGATGATATTTTTCCAGTTGTGGATGCGTTAGTCGCTTGCTTAGTCCCACATCGCATAACCATAATGGTTTTCTTGTGGTTATAATAATACTCCACAAAATAACAGGCATGACCTTACTTGAACAGGATCTGTGCTATAAGATCGTACAACTGTATCCCTTAGCTCTAAGGAGACAGGCAATCCAGTCTGGTGGATGACATGTGGCCTCGTGCCCTGAGCGTGATTAACGGTAGGAGCTCTTTCTGGGATCAAGTTGTGTAGAGGATCTTTCCTGGTTTGGTTTCGATCAAGCTGGGATGGGTTCGAGGTTTTCTGACAAACAACTGAATTTATTTGATTATATGTGATATGCTTCATATTCTTCTTTCATAGAAACAATGTATGTAATCAATCATGTGAAAGTTAATCTTAAACATGTTTCATCATGTCATGCTTGGCATAAAAGGCTCAGTTGTTGTTGTGTTGTTTCATCATGTCGTTCTCTTTTTCAATTTATTATACAGCTAGTTTATTCTCTTTATTCATCGCTCAAGCTAGTTCCGACAGTATTTATGGTTGATGAATTTTGGTGGCAAAAGAAGCGCATCTGAGTGTTAACGCGCTGACCATCTCTAATAAACTAGCTTCAAATAAAGTATAAGCTGTAAAGCCAGCACATAATAATCGTTATGCCGCTTTATTTTCAGGAATATTAAATTATATTCTTAATGCAAGTAAAGCTGAAGCCGAAAAGATGCACTTGAAGAGGAAGAAAGTGATATTGCTCAAGTTCTCAGTCGACATGTTGTCTGACAGACCCCTGAATTTTTTGATTTGATTAAATGTGATATGCTTCAGATTCTTCTTTTATAGAGACAATGTATGTAATCAATCATGTGAAAGTTAATGTTAAACATGTTTCATCATGTCGTGCTTGGCATAAAAGGCTCAGTTGTTGTTGTGTTTCATCATGTTGTTCTCTTTTTCAATTTATTATTCAAGTTTATTATACAGCTAGTTTATTTTTTTTATTCATTGCTCAAGCTAGTTCCTACAGTATTTATGGTTGATGACGGGCAATCCAGTCTGGTGGATGACATGTGGCCTCGTGCCCAGAGCGTGATTAACGGTAGGAGCTCTTTCTGGGATCCAAGTTGTGTAGAGGATGTTTCCTGGTTTGGTCACGATCAAGCTGGGATGGGTTCGAGGTTGTCTGACAGACACCTGAATTTTTTGATTAGATGTGATACGCTTCAGATTCTTCTTTCATAGAAACAATGTATGTAATCAATCATGTGAAAGTTAATGTTAAACATGTTTCATCATGTCGTGCTTGGCATAAAAGGCTCAGTTGTTGTTGTGTTGTTTCATCATGTCGTTCTCTTTTTCAATTTATTATACATCTAGTTTATTCTCTTTATTCATCGCTCAAGCTAGTTCCTACAGTATTTATGGTTGATGAATTTTGGTGGCAAAAGAAGCGCATCTGAGTGTTAACGCGCTGACCATCTCTAATAAACTAGCTTCAAATAAAGTATAAGCTGTAAAGCCAGCACATAATAATCTTTATGCTGCTTTATTTTCAGGAATATTAAATTATATTCTTGATGCAAGTAAAGCTGAAGCCGGAAAGATGCACTTGAAGAGGAAGAAGGTGATATGGCTCAAGTTCTCAGTCAACATGTTGTCTGACAGACCCCTGAATTTTTTTGATTTAATTAAATGTGATATGCTTCAGATTCTTATTTTATAGAAACAATGTCGTAATCAATCATGTGAAAGTTAATGTTAAACATGTTTCATCATGTCGTGCTTGGCATAAAAGGCTCAGTTGTTGTTGTGTTGTTTCATCATGTCGTTCTCTTTTTCAATTTATTATTCAAGTTTATTATACAGCTAGTTTATTTTCTTTATTCATTGCTCAAGCTAGTTCCTACAGTATTTATGGTTGATGAATTTTGGTGGCAAAAGAAGCTCATCTGAGTGTTAACGCGCTGACCATCTCTAATAAGGTAACTTCAAATAAAGTATAAGCTATAAAGCCAGCACATAATAATCTTTATGCTGCTCTATTTTCAGGAATATTAAATTATATTCTTGATGCAGGTAAAGCTGAAGCCGGAAAGATGCACTTGAAGAGGAAGAAGGTGATATGGCTCAAGTTCTCAGTCGACATGTTTTATGTTGCCTTGCAGCTCTAAAGAAAGGCCTTGAGGTCTAATGCGATCCTTGTGATTTCTCTCTATCAAGATGGCGTTGCAAAGATGATTACACTTATTCGGACTTGGTAGCGTTCAATGAATCGCAAGTACGATACACTTTTTCTTTTTCTTCTCAGGCTAGATTACACCCGGCTACTCTTAACTGTCTATATTTATCACCAAACTACCAGAAATTTTATTCAGTACAGTAAAGTGCTATATTTAAAACAATGATAATTAAGGGTAGTTTATTGTAATTAAGTCTTCTTCCTAGTAGTTTCTGGGCTTTAATATCAATTTAATAAATTGAGTGAGATGTTTTGGCCGATAATTAGTTACACGCTTTATTTCTTTCTCATTTTGCTTGGGTATGTCTTGTACTTATATCACTATTATAAACTATTAATTAAATTTTTGTAAGAGCAATTAGCCACCCTTTTAATTTCCTTAACAAATAAATCTGATTTCCCACCCTGAAAATCTGTCCTTGTAAGAAAAATAAATCTTTATGATTGATAAATTATAAACAAGGTTTTTTACTACTTGATTGAAATACAAATGAATTATGAAGATAGATTCCAAATAATTCAACAGAAGGGGGATTTTCGATACCAGTAGAGAAACAAATCAGAATCTCACAAAATATGGTAAATAACAAGATTGATTCTTTTATTAAATAAGATATAATATAAACTCGATATAAAGGATCTGCTATATAATTTCCATTTGAACGATATCATTTTTACTTTTCGTTGCTCGTTTCATTACGAACAGTAATTGATGATGCTCGATATCGGTGATTGATTGATTGTCCTTCGTATGTATTTGGAAATGTTTCACAACCAAAGAAATTTATACCGCAATCAATAACGGTGTCTATTGTAGTTTCGTTAGCGAGAGCGGATCGTCCACTGAGAAAGTGTGATTTGTTCGAAATCGTTTTATTTGAGTTGAAAAGAAAAGATAAAAGAAAATAATTCAATATTCATGAGATTTTAGTTTCAAGAATCATAAAGAAATAGATCTAAAATCCAGAATTAATAAAGATCAAGTAAATGCCCAAATCATTTGAATTATCAAGATTTGTAAAGTAGCTTGTAGGAATCGATCAAATTGATAGTGATGATAAATACTAATGATTACAAATTCTTATCTATTGAGGATTTGTTGTTAGATCGATGATGATCAACGAGGTTTAGGGATCTATTGAAGAAACTAGGGTTTCTCCTTCATCATCCCTTGTCCTTTCATTGATTATCATTCAAACTCTAGCCTTTAGCAAATTAAATCAACGATCGTTGACCTCTAATTTGGAGCGAAAACATTCAAGAAAGCGATCTCGCTCAAATTAGGTCTTCGATGATTCAATTTCCTAAAGTTTACAAAACTCATAAGACTTAAGAATCGTTCAAGAATTTAGCCATCATCATCTACCTATTCTCTTGATTCCTCCACAAGCGGAGATTTCACTCATACATCATGAAAAAGGAAAGAATCAAGAATCGGTAACTTTTCATAATGCAAGAATGTAAAGAAAAGCAAGATTTACAATATTCACCTTTATTAATCGACAATTAGGTACAATTCACTCAACTCGAGATTACAAGATTTGAGGAGGTAACTAGATCCGCCGAAATTAGCTTCGCATCGATCTTCTTGAGTCGCGGATCATCGTGGATCTCTTGGTCAGATGAAGGTCGGCGTTGCTTCAAAGGATTTTCATTTGCTTGCTTGATTTGTTCTCGATGAATCTTGATTTGGCTTTGGAATTAGATTTGGGCTAGGGTTTGAGTTACAAGTTGTGTTACTCAACTTGTGCAAATTTTGCTCAATATTCAACCACTAATTGATGAACAACCTTTATAATGAAGCCTTAGGTGTAACATTCTGAAAATTTAGAAATAAATAAAATTAATTAATTAAATAATGAAATGTTGAATTAAAAAGTTATCAAAACCAAATAAAACATTTTCATAAGTAGTATGTAAAACAAATTAAATTAAGATTTTAGTATGTAACATAAATAAATTATAAGGGTTTTAATGTAAAATTTAGCTTCATTTTAATTAAAATAGTGTTATATAATAACATGGTTAGTGAGGGGTCTTTGTGTAAAAAGTTAGGAAAGTTGTGCAAACTAAGAAATATGGAGGGTGTAAGTGCAAAAGGGAATGTTTTAGTTCAGATATTATCACAAAAATAAAACATATTGGTGTGATATTGTGTTGACACCACCTCCTTTCATGCACAACACACACACAACACCTCCTCCTTACATGAAACAACCACACCTTGATCATTGACACCTCCTCCTACACCTCACCCTCCCTTTTCTCATATATATCTTATGTTCATATCAGTAGCTAGGTTAGAAAATCTGAAAATCTAAAAGAAAGAAAAAGGAGAACAAAACAAAATAAAGAAGAACAAGAGAAAAGAAGAGAAGAGCTAAGTCTAGGATTTCCTCACCATCAAGCTAGGACTAGGAGTTTGTGCATCTTGGGGAAAGTTATTCCAGCAATATTCTTGTAGGTAAAACCCTTGCTCGTTATAGGAATTTATTCTGTAATCTGTTTAAATGGGAAATCCAATGTCTATAATATCGTATTTTTAGCAAAACTGAACTCTGTAATAATCTGCTATAGTTTAGATAAAAATCAACTTAACAAAACAGTGCCAAAATGTTGTATGTTGGACCTAGAACAACCCATAGGAATACGAGCAGGGGAGCTCGGATTTTGGCCGGCGACCTTAAGAGGAATTCCGGCGTTGCCGGATTTATAGGGGGCTTAGGTGTTTTGGGTTGTTGGGTAGGTCTCTTTATCATTGTTATGATAATTTGGTATTGTTTAATTAAATTAGTTTAACTGTATACAAAATCTGGGAGCTAATATCGGAAAAAGGGATCTAGAATCTAAAATACGACACGGTTAAAAGTAACGCGTTCTGTTTCCTGTTTCGAAACAGCGTTGGGTTAAATTTCAGTGAGATTAAGTGTAGATCGTTTGCAATGATCGTACGTAGTGTAGTTAGTGCATACAACTTGTGTTTTCATGATTTTGTCGTGTCGGAATGTACCGTTTTCTTATACAAGTTAAATCTCGATGTTAGATTCAAATACAGGAATTTTGGAGGCCGCAAGGAAAGGAAAGGGATTGGCGATTTCTGAGTAGTTACGACGTATTCCGATGAGTAGACTAAACATCTACCGGGGGATCTTGTAAAAATGGCGTAATACGCCCGTAGTTTTGTTTAAATAAAAATTTGACTTTTGTATGTTAATGTGATCATATGCATCCACATATATATAAATATACATCACCATGTTTGTAGTTGTTAGAACACCGCACAATTATCGACGAGTTATGACGCACATGCACATATCTATATGTTACACTACACATCGTCGATATTAACATGTCACTTTTACACTTAGTAATTATCATGTTAAATATGATTCTATCATACCTTAAACATTATTAACAGTAGTACTTTGCATAAATGATATCATGTTTCATATTTAAAGGTTCGGAGTTGATATAAGAGAAAATTGTGTTATTGAGGATTTATGGTTTTGAGTTTTCCTATACTATTGCATAAATCCAGTGATTTCATAATTGATGTGACATGTCCACCATGAGATGTTTTTATGATTTGGTTTTATTCCGGACCGAGTCGGTGGGTATACGGTTATGGATTTACAATTTTATCCAGACTGAGTCGGTGGGGATACAGTTGGATACATGGTGGACCCGGTCGAGACCGAGGGGCAGGATAGCCGCATGATAGGTGGGGAGCCTAACGAAGATACTCGATACCGGAGACAGTTATGAACACGGCGGATATCTAGATGATACCGACCGGTGTTATTGATTACAGGATCGTTCGAAGAATGATGCCTGAGTGAAACGGAAGATTTGTGTCGATGATGGACACGGAAAGACGAACTTTATTTGGAAACAAATGATGATGATTTCAGTTGTTGTTTTATGTGATTCGGGCTTTTCACATGTTATCATGCATCATAATTATCCTTATTATAGTTAGTTATAGTTCTTCATATTTACATTATCAGACGTTATATGTTAGTTTTATTCACTGAGTTGGCAACTCACCCCCGTTGTGCCACAGTTCCTTGCAGGAGTAGAGTGGATGGTTAGCAGTAGTGTAGATCCACTTTTCAGCTTTTATCGCATCTTTTGATAGGTGGGTTACATATATAGTAACCTTCTCTTTTGGTATTGTATTTTGGATCTAGAAAATCTCCATCAGACCCTGTATTATGACTTAGAACGAGAATGGTGGTTGTATGTATATTATTTGACAGATAAGATCGGTTAGTTATGTTAAATGGTATTTCTTTTACTTATGTCTGAGATTTCTTTGGATATCATATAAGTTGTATACTTATTTCTGCTATTATCTTTGTTGATCCCAACTAGGGATGCAACCAAACTTAACACTTTATAATTGTTTTATTATAAATTCAATAGGGAGCTACTGTTAAGATCTAAATTACTTAAAACTGTGATTTTTACTTAAAAACAAATTTTCGTAAAATTTCCGCAAAAGGGGTTTTGATCTTGGTTTTTGGCTTACTCGGATTGTGTAAATATCTTGGGATATTACGCACTCTACGTTCCGGTCACATCCAAACTTTGGGTCGTGACACTAGGTGCCCTTTTATAGTTTTCCCTTTAGCTTCCCCTAAAAGCTAGGTCTATCTTCCCTTGGAAGCTTGGTTGTTATGAGAAGTTTCTAGATTAAGGTAGTTAGCTAGCTTACAAGAGAAAACTTGCTGTTGGAAGGAAGCTTCTGGAGAATTCTAGGGACTGAAGCGTGTTGAAGAAGTTTGGTTGTTGAGAGGAGGCCTCGGGGAAAATTACCAACCGCCGATGAGTCGGATCGGCCGCGGATCCGCGGCCATTTGGTGGACTCAGTGCATGGAAATTTCTGTATTGTTTCATGTTAGCTTCATGGTTGTTTCCTAATGTCTGAAATCTTATAATTCTTTCTAGTTTACTGCCAGATCTCAAGTCTTGGACTTGATGTATTTTATCAGCACTTTTAGCAGTTCCGGCTCTTTTACCTGGAGATTTCCTGCACACAGTCTCGAGACAAGTTTTGAGATATAAAAATAATGCGAATAGTAATAAACACTTAATTTCCCTTTAAATTGTCGATTATAACTATAACACAGGGTATTTGGTATTTTCCAGATGAATTCATAATCTGAGTTATAATTACAATAAACACCTATATATGAATGATTAGAGTAGGGAAATTAACGTGTTGAGAATGCACTATTTTCAAATGATCAAATTCCCCCAAACTTAATTTTGATCTCTTGAGCAAACTTGTTTTATTCAAGTGAAGGAGAAAAGAAGAAGAGAAACAAAAAGAAAAAACTAACTAGCACACTTTCGTAGGCAACACGATTGCACTGAGCACGTGCAACAAGCCTTTAAACCTCTAGGTGTCCCTAGTAGGAGGTGTGTTGTCTCCTGAGGGTTTTCAGCGGATTGCACCCACAAAATCCCATAATAAAAGGAAGACTGTGAAAGTTACATGTAAAGATAAGAATTGTAAAAGAAAGACTTTGAAAATTAGAGTTTCCAACTATACTAGCTTTTCGGTTGTCATGAGCCCTATCTTAATAGTCATGAAAAGATGTTAGAAATCACATCATCCCTCAATAAAACATCACCTTTATTCTTCATCCCTACCTTTCTTCCGAACACCGATCATATACCCCTACGTGTGTGTAAAAGACATTCCTACACTCGGTGAATATTTAGATGGATTTGCTCACACATTTTTCATGCGACCGTTAATACTTCTTGAGGTACTAACCGACCGATTACTCGTGTGCTTGCTGATTAGGCGTAAGTAGCATTTTTCTCATCGTGCAGCACCTAAGGCTTAGCAGTGACTCCCAAACCAGTTGGTCTAAGGCACTATGTGATGAAGCACCCTCGCTATATTTTTTTTATGCTGCCTTGGTGATTACAAAACCAGTGTTCATTTTTCTTCACTATTTTATATTTTTATGCTTCATTTATTATTTTCTTTGTACTTTGGCATTTAGACAAGAGCATTTCAAGGTATCATCTACTATCTCGAGTTTCAAGACGTGTATAAGTGCGTATAGTAGGGTATCAACGTTCAAATGTTTGGCTTTCAGAATAGGAACTATTTTTCAGACTTATTTTTATCCTCAGATTAGTGACTTATTTCCATCTTACTAACCCTTAGGACAACGGCTCATAACTACTTATTACTAGTTTCGTTTAAGAAAACTTCTAACTTTCTTGGTTTTCTTAAATTTTTCCAATCTTTTGGATGTAATTTTTTTCACTTTCTAATCTTTTATTATCTTATTTATGTACAAAAATATTTTTTTTTTATTATATGTTTTGTGCTTATGCAAAGTATGATACAAAGTGATGCCTAAATAAGCACAAACCTCCCCCAAACTTGTTTTCAACAGTGTCCTCACTGTTGCTATCTGTTGGATCACAAAAACCTGTAAGCTTGGGAGGAAATTTATTAACGGGGGCAAGAAATATGGACGTGAAAATCTCCCTCAAACTTATTCTTTGGCTCACCATTTTGAGTAAAAATTTTATTTTCAAGAGCCAGATTATACCCCCCAAACTTGAGTTAATCAATGTTAAGCTTTGAAAATCACAAGAGGGGGTCAAAATTACTGGTCAATGCCAAGCTTTGCAAAGATCGAAAGTCAACACCAACCATTCGAAGATTTTATCAGTGTAGTGCATCGGTTGGTGGAAGAACATGTTATAAGGAGCCATGAAGAAGTGGGGAAAAGATAAGTGGAGTGATGGAATGTGTTTGCGTCTCAACTTGGAGAACGACTCAATGATTGTGATGGATTACTCGCATTCTCTTTATAGTCCAGAAAAAGGGGTGGAGGTTCAATTTTTTTGTTTTGGAGATGATTCATCTCAACACCCGTGTCTTTTAAAAATGCGAGTTCATCAGCGAAGATTTCCTCAAAGCTTTCATCGATACCCCGAAGAATAATGTCATCAGAAAAAATGGGGTGATCGTCAGACTCTATAAAAAGTTCATAATCAGCGTTAGATGTTGACCCGGACAACTCAATGGAAGAGTCCAAATGTGTATGATACATAGTTGGGTCAAACAACAACGTATTGAGGAAGTCTGGATCAGTATCATGAAGCTGATCAAATCCGCTGCTGTCGAAATCCATTAATTCGACAGAACATGCTTGCGCAGTAGGTTCGGAGGGTACACTTCCCAACTTGTAAATGTTCAGCTCAATTGACATCTTCCCGAAGGATAGGGTCATAGAGCCGTTTCGACTGTTGATTATAGCATTAGAAGTGGCCAAAATGGGGCGACCAAGAATCACCGGAATTTGATTCCGTGGGTTCACTACAGGCTGTGTATCGAGAACAATAAATTCCACAGGGAATACAAATTCCCCGATTTTTATTAACACATCCTCCAACTCACCCCTAGATTTGGTGATTGATCGGTTGGCTATCTGGAGAGTGCAGTGAGCTGGTTTCAACTCTCCAATCCCTAACTGCTCATAAACCGAGTAAGAAAGCAGGTTAACACTTGCGCCAAGGTCAAGTAGAACACGGTTAATGTGTTTACCCCCAATAGAAATAGAAATTGTAGGACAGCCAGGGTCCTTACGTTTTCTAGGTAATTGTTGGGGAAAAGTTGTGTCTACAGTACTCGACATGAACACCTTTTTTGGCACTTGAGTCTTCCTCTTCCTAGTGCACAAGTCCTTGAGAATTTTCGCATATGACGGAACTTGTTGTATAGCATCTAGAAGAGGGATGTTGATGTTAACCTGATTAAAGATTTCAGTGATCTTCTCCATTTGCGGACTCGATTTGTTTCCCCTTAACCGATTTGGATAAGGAGCTTTAGCAATAATAGCCGGGTCCAACATTGGAGAAGATCGTGTGGGTAGGAAAGATCCCAGAATAGGAGTGGGGATCGTCTTTGGTGGATTAGAAGAAGTGTGCTGAGGGTTCGAGCCTTGGGGAAAACGGAGAATAGGCTCGGAAGAAAGCGGTGGGGTAGACGAACTAGGGTCAGAAGTAGAAGTAGAAGTGGAAGGAAAAGTCTCAGCCGGGGTATCATTGATTGATTGCTCACCATCAATCTCTTCACCGACATGGTTGTCTAGCACTCTTCCAGATCTCAACGTGGTAATCGCACTCACATGATGTGCGTAGCCAGGATTCGGTATGGGTTGAGCTGGAAGTTTCCCTTTCTCTCTAGCACTCATTTCGGCTTTTAATTGTGTAATTTGTGCTTCTATCGATTTAATACTCTCACTCTTCTTTATGTCATCGACAGAAGACTTCATCTCAGCCGAAACTTGCATGAAATTTGTCAGAAGCAAATTCATGGTTTGTTCGAGTGAAGAAGAGTTATCAGTACCGATCAATTGCACAGAATTGTTGTACGGTGCAGAAGTGTTGACCGGATTTTGAATATTTTGTAATTGATAGGGGTGCTGACTCAGTTGTAGTGGTTGCTGTTGTTGTGGAGGGACACTTTGAAAGTTGTTTTGGTTTGGAACCGTGTTTTGAGTTTGTTGTTGGTTCCAAGCAAAGTTAGGGTGATTCCTCCAACCCTGATTATAAGTGGAAGAATACGGATCGTTTCTGGGTCTTTGCTGGAAAGCAGCATTAGTGTACTCTTGACCTTGAAACAGAGAATTCAAAAGACATTCTTCCGTAAGATGTGATGGATCAGAACAGCATCCACAGACAGTTTTGGGGAGTGACATCTGATTTAGAGAGGCTACTAAAAATTTATGTTCCATAGCTTCGAGTTTCTTTTGCATTACTGCCATTTCAGCTCTTACTCTTATGGAAACATCAAGTTGATGGATACCACCCCTAGATGATGGTTGGTTTACACTCTCCCACTGTAAAGTTTTTTCAGCAAAATCTTCTAAAAATCTCCAGGCTTCACCATCATCTTTAGACATGAAGGTGCCTTGACACATGGATTCAAGTATCTGTTTTGTTATAGGATTAATGCCCTCATATACGATTCTGCACAGATCCCATCTAGGGATTCCGTGATGAAGACATTGAACTAACAGATCCTTGAAGCGTTCAAAACACTTCGAAAATGGTTCATTGGAAAGCTGGGTAAATTGATTTATTTCGCTACGGACTCGGGCTGTCTTATGATTGGGGTAGAATTTCTTTAGGAAAGTTATGACGAATTCTCCCCAGTTTGAAATAGAATGTGCGGTTGTGTTATAAAGCCACTTCTCGGCTATATCGCACAAAGTGAACGGGAGAAGACGTAATCTCATAGCATCTACAGAAAGCTGTGAAGTACCCATCATAGCGCATACGTTTTCAAATTTGGTAATAAAAACATATGCGTCTTCAGACTCGAGACCGTGAAATTTAGGTAAAAGATTGATTTATTGAGGTTTTATTTCGAAATTTTCCCCATTGGCTGGTGGAATGGTAAGACAGGTCGAAAGAAGACCTCGAATAGGGTAGCATCTCTCTTGGGGAGAGATGCGGGGCGGATTCTGCGCACCTGCGGACGGTGGTAGAGTAGTGTTAAAGAAGTTCGATGGAGATCCGTCCATCGAAGTGGGTGTGGTAGTGGGTGAAGAAAAAGAAGATGTAGAAATACCGACTTCGGAGTCGATAGAAGAAACGCGGACAAGACGGGCACTAGAATCCCATGTCCAGCCGAGCATGCACTAAATGGTTTAGCACAAGTGGCAGCGTTGTGATAATTAGAGAAAAGATGGATTGGTGTTTGCTTTGAAAAAGACGAATTTTGAAAAATCACACAAAATATGCACAAGCAATCCTAAATCTAATGGTCACCTAGGTCAAGTCTCTAGACCGCTCCTAGACTTCCAGAAGACAAGTCGCAAGATAGATCCTCTACTGCCTCTTTATCCCTCCTGTGGCCAGGTAAGTGCGAGGTTCTCCACTACGTAAGTAGTGGACCTAATTAAGTAACCACTTGCCTTAGACACACTTGCCTTAGACGCCACAAAAGAAATGCGGATAAACTGTAGATTACCCACGACCTTCTTCTGTCCTAATTGAGCGCGACGGTCCTTAGAGTCATGTCTAGATATTTTTTTAGTTAATGAGGGTGATGCGGATTCAAGTTTGTGATTTTTGGGGCTTAGGAAGGGTAATGAAATCCCCACCTAATCTGAATTTGGTCATGCTCCTTAATTTCCGTGTTAAAATATGCAAACAACCAAGATCAAACACGCAACAATTTTCTTTTTAGCGGCGCTACGAATTTTTGCAAAGAAACCTGCAGAAATTGGTTATTGGAGAAGAGCAGGGAGGAGATAAGAAAGACAGAGATGGACCTAAAAATTTTGGTGCACTGAAGCCCTAAGATAGCTGCGGAACCGCCGCGAGAAGCTTCCTATTGCCGCGGATGCGCCGCAAGACAGAGAGATCCCTGCATAAAAATTTCAGGAACTGCTCCAATTGCCTCTCTGGACTTTTTGAGATGACCTGAAAATTTTTCCTCTCGCTCCAGAGATTCCAGATCTCCTTGCAACAAATCACAACAAATCGTTAAGCGCTTGTTGCGAATTTTGATCTAAAAATTCTGATGTAATAATAAATTTTTCAACTCAATTAACAAAAACGAACAAATTAGCACACGATCTCCGGCAACGGCGCCATTTGATTGATCGTCCTTCGTGTGTATTTGGAAATGTTTCAAAACCAAAGAAATTTATACCACAATCAATAACGGTGTCTATTGTAGTTTCATTAGCGAGAGCGGATCGTTCACTGAGAAAGTGTGATTTGTTCGAAATCGTTTTATTTGAGTTGAAAAGAAAATATAAAAGAAAATGATTCAATATTCATGAGATTTTAGTTTCAAGAATCATAAAGAAATAGATCTAAAATCAAGAATTAATAAAGATCAAGTAAATGTCCAAATCGTTTGAATTATCAAGATTTGTAAAGTAGCTTGTAGGAATCGATCAAATTGATAGTGATGATGAATACTAATGATTACATATTCTTATCTATTGAGGATTTGTTGCTAGATCGATGACGATCAACGAGATTTAAGGATCTATTGAAGAAACTACGGTTTCTCCTTCATCATCCCTTGTCCTTTCATTGATTATCATTCAAATTCTAGCCTCTAGCAAATTAAATCAACGATCATTGATCTCTAATTTGGAGCGAAAACATTCAAGAAAGCGATCTCGCTCAAATTAGGTCTTCGATGATTCAATTTCCTAAAGTTTACAAAACTCATAAGACTTAAGAATCGTTCAAGAATTTAGTCGTCATCATCTACCTATTCTCTCGATTCCTCCACAAGCGGAGATTTCACTCATACATCATGAAAAAGGAAAGAATCAAGAATCGGTAACTTTTCATAATGCAAGAATGTAAAGATAAGCAAGATTTACAATATTCACCTTTATTAATCGACGATTAGGTACAATTCACTCAACTCGAGGTTACAAGATTTGAGGAGGTAACTAGATCCGCCGAAATTAGCTTCGCATCGATCTTCTTGAGTCGCGGATCGTCGTGGATCTCTTGCTCGGATGAAGGTCGGCGTTGCTTCAAAGGATCTTCAGTTGCTTGCTTGATTTGTTCTCGATGAATCTTGATTTGGCTTTAGAATTGGATTTGGGCTAGGGTTTGAGTTACAAGTTGTGTCACTCAACTTGTGCAAATTTGGCTCAATATTCAACCACTAATTGATGAACAATCTTTGTAATGAAGCCCTAGGTGCCCTTTTATAGTTTTCCCTTTAGCTTCCCCTAAAAGCTAGGTCTATCTTCCCTTGGAAACTTGGTTGTTATGAGAAGTTTCTAGATTAAGGTAGTTAGCTAGCTTACAAGAGAAGACTTGTTGTTAGAGGGAAGCTTCTGGAGAATTCTAGGGACTGAAGCGTGTTGAAGAAGTTTGGTTGTTGAGAGGAGGCCTCGGGAAAAATTACCAACCGCCGATGAGTCGGATCGGCCGCGGATCCGCGGCGGATCGGCCTGACTCGGCCGCGGATCCGCGGCCGTTTGGTGGACTCAGTGCATGGAAATTTCTGTATTGTTTCATGTTGGCTTCATGGTTGTTTCCTGATGTCTTGAATCTTATAATTCTTTCTAGTTTACTGCCAGATCTCAAGTCTTGGACTTGATGTATTTTATCAGCACTTTTAGCAGTTCCGACTCTTTTACCTGGAGATTTCCTGCACATAGTCTCCAGACAAGTTTTGAGATATAAAAATCATGTAAATAGTAATAAACACTTAATTTCCCTTTAAAATGTCTATTAAAACTATAACACAGGGTATTTGGTATTTTTCAGATGAATTCATAATCTGTGTTATAATTACAATAAACACCTATATATGAATGAAAAGAGTAGGGAAATTAACATGTTGAGTATGCACTATTTTCAACCGATCAATGATCTCCCAGATCAGGACGCATGACGGATGACGTGTCCTAGAGCATGCAAGAAAGGACCTACAGTGGCCGACCAGACCACACCTACGCTCGTCCTACCGAGCAAACGCTGGCTCACCTCCGAGCCCCTTGCATAACTGGCCTCCTCGGCCTCACAGCTCGTCTCCGGGCTACCGCAGAACCAAGATACCCCGGCTCTCCCGCTCGTCTGCGAGCTCTCCCGCCGAGGTCATCTTCCTCGGTCTCATCGACCGACCAACGGCACCGCTCACAGGCGCAACCGCCATCCTGCGAATCCCGCCATGCGCGAGATCTCCGCCGTCCACATCCCACATTCCACGCCACCACGATCCCCATTAAGGAGCCTGTCTCGCCATTAATAGGAGGTCTCGCTCATCACGCGGGCATGACGTCGGGAGCGTAACGGCCGGCGTGATTCTTGTGCCTGTCCTGCCTGCTGCCACCGCTATATAAACCCCTTCTTCAGACGGTTCAAGTAAGCCATTTTTACTCCACTAAGCCGTTACTCTGCTCGGATCTCTAGTCTAACTTCACCGTCGGAGGGTCCTCGGTGGTACAACCACCCCGAGACTTTCTTGCAGGTAGCTCGGCAACCACAACCTCAAACCCATTGAGATCCACACGCTTCAAGAGCGACAGCCTCCAGATCCAATCTCAGCCACCCATCGCCACCATCAGCAGATCACCGGAAGGTAACATCTTGGCGCGATCTAGGTCGCGTCAGCTGGCACCGTCTGTGGGAGCTCCTTGATTCCACAAAAACAAAAGTTCACCTTCCGATCTCAATCCAATGGCGAGCGATCATCATGACAATCTAAGCACCAGCCGCCGCCTCCCCCTCAACGGAGGCACGGACGAACCTCCTCCGCCGAGCGATTTAGCCGGCTCGCAGAGATCAGGCCGAAGCGCCTCGGGGACCTCAGCTTGCCAATGGCCTTGTCTTTCAGCTGCTCGGATAAGGGGTTGTAGAGCCCCGGCGACGCCCTCCAGATGGTGTACATTAACGCCTAAAGTAGGGAGGAGCGCCGGGGGAGCAATCAACTGAAATGATCCTCGATCCCACCCATCACCAACCGCACCGTGTCATCAGTGCAGTACTGATCATAGAGATACACGTCCTCGAAGGTTATGATATCGGGGGTGGTGAAAGGGAAGTCCTCCATTCTTGTGTTTTGGGTGTGAGGAAAGGAGTCATCAACAATCTCTCCATTGTATAGCCCACAATGCCCCCGGGGTTCAACGGTCGCCCGCAACTGTGCCGCCCTCTTCGAAAAGAAGCGGCTCTGGTGCTTCACCTCCTCCATGCGTTCGTGGCACGTGTCACTCGCGACTGTCCATCTTCCCAAAGCCCTCACGAAGAGGCAGCCCAGCAGCCATCCTGCTCGGCTATCCCTGGCCGGTAGCTCGCCTACCCCACAACGCCAGGGATCGAAGCCCTTACTAAGAGGCAACCGAGCAGCTTCACTGCTTGGTTCATCCTAGGCAGGCCTCCCACGGCCCCTCCAGCGCCAAGGATCGAAGCCCTCACCAAGAGGCAACCCTGCAGCTACCCTGCTCGGCTATCCCTGGCTGGTAGCTTCCCTACCCCACAACGCCAGGGATCGAATCCCTCATAAAGAGGAAGTCCTGCAGCTACCCTGCTCAGCTATCCCTGGCTGGTAGCTTCCCTACCCAATAATGCCAGGGATCAAAGCCCTCGCCAAGAGGCACCGGGCAGCAACCCTGCTCGGCCATCCTTAAGGAAAAAAGCCCTTGCCAAGAGGTACTGGACAGTAACCCTGCTCGGCCATCCTTAATAGGACACTTATGGCCCCTCCCACGCTAAGGATGAAAAGCCCTCGAAAGAGGAAACCAGGCCCGCCCTTGCTCGGTTATCCCTGGCTGGTATCTCCCTACCCTAACAAACCAGGGATCAAAGCCCTTGCCAAGAGGCAACCGGGCCTGCCCTTGCTCGGTTATCCCTGGCTGGTAGCTCCCTACCCCAACAAACCAGGGATCAAAGCCTTCGCCAAGAGGCACCGGGAAGTAACCCTGCTCGGCCCGTCCTTAAGGATCAAAGCCCTCGCAAGAGGCAACCGGGCCCGTCCTTGCTCGGTTATCCCTGGCTGGTAGCTCCCTACCCTAACAAACTAGGGATCAAAGCCGTCGCCAAGAGGTCCTGGGAAGCTACCCTGCTCGGCCATCCTTAGTAGGCCACTTACGGCCCCTCCCACGCTAAGGATCAAAGCCCTCGCAAGAGGCAACCGGGCCCGCCCTTGCTCGGTTATCCCTGGCTGGTAGCTCCCCACCCCAACACCCTAAGGATCAAAGCCCTCACCAAGAGGCACCGAGCAGCTACCCTGCTCGGCTACGTCCTTAGTAGGCCAGTCACGGCCCTTCCCGCGCTAAGGAACAAAAGCCCCTGCAAGAAGGAACTGAGCGGCTACCCTCTTCGGCTATCCCCAGCTGCCAATTCACTACCTTACAACTCCAAAGATCGAATCCCTCGCTTAGAGGCCCCGGGCAGCTACCCTGCTCGGTCGATCATCATCATGCCTCTCCAAGCTCCCCACGCTAAGGAACATAACCCCACCAAGAGGCATCCGGTTCTACGTCTAAGCAATCTCCACCTTGACTTCGGGGCCATGGAGATACCGTCTTCGCACCGGTCTTTGCACACACGGCAAACGAACAGATTCAACTCGATGTGTGATCGCTAGACAAAGAACCGACATAAAACGAAGGCAGTGCTGTGCAAATAGGAGTGCTTACCGACAAAGGAAAATACGAGCACAATCACTACTGCAAAAACAAAAATCTTTATTCACAAAGTCAAAGTTTTTACAAGGGTATTGTGGGCTCCCCAGCCTTACAAAAATGCCCGAAGGCCTACAAAATACCCGACGCAACAAAAAGAAGAAAAAAACATGAAGACAAGGGGCTTAAGGCGTCAGGGCCAGGCGCAACCTCGGGAAGCCCAGCGCCCACCATAGGAGCCTCGGCGTCGCCCTCGTCGGGTATCTCCCCGGGGCCGTCCTCCTGCTTGTCATCCCCTCGGGGATATTCGGCTCGGAGATCTTCGTCAGCGAACTCCGGCATCCGAGCCTTGACGGCGTCAAGGGCCTCGTGCCAGATACAGTGGTGGCCGAGGCTAGGACGGTGTAGAACTGTTCTGACTTTTGGAAGTTCTCCACCGCCTTCGCCGCTCTGAGGTCGGCTCGCTTCGCCGCCTCTCCCGCAGCCTCTGACTCCTTCCGGAGGGTGCTCACGGACTTCTTCATGGTGCCGACGAGAACCCTGGAGCCCCGAAACTCGGCCTCGGCAGCCTGGGCGGGGAACATGGCAACCTCCTGCTTCGAGGCCGCCGCCTCCTGCCTCGCGGTCGCCGCCTCCTGCTTCACGGCCGCCGCCTCGCCCTCAAGGGCAGCGATCCTCGCCATCGCCGCCTCCAGCTCCCGCTTCGAGCTCTCCCCCGGCGAGGAGAGCTCTCCCACGGCTCGCATCACCGGGGCTATCTCCTCCTCCTCCATCCGGGCGACGATAGCGACGTGCTGGAAGACCAAATCGGAGGGGGTCAGAAAGAAAAAGGGACACCAAATCTTGCAAGCGATGAAACGATGTATGAGCACTAACCTGCACGACCTCTTGGGCGATGGACGCCATTTGTGCCTTCAGCGTCCCCTCAGGGACCCAGCTCCCAACCAACCTCTCCATGTCGTGTAGCAAGCTGTCAGCGACGGAGAGCCCCGAGGGCACCTCAAAGCGAAGCTCCCCCTCGTCCACCAAGATTGGAGAGGCCGGGGTCTGCAGAACTGTTCGGGGGAACCTCTTGAGAGAATGACTGTTTGTTTCCGGATAGTAGAATGTCTAATGATCTATTTGTATCAAAAGTAGATTAACTCTAATAGAAAAAGTGATAGCAAACTTTCATTTTAGGAATGGATCAAATTGGTATAACATCAACCAGAAGACAAAAAATGAATTATAAAAGTTCAAAGCGCATGACCTATGTATATTTGTTTGGAATGACTTCCATTTTTAAGACATCATAGAGCAAACAATTTTCTTAAATTTCAGTTGATCGCGAAACGGCATGTGCCATCGTGCCGATACCCGGGACCGTTATATTCAACGGGATCGATCACAAATCTCAAGTCTAGGCATTGTAGCCAAACATGCATTAGAAGTTGGTCTTACGAGGGGAATGGGGCGGATTAATTCTCAGCAGCGGGGAATGTGATAAATTCCATCAAAACGAATGACGACAAAGATGTTTTAGTGGGATGAGATGTGTAGTTTCGGGACGTCCCTGTAACACAAAGCTGATTAAATTTGTAATATTTGATCAATTTGGCTGTTATTTGATAGAAATCATTTATTTTTCTCTTATTTTGGTAAACAATCTATGGCTTTATTAAAGACCTGGGAGCAAAATAATGTTCTATCCATAATATTTTTCTTTTGGTTTTGAAAAGAATAAAAGAAATAATTAGAAAACCATAAAGAAAAGAAACGCTTGGGAAAGCAGCTAGCGAGCCTCTTATAAAAAACTCCATTTCAAGCGTTTCGGTTGTAAGCGTCAACCGCTTGCTTAGTCCCACATCGGATAACCATGATGGTTTTCTCGCGGTGATAACAATCCTCCACACAAGGGGACGCACGACCTTACTTGAACAGGATCTGTTCTATAGGCTCGTACAACTGTATCCTTAAGCTCTAAGGAGACAGGCAATGCAGTCTGGTTGATGACACGTGACCTCGTACCCAGAGCGTGATTAACGGGCTGTGATCCTGTTGGGATTTCATGCTTGTGGAGGATCGTTCCTGGTTTGGTTTCGGTCAAGCTGGGACGGGTTCGAGGTTGTCTGACGGACCCCCCACCCCCTCATCAAAAATTTTTCCGGGCCTTTTTTAACCCCCCGCGCTTAAAGATGCTTGTGGAAATGTATGCCCCCACCTTCAGAGCCCATGCATGGAAGGCATTTGTGAGTTTACCCACCCAACATTGCTTTATCATACTACTTTTCCATGCTTGATCCTGTTGGGATTTCATGCTTGTGGAGGATCGTTCCTGGTTTGGTTTCGGTCAAGCTGGGACGGGTTCGAGGTTGTCGGACGGACCCCCTCATCAAAAAATTTTCCAGGCCTTTTTTAACCCCCCGCGCTTAAAGATGCTTGTGGAAATATATGCCCCCACCTTCAGAGCCCATGCATGCAAGGCATTTGTGAGTTTACCCACCCAACATTGCTTTATCATACTGCTTTTCCATGCTTGGCGATTGGCCGTGATGTGCTTTTGTAGATACTCACAAGCGTTGTGTGTTTGTAGAATTGCCCACCTCAAAACTAATTTGTTTGTGAAATCGCGTTTCCGAATTTCAGCCCTTATAGCCTTGTTTTTGTATATACTCATCTTCCACAGCCTAAGTACTCGGAACAGCCTCCTACGTGTTTCTTTGCATTATATGTTTTTTTCTTCTCACATTTTTTATAAATTTTTTAACTCACAAGCGTTGTGTTGTTTTTTCTTTCTTTCTCGAAGATGCAAATTTTCATTCTTTTGGCAAGTGATGGGATCATATGTGAATTCACGATGCCCTTGAATCATCACTTTCACCATGACAGAACATATTTTATGCAACTTTCCTACATATAATTAGCTTTAGTTGAGGATAGCAAAATATCAGGCATTTTAATGTACCATGCTGTGCATTCAAAAGATAGCTTCTGATTTCACTTTTCTTCAGAATTAGTGTTTCACAATTTCATCGCTTGACAGGCAATCTGCATATAGGTAATTGAAATCAACAATAAAACCGTAAAAGAGAAAAATAAAAAAGAAATTTAACTCGGATGCAATCAATCATGTGGAAGTTAATGTTAAACATGTTCATCACGTCATCCTCTTTTTCAGTTTATTATTAAATATATTATACGGCTAGTTTATTTTCTTTATCCATTGCTAAAGCGCTAGTTCCTACAGGATTTACGGTTGATGAATTTTGGTGGCAAAAGAAGTTCTCGTATAATGAACTTTGTGCTGCTCTATTCTTGATACGAGTAAAGTTAAAGCCGGAAAGATGCAACTTGAAAGAGGAAGAAGCCGATATGGCTCAAGTTTTTGAAGAATCGGTCGGCATGTTCTATGTTTGCCACAATAAGGAAAGGCCTTGAGGTTTTATGCGATCCTTGTGATTTCTCTGACAACGTTGCAATGCAGTGAAATTCACATCAAGTGGACACGTAATGTTGCGTGCATGGGCTGAAAAGCCGAGCTCAGAAATTTTCAAGCAAACCTGTAATGACGATTATCGTTTTCCATTTTTCTCTCAATCAAGATGGCTTTGCAAAGACGATTACGCGCCTTATTCGGACTTGGTATTTTTCAATCAACTGTAAGCACGATACACTTTTTCTTTTTCTTCTCGGGCTAAATTACACTCGGCTGCTCTTAACTCTCTATATTTGTCACCAAACTGCCTTAAATTTAATTTAGGGCTGTAAAGGGCCATATATATGGGTATATTAGTGGAAAACAATGATGGTTGAGGATAGTTTATTGTGATTAATTCTTCTTTCTAGGTTTCTGCTCTCTGATACCTGAACTGATATATATAAAAGTTGTAAAGAACAAGATAGATTTTTTTATTATTTAATACAATATACGTATAAAGCTTGATATACATAGAAGAAACAATTGCTATATAATTTCAGATGAACGATAACATTTTCACTTTTCGTTATTCAATTTTTTACATATAGCAATATAATTTCAGAACCGATTCTTTATTTATCATTCAAAAGGTGCATGTACCCGTCCACTCACCATTTGCACTGTAGCACCTGCAGAAAATATACAGGCATGCACACAGGCCAGCTAGTTAGTAATGTATTCTTCTCTTCTAAGATATTATTATTCTAAAAGGTGTAAGAAATCGAAGGAGAAAAAGAGTGCATTTACCAAAGACGAACGGGTGCACGAGGAAAACGAGGAAGAGCATTGGAAGAATTGCCCTAACCATAATGTCTGAAGACAATAGACAGAGAATTAAAATGTTGTGGTGAGCTAAACCACAAGCAATGGACGCTATATATAAGCTTTATATCACTCTTAATTGGTGATAAATGCAAAAGAAATTGATGGTAGGTGCAAAGAGCATGTGAGAACTTCGCCTATAAACTTCTTTCTTGTTTGTTTAGACAATGCATTTTTAGGAAATTCTCTTTAAAAACTGCTATTTTTCGGAACCAATGTGATATATAAGAAGTATGGGCTATTTGTTTCTGGATAGAAGAGTGTTGAATGAGCTATTTGTTTTAACTCTAATAGAAAAGGTTATATCACACTTGCATTTTAGGAATGGTTTTAATCGGTACAACTTCAACCAGTAGGGAAAAAGAAGAAGAAAGAATTGTGAGGTTCAAAGTGCACGATCTATAAATTTTTAGGAATAATTTTCATTTTCATTAATAACATATTGAGGATATTAACTTTTTAGCTCCTAATGATTTGCTTTACCATCAACTTCATCACTGATATTATACTGCTTTTTTTTTAATATTCTATCTTCAGTCGGAACTAAGTAGCATTTTGAGCTATTAAGCTTGCAAGGTTTTTTTCTTTTCTTGAACTATCAAAGCCTGCAATCATAATTAACGTAACCATGTGTATGTAAATTGTTCCCCCCCCCCCCTTTTCTCATAAACATCATAATCCTAGGAACATTTAGGGTAAATTACTCCGTTGATTCTAGTATTGCAAAGAACACTATTAAATATTATACAAATACCGTGCTTAATGAAACTTTGAATGGTGTTGTATGTAATATTCAGTGCACTTCTTAAAAGATAATGGTGCTTAATGTAATTTTCTGTTTTTATGTCTTAAATGATCTTATCGCCTTACTTATGCATTTTGCAGTGTTGCTGTTGAGCTACTGATTACAATAGATTTCCTGGAACATTTGATGCGTATGGAAATAAATCGTTTTTCTCTCCTTGCTGACGTGCATATATATGAATACATGCTAACTACATATAAGTTCTAAACAACGAAATAGAAGAAGACATAACACGGTTGACAACTATCGCGATTGGCACATGAAGCGATTCGGGGTTCCACAAGCCCACATTGCCCGAGGATTTAATCAGTGAAATGTGCGGATTCGGATGTGCTGATCCCCATGCATGCTTTTGATGCATTTATTGGAGCCGTTGCTTCACAAGAAGTGATCAAGGCATGAAGTGTTTTGCCAAATCTCTCTTGAAAATCTTGTTTCTGAAATTTCGACTAATTTTATTATTCGAGGGTTGGTTTCAGCTGACCACGAAACAGTTTGTGCCGGTAACTGAGACCGTTATATTCAGAATGGAAAGAAAAAGGTTCGAAGCTTAATAATAATCAAAGGGGAATTCAGTATGCTGCTGATGATATTTTTCCAATTGTGGATGTGTCAGTTGCTTGCTTAGTCCCACATCAGATAACCATGATTTGCTTGTGGTCCACACAATGGCAGGCACGCCCTTACTTGAACAGGATCTGTTTTATAGGCTCGTACAACTGTTATCCTTAAGCTGTAAGGAGTCAGTCAATGTAGTCTGGCGGATGACACGTGGCCTCAAGCCCAGATCGTTCCCGAGTTTGGTCTGGATCGCTCCTGGGATGGGTTCGAGGTTGTCTGAGAGACCCTTAATATATTTTTTGTCCCCCTACTATTTTGATTTGATTAAATGTGATATGCTTCAGATTCTTCTTTTATAGAAACAATGTACGTAATCAATCATGTGAAAGTTAATGTTAAACACGTTTCATCATGTCGTGCTTGGCATAAAAGGCTCAGTTGCTGTTGTGTTGTTTCATCATGCCGTTCTCTTTTTCAATTTATCATTCAAGTTTATTATACAGCTAGTTTATTTTCTTTATTCATTGCTCAAGCTAGTCCCTACAGTATTTATGGTTGATGAATTTTGGTGGCAAAGAAGCTCATCTGAGTGTTAACGCGCTGACCATCTCTAATAAGGTAGCTTCAAATAAAGTATAAGCTATAAAGCCAGCACATAATAATCTTTATGCTGCTCTATTTTCAGGAATATTAAATTATATATTCTTGATGCAAGTAAAGATGAAGCCGGAAAGATGCACTTGAAGAGGAAGAAGGTGATATGGCTCAAGTTCTCAGTCGACATATTCTATGTTGCCTTGCGGCTCAGAAGGAAGGCCTTGAGGTCTAATGTGATCCTTGTGATTTCTCTCTATCAAGATGGCGTTGCAAAGATGATTACACTTATTCGGACTTGGTAGCGTTCAATGAATCGCAAGCACGATACACTTTTTCTTTTTCTTCTCAGGCTAGATTACACCCGGCTACTCTCAATTGTCTGTATTTATCACCAAACCGCCAGAAATTTTATTCAGTAAAGTGCTATATTTAAAACAATGGTAGTTAAGGGTAGTTTATTGCAATTAAGTCTTCTTCCTAGTAGTTTCTGGGCTTTGATATCAATTTAATAAATTGAGTGAGATGTTTTGGCCGATAATTAGTTACACACTTTATTTCTTTCTCATTTTGCTTGGGTATGTCTTGTACTTATATCGCTGTTATAAACTATTAATTAGATTTTTGTAAGAGCAATTAGCCACCCTTTTAATTTCCTTAACAAATAAATCCGATTTCCCACCCTGAAAATCTGTCCTTGTAAGAAAAATAAATCTTTATGATTGATAAGTTATAAACAGGGGTTTTTACTACTTGATTGAAATACAAATGAATTATGAAGACATATTCCAAATAATTCAATAGAAGGGGGATTTTCAATACCAGTGGAGAAACAAATCAGAATCTCACAAAATATGGTAAATAACAAGATTGATTCTTTTATTAAATAAGATATAATATAAACTCGACATAAAGCATCTGCTATATAATTTCCATTTGAACGATATCATTTTTACTTTTCGGTGCTCAGTTCATTACGAACAGTAATGTATTTTCAGAACAAATTCTTTATTCATCATCCAACGAACTTCTCTTTATTCTTCACCAACACATTCTCCTATGGCCAACGTCAGTCACTAGAAGTAGCGGCAGTCACCATAACCTGCAAAATTGAAAACCCCACAATTATTTTCCCAAATACATTAAAAAAAAATAAAAATATAAGACACCGCTAACATATATGAAATTATATGATAATTCTTACTTGGGTCGGTAACAGAAACAAAGAGCAGAACCTCCAAAGTAACAATCATGGCTTTGCCTTCCCTTGAGTTGATAATAGAGAATCATTACCACAGATGCTTGAGATATGAGGATGTTAGGGCCAAAGCATTTTCCATTAGGTCGTATAATCGAACAATTGAAAAATCTGCATGCGTAGCCGATATTATTCTTGAGTAAACGAAACAAACGCCGTAAAGAACAAGTAAACGAAATAAACGTCGTACAATCGAACAATTGAAAATTTTGCAAGATTATTTCAGAAATATCAGGTCTCTAGCAAGTAAACGAAATAAACTCCGTAAAGAACCAGATTGAATGTTTTGTATGAAATAAAATTGAAGTATAAACTCGATATATAGGGAAAACAATGCGTCTTATACGAACAATAACATTTTTTTACTTTTCATTACTCGATTCATTAAATACAGCAATATTTTTTCAGAACCAATTCTTTATTCATCATCTAACAAATTAACTTCTCCTTATTCTTCATCAACACGGTGTCCGGCCAACGTCAATCACGGATAGTAGCAGCTGCCAGAACCTGCAAAATTAAAAACCAAGCAATCATTTTCCCAATGGAGGGAAGCACCGCCAATATGAAATTATATGCCTATTCTTACTTGGGTCAGTAACAGCAATAAGAGCAGAACCTCCAGAGTAACAGGCATGGCTTTGCCTTCCATTCTTTGGGTAATAGAGATTCATTGCCACCGATGCATGAGATACGAGGATATCAGGGCCAAAGCATTTTCCGTTGGGCTGTATAATCGAACAATCAACAAATTTGCATGCGTATTCAATACTATTCTTGAGATCGAGGTCTCAGGGTCGAAGGCTTCGCCACACACCATGTTAAGAAACTGCAATTTTTCGGAACCAATACGATGAGAATGACTGTTTGTTTCCGGATAGTAGAATGTCTAATGATCTATTTGTATCAAAAGTAGATTAACTCTAATAGAAAAAGTGATAGCAAACTTTCATTTTAGGAATGGATCAAATTGGTATAACATCAACCAGAAGACAAAAAATGAATTATAAAAGTTCAAAGCGCATGACCTATGTATATTTGTTTGGAATGACTTCCATTTTTAAGACATCATAGAGCAAACAATTTTCTTAAATTTCAGTTGATCGCGAAACGGCATGTGCCATCGTGCCGATACCCGGGACCGTTATATTCAACGGGATCGATCACAAATCTCAAGTCTAGGCATTGTAGCCAAACATGCATTAGAAGTTGGTCTTACGAGGGGAATGGGGCGGATTAATTCTCAGCAGCGGGGAATGTGATAAATTCCATCAAAACGAATGACGACAAAGATGTTTTAGTGGGATGAGATGTGTAGTTTCGGGACGTCCCTGTAACACAAAGCTGATTAAATTTGTAATATTTGATCAATTTGGCTGTTATTTGATAGAAATCATTTATTTTTCTCTTATTTTGGTAAACAATCTATGGCTTTATTAAAGACCTGGGAGCAAAATAATGTTCTATCCATAATATTTTTCTTTTGGTTTTGAAAAGAATAAAAGAAATAATTAGAAAACCATAAAGAAAAGAAACGCTTGGGAAAGCAGCTAGCGAGCCTCTTATAAAAAACTCCATTTCAAGCGTTTCGGTTGTAAGCGTCAACCGCTTGCTTAGTCCCACATCGGATAACCATGATGGTTTTCTCGCGGTGATAACAATCCTCCACACAAGGGGACGCACGACCTTACTTGAACAGGATCTGTTCTATAGGCTCGTACAACTGTATCCTTAAGCTCTAAGGAGACAGGCAATGCAGTCTGGTTGATGACACGTGACCTCGTACCCAGAGCGTGATTAACGGGCTGTGATCCTGTTGGGATTTCATGCTTGTGGAGGATCGTTCCTGGTTTGGTTTCGGTCAAGCTGGGACGGGTTCGAGGTTGTCTGACGGACCCCCCACCCCCTCATCAAAAATTTTTCCGGGCCTTTTTTAACCCCCCGCGCTTAAAGATGCTTGTGGAAATATATGCCCCCACCTTCAGAGCCCATGCATGGAAGGCATTTGTGAGTTTACCCACCCAACATTGCTTTATCATACTACTTTTCCATGCTTGATCCTGTTGGGATTTCATGCTTGTGGAGGATCGTTCCTGGTTTGGTTTCGGTCAAGCTGGGACGGGTTCGAGGTTGTCGGACGGACCCCCTCATCAAAAAATTTTCCAGGCCTTTTTTAACCCCCCGCGCTTAAAGATGCTTGTGGAAATATATGCCCCCACCTTCAGAGCCCATGCATGCAAGGCATTTGTGAGTTTACCCACCCAACATTGCTTTATCATACTGCTTTTCCATGCTTGGCGATTGGCCGTGATGTGCTTTTGTAGATACTCACAAGCGTTGTGTGTTTGTAGAATTGCCCACCTCAAAACTAATTTGTTTGTGAAATCGCGTTTCCGAATTTCAGCCCTTATAGCCTTGTTTTTGTATATACTCATCTTCCACAGCCTAAGTACTCGGAACAGCCTCCTACGTGTTTCTTTGCATTATATGTTTTTTTCTTCTCACATTTTTTATAAATTTTTTAACTCACAAGCGTTGTGTTGTTTTTTCTTTCTTTCTCGAAGATGCAAATTTTCATTCTTTTGGCAAGTGATGGGATCATATGTGAATTCACGATGCCCTTGAATCATCACTTTCACCATGACAGAACATATTTTATGCAACTTTCCTACATATAATTAGCTTTAGTTGAGGATAGCAAAATATCAGGCATTTTAATGTACCATGCTGTGCATTCAAAAGATAGCTTCTGATTTCACTTTTCTTCAGAATTAGTGTTTCACAATTTCATCGCTTGACAGGCAATCTGCATATAGGTAATTGAAATCAACAATAAAACCGTAAAAGAGAAAAATAAAAAAGAAATTTAACTCGGATGCAATCAATCATGTGGAAGTTAATGTTAAACATGTTCATCACGTCATCCTCTTTTTCAGTTTATTATTAAATATATTATACGGCTAGTTTATTTTCTTTATCCATTGCTAAAGCGCTAGTTCCTACAGGATTTACGGTTGATGAATTTTGGTGGCAAAAGAAGTTCTCGTATAATGAACTTTGTGCTGCTCTATTCTTGATACGAGTAAAGTTAAAGCCGGAAAGATGCAACTTGAAAGAGGAAGAAGCCGATATGGCTCAAGTTTTTGAAGAATCGGTCGGCATGTTCTATGTTTGCCACAATAAGGAAAGGCCTTGAGGTTTTATGCGATCCTTGTGATTTCTCTGACAACGTTGCAATGCAGTGAAATTCACATCAAGTGGACACGTAATGTTGCGTGCATGGGCTGAAAAGCCGAGCTCAGAAATTTTCAAGCAAACCTGTAATGACGATTATCGTTTTCCATTTTTCTCTCAATCAAGATGGCTTTGCAAAGACGATTACGCGCCTTATTCGGACTTGGTATTTTTCAATCAACTGTAAGCACGATACACTTTTTCTTTTTCTTCTCAGGCTAAATTACACTCGGCTGCTCTTAACTCTCTATATTTGTCACCAAACTGCCTTAAATTTAATTTAGGGCTGTAAAGGGCCATATATATGGGTATATTAGTGGAAAACAATGATGGTTGAGGATAGTTTATTGTGATTAATTCTTCTTTCTAGGTTTCTGCTCTCTGATACCTGAACTGATATATATAAAAGTTGTAAAGAACAAGATAGATTTTTTTATTATTTAATACAATATACGTATAAAGCTTGATATACATAGAAGAAACAATTGCTATATAATTTCAGATGAACGATAACATTTTCACTTTTCGTTATTCAATTTTTTACATATAGCAATATAATTTCAGAACCGATTCTTTATTTATCATTCAAAAGGTGCATGTACCCGTCCACTCACCATTTGCACTGTAGCACCTGCAGAAAATATACAGGCATGCACACAGGCCAGCTAGTTAGTAATGTATTCTTCTCTTCTAAGATATTATTATTCTAAAAGGTGTAAGAAATCGAAGGAGAAAAAGAGTGCATTTACCAAAGACGAACGGGTGCACGAGGAAAACGAGGAAGAGCATTGGAAGAATTGCCCTAACCATAATGTCTGAAGACAATAGACAGAGAATTAAAATGTTGTGGTGAGCTAAACCACAAGCAATGGACGCTATATATAAGCTTTATATCACTCTTAATTGGTGATAAATGCAAAAGAAATTGATGGTAGGTGCAAAGAGCATGTGAGAACTTCGCCTATAAACTTCTTTCTTGTTTGTTTAGACAATGCATTTTTAGGAAATTCTCTTTAAAAACTGCTATTTTTCGGAACCAATGTGATATATAAGAAGTATGGGCTATTTGTTTCTGGATAGAAGAGTGTTGAATGAGCTATTTGTTTTAACTCTAATAGAAAAGGTTATATCACACTTGCATTTTAGGAATGGTTTTAATCGGTACAACTTCAACCAGTAGGGAAAAAGAAGAAGAAAGAATTGTGAGGTTCAAAGTGCACGATCTATAAATTTTTAGGAATAATTTTCATTTTCATTAATAACATATTGAGGATATTAACTTTTTAGCTCCTAATGATTTGCTTTACCATCAACTTCATCACTGATATTATACTGCTTTTTTTTTAATATTCTATCTTCAGTCGGAACTAAGTAGCATTTTGAGCTATTAAGCTTGCAAGGTTTTTTTCTTTTCTTGAACTATCAAAGCCTGCAATCATAATTAACGTAACCATGTGTATGTAAATTGTTCCCCCCCCCCCCCCCCTTTTCTCATAAACATCATAATCCTAGGAACATTTAGGGTAAATTACTCCGTTGATTCTAGTATTGCAAAGAACACTATTAAATATTATACAAATACCGTGCTTAATGAAACTTTGAATGGTGTTGTATGTAATATTCAGTGCACTTCTTAAAAGATAATGGTGCTTAATGTAATTTTCTGTTTTTATGTCTTAAATGATCTTATCGCCTTACTTATGCATTTTGCAGTGTTGCTGTTGAGCTACTGATTACAATAGATTTCCTGGAACATTTGATGCGTATGGAAATAAATCGTTTTTCTCTCCTTGCTGACGTGCATATATATGAATACATGCTAACTACATATAAGTTCTAAACAACGAAATAGAAGAAGACATAACACGGTTGACAACTATCGCGATTGGCACATGAAGCGATTCGGGGTTCCACAAGCCCACATTGCCCGAGGATTTAATCAGTGAAATGTGCGGATTCGGATGTGCTGATCCCCATGCATGCTTTTGATGCATTTATTGGAGCCGTTGCTTCACAAGAAGTGATCAAGGCATGAAGTGTTTTGCCAAATCTCTCTTGAAAATCTTGTTTCTGAAATTTCGACTAATTTTATTATTCGAGGGTTGGTTTCAGCTGACCACGAAACAGTTTGTGCCGGTAACTGAGACCGTTATATTCAGAATGGAAAGAAAAAGGTTCGAAGCTTAATAATAATCAAAGGGGAATTCAGTATGCTGCTGATGATATTTTTCCAATTGTGGATGTGTCAGTTGCTTGCTTAGTCCCACATCAGATAACCATGATTTGCTTGTGGTCCACACAATGGCAGGCACGCCCTTACTTGAACAGGATCTGTTTTATAGGCTCGTACAACTGTTATCCTTAAGCTGTAAGGAGTCAGTCAATGTAGTCTGGCGGATGACACGTGGCCTCAAGCCCAGATCGTTCCCGAGTTTGGTCTGGATCGCTCCTGGGATGGGTTCGAGGTTGTCTGAGAGACCCTTAATATATTTTTTGTCCCCCTACTATTTTGATTTGATTAAATGTGATATGCTTCAGATTCTTCTTTTATAGAAACAATGTACGTAATCAATCATGTGAAAGTTAATGTTAAACACGTTTCATCATGTCGTGCTTGGCATAAAAGGCTCAGTTGCTGTTGTGTTGTTTCATCATGCCGTTCTCTTTTTCAATTTATTATTCAAGTTTATTATACAGCTAGTTTATTTTCTTTATTCATTGCTCAAGCTAGTCCCTACAGTATTTATGGTTGATGAATTTTGGTGGCAAAAGAAGCTCATCTGAGTGTTAACGCGCTGACCATCTCTAATAAGGTAGCTTCAAATAAAGTATAAGCTATAAAGCCAGCACATAATAATCTTTATGCTGCTCTATTTTCAGGAATATTAAATTATATATTCTTGATGCAAGTAAAGATGAAGCCGGAAAGATGCACTTGAAGAGGAAGAAGGTGATATGGCTCAAGTTCTCAGTCGACATATTCTATGTTGCCTTGCGGCTCAGAAGGAAGGCCTTGAGGTCTAATGTGATCCTTGTGATTTCTCTCTATCAAGATGGCGTTGCAAAGATGATTACACTTATTCGGACTTGGTAGCGTTCAATGAATCGCAAGCACGATACACTTTTTCTTTTTCTTCTCAGGCTAGATTACACCCGGCTACTCTCAATTGTCTGTATTTATCACCAAACCGCCAGAAATTTTATTCAGTAAAGTGCTATATTTAAAACAATGGTAGTTAAGGGTAGTTTATTGCAATTAAGTCTTCTTCCTAGTAGTTTCTGGGCTTTGATATCAATTTAATAAATTGAGTGAGATGTTTTGGCCGATAATTAGTTACACACTTTATTTCTTTCTCATTTTGCTTGGGTATGTCTTGTACTTATATCGCTGTTATAAACTATTAATTAGATTTTTGTAAGAGCAATTAGCCACCCTTTTAATTTCCTTAACAAATAAATCCGATTTCCCACCCTGAAAATCTGTCCTTGTAAGAAAAATAAATCTTTATGATTGATAAGTTATAAACAGGGGTTTTTACTACTTGATTGAAATACAAATGAATTATGAAGACATATTCCAAATAATTCAATAGAAGGGGGATTTTCAATACCAGTGGAGAAACAAATCAGAATCTCACAAAATATGGTAAATAACAAGATTGATTCTTTTATTAAATAAGATATAATATAAACTCGACATAAAGCATCTGCTATATAATTTCCATTTGAACGATATCATTTTTACTTTTCGGTGCTCAGTTCATTACGAACAGTAATGTATTTTCAGAACAAATTCTTTATTCATCATCCAACGAACTTCTCTTTATTCTTCACCAACACATTCTCCTATGGCCAACGTCAGTCACTAGAAGTAGCGGCAGTCACCATAACCTGCAAAATTGAAAACCCCACAATTATTTTCCCAAATACATTAAAAAAAATAAAAATATAAGACACCGCTAACATATATGAAATTATATGATAATTCTTACTTGGGTCGGTAACAGAAACAAAGAGCAGAACCTCCAAAGTAACAATCATGGCTTTGCCTTCCCTTGAGTTGATAATAGAGAATCATTACCACAGATGCTTGAGATATGAGGATGTTAGGGCCAAAGCATTTTCCATTAGGTCGTATAATCGAACAATTGAAAAATCTGCATGCGTAGCCGATATTATTCTTGAGTAAACGAAACAAACGCCGTAAAGAACAAGTAAACGAAATAAACGTCGTACAATCGAACAATTGAAAATTTTGCAAGATTATTTCAGAAATATCAGGTCTCTAGCAAGTAAACGAAATAAACTCCGTAAAGAACCAGATTGAATGTTTTGTATGAAATAAAATTGAAGTATAAACTCGATATATAGGGAAAACAATGCGTCTTATACGAACAATAACATTTTTTTACTTTTCATTACTCGATTCATTAAATACAGCAATATTTTTTCAGAACCAATTCTTTATTCATCATCTAACAAATTAACTTCTCCTTATTCTTCATCAACACGGTGTCCGGCCAACGTCAATCACGGATAGTAGCAGCTGCCAGAACCTGCAAAATTAAAAACCAAGCAATCATTTTCCCAATGGAGGGAAGCACCGCCAATATGAAATTATATGCCTATTCTTACTTGGGTCAGTAACAGCAATAAGAGCAGAACCTCCAGAGTAACAGGCATGGCTTTGCCTTCCATTCTTTGGGTAATAGAGATTCATTGCCACCGATGCATGAGATACGAGGATATCAGGGCCAAAGCATTTTCCGTTGGGCTGTATAATCGAACAATCAACAAATTTGCATGCGTATTCAATACTATTCTTGAGATCGAGGTCTCAGGGTCGAAGGCTTCGCCACACACCATGTTAAGAAACTGCAATTTTTCGGAACCAATACGATGAGAATGACTGTTTGTTTCCGGATAGTAGAATGTCTAATGATCTATTTGTATCAAAAGTAGATTAACTCTAATAGAAAAAGTGATAGCAAACTTTCATTTTAGGAATGGATCAAATTGGTATAACATCAACCAGAAGACAAAAAATGAATTATAAAAGTTCAAAGCGCATGACCTATGTATATTTGTTTGGAATGACTTCCATTTTTAAGACATCATAGAGCAAACAATTTTCTTAAATTTCAGTTGATCGCGAAACGGCATGTGCCATCGTGCCGATACCCGGGACCGTTATATTCAACGGGATCGATCACAAATCTCAAGTCTAGGCATTGTAGCCAAACATGCATTAGAAGTTGGTCTTACGAGGGGAATGGGGCGGATTAATTCTCAGCAGCGGGGAATGTGATAAATTCCATCAAAACGAATGACGACAAAGATGTTTTAGTGGGATGAGATGTGTAGTTTCGGGACGTCCCTGTAACACAAAGCTGATTAAATTTGTAATATTTGATCAATTTGGCTGTTATTTGATAGAAATCATTTATTTTTCTCTTATTTTGGTAAACAATCTATGGCTTTATTAAAGACCTGGGAGCAAAATAATGTTCTATCCATAATATTTTTCTTTTGGTTTTGAAAAGAATAAAAGAAATAATTAGAAAACCATAAAGAAAAGAAACGCTTGGGAAAGCAGCTAGCGAGCCTCTTATAAAAAACTCCATTTCAAGCGTTTCGGTTGTAAGCGTCAACCGCTTGCTTAGTCCCACATCGGATAACCATGATGGTTTTCTCGCGGTGATAACAATCCTCCACACAAGGGGACGCACGACCTTACTTGAACAGGATCTGTTCTATAGGCTCGTACAACTGTATCCTTAAGCTCTAAGGAGACAGGCAATGCAGTCTGGTTGATGACACGTGACCTCGTACCCAGAGCGTGATTAACGGGCTGTGATCCTGTTGGGATTTCATGCTTGTGGAGGATCGTTCCTGGTTTGGTTTCGGTCAAGCTGGGACGGGTTCGAGGTTGTCTGACGGACCCCCCACCCCCTCATCAAAAATTTTTCCGGGCCTTTTTTAACCCCCCGCGCTTAAAGATGCTTGTGGAAATATATGCCCCCACCTTCAGAGCCCATGCATGGAAGGCATTTGTGAGTTTACCCACCCAACATTGCTTTATCATACTACTTTTCCATGCTTGATCCTGTTGGGATTTCATGCTTGTGGAGGATCGTTCCTGGTTTGGTTTCGGTCAAGCTGGGACGGGTTCGAGGTTGTCGGACGGACCCCCTCATCAAAAAATTTTCCAGGCCTTTTTTAACCCCCCGCGCTTAAAGATGCTTGTGGAAATATATGCCCCCACCTTCAGAGCCCATGCATGCAAGGCATTTGTGAGTTTACCCACCCAACATTGCTTTATCATACTGCTTTTCCATGCTTGGCGATTGGCCGTGATGTGCTTTTGTAGATACTCACAAGCGTTGTGTGTTTGTAGAATTGCCCACCTCAAAACTAATTTGTTTGTGAAATCGCGTTTCCGAATTTCAGCCCTTATAGCCTTGTTTTTGTATATACTCATCTTCCACAGCCTAAGTACTCGGAACAGCCTCCTACGTGTTTCTTTGCATTATATGTTTTTTTCTTCTCACATTTTTTATAAATTTTTTAACTCACAAGCGTTGTGTTGTTTTTTCTTTCTTTCTCGAAGATGCAAATTTTCATTCTTTTGGCAAGTGATGGGATCATATGTGAATTCACGATGCCCTTGAATCATCACTTTCACCATGACAGAACATATTTTATGCAACTTTCCTACATATAATTAGCTTTAGTTGAGGATAGCAAAATATCAGGCATTTTAATGTACCATGCTGTGCATTCAAAAGATAGCTTCTGATTTCACTTTTCTTCAGAATTAGTGTTTCACAATTTCATCGCTTGACAGGCAATCTGCATATAGGTAATTGAAATCAACAATAAAACCGTAAAAGAGAAAAATAAAAAAGAAATTTAACTCGGATGCAATCAATCATGTGGAAGTTAATGTTAAACATGTTCATCACGTCATCCTCTTTTTCAGTTTATTATTAAATATATTATACGGCTAGTTTATTTTCTTTATCCATTGCTAAAGCGCTAGTTCCTACAGGATTTACGGTTGATGAATTTTGGTGGCAAAAGAAGTTCTCGTATAATGAACTTTGTGCTGCTCTATTCTTGATACGAGTAAAGTTAAAGCCGGAAAGATGCAACTTGAAAGAGGAAGAAGCCGATATGGCTCAAGTTTTTGAAGAATCGGTCGGCATGTTCTATGTTTGCCACAATAAGGAAAGGCCTTGAGGTTTTATGCGATCCTTGTGATTTCTCTGACAACGTTGCAATGCAGTGAAATTCACATCAAGTGGACACGTAATGTTGCGTGCATGGGCTGAAAAGCCGAGCTCAGAAATTTTCAAGCAAACCTGTAATGACGATTATCGTTTTCCATTTTTCTCTCAATCAAGATGGCTTTGCAAAGACGATTACGCGCCTTATTCGGACTTGGTATTTTTCAATCAACTGTAAGCACGATACACTTTTTCTTTTTCTTCTCGGGCTAAATTACACTCGGCTGCTCTTAACTCTCTATATTTGTCACCAAACTGCCTTAAATTTAATTTAGGGCTGTAAAGGGCCATATATATGGGTATATTAGTGGAAAACAATGATGGTTGAGGATAGTTTATTGTGATTAATTCTTCTTTCTAGGTTTCTGCTCTCTGATACCTGAACTGATATATATAAAAGTTGTAAAGAACAAGATAGATTTTTTTATTATTTAATACAATATACGTATAAAGCTTGATATACATAGAAGAAACAATTGCTATATAATTTCAGATGAACGATAACATTTTCACTTTTCGTTATTCAATTTTTTACATATAGCAATATAATTTCAGAACCGATTCTTTATTTATCATTCAAAAGGTGCATGTACCCGTCCACTCACCATTTGCACTGTAGCACCTGCAGAAAATATACAGGCATGCACACAGGCCAGCTAGTTAGTAATGTATTCTTCTCTTCTAAGATATTATTATTCTAAAAGGTGTAAGAAATCGAAGGAGAAAAAGAGTGCATTTACCAAAGACGAACGGGTGCACGAGGAAAACGAGGAAGAGCATTGGAAGAATTGCCCTAACCATAATGTCCGAAGACAATAGACAGAGAATTAAAATGTTGTGGTGAGCTAAACCACAAGCAATGGACGCTATATATAAGCTTTATATCACTCTTAATTGGTGATTGTAGAAGGTAAAAACAAAACGATGGGACTTTAAAGATAGTCTCGTATTGAAAACAACAAAAGAAACACATGGGTATAAGATATAAGATGGGACAAAGCTTAACAAGGCTTGAGTCTTATTGTTGGAACCCACTTATATATTACAAATACTGTGCAACTTTGAATGGTGTTATATGTATCTTTCAGTGTACTTCTTAAAAAGTAATGGTGCTTAATGTTATTTTTTATTTTTATGCCTTAAACGATCTTATCGGCTTACTTTTGCATTTTGCAATGTTGCTGTTTCGCTACTAATTACAATAGATTTCCTAGAACATTTGATGTGTATGGCTATAAATCGTTTTTTCTCTCCTTACTGACGTGCATATATGAACACATACCAAGTACGTATAAGTTCTAAACAGTGAAATAGAAGAATACATAGCACGGCTGGAAACTATCGCGGTTGGCATGCTAAGCGATTCGGGGTTCCACGGGCACACATTGTCCGAGGATTTAAGCAATGAAATGTGCCAATTCGGAGGTACTGAGCTCCATGCTGTTGCTGCTTTTATAGGGGGCGTTGCTTCACAAGAAGTGATTAAGGCATGAAGTGTTTTGCCACATCTCTCCTGAAAATGCCGTTTCTGAAATTTGTACTAATTAATCTTATCATTCAATGGTTTGTATAAGCTGATCACGAAACAGTTTGTGCCAATAACCGGGACCGTTAATGTTAAACATAACTGCAGTCTTCTGATTAGATATATACTGCAGTCTTCTGATCACGAAACAGTTTGTGCCAATAACCGGGACCGTTATATATATATAGAGAGAGAGAAAGAGAGAATAATGGAGAAAAGAGGCCATAGGAGGAAATTTCCTCCTATGGCGTGGAAAAAATACAACCTCCACCAATTTTTTCGACGATCGGCCCCCATCATCTTCATCGTTATCATCTAAGATGTGGATACACCAAATTTCATGTGATTCTACAACTTTTCATCGTTGATTTAGCAATGTAAAAAGTTCTATTGTCAGTAAACCGTTAATTTTGAACCCACGAAATCAACGGTGAAAAAGTTGTGGAATCACATGAAATTTGGTGTACGCACATCTTAGATGATAACGATGATGATGATGGATGCTGATCGTCGGAAAAAATGGTGGAGGTTATATTTTTTCCACGCCATAGGAGGAAATCCCCTCCTATGGCCTCTTTCTTCCATTATATATATATATATACTGCAGTCTTCTGATTAGATATGATATGCTTCAAAATTATATATATACTGCAGTCTTCTGATTAGATATGATATGCTTCAAAATTTTCTTTTATAGAAATAATGTTTGTAATCAACCATGTGGAAGTTAATGTTAAACATAATGTTCATCATCACATCCTCTTTTTCAGTTTACTATTAAATTTTAGGGTAAATTGTCAAAAAAAAAAAAACCAAGCACATTTTCAGCTGTCGAACCCCCCCCCCCCCTCCCGGCCTCGAAGCGGTAGTTTAAACCCCTTGGAAATGTTTCCTGCGGTATCTACATAGTAGACTGCTATATCTAACCAATTAATATAAACTATTTATATATCGCAGTAAACGGTTTAGACATCACAGGCAACTGCTTAGATATCGCAGGAAATTAGATATAGCATGAAACTACTGGATATCACAGGTAAGGGGTTTTTTGACAACTAAAAACTTTTTTATAGGGGTTTGACTACAGTTTCGAGGGTGGGGATTTTTTACAGCGGAAAAAAGTGCTTGGGTTTTTTGATAATTTACCCTAAATTATTACACAGTTAGTTTATTTTTGTTCTTGAGGGATTTACGGTTGATGAATTTTGGTGGCAAAAGAAGTTCTCATTAGTTAACGCTCTGACCATCTCGTAACTTCAAATATAGTTTAAAGCCAAAATATAATGAACTTTATGCTACTCTTTTTTCAGAAATATTAAATTCTACTCTTGATACAAGTAAAGTTGAAGCCGGAAAGGTGCAACTTGAAGAGGAATAATTCAATATGGCTCAAGTTCCTTAAGAATCAGTCGATATGTTTTATGTTGCATCTCTAAAGAAAGCCCTGGAGGTTATATGCGATCCTTGTGATTTCTCTATGGTCAAAGACGATTTGTAGAAGGCTTAGACAAATTCTTGATAACTTACTTATCAATGCAGTGAAATTCACATCGACTGGCCACGTGGTGTTGCATGCATGGGCTAATAAACCGAGCTCAGAAAATTTCAAGCAAACTTCAAGTATCGATTGTCGATTTTCCTTAATCTCTCTATCAAGATGTCTTTGCAAAGATGATTACACTTATTTGAATGCTAAATGTCTCTATCCTGTTTGTTTTTGAGATAGATGATACAGGTATTGGAATTCCGAAGGAGAAAACAGCATCTGTATTCGAAAATTATGTTCAAGTCAAAGGATTATCTTCTGGCGGGCATGAAGGCACTGGTTTAGGACTTGGTATTGTTCAATCATTCGTAAGTACGGCACTTTCATTTTTCTTCTCAGGATAGATAACACTCCACTACTCTTAACTGTCAATATTTATCACTAAACTACCATATATTTTATTTAGTATAGTAATGTGCTACATTTAAGGGTATTTTAGTGAAAAACGTTAAGGGTATTTTAACATCAATCCGATCAAATGAGTGAGATGTTTTGACTGTTAGTTACATTCTTTATTTCTTTCTCATTTTGTTTGGGTATTTCTTGTATTGTATCTGTTTTAACCTATTGATCAAATTTTTATAAGACTAATTAGCCACCCTTTTCCTGGAAAATATCTAATTTTTTCCTGAAAATCTGTCCTTGTTAAAAAAAATCAATGACATGACTGTTATGTTTGTTATTGATCTGTATGAATCAGTTTATAGGCAAAAAGTTAAATTAGAAACCAGATTATTTATTTTAACTGCTTGATTGAAATACCAGATTGATTCCAGATAACTCAAGTTCATTACCAATGGAGAAACAAGTCAGGTCACAAAATATGGGTGTTTAGACCAACACAGAAGCTCATAGTGATCTATATCTCATCGACGGTCTCTACAGCATCATAATGAGGTAAATTTTCATCCACCATGATAAGCGAGATTATTTCAGAAATATCATGCTGCGTGCTATATAATTCAGGTCTCTTACAAGTAAACGAAATAAACGCGGTAAAGAACAAGATTGAATTTTTGTATTAAATAAAATTGAAGTATAAACTCGATATATAGGGAAAACAACGCGTCTTATACGAACAATAACATTTTTTTACTTTTCATTACTCCATTCATTAAATACAGAAATATTTTTTCAGAACCAATTCTTTATTCATCATCTAACAAATTAACTTCTCTTTATTCTTCATCAACACGGTGTCCGCCCAACGTCAATCATGGATAGTAGCAGTTGCCAGAACCTGCAAAATTAAAAACCAAGCAATCATTTTCCCAGATACATCAGAAAAAAGGAGGTTGGGGGGGGGGGGGGGGGGGGGGGCACCGCCGATATGCAATTATATGCTTATTCTTACTTGGGTCAGTAACAGCAATAAGAGCAGAACCTCCAAAGTAGCATGCATGGCTTTGCCTTCCATTCTATTGGTAATAGAGATTCATTGCCACCGATGCATGAGATATGAGGATATCATGGCCAATGCAGTTTCCGTTTGGCTGTGTAATCGAACAATCGACAAATTTGCATGCGTATTCAATACTATTCTTGAGTTCGAGGTCTCCGGCCGAAGGCTTTGCCACACACCATGTTTTCTGATATGCACCAAAAACAGAAAAGGAAGTAAAAATATGTGCTGTAGTAAGGATATTTTAAGTTACTTAGTCACCCTGTATTAGGATTTCATGTTTGGTTGAATAAAAAACAAATGGAAGTGAAATATGTGCTGCAAAGTTGCGATAAATGCAAATTCTTTGTTGCTCGTTTGCCAAATTTCCATTTGCCATGTTGCTTACTAAAGATTGAAATAGAAATTAAGCTGCAATAATTTATTTTTAATGCAACAAAAGAAAGGCACAAGGAAATTGAATTCAATATGTACCTCTCCATTCACCATTTGCACTGTAGCACCTGCAGGAAAAAAATATATACAGAGATGCACACAAGTAAGCTATCAAGATGGCTTTGCAAAGACGATTGCGCTTATTTGAATGCTAAAAGTCACAGTCCTGTAAAAGATGATACAAAATTGATGGAGTTTGTTTTTGAGATAGGCGGTACAGGTGTAGGAATCCCAAAGGAGGAAATAGCATCCGTCTTTGAAAACTGCGTTCAAGTATAAGAATTATCTTCTGGCGGACATGAAGGCATCGGTTTAGGACTTGGCATTGTCCAATCATTCGTATGTACGAATCACTTTTCTTTATCTTCTTAGCCTAAATTACACATAACTACACTTAACTATGATTGTTTTTCACTAAATTACCGCATTGAAGAAAACATCGCTAGTTATTGTTAGTTTATTGTAATTTAGCCTTCTTATGTTCCTTACACTTCCAATTGTGGATCTGTATTTGCACCTTGCTTTAGATAGTTTTAGATAACAAGAATTGAATGTTGAGTTCGTAATCTCGTATCCAACTTCTTTCGTTATCTTTTCGTGTTCAAGGTACGTTTGATGGGCGGTGAAATCAGCGTTCAAAATAAAGATCATGGCATGAGAGGAACTTGCTTTAGATTCAATATTTTTCTAAAATCAAGCGAGACAACCCTCGAAGGGGAACCTAAAGATTCAACCAACCATCAAATGTCAAATCAAATTGCATCAAGATCAACTGGTCGAGCAATGGCACTTAGAGAAACTCTTAAAGTGGAAGGTATCCAATCTCTATTGTTAGTTGAAGGCGGTGAAACGAAAAGAATCCTGCAAAAATGGTTGGAGAGCGTTGATATCAAAGTTTTGATACTTCAAAATCAGGAACTTCTTTATCCGATGCTTGAAAAAATCAAGAACATTGATGCGACAAATACTTCCAAAGATGACGTACATCAAATTCTCCCCGTAATCACAAGGGACGTATCCAAGAAAAGGTTTAAGGATTCTTCGGCTTGCATTTTAGTTATACTTGATATTAGCTGCCGAGATGTCGCAAGTGTATGTTCAATTTTAGATAAGTTTTCGAAGGACAATCCAAGAATTCATGAGTTTAAGTTTGTTTGGTTAGTGAATCCAGATACACAAATTGATGAGCTGAGAAGACTAAAAGAAAATTCATGTGGTCTCAAATTGAAGAAACCGGTTCATGGATCTCGATTATATGAAATTTTAAGAGTAATACAAGAATTTGGGGGAGGAAGTGAAGATCATTCATCGAAAATGGGGTTGCAAGAGACATTATATAATGCCAAACAATCGAGATCACAAAATTCATTGATGAGAAGTGATAAGGTTTTTAACACTCCCGTGCATGTCGAAAAACCATTGGTTGGCATGAAAATATTGTTAGTTGAAGATATATTCTTGATTAAATGTATATGATTTCCTACTTCAGATTTAGAATTCATTAAGCCATGTTACACTTGATTTCATGACAGATGCCTATCATGAACGGATATGAAGCAACTAGAAATATGAGAGAGGCGGAAAAAAGCTACGGCGTTCACATTCCAATCATTGCTCTTGCGGCTCATGCAACACCCGAGGAAGAAGAAAAGGTGACCATCTCAGGAATGGATTTTTGCTTGACTAAACCAATAAATGGAGTCCAGATAGTACAAGCTATTAATCAGTTCGTCAAAATTAGGGGGGGAAATTGTAAGATGATAACTTTCTATATGCTTCTTTTTTAATATGAAAGATCTTTCTTACTGTTTGCAATCCATATCTGAAAGAGTTTATGTTCCTTCTAATTATGATCCAATTATCACGGTTCAGGTGTCAGAGTAAACAAACCTAAACCTCACCATTTCTGCAAAATCAAAATATTACTTTCATTATTATACTTGTACTTTTTTTAGTATACTTGTACTTGATAATAGTAATATACATGAACCTCATCGCAATTCAGGCAACTAGCAATCACCGTGACCAGAAAGGAAATACAAAATATGTCACTATATATGCAAAGGAATAAATGTTTAATGTCAATATTGGAATTAAAAAATTATATATGTACTTGCTAGGATTCGGTGATGGTAATGAGACCCGAGTCGGTAAAATTACAGTTCCGGTTATTCTTGCCGTTCCGTTGATAGTAAAGGTTCATTGCAACTGATGCATGGTTTACAAGGGTATTAAGGTTAAAGCAGAGCCCGTTTTTGATAAGCCTACAATCAACATGTGCACATGCAAATTCGATGTTGTTCTTAAGATCCGTATCCAATGTCTAAGGCTTGGCCACACACTATGTTTCCTGTCATCATAACACTTGTGCGTCAAAATCTTATCCGGTCTATAACACACTTAGAATGAATTGGATTTATGGTATATTTCAAAAAAATACCGTTAACTATCACTGGTTTTCACTAAACTACCTTGTAGTTTTTTTAATTACTAGAACCTCCCTTTAGAATGCTACTTTTAAGGGAATTTCAGTGAAAAACTTCCTTGTAACAAAAGTTTTAGAGCCGCTGAATGAGAATTTTTTTTAGGTAGTTTAGTGAAACTACGATAATTACGGGTATTTTAGTGAATCGTAGTTTCTTTCCTATCATAAAAGGATCGTGGAATCACCTGACCCCTGACTAATTTCACCTCTACTCCTGTGGTAAAAAACAATGCATATATAAGCAACTCACAAAGCAATATATGTTATATATAACAAAAAGAAATTCTAAAAATCGCATAAGGGAAATATTGAAACAAATTACCAGAATGAAGAAATAAAAGGACGACAACTCTAGCCATTACAATTGGACAGAGGAGAAGAGATGGATGAGTTTCTGACTGTGAATAATCTATCGCGAGTATTTATAGCAATTCCAATAATTAACTAGTAAATATAGGCTAAGATATACTACTTTCATGAAAAGATATAGTGAAGGCAAATATTTTATTGCCGAGGATACAGTAAGCAAATCTAGTAAAGGTTTGCTGCCTATCGAGCAAGTAAGGGAAAAAATAATTTATATTCTGCGATCATGAAGGATGACCTGTATAATGAATATCAGAAGCATGCATTTACAATGAATAGGATTGAAGTATTGGACAATGCAGTAACATTATCATCAAAAAATTATGATGTTGATATTTTTCACCACAATGTTAACATTTTGTAATTTCTTGACTGCATCTCATTTTCTCATGACTTAGCTCTTATTTTAAATAAGGTACAGAAAACAATAAAATAAAACTGTAAACACAATCAGAACCCCAAGCTGACAAACTTTATTATACTAGCACTCTTTTTCCTTTTGCATGAAAACATGATAGTAAAAAAAAAGCTCACGATACACAAAAAAAACACACATCATTTTGCTAAATAATCTCCTCTTCGATCCTAAACATACTTGCAATCTCCATAGCCTGCCAAAAAGAAAACATTCTTAATCGCCATATATATACCGAAATATAATAATCTGGTTCAAATATTAATTTAGAATAAAATTCCTCACTTGGGTCGGTGATAACAGTGATGCCCGAGAAACTGAAGTAACAATTCCATGGATTCATCCCCATCGATTGGTAATAAAGGTTCATAACAACCGAAGCATGGGATATATTTGTTTCGGGCTTGAAGCACGATCCGCCCTTTTGAATTATGCTACAATCAACAAAGGAACAAGCATACTGAATGTTGTTGTAGAGCGCAGTTTCGTCAGCCGAAGGCTTCGCCGCACACCAAGTTTTCTGTAATCAATGCCATCCGGAAAAAAAGAGATGTATATTAGTGTCGCAGTATATATTTACAAAGATAGTGCTAATATACCTGGCAATTACACATAGAGAGGCCAAAGAAGAGAGCAAGTAGACAGAGAAACAGAAGGGAGAGAGGTGATGAAGCCATTGTATTTTGTGAAGAAAGAAGAGGAGGGGCTCATATTTATATATCTCTGCATGGCTTTTGAGCTTTCTTGTTTCAGAAACGGTTGAATTTAATACAGGTAATGGGGCCTATTGGGATTCTTTCTGCAGGAACTGATAGGAGAAGAGCAATGGTGTATGCGAATCGTGCCGGGTTCAAGCCTGGTATCCTGTAGACCCGGATCGAACGACTAGAAGTGATTCATGTTCATTATTAGACTTCTTCCAATTGAGCCGAGCTCAAGCAATAACGAAGCTAGCGCCGGATTCAAGTACTAGGAAAATGGAGCTAATTATGCAATGACTGATTTGAGGTGCATCAAAATGTTCGATTACTCAAAAAAAAAAAAGGGTCACTGGTGATCTACTTTCGTGTACATTCCAGGAGATCTAGAATGTGAAAATTTTCATTTGTAAATTTTTGGTTCCGAGGAATACGCGTTGAAAGTGTTAAGTATGCAGTATTAGAGGAAAAAAGCAGCAAAACTTACAGAAATTAAGATATTCTGGAAGCGAAAAAACAATGACGGCTAAAATTACGCTAAAATACCCTTTACTATCGCTATTTTTAAATAAACCACCATAAAAAGATTTATTACAATAAACTCCCTGAAACTTTGGTTTTAATGAAGTTTATATATTCACAAGAAAGCTTAAATGAAGCAGTTTAAGGGAGCTTACTGTAGATATATAAAAAAAGGCAGATTAGTGAAAAATGGCCATACTCAAGGGTAGGTTACTGTGATATAGCCAGAAATTACAGAACATAAAAAACAAATGGTTGTTAAAGTAATTGAGAAGGTGATATCATGCCATACAGACAAAAATGAGGGAGAAAAGTGTAATGTAGCCAAAAATAAATGCCCACAAAATTGTAAATTGTCATGCTCTGTTCATAATACAATACAAGGTCCAAATTCACATATCATTGCAAAAGATTACATCAAATGTTAAAACTTTAACCACACCAAAATGAGGCTACAAACTCCTACTTCTTTTTCCCAGCTTTGCCTTCCTTTCTTCTTACAATCTCATCGGCATATCTCACACCCTTCCCTTTATAAGGTTCTGGTGGTCTCCATTTCCTTATTGCAGCCGCAAATTCCCCAATAGAGCATTTGTCATAACCACTCACTACAATTCTCGTGTTTTCTTCCACTTTTACTTGGAGCCCGTCGGGGATTGGCATTCGAACGGGATGGGAAAACCCTAGGCTGAGAACCAAGTCACGGCCTTCGAGCATTGCTCGATACCCGACCCCAACCAATTGGAGCCGTTTCTCGAATCCTTTAGAAACTCCGACTACCATGTTGTCGGTAAGTGTTCTGCAATCAAATTAAGATACATAAATTTATTTTATATCTTGTAAATGTCTCTACTGTTACAGTGCACAACCTGCATCGTCTCACAGAACATACAGTAACTTCTTCCAAAAAGTAAATGGGATATAATGAGAAATAGTTATTTACCTAAAGAGACCATGCATTTGGTTCGCTCTTCTTGTATCCATAGCTTTCGACACCTTCAAAATTCCAGATTCTTCACGCTCGACTTTTACTTCGCGCGGATACGTCCTTGCAAGCTCTCCTAATGGCCCCTTAACCTTCAAATCCTGCCCTTCTAATAAAATGGTCACATTTGACGGCACTTCTATTGGCATCTTTCCTATCCTTGATTCCTTGCATTCAATTCGTTTTCTTAGAACTCCAACTCCAATGATAGGACTGCTAGTACATCGAATTTCACTCCTTTCTCCAAGAAAAACGGACTTCAAATTACTGAAACATCAGAAGAAGACGGCTTTTTAGAAAGCTTAATGACTGTGACCGACTAAAAAAAATCATACCAAATGTTAATGGCTGTGGCTGTGAACCAATAAATTACAATATTTTGAAGATATTACTGAATCCTGCATATCCGGTTATATTTTTTCCCCAAATATAGAGCCAAGGCACAATAAACAAAATTTCATATAAAAATGTAAGAAAATTATATACTAGAGAAACAATATAAATATAGAAATATTAGGTTTCTTTATCTTATCCTTCATTTTTCTAACCAGGTAGCTTGAACATTGAGCACACAAATAGGATCCATGAGCGAGACAATGTAGAAATGGAGGTGCTGAGATAATTGTCTGGTACATTCTACCAATTTCTATATTAGGAATGGTAGACGTTTCAACGACCTGATTTCCATATTAGGAATGGTGGACATTCTACCGACTGATAGGAGATTTACATGGTCGAATAGGCAAATGAACCCGTGCCTGGCTTGACTGGACAGAGTCTTAGTCTCAGTAAACTGGGAAACTAGGTTTCCCTAGGCATTTGCAATATCCCTTAAGAGACCAACCTCTGATCATGTCCCTATCAATCTGAATACGGGAGAAAGTACAGACGTACAAAAATTTCAAATTTGAAAAATGTGGTTGGAGGACCGTGAAAGTGAGGAAGTTATCAGAAATTGTTGGCAAAATCATGCTCATCAATCTAGCAAACCAACAACTGCTATGTTAGTGGAAAAACTGTCGCATATGAGAGCCTGTTTAAAGAAGTGGGCCAATGAAAAAATTGGAAACATTAACCGACAGAAGTTAGAGATGGAGGAGATGGCAGCTTTGGAAAAGAAAGAGGAGAGTGTAACGCTAACTGAGCAAGAATTCAAAAACCTAAGATTGATGAGTAAAGATACAAAACATATACAAGAAAGAAGAGATTATGTGTTGACAACGCTCAAAAATACAATGGTTAAAGGAAGGAGACATGGCAACGGCCTTTTTTCACAAAATTGCCAACGGAAGAAGAAGAAATCTAATTGCGTGTATGGAAATCGATGATGAAGTGGTGTAGGATGAAACCGTGATATCCGACCATTTACTCAACACATATAAGACTCTTTTTTCCACTAATTCAAATTTCTGGCTTAAAATGGCGGAGGGAATGTGGGAGACGGCACAACGGTTATCAGAGGAAGACTGAATGAATCTAGAAAGACCTTTTTTGGAGGAAGAGATAAAACAAGTTGTTTTTGAGTTAGGGTCCGATAAAGCTTCGAGACCGGATGGGTTTCCAATGCTTTTTTATCAAAAATTTTGGGAGGTGGTGAAGGGCGATATCATCTGCTTTGTAAATGAGAGGTACAATGAGAAGGGAGAATTACACAGAATTAATTACGCACAAATCATCTTAATACCTAAAAAAAGAATGTGACAAGTGTCGGTGACTATAGGCCTATAAGTTTGTTGAATGACTCCCTAAAAATCATTAGCATGCTATTGGCCAATAGATTAAAACAAGCGTTAGAAGGGTTGATTGGAGACTATCAATCGGGTTTCGTGCCCGGGAGGTCTATTTTTGAGAGAGCGGCAGTTGCACAGGAAGTTATTCAAACATGCAAAAGACGAAACCAAAGAAGATATATGCTGAAGTTGGATTTTGAAAAAGCATATGATATGGTAGACCGGTAATATCTACAAGAAATCCTCAGGGCAAGAGGATTTGGAGAAAAGTGGATTGTTTGGATAAGGGAATGGCTCTCGAGCAATAAGTTGTCCCTGCTTGTAAATGGCAAGCCCACCCGACACTTCAAGTGTAAGAGGGGGCTAAGGCAGGGAGATCAATTATCCCCTTTGCTTTTTACCTTGGTGGCAGACAAACTAAACCAAATGTTTCAAAACTATCTGAAACATGACATCATCAAGGGACTTGCTAATTCAAGAATGGGAGTGGTTAACCTTCAATATGCATATGATACACTCATGTTCGGCGAAAGAAACCCCAACCAAGCAGTGTGTATTAAATGGCTCCTATAACTATATGACGCTTGGTCGGGACTTGAGATAAATTATCACAAGAGCGCTCTTGTCCTTATTGGGGACGACGATGAAGATGCGAAGACATACCTATCCATTTTTAATTGCAAACGGGATAGTTTTCCAATAAAATACTAGGGGCTATCAATCCGTCCGAGTAAATTGAAGGACGATTGGAGACTGGTCATTGAGAGAATTGAAAAGAGGTTGGATGGATGGAAGGGAAAGCTTCTTTTGATCGAGGGCAGATTTACCCTTTTAAATACGATTTTGTCATCCATTTCGCTATTCTTCCTATCTTTTTATGAAATGCCAATATGCGTGGAAAAAAGAATTAATAGACTAAGAAGGAATTTTCTCTGAAAAGGAGCAGCAATGGATAGCAAAGGTTATCCTCTAGTCAGATGGAAGATCGTGTGCACCCGTAAAGAATAAGGACTTGGAGTCTTCAATCTTCGTGACATGAATCTACCGTTGCTGACAAAATGGTGGTGGAAATTGCATGATGAACCATCAGCTAAATGAACATCCATAATAAAGAATACTTACATTTGCTCGGATTCGTTGACAGGAGTGTATAAGAACTCCGCCACGTCTTCGGGCTTTTGGGGAGGAGTATATAAAGTTCGAGGAATATTTTATGCGGGTGCGACGTTCACAGTAAGGAATGGCAAACCAATCAGCTTTTGGAAAGATAGCTGGTGTGGGGAATTTCAACTAAGAAATAAATACCCGGCCCTCTATATGATAGCTTGAGATATAAGATGCTTTGTAGCCGCGATGTGGACAAGAAACGAGTGGAGACCATGCTTCCAAAGGACTCTTTCCTTAATCTAACATGAGCAACTTCAGGATTTGAAGAATCACATTAATGACTGGCGACCGAATATACATTTGGGGGGTCAAAGTCGAGTGGAGATGGAACAAGAAGAAATTCACGGTGCGGTCCGTGTACAGAATACCAAATGGAGGAAAAACTGGAGGGAATAATAACGTCATTTGGAGAGCTAAAGTTCCTGCTAAAGTTAAAAAAATCTTGGCTTCTTCGGAGAAGGAAGTTGCAAGGACCGAAAGACTGGGTCATGTGTGATAACAATAATGAAACAATCGCACATTTATTCTTTCAATGCCTAGCAGCGAAAACTTTATGGTTTTTTCAATCAAAAATGTCGAATTAACATGATTCCTAGCTTGGTAGACGACCTTTGGGGTAGTTGGAAAGTGAGAGATATCACACCACATCTTAGGAAAATATGGGATATTATATCGATAGGGTTACTTCGAGGGATATGGCTTGAGCGTAATGATAGAATTTTTAGGAGCAAAAAAATCATTAATTGCTCTTACTTTTGTTATTATGGATCTAATATCTAATTGGGCTATAATACTTCCAGATGCAACGCCTCATAACTGAGGCTTATACCGATGGCGCCGATGATGGGGAGGACGACAGCAAGACAGGCGACGAGGGAGACGAGGAGGGGGCACCGAGAGCATGTAGGTGGCAACTCGAGATGATGCTTTTGGGGGAGGGGATGAGATTTATTTACCTATGATCACGGGGATGTCGTAATCCATGTTCTATATTTCTAAAACCCCTATTTTGTTGATTTATTTTCATACGGAGGAGAATCCGCATGTATGTGGAACTTATTATGTAGTAATTATCTTTTAAACTTTTATGAACCATGTGCATAAAAAAGATAATTGCCTGGTACATATAGGACCTTCATGGTCAACAAACATATACAAGTATAAGAAATGGAAACAACTTAAGGGTACACAAACTAAACCTATTTGAGATACCAAGGATCAAGAAAAGCATTTGAAGAAAATGAAGGGAGTGTACATGGAAGTGGCAACAAATGACATTATTTCCACACCATGGTTTAATACTCAATAAGCCTCTATAAACAAGTAAAGAACGTCCCAAAAATCAACGCCGAATCACAGAAGGATGATGTTAAAAGGACTAGAAGAGAGGGAATGTTGAAAATAATACTAGCCCGTTTCACACCCCAGGCCTTGTTTGGCAATGAAGTTGATTTTACTTAACCGGAGTTTCATAAAGTTATCTAAACTTAACTCTAAAATTCTAATTATGCCATATACGCCATGGATTTTGGAGTTTAAAAGCTCCGGTTATCTAAACTCCAAAGTTGAGATAACTAGAGTTTACGAAACTCCAATGAGTCCAATTCAACCAAAGTTTTCTAAAATCCAAAATTTGTGAACAAAACGCCTCTTTTGGAGTTTAGAGAACTCCAAAGCAACATTTTGGAGTATAAAAAACTCCAAGGCCAAACACCTATCAACGTGACATTTCTAAAATGGAGGTAGGGCCATGCAATCTAAAGTTTGCATAGCCTCTACCTCCATGAGAAATACTTTACCTATCAACCGAGTGGATCCCGTATTGACTACGGAATGGTGATTGGCTACAAGTTGGTGACAAATAGAGAACTTTGGGACTTGCATTTTTGCCCCCGCTTGTGTATCTAATTACCAACCCGTTAACCTACGTGGAATCTACCTTGCGTATAGGTTAATTATTTTTCTTATTTGTTTGGTCTTCAAAATAAACCCTTTTTTCTTCCCAAAACTTCATCCTTAAAAATTAAATAAGACAAATCCAGTCCCTAAACTTGATACCAAAATGGCAAACCCCCCATTCATATGAAAATATATAAATCAATCTATTTCTGAAACCTAATTAAACAAAAGGGTCACTAAATTAAAGAAATCTGGTACGTTTGAGAAAAACCATTTCAGAAATACCAATCAAATCAAATGGGTATGTATATTTACAAACTAAAATGCTTTAAAATCATTTTTAAGATCATCATTTGTTCCATTGCCCGCGTATTTATCGATATTCTAGAAAGTAAATAGATATTAGATCTAAAAAAAATAAAATAAGATAAATAAAACTCTCACCAAGATGAGTGGATTGAAGGACAAAGCGAAGCCATTGAGGTTTTGCTCTATCTGCCCTTTCTCTCTATTTTATCCAATTTTTTCTGTTTGTCCAAATTGGGCCGGGTTGGATGGATCTGAAACCCATGATTCATATATGTCTAAGTTTCACTAAACCCCCTTGAGAACATATTAGGGTGTCTCGATCACATAGCCCGGCTATGTTTCAAAATGCTGCAAGATATTATATTGGTTTCTGCAAGCTTCCTCTTTTGCATTTGTTTAGGCTAAATAGTAGAAAGCCCCCCGCTATTTTTGCTTGAATGGCAGGAAACCACACAAGTTTTACGAACCGCATGTTATGACGAACACTTTGAAAAGGAGAATGTCTGTATCCACATAATTTGCCGAAGGTTTTTGAAGATCGCTGAGGAGAAACGATTGTTTAATATTGTCAAGCAGAAATTTTGTTGGCTGGAGGAACGGATATTCTAGTTTTTTTTCTTTTTAAAATATTATTATCTTGTTTACTTGTTATTGTAACTTTCCTCATTTCATAATATCAATAGAAATTTTTTATTAGGTTAGGGTGTTACTGATTCTATCCTTTAAACAAAAAGGGGGAAAACTGCTCATTAGAGATCTAACAAATCTATAATCATGTTTGTTATTCCAAAAGTCTGTACTCTTGTAACTAGAGCATAAGGGACACATGTTACCAATTTCAATCGAAAGGTAATATGGGAAAAAGGAAAAATCCTTTTAATTTTAACTTTTTGAACGCACATATCACCAAAACTTCTCATGTGAGAATTTCATAAGCAACTTAAAAATTAGTCATTCCCTTTAATTATAAACACGTGCATCACACATGCTGCCAAAAACTTGTATATTCAAGTAGAAAGCTTCAAAGGCATGTAGATGTTGTAATACACACTGAATTTCATAATTGTCAAGTCTAAAGTCTCAAGGGTCCATGAGAGCTTAAATACTTCCCCACGACAATGGGCAAGCAAGAGGCAGATAATTAAATCTCTGCTATTCATATGTAAATTCATAATAGGCAGCTTTCATATGTAAAATCTTGTTTCTTCTACAAAGCAATACTATTTTGGCATCCTCTTCTTCATCTCTTGCTACTCAACAAAAATACAAACAGCAATCTTGTTCCAGTAATGATATAACACTGAGCAAAAACTCACTGCCAACAAACCAAGAACATGGACACCCCCACATGGTAGCAACATGTAATTTTATTAATTTAAGTTTTAAAAAAATTAATCAGAAGGAAACCCTAGGAATTGATTGATAAGCTTAACAACGGGCATTGCATCTCCTGGTTGATAAGGAAGCAGAGAATCCAACTGCATGTTTTCGATGATTTGATGAAGAGTTTGAGGGCGAGCACAGAATAAGTGTTTTCTTTCGGCTAATTCTTCGGCTAATTCACTCTGATGGTTGTCCATCAAATCCTCGTTCACAACTACAATAAGAGGTTTTCCCAATCTTAGAGTCTCGAATATGCTCCCTGACCCTGCATCAGGACTAGAATAATTAGTTCTCAATTGTTACTTAAACTTTTTCCATTTTGTAGAGCTGCATGGATGAACAATTGTACCATGGCAAAAAAAAATTTGAAAACTGAAATAAAAAATCATATGATATCCAACCTAAGAGCAAGCAATCATTTAGGGGGAGGGAGTAAGAAGCACAAAGTATTTGGAGAAAAAATAATGATCTAGAGTAGGTTCTATAGAAGTAATAATTATAAAGAAATTACACAAAATGTGAAAGTAACTTGCTTAAATGATGTGAACAACAAGCATAGGGAAAGCACAACAAGAAATTTGCTACACACGGTTATAGTTTAACTATCAGCAATGACATCATTAACCAACGATTAATGAGAGACATCTTGGCTATCAATACTAGTCACTAAATAATTTACATTGCAAAAGACTGTTTCTACTCACTAAATTCAATAGGTGTGCACACGCTGTACAGTTATTCTGTATCCATCTAGCCACCAGAATTCCAAACATGCTGACCTTCAAATGCCCAAATTGACGAATTGATGGAGCTTTTGAAAAGTTTCGCTCTCCCCGTTGTCTCTTTTTGCATTTCAATTTTGGTCATTAGCATGTTCTTGAAGTTCATAGTCATTCTTAAGGTCCCAAAAGCATCAACTAAAAGGGATTTATTGGTAGCAGGTACTTTGATACTGATGTGTATTTATCCTCTACATCATATACGTGCATTTAAGAAGCACATGCATACTTACAGTTTAGCTTCAAAGATTTTATTCATGTATGTAATTCAACAAAGCTAGTTATATAAACTGGGTTCATGACTTCCATTCCTTATATATGTGGTCGACGTCCTTATAGCAAGTCAAATCATATTTCCATTCTTTTGGGCGTATCTCTAGTCTTGGAGAATGTGTTTAGATGGTCATTTATGATTATCATATCCTCCCTATAGTCAATAATTCACTTGGCCAGGAATTTGAAAATAATTAAAAGATGGGTGATGTTTGGCCGATTATCGATTCATATAACTTTGCCTAATTTCATGGGGCCTTGATTCAAAATGGACCCAAATTTGATGGGAAAAGTTGACGCCAATGACATTTATGCCGTTAGTTAATACTTGTGGCAGAGGCCTCATCATGCCCCTTGTGGAAGGATCTTCATACTGCACTTAAGGAAAGTTAACTTGAAGCCTCAATTACCAGCACTGCGGTTATAATGCAGTTGTTGATATCATTGCACATATAGATGTTGGGATTAATCTTTCATGGTCCTATCATAAGGAGATTCTTGTGTATCTTTGAATACCAAAATAAATCCTTTTTCACATGTGTAAAAGAAGAATAATGTTTTCTTCTCCCATAGGTTGAAAACTTGAAACAGCATATGTTATATTCTAATATGATGTTACAACCATGGTTTGAAATCTCGGCCAATCCCGATACGAGATGGCCAATTCTGATCCAAAAATGATCCTTTGAGTTCCGATACCGATATTGTCTAATACCGAGTTACTGTGGGTTTACCATATGATTAGTAATGTTCTAGTATTAAGTTTATTAATGGTTAGTGGGTTAATAATAGGTTTACCATTTGACATCATTAATATGTAAAAAGTTTGTCAAAATTATTGTAGTTATTTTTACCAACTAATATAGCAGCCATTTTAGACATCATTAATTGATAAAGAATTTGCCAATTGTTTATAGTTGCTTAGACTATTTATTTCAAGGATTTCCTAATTTAAAATTTTTGTTTTGTCAAATGATATTGAATCCGATATTTCCGATCTGAGACGGCCGATTCCGATCCAAAAGGTGACCGCCTATACCGATTCCGAGATTTTAAACCTTGGTTGCTACCTTTTTCCCCTCCACCCAAAATTGGCTATTGAATGAGGGTTCAAACTACTATTGAGTGGACTGCTTATACTTCATATTAAAGCAAAATGTAATCACTTTAAAGACTATACTATTAACTGATGAAGAAAAAATTGCAAAATGAAACTAAAACTGTTGTACTAAAATGGTACAAGAGAATAGATAGTTTACCTGCATGACTGATGACTAGAGATGCACACCTCAGATAGTCAGCAATGCTTGGTGAGAAAGTAAAGTAGTCCACGGCAAGAGATTCATCGTCTCCTGAAAACTATATTATGAGCAAATGAGACTGGCGAGATAGTTTCTTGTTATCAACGAGATATGAAGAAAACACAGAAATGAGTTACATTATATGGTGCTGCAAAACAAAGTTTAAGAGGATGATTGATGAGAGTTTAAATGTCCTCCACCAGCCACCACATCGAATAGAACTAAAGGGCGAAAGACCGCATGATCAGCCATATCGAAAATATGCAAGTGAATGCCCATTTAATTTTGTGTACATATGATGTGCATAACCTACCCAAAATCCAAAACAGTACCCAAACTCAACATCCACTCAAAAAAGGCTCAGTTCTTTTTTCCCTTGACATATTACCTCTCTCTCTCTCTCTCTCTCTCTCTCTCCCCCCGCGCGCGTCAAAGTATTAATTTTGTGTATCCCGCCTCCCTCCCTCCCTCTGGGTGTGTGCAAAGTATTAATTTTGTGTATCCGATCTGATTATACAAAGTATAATTCATTTATGTGACATGCGCTAGCTGAGCGACATGCGCTAGCTGAGCAAACTGAGAATGAATGCATGTTTACAACATTGTCATGATTTATTTCTTAAACCCATATGTGCCCTCTAAAATGGTCCTAAGACTCCTGACTCATTGTTCTCTTGATGGTTAGTCATCACTAACATGTTGCAGCAGATGACAATGATTTAATTCACTCACTCCTATGAACCCCCTTAACATGATTAACTATCCATGGTGCTAGAGTTAGTAAGAATTCGTGTATTCTCCCTCAAATTGATAATACCATACGAAGAACAACCAATCCTTAGCTGGTGGTCCGTCATACAAATTGCATTCTCAACTCCAAAATAAAAAAGAACAGGCAGAGATCTAATGAGGAAAAAAATTCAGAAACTATGTAATCTACTAATGACTTGTTGAAAGATATCGGATAAGGAAAAAAGGGATGACTAGGTAGCTCAAAGCCTGAAACTTGCAAGCGGTCATGGAGCAATAAAAATATAACCAAACAGGTAATAAAATGGTATGCTAGAAACTAAAACAGATGGAAATGTTAAGATGCTCAAGAAATATGGCAGAGCCTAACTAGGTAATACGGTTAACCTAATAAAAAAGGGAAAACTTTTGCATTTCCTTCAATTGTTTCTTTTCGCTCCCTCGCTGAGGGTTGGTGACATGATGATATTACACATTAATGATTCATACATATAACATTTTCTTCGGTAGATTTATATACGCATGGAGTTAAAAAGAAGAAGAAAAAAGCCATTATCATATGTAGGTTCTAAAACATGTGGCGTTGAAAAGTTATTTTAGAATGAAAAAGATTATAAGAGTTGATTGGGGAACCGAAACCTTCGAGGGGATATAGGATCCACGACCCATTTGGATCAAAAGATTGGTGTAGCCTCTTCGGAACAACTCTGCTTTGACTTGCTCAGAGTCAACTGCCTTTACAAGAGTATCAAAAGAGGTGGTTCCAACTGTCACAAACACTACATTCTTTGTTCTTTCACTATAACCGTCACCGCCCATTTCTTCTCGCTAGCAACCAAATTGGACAACAATGTGGTTCACTCTACAAGATTATTTACAAAGAAGAAAGAAATATTGTAACAAGTTTGTACAAACTTAAAGAAAGTGAAAAGGTTCTGAATATAGTTTGGTCTCTGATATGTTATAAAAAATCAGCTGTTATTAATTGAATGCAATTCCCTAAAAATATTTATCTCCCTTCTTCTAAACTTGTTTTTATCAGTCTTCGAGAAGTTAAACGGTGCGCAAGATGATTGTACTCCATAATTGATCCCATTATAATGGTAAAAGTCTTAGATGAAAATGTCGAATTATTTTTAGCATCAATATAGAGACAAGTGATTGTTGTGCTTTTGAACACAATTGATAAGTATCCAAGAGTATAAAATCACTAATCATGTTTCTTGACTTGTGTAAAGTTTTGATTTTAGAATTTATAGCTACAACAACAAAATAGGGGTTTTATCATTGAAAAAACGAAACCCGTAATCTGATTTCACGATATTGCTTCAATTTATCAGAAACCCATAATCAATCCACAACAGAAAAGATAAGCATCATATATTCATCATGTAAATTAGTAATTGTTCTTGGTATGAAAACAAGAAAATTATGGCTAAACAATTATTAGATGATTATGGGCGAAAAAAAATTAAATTCAACACTTTTCTAATCATTCGAAGACCTATACCTCAAGTTGACTTCTTCATGAAACCTAATTAAATTTTTAGGAAAAACATGGCAAAATGGGAGGGGAAAGAGAAAAAAGTTACATCCACTCTCTCTCACCAATTGGGGTTGGGTCTTTTTGGGCTGGAGAAATTTAACCCAGAAATATGTATGTTTTATTTGTTTGTTTGTTTGTTTATGGGGTTTTCCCTTGTTCATATTAAACCACTAAAATTTAACTAATTCTAAATACAACCCTAAAGCTTCTCTTTTAATCAAATAGGACATTCTGCCGGCTTAAGTTGGGTTCATGTTTGGGTTAGGGCTAACTTGGGTTGAGATTCAGAAGATGCATCATAATATACCTCTCATTCTTTCAACAAAACTTTCTTAACTCTCCAAAGCATGTAGACTTCCCATTCTTCCCTCAAATCATCATTTCCTCTGAAATGAACCTCTTCCTCTAGGTAATGCACTCTTGAAACTCTCTCAACCCTACAAACTCATTTAAGCTGTCAAAAAATCTCTAACCCTAACCTTAACTATGGATAAACGCAAGATTTTAATAAATTGAATGTGTTGTTATTTATGATTATGTGGTTTCTTATGGTACATTGACTGCATTTAAGTTAATTTATTTTTCTTTAGCTTTCACTTACCATCATGTCTAGGGTTATCTCCCTCCCAATTCATGTAATCTAATTTTTGTTCCTTTGATTTTATCAGCCATCATCCCTAGGTTAACTTTACATTGATTGATCTTAAGTTAATTTTTCATGTTTTTGTTTTGATTCACTAAGTATAATGTTTAGGTTTATTTTTCTCCAATTCATACAAGCTGATTATTTAAAGAGTAGAATATAGTCAAATGTGGGGAGGGGGAGGGAAAGGTAAAAATGTCATTTTAACCCTCTAATGGCTATTACTAACGGTGTGATGGATGAAAGTTAACGATGGGGCTTATTTGGTTTGGTTATAAATTTTAGGGGTTGAATATAAAAATAGTAAGTTTTAAGGGTTGTATTAGAATTAGCTAGCTAAGCTTTAAGGGTTCAATATAGAAAGAATTAGCTAGCTAAGCTTTAAGGGTTCAATATAGAAAAAAACCATTTAGTTCTTTATCTTTGTCTTTTTTTTCTGTCATAGCTAGTGTAACTCATAGCGTAGGTTGCATGAATTTTTAATATTTTTAATTAAATATTATAAGACTATACATACAACAACATTCCTTCAGACTGTCGAGATACCTACTAACATTGTTGATAATATTTGCTACATGTTTCATACTTTCATCATACTAATATCTACAAAATTTCCTTGTCGATAAATTGAATACCGCAATGATCTTTCTATATACATTTTTGCAGATTTTCCAACAAAGAAGACTACGCATCATGCTTCATTATCTCCAATACATCAAATCAATATACCTAAATTTAATGACAATTTAACAAATCTTATTGAGTTTGTATTATTATTATTATTATTATTGTAGCTGTACTAGCACCAAGAACAGCATGTAATTTGAAGGAAATTAAGCTAATTTTAATCTACAACAACAAAAATCAAATTTTTGGCCCACATACGTACCTATTTTGGAAAACTAATGCAGAGTTGCGTCGATTGGAGAGGAAGGCTGAGTTATCATCGACTAAAAAGAAAGTCGTCGACGATTGGAGAGGGGTTCATCGTGTGTCGATTAGAAGACGAGATGATATCATGTGTCGAGGTATCGAAGGAGAGGGAGATTGAAGGGGGGAGAGAAATTCGAAGGAGAGGAAGATTGAAGGAAATCCAAAGGGAGAGAGAGCCGCCTCTGCCCTAGGAGAGAGAAATTGTCCGCATCTTGGGATTTTTTTTTATTCGGACCCCCAAATCTTCCTTGTTTTCAAAAAAGACATCTCAAACTTAGAATTTACAAAAAAGATACCTCAAACTTAAACATTAACTAAAAAAGATTAAATTCAATGGTTAAATCCTAGATAGACCATGCGATGGTATTTTGGTCATTTACAGCCCAAAACTGTTATATCTAACAAAATTTGGACGGCAGTTTACAGAAGGGACTTTTTTAGTTAAATTAAAAGGTTTAAGGTGTCTTTTTTGAAAACATGAAAGATTTGGGGTCCAAAATAAAGAAAATCCAATCATCTTCTTTTCTCTCTTTCCCCCCCTTTTTTTATCCCCTCGAACATTGGTATTGTGAAAAACACCCCCTAAAACTTCATATTTTTAAATACATCCCAAAAACTCTTAATTAAGCTAAATTGGCCATATGCTTAATTATCTTTCCTAACTTCAATAAAAATCTAGGTTAAGAAGCTAACATGACAACCTTGTCCTTCAAATAACTTCATATTTTCAATGGAAAGAGAAGTGAGAGATTATTAAACAGTATTGATGGTATATAAGAAATTTTATCTTCTGATTTATCATATTAGCTCTAATCCAATCCTTAATCCTAATAAACTTAAGAAAATGGATGTTTTTAATTAACGTAGAAGTTTCAGGGGTGTATTCAAAAATATGAAGTTTTAGACTTTTAGTTGGCGTTTTTCAAAATACTTAAGTTTTAGGGGTCCTATTTTAAAAAATCCCTTTTGTAAATTACACTAAAATACCTTCAATTAACTTCAATTAACGTTGTATTTCACTAAATTACTTTAAACAATTTTGATGACACTCAAATACTTTAATCTAATTATGCTACACTAAAATACTCTGCTTGTGTTAACAAGGTTGTGTTTTAATTTTTTTGCCCGTACACTAAATATCATTTCCAATAACGGGGAAAACCAGAGAGATAGGATGGCGGTGAAAATGATGATATTGAGGTATTTGAAGGAAAAGAACGACGGGACGGATGAAGAAGAGATGGACATGGTAACGATTGAGGAGAGATGAATGAAGCGGAAGCGATGGAGATGCGGCGGAGGAAAGGAAGGAGGTACAGATGGAGATGCGGCGGAGGAAAGGAAGGAAGTGTTGGGAAGGGGAGTCGATCCACGGAACAGTGCTCGCGACAAAACCCAAATCACGCAAAAATACAATCACGCAATTAAACGACGAAAGACAATATAAATTAAAGTGCAGGAATAAGAAAGTAATCAATCACAAACAAGATAGATTTGTTAACGAGGTTCACCCACCGTATGGCTAGTCCCCGGCAGAGCGGAATCTGCAAACGTCTACTATACTTGAATCAAGTTTACAATCAAGAACAACCCTAGGAGATTTCTCTCAAATCTCTCTATACAAATCTCTCTTGGCCTTTGCCTCTTGTGATGATACTTGTGATGGATACAAGTTATGGATACAAAATGCCTCTCATAAGATGTGCTTTTATAGCACCCAGGACAATGTCACTATCTAACAAAGTCACCGCCTTTCATTGTCATCACCTAACAATGTTATGGATGTCAAAAGTAGCACCTAACAAAGTCACCACCTATCATTGTCATCACCTAACAATGTCATGGATGTCAAAAGTAGCACCTAACAAAGTCACCACCTATCATTGTCATCACCTAACAATGTCATGGATGTCAAAAATAGCACCTACCAAAGTCACCACCTATCATTGTCATCACCTAACAATGTCATAGATGTCAAAAGATGGCACATAACCATAGACTTTAATTTGCATCAATTTTCAACAGGAAGTACAACAAGGCGACTAAGCAAAAGATGGAGGGGAGGAACATACTAAGGGAAAGAAGAGAGAAATTCTCAATCATCATTTAGGCAAGTTCCCTAAATATCCACGTCAACAAAACTTGCTTGATTGGAGGAAACAGAGACCGGAGGGTATTTTGGTGAAAATCTAGAAGGTAGTTTAAGATATATTCTGTAATTAATATTGCTTAAGGTATTTTAGTTAAAACAACTATAGTTGAGGGTATGTAATTTACCCTTAAATTTTTGCGCGAGCTTGCACGTGTATATATTTTAGATATCAAACAATATTATAACTAAACCCGGCCCATCTACCTTCTGAGGTTTTTGACACAACCACATTGAACTTTAAAAATTCTATAAGACTCCATTGAACTAAATATTGTATGAAACACTTAGTTTGTTTAACTCGTGCAAGCCACGATTGGACTGAATAACCCAAAATATCTTACGGATAGATTGAATAGACTCAAAATGAACGGAACATGACCTTTTTCTGACAAAAATATCTTTCAATTTTTTTACGAAAATGCTCTTCAATGAGGTTTTATATCATTTTTAAAGTTCAATCGGGTTATCTCAAAAACATGAGTTGATGGGATTCAGTAAAATTTACCCATATTATAAAATTAAATTTTGGGTTAAGGTAGAAATATTTTGAAGGTCTTGTTTTGGTTATTCTTAAAAATTACACATGATTTGAGGAATGGCTCTGCAATTTCTAAAGTGTAGTGTTGTTTAAAAGTTAAAGAATATTCTTTAGCGAGTGGCCGCCGCGCAAATGCGTGGTATCCACGTGGTATCCGCATGGTCCTTTAAGAAAAAGATGGTTTATGCAAAAATATTATTGTGTTATATACATGAGAAATAAGTGAATATAAATGAATCATATAAAAGACAGTGAGTTTATGAAAAGTATATAAAAATATAGTTACAGCAACCCAACAACCCAACGTATTCTGTTCACATGTGTTGAAAAGATAAAAGAAACTCAATCTGGATAGAAACAACACTATTAGTGCAATTGCTTCAATATCCCTGGATATTCTTCAACATTCAAGGGTAATCTACCACCACTTAGTACACTTAGTACAGAAGAAGAATATCTTTTTGGGGACTGAAAACCTCTACTATTGTTCTTTGCTATTTTGATCAAAAATACAATATGCAACCCATATTGAAAAAAAAATTATTAAAATAAAAAATTATTGCTTTGTACGGCATGGATGTAGTTCTCACCATATTTGCTAATGAGTTACTTAGGATTATGTTTAAATCCTAATTGCAACTATCGGCAAACTTTTTATTAAATTTCTGCAATTGCCGTACTTCTGGGAACTAAATGAAGGGAAATTTCTCTTGAATTTCTGCGATTGCCATAATTTCTTACCAATTAAGGCATGTGGTTTGCTTTTGCATGGACAGTTGCACATAATTAATCCATTGATGATGAGATAATATTGTAAATTCAAGTATTTTCAACAGCAACATAGAATTTTAGCATCCACACGTCAAAGCCTATATGAAATATACTCAAAAACCCACTAAAACATTTTACTGTTATAAATTTATAATTTATTTCATATAAATGACATATCTTGATAAAGCAATTTAAAAGCCTTTATCATGACTACTTTCATGCCAATCAACTTTGGAAGATTCGTGTGGACGCAACACTCTTATCATGCTGGTTTTAGAAAATTGTCTTAACAATCATAAAACAATTCGATTTGGTTAACGTCTCTTGTTAAGCCGCGGACTCTTAGCTAGTTTCATCTCCCGCGCGAAAAAATGTTTGACAGGAAAATTTTAATGATAAGATATAGCCATTATATTAGCAACATACTATATGGACTAAATTTATGTGTCGCGGGAAAATATATTATTTTCAATTTGTGCTAAAGCCGGAGGCCAATTAGCTAAAATAATCCAAGCATCACTTGCTTACATGTGCTAAGTGGAGTTCATGTGTGCTAAGTGGAGAAATAAGGATAACATGCGCATTAAGTCAAAGGTGAGGGCAAATTAGTCAAACCAAAAGCAATTTCTAAAGTGTAGTGTTGTCTAAAAGTTATAGGATATTCTTTATTATCTCGTCCCCAAAGAATTAGATTTATATTTCAATGTTAAAACTCTCTCTTTTAAAACATTACAGATAGAATAACGCATGGAAAAAAGAGTTTTGTATTTCTTTTCAATCTCAAGATGCATGCATTTGGCTTTGCTTTTACTTTTTGAGGATTTTTTTTTTCATTTTGTGTGAGTGTGCGGGCGTCCTGGGGAGTGAGGGATGACTCTTTTGAGTTCTAGTTATAAGCTTATGCCTAAAAAAGGTCCAAGGATTAAGTCGGCACGCTTAAAAAAAATGCGCTAAGTTGACATTGCTCTTTGCAGAAGCGCCTCATGGTAAAGCACAAACGCCTCGCCACAAATTTAGCCAGACTCACGCTATTTTCAGCATTAGATGGTCTAGATTACGTTTTAGCTTCTTGGAGCATATAGCTACAAGAGTTTGTAAGGTTCTAATTCGATACACAACACTTGCAAAGGATACAACTTCACATTTTAAGAGTTGGGCAGGTGACATAAGATTTGCAAAAATAGCTAGTAACATATTTCTCTATGAACCATTCAGAACTTTTGACCTAGACAACAGCCCAGAGTTATATATTAAACATTTTAAATGTTTCCAAACAGTTACAGGTAGTATCATCTCCTCAGTTTAAATTATTCCGAGCCATTTGACAATGGCTCGCTTCTACTTCTCCGGCTCTTATGATGCCGGTGCTTGCTTCTCCTCTTCTCTTTACTTCTCTTCCTTTCTGATTTTTCCTCCCTTGTCCTCTTCTTCGTCTTCTTCTTCTCTTTAGAATGATGCTTTCTCTTCGAGCTATCTGCATCAGGAACGTCTTCAGATAAAACTTTATGAAATTTTACAAAAGAAGGCTTGTCGGGGCCAAGAATTATCCTGTGTTCCCATTCTTCCTTTTCTCTTGTCTCAGAATCAGCCGAGCGTTTCGATGCATCGCGATCTGAAGATGTGGCCGAAGGATAAGGGCCGGCTTCATCCATCCTCGAACCGATGGCACCTCTACCTCGCTTAGCCCTGTAACCATACAAACAACATTTACAGACAAATTTATCAGCGCAAGAAATCAACTACATTTTTCTTGAAGGAAACGGAAATTTCTTCGGTGCTTCTTTCACAGGCATTGTAAAGTGTGCCAACCGGTTCGACCAATGAAAATCATCCACGTGTAGGTAACAAAGCCACTCTCCCATGGTAAATATCTAAGGGTGTTTTGGGATAGATGAAAAAAATTGATCTATACTTCATCTTCCTCCTCTCATCTCAAATTGGTCAAGCTTTTCTTTCTATTTCATTTTGTTTTGTTTTTTTGAAAATAAAGGTCAAATAAACTCGGAAAACGCCGGCGATCTTAGACAGCGAACTTCGCTGATGAACCGAGGATGCAAAAGCAGGCTTCGACGACGAGCAAAGATGGCAGCAAAGACGAACTCCAAAATGCTGATGAGGTAAGGCAATGAAGGCGGTGAACTAAAAAAAGCCAGCGAGCCTAGGCGGCGAACCCGACAAGCACAAAAAAGCCGGCGGCCGACGAGGCGGAGGCGTCGAGTTCCAAAGACGCCGCCGAGTTTAGTCGGCAAACTCCAACAACGCCAGCGAGCTAGTTGGCGAAAGCAGTAAAATCTGAAAATTCCGGTGACGCGGGAGCGTAGTTGGCAAAATCCAAAAGCGCAGACTCCAAAAACAATTAGGCAAGCATATTCGACGAATGCAGTAAACTCTGTAATTTCTCGTCTGGCATTGGGCTGATGGTTTTATTTTTTTTATACAATAATTAGGCTGATGATGTTTATTAGTGAAATAAAAAAATTAATTTGATTTTATGTAAAGGTTGGATCCATGATCTTTCATCTATTTGTAATTGAAAGTCTCAATAAATTTTACCTTTATTTCACTTGGATCCTCCTTTTTCTTCAATTCAAGATTATTAACTCTTATTTTGATGATTCTCATAAAGTTCTACAAGAAATATTAGTGATTTTGCTAATATTATTGCTAGACGCATGTGTGGATGGGTTAGGTAAAGCAGGGATTGCTTAGGATTCGGCGAGGGTGAGAAAGGGTGGCTGGAGTTTTTCGGCGGCGGCGAAGGTGGGCATCGGCGGGTCAGCGGAGATTTTAAAGTTGGGGGAAACTCACATTAATGTTGAGGAAGGAGGAAGGAGGGAACAAGGAGAGAGGAAGACTCGATGGAACGATGGGGCTCATGGACGCCCCAATGATTGGTTTTTTTTGGGGGGGGGGGGGGGCAGGGAAGAGAGAGAGAGAGAGAAACGAGAGAGATGAACTAGAGAGAGAAGAGAGAGAACAGTAGAACCGGTGACTAATTATGTATCGACGGTAATTTTGAAAATAAGTGGAAGCACCGAAGTATTACTCGAAGGAAACAGGGGCTAAAGCATAACGGTAGGAGTCGGCGTCACAATACCTCAAAGGATAATATTCATTATTTTAAGTGCTATGACATTACTCGCATTTTAAAATTAAATTCACTTTATGCCATATCGCATTATTTAATAGGCTGCACTCAATGAGAAATTGCCACATCAGCCCCCACCTCAACTGTAGTGTAGGGTACTACAAGGGTGCACTCTACAGTGTTAATTTAGGTCATGATTCCTCTTTTTCTTGATTCTAATTACTAATTCTTGCAAATTGGATGGCCATCAGAGTACTGCTATAAATGAGCATACGATATGTACATGTTTACTAAAACTTATAGAGAAACAACTAAAACACGAAATGAAACAAAAATAAAGCATTTCATTTTGTATCAAGTTAAAATAAAATTAATTAGTATTGCGTGTTGAAAATGGATGGAGACAATAAAGAAAAAGAGAAAACGGGGCTTGGAGGGACCTGCAGTCCCAAACTGCAATAGCCTCTCATATGGGCCAGTGGGACTTGGTTATAGACCCCACTGGCCCATGTGAGAGTCCACTGCAGTTTTGGGCAAGCAATTGCAGGGTCCCTGCAACTCCCGTTTTGTCAAACAAAAATATGCGGATTATTAATTTAATTTAATTTAATTGAGAAGATGGTCCTTGACAAAGCCGAATGGAAGAGAAAATTCATGTACAAATCCCAAAAGTTATGGATGAAGGCTTGTCCTTGCTACCTTGTAGTTGTAGTGCATGCTAAAAACAATGAGAGACTTTTACCCACAATCTCCGTGGTATGCACATGAATTTCTTCAACTAAAATGATAAGAATATGATTCATATGTAACTGAACTCTAATATTGCTGAATCTATTTAGATAAATCTTACATCCATGGGGGGAAAACACAAACCTTGAGCGGAGGAATTCTTCCACTTCATCATCCTTGAGGCTACCATCATCACTAGAATTGCCGGTATTATTATCATCCTCACCATGTTTACTTAATGAAGGCCTTGAGATAGAAACTCTTTTACGAGCATCACCACGGTAATTTTCAACAGACTGTACATCCTTATCTTTGGCTCTTCTCTTTAGCCTCGTATCAAGCTCAACCTCTTTCTCCCGAGCACGCCACATTTCATTAACCTCTACAGCTCGATTTGCTGATTAAAGAAAAGGAAACATAGGCATGTGAGAAACAATAGATAGGCAACCAAATATATGCAAACTAAAGCTGTCGCATAGGATTATAAAGTTCTTAGCGAGATAGTTGAGCCTATCATGCTTAGCTAAATTTAATTCTCTTTGGTAGTGCAGTACAAAGTTTAATGTTATTAAACAGGATGTATTAGACCAATAATAAGAAATCACATATTTAATACATGACATTATAATAATACTCAAATAGATTTATCAACTAGTTCCTAAGTCAGTCCATGACAAAAAGGCAATAATCGCCATTTGATAACAATTTCTTTGTCTTTGCGCCTATAAGGAAACACACATATGAAAGCTTTAACAGGGATGATTGGGTTTGTGGCAAGGACAAAATTTTGTGATAACAATTTAGAATCGCACCAACAATCTTAATGCAATGTTACGCTCTCACAAGGTTTGAAGTCCTGATTCAAAAAGTTGCTCCTTGTGACGTGTGAATAGGCTGCTTAATCATTAGCCATAAGAATATGCCCCCTCATAAATCAAGAATAGAGTTTCCTTGTGCACAGCTTTAGAAAACTAGCATGATCAAAGATATTACCATTCAGTCACTAACATGTTCTCTAAATATTTTGAAATCTTTGAAAGCATCTTCTTATGTTTTGATCCTCACCCTCTTCTTATCAGACAATTATGAAATGGCCAATTCTTTACGTAAACAAACTTGTGTTAAGCTTCTCCGTGATCTCCGCTAGCACAAACTTCACTAGCATTTCTTTCAGAATAAAAGGACAGAAAGAGATTTGGTCAATATAGTGTTTATATATATATATATATATATATATATAGGGGAGCGTTCCATTGCAAACCGGTCCGTGTTTTTTAAGAAACGGAAACTCCTGGTCTACTACATATTTTAACGATCCGAACCGTTCAAGTTGATCACCCTACTCCCAAATATATGTGTATGAAAAATCAAAGGATTTGAAGTCCTCTAACCCATGAATCGGATGAGTACAAAATGAACGTCTTTCAATATAACATAAACTCTATCTAATGCGTTTGTTAGAGGTCTTCAAATCATTTAATTTCTTACACATAGACTTGAAGGTAGGGTAATCAACTTGAACGGTTCGGATCATTCAAATATGGCGTGGATCGAGAGTTCCCGTTTTTAAAAAACATGGACCAGTTTGCAATGGAACGCTCTCATATATATATATATATATATATATATATATATATATATATATATATACAGATCAAGCACTTGATGAACTCTTCTAGAATTCTAGTAACGTAACACCGAATTTATGGAATCATACATCTTGTAATTCTCATCAGTCAATTTAGTGGGAAGAAATCAAATAAGGATTGTGTAGCTTTGATGTTGAGGAAATGGTGCGGTTCTTTATAAATTTAAAACAACTAAAGATACCATAAAAGTTATGTGTGTGTTTTTATTCTACACCCACCCATGCACACCTGCCCCGGGCTGCCCACCCGTCACCACACGCACGCTCGCATAGCAACAACTAAACATACCATGAAAATTCAAAACAGCCTATTTCATGCATCATGTAAGGTTCAACGATAAAATAAAAGGTATACTACAAGTTTCCAACTTAAGGATTATTGGCTAAATGACACCAAAATATAGTTAGATGCTCAATTCTTCAATAAACGACTTAAAGTTTTTTGAATTACAGTAAGCTCACTAAAAGTGGATTTAAGGGTATTTTTTTAGATGGAAATAAACTCCCAGTTTTAAGGAAATTTACTGTAATAAAAAAAACTTTATGGTAGTTTAGTGAATTAATAATTTTGGTGTAATATGGCCTAAATCAAATCCCAAAAACAACACAACTGACCTTGTTCCACTCCAAGAACTGTGGTGGTGATAAAACGTGAATTCGGGCGACCCCTTACATTAGGTTTGCCAAGATAAACGTGCACACCTTCTTTGTCCGCTTGAGCCCGCAGTCGCCTAGCCTCTTCCATCAGCAACGCAGCAAGACGGTTCTCTGTCTCCAGATCCATTTTTCGCTTATGCCCTGATAACATAAACATAAACTTCGGTATGTGCAGTAGTAAGGCTTCAAATTCAAAATGAAGAACTAAAGTTATTAACAGGAAATATGAAACTGGTGGATCCTACATACTTCAAAGCCAAACCCTGTAATGAGAAAACCAAAAATAGCATTCTAAGCGATCGTTTATTCTAGTTCTATCCAGGTAACTTTACAAATATGTGGGGACGTGTTTGGGACTCCGTTCTTAGCTTTATAGCTTTCTTAGAGTTTATTTAGCACAATTTTCTGCATCGAATCGAAGTAACTCTCCTTTACTAGACCTTTTACCTGGTGTATGAGAATTTGGAAACCGCAAAACTAGTCACCTAAGGATATTGTTAAATCCCCTAATTCTCGTTTCGTTGTTTTCTATACAGCATGCTCCTCTCTATACAGTATGCTCCTCTCTCGTCTGTAATTTTATCTAATTCCCCTTTTCTATACAGCATGCTCCTCTCTTGTCCATAATTTTATAGTCCAACAATTTGATCCAATTGTAAGACATTGTTAAACTCTTGCAAAACTAGCCAATCAAGATCGGAGAAGATGATTATAATAACAAATAATGTTATTTTTTCTTCTTTTTTTAAAGAAAGATGTCTCCTTTCGTGTTACATAGGCCCGCCTCAAGTAAAATCTTGCTCCATCAACTACAATTCTGCTAAAAGTCCCAATTAGAGGAATTCACGTTATGAAAAAAGAAAAAAGAAAACAAAGGTGGATTCTTTACCACCAAAATTTGGCGCTGAGAAGCGATGTAATTAGGACCTGGATTAGGGTTTGATCCGATAAAGATGCAATCTTTAAATGTAATTCCATCTATACTACCCAAAAATGAAGATCAAATCATAAACCCTAAGAGAGAAAGAGGGGGGGAGAGAAAGGTAGTACCTAGTGAGTGAAGTCACCGCACGTTGAAGAGGAAGATCCGGTGACCGCCGGTGGGCGAAGAAGAAGAAGAAGATCGAAACGAGAAGGCGAAGGAGAAACTGGGAGGTGACGAGATCGAGAGGCTTCGGGTCGATGGAGACGAGACGAGACGAGATGGATATCTTAAGCTTTACCAAACCCGAAACGCGCCTCCATTGGATTACGGGTTCCGGTATAATGAATGGAACCGGAATCCGATCTCAGAATACTGAATTCTTATATTAAATTAAAATAACGAATAGTTTTTGCCTCAGGCAGGGACCTTATATGAGTGTTATCTACATGGATTCGAATATGGATAGTTATCAAAAATAAAATATACTATCCATGCTTGGTGAAAGTCGGGTATGCATACGGACAGGGAAAGACAGGGGAAGACGCAGGAATTTTTGCCAGACACACACCAAACAAATCAAGCTTGGATTAAGAAATTAATAATAAATATTACATAAATCCTGAATAATTTATAAAATGGTCACAAAAGTTTAAGTAAGTAAATTATAACATATGGAAAAAATATTGCAATATGATGAAGTCTAATAAAATCTATAGTATCTTTAATAAAATCTAAAATAATTCAAAAGGTAATCATGGATAATAGGAATTGAACCCAAACACCTTTTCTACGAAAACAAAATACATAACTAACTAAGCAATAGACCTTGTATACTCTTGTTTAAGTCATACATATATACAACACATGTCCAAAATATCCCAATTCATATTCATAATCGATATTAATCTCGGTTTTTTTTTCAAAATTTCAGCGGGGGCACCCCGGGGGGCTTGCTAGATCCGCCCCTGCAAACGGATATGAAATGAATATTGAAAAAACTCAATAAAATCCAAATTACTATTTTTGGAATCACATACAAACAGAGAGCTGATAATGCCCATGTGATCATATCCATATCCAGCAGCTATTGACAGACGTGGATACAGATTCAGCTAGTCATTAGAAATGACAATAGCTATATGTATTTGATAAAAATCAAATATGTATAAGGAATCAGTTCGAACTATCCGTATTCTTTGATATCCCTTCTTTTAGGCAAAATAATAAGAAAAGTTATTGGGCTACCCTAAATTTTGGTTCACTGTATAATAAGGGTCAGTTGTCATTTCTCGTATGAAAGAGCTAATTTATTCAATAACAATGATTTGTGTTCTTGAGCACGAAGCACTTTGTGATTGAAGCAGCTATTGTTCCACAAAAAAACAAAATTTAAACATATGAACCAACATGCCCATGCATAAAAGGGGAATTGCTGATGCTATAAATTTGTGTAGAAAAATAAGTAGATTTTACATTTCAATTCTTTAATAGGATACAGAGATGGTTTTTCTCATTTACAAACATGCACAAAAGGGAAAGCTTGCAAGTAGTCCCCTGCCGCAGTATGCGTAAATCATGCTTACATTCCATAAATAACCTAACCCTCAGGAAAGCTTTAGATTCATTATAATCTTCTTTTTTTTCCTTCCCTTTTTTGTAGCAAATAATATAATTTACAATAAAAAGAAGGAAATTATGCTGTGATGGCTGTTTGAAGACTGATTTCAACTTCAGCCATCTTCATCCACTCGCTCAATATGCTGTGTACTTCCTCTGGCACCTCGTCATGCGGGCAGTGACCTGAAATCAAGCAACAAACAACCAAAATCTCACTCGGATATTCAAAAACAAATAAATATGCTGCTATCAGATGCTAAAAAGAGAACAATTACTATTGGGGATAATGATCTACATACGTCAAGGAGATTTGTTATCGATTCATATCATAGCTCATGGGATGGATAATTTTCCGTATAGTCGATTGCATCTATGCATTAGGCAATTAATTAGGGCTCCCGGATTATTTGAAATTGTTCGATGTCTGACACAGGTCATAATGATATGTAAGTTATCTTATTTCTGAAGAAGGCAGTAAATGTAGACATGTCAGATGCACAATTAACAAATGTAACCTATCATCTCTCTCCTGTTACATTTTTATCCCAAGTTTAGGATAATTTGAAGGATAAAGACCAGCTTTTTAGTATGTACACCCTTACCCATAGTCATTTTTTGTGACAAAAATAATAGTTGGTGTCAGCTGATTATTTCGTCGGTATCCAGCCCATTTTAATGTGAAAAGGCTTACATGACGACGACAATAGGATTTACAGATCTTCCACATGCGCGCATATATACTTATATAGCCTAGGTACATGAATCGGTAATTCTGCTGGTTATTGATTCTATCATTATACTTGTAGCAGCCTCTGTACATACACTATATGTAACAAAATTTTGACACACGTCTTTAGATTCTGTGCTCTAAAAATATCACTGAAAAGTAGTTAATAGAACTTGAGAACAAAGAGAAACTTTGCACCATACATATATTGGTTAAGACATTTTACCTGCATCCAATTCTTTAGTCGTAATCCAGCTGCAATTCTCTCTGAGCTTAGACAATCTCAACTTGGAATTAGATAGCGGATCTCTCATCCCCTAATGTTCAGTTAGAAAATTAAAAAAGAGTTGGAATATAAAGGTGTCAATTTGATTCTAACATAAGTTTAAATTCACCCTACTTACCTGCATCACCAAGACCTTTCCTCCAAAAGAGTCCAAGAAGTAATTAAGAGGAACCGGCAAGCTGAAGTTGAATACACTTTCAAGAACCACAAGTACTCCAGGATCATAGGACTAGATGCATGTTAAGAAAAAGGGTAAAAGAGGCCCAGCAAATTAATCCCACCCACGTCAGCAGGACACCCCCCCCCCCCCCGCCCCCAAAAAAAAAACAAAAAAAAAAACAAAGGTTATGCCCTTGGTTCTCAGGAAATATGCAGGGTGGCTTCACAGACCCTCTAACCTCAAGAAAATAACAAAAGTTCCATCCTAAAGAAAGTACAGGTTCACAAAGAAGACACCAACATTTTTGGTTTCCTTTTCCTTTTATTTTCTCTTCTTTTCTTTTCTTTTTTTTGGTGTGTTTTGGGGGGGGGGAGGGACCAGTGCCTCAAGTAAATACTGGAAACATCCCTGCATAACCAAACTTTGATATGCCCATGATATTGAATTTTTCACAACTGGTATTGTTTGGGCACATGAAGCTTGCTACTTGTATACTAAAACAGAAACAACAAAAAGCCTTCATCCCAAATTTTTTGGGTCGCCTATATGAATTCTTTTCTGCTATGTAAAGGACTAACCGTCTTGCTACTTGTATGCTGAAGCCAATAAACTAACAAACACATTTATTGTGGAGATGATATACTAGGAATTAGGATGTAGTAAAGTCCAATAAAATCTATTCAACCATTCATTAACTATTCAATCTCCAATACTATAAATGTATAGATGAGGATCTGAACCCACATCTCCAATAAATTAAATGTTTAATCAAATCATTTAATTCAATTTTACAGTTAGCTCTTCAGCGCAAGTAATGAGGATACAGCTCTTATTATTTCATTAATCAGCCAGTCATCAACCCGCTCGATCCTCTGCACAATGAAATGGAAAGGTTTTATATAAGATGACCCAAAGAAAATAATGAATGTATCCTAAAAGGGCTCACATACGCATGGGTAGCAGTTCTTCAGAATGTCCCTAGCTCTGAACCTCAAGTATAGCAACAGGAGGCGACTACCTAACCAAGCAATCCCATTACCAGGTGTCTGTGTTGGCTGTAAGATGAGCATGAAAATATAATTTAGGTTGGCATCCAAATTTATAGGTACAGAAAATGAAATTAATTAAATTACTACCCCCACCCCCACCGCGACACACACACACACACACAAAATAGAAACAGTGGAGAGTTAAACTTCCATATTCCGAAGACGAGGATTTAGTATATCACTTCACCATAGAAAACGTCCATAAGTAGCAATTTTCACAGCATTGTATCTTGATAAAATCAATAATTATACTTCAAGCCTTAGTGGTGTAGGTTCCTCTTGCAACTTTGCTTGCCATTATTCATATAAACAATCAATTCAGAATGTAGATGAACATTTTGCATTATGTATATTGTTTATTACCTATTGTGCATCTCTTTGTACGGAATCATATATCCCCTAGAAGAGTTGTGCGGTTCCTTATAATAATGGCCTTTCAAGTTTTTCTCTTTTATTTTAGCTTCATTTCTTATCGGAATCTGATTTGTGTTGCTCAAGGCTTTAGTTGTGCCCGACTTGAACATAATTTCCTACCGAAAATCTATCATCCTTTCTATTTTGGAAGATTGAGGACTACTGCAAGGCCTAATTATTCATGTTCCTAATAATTGATCAATTTGTTTACCTGAATTCTCTCGCTATTCCATATGTGCTCCAGAGTTTTTTCCCCCTGTGAGATAACAATATTTTCATCCTTCAATTTATCTATGCAAAGACTACTGACTTTTCCCATTTATATATTGTCTCATAGCTTTGAAAGTGTTCCCTAAAATTCTCCTAAAGCCGCTTCTCCAATTGTTCAATTTATCGAGCTTAGGGAATTTTTCCCATCTTTATTCCATAATAAAATAAGGGGACATATGGGATCACCTGCAATGCATGCATGTCGCAGAGCATTCAGTGCCGTACATGCATATGCCCATCAGCATTCATCCAATTATGAGGAGCAAAGTCAATAGTACGATGCCACCTAAAAAAATGGTACAATACCTGATGCTCTGTGCAATACATGGCCTATATAATGTACAGGTAGTTAACCTATAACCTGAAAGACCTTACCCCGAGCAGTTGAACAGAAGAATAGTCGGGAATCACTGAACCAGCTGGGTTTATCAGAACAACAGACTTCGCCAAAGCAGGCCACAGACCAGCCACAGCAGCAACAGAATAGCCTGAAAGAAAAAGGTATGCTAAACTTAGGGACACGTAATTATAAATCGCAAACACTCAGATAATTATTGTTGGACAATATGATGAGCGTACCACCAATCGAGTTGCCAACCAGATGCACAGGCTCACCCACAACATCAACAATGAAGTCTCTCAATAACTCTGCCCAAATAAGTTCTGTATATACAACATTTGGTTTCTCTGACCTCCCAAAACCTAAAAGTGTTCCCCAAACTCGAAGCCCGCCATCAGCCATAGTAGATATATCGTCACGGAAATGCTCCAAACCCATGGACAAAAAGAATGGGTGGACCTTCATCACCAACAATGGTATACTGGGGAAAAATTAATCTAAATGAGGAAAAAATTGAAAGCATGGGAGGCAATATAATCAAAATCCTGCTAATTCAGGTAGAAAACTGGCAAGTACAACAACAGCATATCCATAAATTTAGCTAATTTCTAAGGACTCTGAAATTCAGAAAAATCAAAGGTTGTAAACATAAATGTAAGTCAAGACCTTTTCAAAGTAATCTTTTCTTTAATCAACTATCTTAGCGTGTGAGCAATAAGAGGGTAAACGGGGAGTCATAAGATTGCTTCACTTGCTAAGAAATCAGAAGTTCGGAAGGCAAACTGGAAAAGGTAGAAACTATATATACAAAAGATATTTATAAAGCAAGTTCATAATATATACCTGAATAAGATGGCCTTTCCATCTCCATATCCTTACAGGATACATTGATTCACTGTGTTTTTGGCTCTTCAATGACAAGAGCCAGTACCACTGTATGAATCCTCAAGTAAAACTGATAGTGAGGTCCATGTAGAGAACTTACAACATCTTCTATTATAAAAAAGTATATTGAAAGAACTAACATTTGTAGCATATACCATGAGATTGAAAAAACATACCTCCATCGAACAAATAGTCTCAACCGTTGCTTCAACAGAAGCTGCTGAGTATCCAAATGGAGACAGAAAGCCACCATTGCGATCTCTCTCATATTTTATAGCTTCGTAGTGAGCTCTCCTCCTTGATATGATTCCAAGGTAAAGGGCCGACCCAAAAAGACCAGCAAATGAGGTTCCTCTCCTACTTTCAGCCATACGCAATTTATCGTGTAATCTGTCAATGGAATAGAAAATGTTTCCTTATAGTTTTTCACAAAAAGAATCTTTCTTAACTGTAGAGTCACGAAAGTGGAAATGTGAATTATTGGATCATCCACACTGCAACTGAACAATATACTATACTGAAATCAATCATCATATTAAACCTTTTTCCTAGTTAAATAGAATCATCGGTGGAACACGATACAAAGTTCTGTATAACAATATAATACATAAAATAAAATAATAAAATAAGCTATTATATCTAAACTCACCATTTATTCTGGAATAGTAAACCCAACACGATGCATCTTAATATCTTTCATGTTTCATACAAGGGTAATTTTAGGCATGAGATGAACCATAAGAATTCCACCATTAAGTAAAAAAATTTGTCGAAGGGTAATGTGGAAAAAGGAAAAGAAAAGGTACATGTAGATAAGGGCTATGTTTCAACATGTGAAACCTGCAATAGAGTTGAACAATTCCTAAGCAAAAATGGCAGAAATCAACGACTGGTTCTTCTAAAGTCATCCCATAGCATTTCCAAATCCTAAGTATACAGAGTAGGAAGTAACTAGCTTAATAAATTAAAGAAGGTTCATCAATGCAGATTTCATAGCAAAAATTATGGACAGTATACACACACATTATCTCCATTCATAACTTTAACGGTAACCAATGAACCTGTTTCAGCTATACGGGAGGTAGTTTATAAATTCAATTTCAGTGGTAGTTCCTAATATGGATTGCTGCAAGCTTGTCATTTTTTTTCCTTACGAATTTCCAAGATTTAAATAGGCATCTAGTTCCTATTTGCCGATGTTTTAGAACTTTCTAGAACATGCCCTCACCGGGCTGTTCTTGACCTCCATCTACAATGAACATCTTCAAGTTTCTACATGGCACATGCTAACACATACATATTAAAAAATAATAATAAATAAAGAATTTATAATTGCATATAGATGTCCAGACTCCAGAGTCAAGCCTATGTGCTCTACAATAACATTTCAACAAACTTTTCTCAAACAATAACAGTGAAGAACTGCACAAACAACAAAATAGCCAAATTTAAAAGGTCACAGCTCAAGTGAAAGCAACAGAAATTTGAATCAGCTGCAAATGAAATAAGCTCATGAATTAGAAATTTTGTATAGAAAAGAAGTCATTACATACTCCTGCCAATCATCTCTAGCTGTTCCCTCCAGATATCTCAGATAAGCAGCCAAAGCATTCAATGCACTATCCGTTCCACCTCTAACTTGATTTCCTTTTTCTGACGCAAACACAGACTTTTCTAGTTTCCATCGTGAATTATTCGGTTCTAAAGTATTCTCAGATTCATTTCCTTCAGAATTCCTGACGCCATTAAAAAGATTGGCGTTTACTACAACTTGATTGCCTCTCTCTTTGCTTAAAATAATTTTTGCTGACAAACTCTTTAAAGAAATCCATTTCTCATCTTCAATGCATGTTCCCCCGTTTAGGTAGCTCTTCACATCATCAAAAGTAGGTAAGGAACCAGTAGAATAGCTATATCATGAGAAACAAAAAATATTTCCTCAGCACATATAAAAATATTATTATAAATAGTTGTCCATGTGCATAGGTATACGAATATGCATATGCATATGAGCACATTCCATAATAATGTATAAGAAAATATAGAAACAAGATAGGTTAAATTTGAAAAGGTTGGACGTGTACCTTTAGATAGTCCCAGATTTAGCTCCGGTAAGGCTGGGGCTGAGACTGGATCAGCCACAGCCAATTTCAGCTTTTGAAAACCATAATACGATGCAGGTAGCTCCTTTAAGCTCTAAATAGAAAGGCATAGACAACATTATGCAGTGTATCAAATATTTGATAGCATATGATTACGCTAAACATTAACGAATGGAAATGGGACTACCTTTGTATCATAAAAAGGGGTTCCCCATAACACAAACTTTGGATCTCCCCATGGAAAAGTTACAGAAGACAACAAAGATTCAACGACATCAATCACCATACGAATTATATATTATACTTCTTCTTCCACAACTATGTGGGTAGCTTTTACCTGTTACCATCCAATACAAACGGCTTTAACCAGGAGGCATGATACTAAATTCTGCTAATGCAGTTGGGAGACAAAAGCGAGGTGACATGCATACACATTATCAGAAAATAAAATCAGAAGCAGCCTTGTCAAGCGGCCTCATTGACAAGTTTCAGTATGATATCTTCTGCACTACCAAAGTCAATAAAAAGATCTGATCCCTGGTCTTTTAACAAATTTCTTAGATCTTCTAAAGCAAAGAGAAGAAGTTCTAGCATCTCATCTGAAAAGCCTGTATGCAGTAAGAAAAAAGGTGATGATATTAAAATATATGCAATAGGTGACCGGGGCCCGGGGGGGTAACTCTATAGAACATGTAGATTCTCAATTACAAGTTTTCCAATATAAAAAAGAAAGGTGGTACACAATTACCTTTAAGAAATTTGCATTAGATACCTACAAAATATTAGGTCCAAGTGCATTTGTTAAAACATAAATAAACAGTTAAGCAAATGGGTTTACAAGCCAAAATTGCAAACCTCATCCTGTGATTTTTATCTTAGAAATTTCTGAGAGGTAGAGAGAACAGTACATGAAGTGTCGGTGTAGAGTGTTTTTCGTCACCTTATTGAGATAGGAATACGCGCGCTTGTCAGGCATATACAGATTCCTCCTGTCTAGGATAGACTGAGGTTTATTGATTGTGGGGATCCAAATCTTCGGCAGCCGCGAACTAAACTGCCGTTAATTACCCCTCGCTTTTGGAGCTAAGGAACCTCCAATTGACGGGTTAAGCTCGTCATGTGAACTCAATATGTGGTGTCGATATTTGAAAGTAATGTAGAAGGGCGTTTTCATTCATTTTTTCATTTATTTATTCTTTTTGTGACAAGAAATTTTTTTATTCAAAGAAATATTTTTTTAAAAGAAAATTATTATATATATATATATATATATATATATATATATATATATATATATATATAACTCCCACTAAGTGGGAGCCTCCCTCCCCTCAGTGGGAGCCTGCTCCCTCACGTGAGGGGGAGGGAGCAGGGGAGGGGGAGGGAAGCTCCCACTCACGTGAGGGAGCAGGGGCTCCCACTTAGTGGGAGCCTCCCTTTCACGTGGGGAAGAGAACCCACACTCATGTGGGGGCGCGGAGGGTGCCCGCGTCCCACCGGGCACATGTCCGCGAAGCACGGACCCGAAAGGGGTTAAGCCCTCGGATTCGGAGTTACACCTAAAAGAATTTTTATTATTATGGAGTTAAACTCCCAAAGATTTTAAAATATGGAATTGAACTCCCAAAGATTTTATATGGAGTTAAACTCCCAAAACAATTTTATTTGAAGTTAAACTTCCAAAAGATTTTATTTTGGAGTTAAAACTCTCAAAAGATTTTATTTAGAGTTAAACTCCAAGAGAATTTTGATGGAGTTAAACTTCCAAAACAATTTTATTTGGAGTTAAACTCCCAAAAGATTTTATTTTGGAGTTAAACTCCTAAAAGAATTTTATTTGAAAAGAAAACCAAAAAGGGGTCTCTTGAAACTTCAAGATCTATGTCTTGGGTGATGCGAAGGGACCCTTTTCTTCTCTTTGAGTCTTGGATCCGTCCCAAGACGGAGTTTTTTTAGAGATGAGTCTTCATCTTCCTCCACTTTTTTTTTGGAGCTTGGAGAAGGGTAGTGAGATTTAAAATCTCCACTTCTTAGGATTTGATGGGATATTTGGACTCCCTTTCAAAGGTTCTATGGTGGAAAACTATTTCCTTTTGAGAAAACAAGAGTTAAACTCTTGATTTAATTCAAAAAAAAATGAGACTTTGAACCTTGTAGAAGGATGCATAAAACCCTATATTGATATGGGAAGAATCTATTTTGTTATCATTCATCATGATGCCTTATATAGGCTTTACATTTTACATATGAGCCCTTGGGCTTTTCAAAATGGCACATGTGTCTTTCCCATACCACGTGCTTTCTTTTTTTTACACATAAGCCATAGGTATTTACATAATTTGGGTTTGTTGCCCATTTTATTATATTTATTCATAGAATTACATTAAGAATTTTAACAATTATTCCTTTGGCAGAGGGGCCGACCTCTTCATACTTGGGCTCAACTTGGACATGGGCCTACTTGCTTGGACTTGGGTTCGAGCTTGGGCCCACTTGGCTTAAGGTTGACTTTGATTTGGACTTGGTCAACCGTGGTGTAATTTTTGACCCCAACAAAGTGCCCCCCATCAATAAATGCACACCGCGTGTATGGGTCGTATACATGAAATTGATGGATCTTATTCTACATGGATATTGATTTGGTTTGGTTCCATGCGAAGGGTCAACGCTGCCATTTTTACAACGCGGAGTGTCAATGCTGCCATTTTTGCGATGTGGACGGTCGGTGCTGCTATTTTTGCGACGTGGAGGGTCGGTGCTGCCATTTTTGCGATGTGGACGGTCGGTGCTTGATTTAACTTGCTCCGCTTCGTGTGGTGTTAGGATTTGATTTGACTTGCTCCGCTTTCTACGGTGTTAGGATTTGATTTGTTTCCGAGGTGGAGCTTGATTCTGCCAGGGAGGTCATTGGTTGACTAATGATTTGATTTGTTTTGGGAGTTTTCTACCAGTCCAACAAGACTTTTAAGCTTAGAACCACTACCGGATAGGGCGTTGATTTGTTATGTTTGATTTCTGTCTTATTTGGCGGGACTTTTGACTTTGAGAGGAACTCGGAATTTGGATTTTGTTAGGTATCAGTATTGCTGCACTGGATTAATCCGAGGAACAACTCATCATTTGCCCTGGAGGACTTAGGATTTGAGTTTTGGGTCGGCATCAGTACCGCTAACACTGAAGCATGGTGTCAGGAGTGACTCATCATTTGCCGTTAAGAAAACTTGAGGTTTGAGCTTCGGGTCGGTATCAGCACCGCTCATACTGAAACGTAGTGCCATGAGCGACTCATCATTTGTCGTTACCCATTGGGGGCGATGGCTCAGGAGAAAGGTTTAGATCTTTATCACCTAAGGATTTTCAATTTTATAAGCCGTAAAGGTCTCATAAAAGCATTTTCTCCTTACGAGTCGAGAAGATCGCAGGTGAATGTTCTTCTTAGGAATCATGAGGATTTCTAAGTGTGTTGCTCCTTTGTGAGTCGTAAGGATCTTATGCGGGGATTTTCTCCTCACAAGGTCGAGAAGACTTTGTGAATGTATTTTCGTCTCCTCACAAGGTCTCATATTTTTCTCTCTTTCATATTCTATTTAATTTTATCACCATCCTCCCTCTCTCCCCTCTACTTTAACCCAACCGAACCCATCTTCTCAACCCCGCCATCACCCTCGTCTTCGCTGCAACCCCTTCAAAACCGCAGCCATCCCTTGCCTGTGACCCTCATCGGTGCCAACTACGATCACGATCACCTTCCGCTTCACCCTTGTCGACCCCATCTACCGTTTAAGACCTGAGCAAATGATGGCCGAACTCCTTCCTCCCTTAGAACCGAGCCCTTATCGACCTTATCCATCTAGCCTTCATTGCCTTCACTAGCAGTTTCTCAGCTAATGGCACTAAAGATCCAATTTTGGGAGATGGCCAAGTGAGAACAATTGTTGACTCTTATGAAGATGCAAGTTTGAATCATACACATCAAGCCTTCATTGCTTTTAGTAGTATTTTTCTTCCCAAGACAGTAAAGATCCAATTTTTATGGGCAACCCAGTATGAAGAAGCTGTTTTGAATCATCTCCATGTCAGGAGTTCTTCTGGAAAAGCCCTAGATTCGGTTGTTTCCGTGATCGTCGTCTCCGAGACAAGTATTATTGCTCGTCTCTTTAGCCGATACAACATCGGCTAATCATTCGATATATATGCTTTAATTATATTTAATTAGATCAAATCGTAATATTGTGAAATCTTAATTAAATGAAACCTTATATTTATCATACATGCAATGAAAACCTTAGGATCCTAGAGCACCATTAATCAAATTAACTCTTTAAACCATATTTTATATTATATTAGATTCATTGATAAATCCGGATGTTAAATAGAGATACTTGCAAATTCATATAGATTTTTGTTTACATTATTGACACTATCATATCGGCTGAACTTGACATCCTACTTGAGACTATTAATATCACTTGATTGACGTGACATGCATGCTCACGATTTTACATAAAAACGAGATCACTAATTTGAATGATGAATTACATGTCATGACACAATATCTACCTGTTTACAAGTTTCCATTCCGTACTATTAATATGATATTACAAGTTCCAGTCAAGTCAGCATTATTAATTAGTGATTCGGTTTATTATTATGTTAGTTATAGATACATGGGGTGTTTGGGTAGTTTGTATGTGAGTTCGTTCAGCAGGATCTCAGGAGTCCTATCGCCAGCAGCTCGTACCGGACTATATCGGTCATTGGAGCTCGTACCGGGCTATATCGGTCACTTGTTCACACAGCTCGTACCGGGCTATATACGGTCACAGGTTCATTAGCTGATACCGGGCTTTAAACTGTCATATGTTACTATTGCCGATACCGGGCTTTATACGGTCACTTGTTCATTCCGCAGTTGGGCCCGTGTTTCTTTACCCATGGGATCCTACCCTTGGATTGGGAATACTCCTGTAGAGGTTGGCATGCACACTCGAACTCACGTTAAGATAGATTACCCTCTTAGTGACCAGCTAGGATATGACTTGACCGACTTGACCTGTTTACATGCTTGTTTCATATTACTGCTATATCTATATCTACATGTGCACTCGGACTTTACTACACACATATTCATACCATCACACGCATACACTCTATTACGACTGAGTACTTGTTGCGATGTTATGAAATCCATGGGACTTGCCATCTCAGATTTAGAGACTGATTCATAGACAGGACAGGGTCAGAGTGACCATCGAGAGTCTGCCGAAGATCAGTAGTATTTGTATGTTTATTTTTATTTTATTTCAGTTGCTATTAGAATGTGCGTCTCATGAGACGTTAGGAGTGATGTATCTTTATTTTGGATCATGTATTTCATTTATTCGGATCTTTTATCTTTCATGGATATTTTATTTGATCTATCGTCATCTTGTGATTCCATTTTTGATATTACCCTTTATTCTTGCAGCATGATATTAGTATTATATCTTAAATAATATCGTACAGGTTTAGCTAGAGCCTTACGTGTGACTATGACAAGACGATTTCCCTTTGTCTAGGAGCGCTGGCAGCTTCGGTCCCTATTTCCATATTCCGGAAATTGAGGTGTTACATGAAGATAGATACAGTTTACAACGCCAAGTGGCTATGAGAAAAAACATTAAAAAAAAATCATGGCAAACTTCTTGTACAAGCTACAGTCAACTTTCTCCTCCATTCAAGTCTACAAAAGGACATTTTTTATATTAACTGTGAATCCTAATCTTTTGGCTCGAGTGTAACCTTAACATTAAGATACCCATTCCTTCAACTACGACGTTATCCCTTTTTGTAACTTATGCACTAATTGGCCTATGTTGTGCATGTTGCTTTATTTCATCAAAGCAATCTATAACCTTTCACTAGTGAATTGGTCACTTTATGATGGGCCTCTCATGATCTCATCCGTAAGATTCTAAATTATAACACCGTGCATCGATCCTGGAGTCGAAGAGTATTTGAGAATGTGTAGAAGAATTTTATTGATATAAAACGGATATATGCAAAAGAATTAAAAAGGATGACTTTGCTGAGGAGGATTCCAAAATTGCTACAGTAAAAGTGTCCAAAAAAAGGCTAAGCAGCTACTGAAAGCAGATATATGTGAGTATCGGTATACAAGAGTTGGCCAACATCCTCTAGCTTGGCAGACATCATCCCAATTTAAAACATGGATGATGCATCCCTGAAATGGTGGCATTTTTTGAACTTCTATTCACATGGTGTGAACATTATGGGGTTATGGGGAAAGAAGCATCGCAAGTAAGATCCAGAATTAGAACTGAGAGCTTTCTTTGATTTACCTCATGGTAAAAATAAACAAACCTACACATTAGTTTTAGTTAGTGTTTTAATTGAATTTTACCGCCGCTGTCAAATCCAATGTATGGGCACAGGCGTAGGTACAAAATATCCATATATAATTCCTAAAAAAGTTGCTTATTTCAGACCATCTAGACCGCTTAAGAAATTCCTTATTCCATTACCAAAATGGGTTAAAGGGGTTGCATTAGGGTTGTTACAAATGGTAGGTGGTATCACTTCTGTTATAACGCAAACCCACTTAGCATTTACAATTCCGTATAATAATTTGGTCTTGTCTAAACACATATGGAAAACGACACTTGACACCATGTTATCATTCTATCTAAAAGAAAGAAACTATAATGCCCATGTTATATATATATATATATGAAAATAATGAAGAAAACAGGCCTTATGAATTTTTGTTAAGTGACGTCAAAAATCTATATCCTCCATAATTTTTTTCGACGATCGGCACTCATCATCATCTTTATCGTGTAAGACGTGGATACACCAAATTTCATGTGATTCCACCACTTTTTCACCGTTGAATTAGCAATGTAAGAAGTTCTATTGTCGGTAAACCGTTAATTTTGCACCCATTAAATCAACGATAAAAAGTGGTGGAATCACATGAAATTTGGTGTATACACATCTTACATGATAAAGATGGAGGTGATGGATGCTGAACGTCGAAAAAAATCATGGAGAGCATATTTTTCCGACGCAATGGAAGGAAATTCCTTCCTATGGCGCCTTTCCTCCATTGTGTGTGTGTGTGTGTATATATATATATATATATATTGTGTGTTAGTGTTATGTTAATCAACCAAAATAAAAAAATAAAACAACTTGACATGAGATTTACACCAATTGCTCTTTTGAGTTAGTGTAGATTGCTAAGAGATTTACATGTCATGTTTTTGAGTTGACGAGGGTTTCTTTTTATTCGACACCCCTTGCTCCTAAAGTGGGTAGTAAGGTGTATGTTTCACATTGCCTACTTCATTCGACCTCTTCTTTTCTCTAATCTATATATACTAACCTCAAGCCTTTCATTTCTAAATTTTCTCTTTACAAGTTCTTTTTTCAAAATTCTTCACTAATTTGGGATCATTTGCAAGGAAATCAAGTTGAAGTCTAAAGCAACGACGTTAGAAACTTCGGAGTGTTGTAAGTGGTGTTTCATATTTTGAAACTTATGATTCCTTTCTTTGATTCCTTATTCGCTATGATATCGAAATAACAATTAAATATCCATCTCATATCGTTATTACATGTTGATTATTATACATCACACACTCTTTATAAATTGTTGCATGTTATGTGAATTGGATAATTGTGATAATCCTTGATCGAATTAACATATGGATTATTATATTGGTGATGTTGTGCTCTTGTGTATCATTTTGTCGGTTATGTATAATTATCCCTTGATATTATAATCATTCTGTTAGATATGTACACCTAGAAATTTAAGTAGTTTATACTGTTACGATTGCGTTTAGTTGTGCCAACGCCCCGTAAATATGTCGATGTAGGCTGCCGCTGTAGGTCGCGGGGATTTTATGTTACTTTTGCCGTTGCAAGCAGACCACGGTAGGTCAACCCACCCATTGATCAGTAGGTGGGAGCCCATACCTTGTAACACTGCTTAAGTTTCTTTTCCTTTATCGTATATATTTAAATTATGGATCTTACATTCCCTTTTTGGATTTGTTAACGATATTTTCTCTGTCATTGTTATATCAATGTATCAACATGAGTATTAAAATATGATTCATTCACTTGCTGAGTGCATAGCTCATACCAAATATTTAAACATTTTTCGGATTGATACATCAAAAGCAGTGGTCCAGATTTGCTTGAATATCTTGCGAGAACCGATAGATGGTTGCTTGGACTTTTGGCCTCCTTAGTATCTCTATTTGTACGTTGGCGCATTTTCGACTGTAGAATTAGTGCCTTGTTATATTTTGAACCCTAAACTATGTAGAAAGTGGAATTTTTGTACGATGGTGACATCTTTGAGATGTTCGACTCAATCATTCACATGTAAACCATATTTTGATGATATATAAAAGCAAAGTTTAATCATTATGTATTCTTGGAACGTGACTTTTATGTTCTGGTACTTGAAAATTAGGTCTGCAATTCTCTGGGTGGAGGGGATTGTGACCGACTAGCCTATCCCGTCTTGGGGCATGACATATATATATATATATAGGGAGATGATCCTATGAGTCCGGTTCTTATTTCTTTTTTTGAGTCCAAACTTTTAAACACACAACCCCTGTGTTTTTCACCAATCCGTACCGGTCACTTTGATCTACTTGTATTAGATAGGTTATGTATAAAAATTCATTAGATTGAGAGACCTCTAACACATCCATCAAGCGATCTTGTTTTTCATGCATCGTAAAGCCGTCGATCTTTTAGTATATTTGATAAATTAGTTAGAGCTCTCCAAATCTCATAAAATTTGATACATAACCTATCTAACATGTGTAGATCACAATGATCGGTGCGGATCGGTGAAAAACACAACGTATTGTATGTTCGAAAAGTGGACCTCAAAATAAGAAATAAGGTCGGACCTCATAGGATCAGCTTCTCTATATATAAAGAGAGAGAATAATGAACAAAAGAGGCCCTGAGAAGTTTTTTCGTTAGTTGGCATCAAAAAACTATATCCTCCACGATTTTTTTCGACGATCGGCACCCACCATCATCTTTATCATGTAAGATGGGGATACACCAAATTTCATGTGATTCCGTCACTTTTTTACCGTTGAATTAGCAATGTAAAAAGTTCTGTTGTCGGTAAACCGTTAATTTTGCACCCACTAAATCAACGGTGAAAAAATGATGAAATCATATGAAATTCGGTGTACCCACTTCTTACATGATAAAGATGATGATGATGGGTGCGTACTGTCGAAAAACATCGTCTAGGATATATTTTTTCGACGGGAGGAAATTCCCTCGAGTGTCACCTTTCCTCCATTATCGTCATATATATACATGTATATATATAGCATGGGCACCACAGAAACACATCAACAGTTATCTTCAACCACATCAGCTATTTTATCATGCGAATAAGCTGTTCAAAAACAATAAATTGTAGTTTAAAAAAAACTACTTTTGCAGAATCAAATTTTAACTTTACAGTTTTCTTTTGCATTTAGATTGAACAAGCCAAGACATTAGTCAGGTGATAAATTCGAAGAAAAACTCACCCGAAAGAATCCGACGATCGAAGACGTAAACTGGCACAACGGTCCGATTCTCCTTCACAGCATTCACAAACCCTAAGTGGTCATCGACCCTAAGATCGTGCTTCAACCACACAACCGCCGTCCCTCCGCCGCCGCCGCCGCTTCCTAGCTCCGCCGCCTTCGATCTCTGAAGGGACGTGAGGGGAAGCGAGGCAGCGAGAAGGGAGGGCGGAAGCAGAGGGATGAAGCCATCGATGAGATGTGGAGGCTTCGAGATCCATCAAGATTTGAGGCTGGTTTTGATTGGAGCTAGGGCTATAGGGTTGTGGTTAGGGTTTGTCTTTTGAGCGTGAGGGAAAGTTGTGGATGATGGAGAGTCTACTATTAACGGGTTGCGGATTTCACCCGAACCCGCGTTTGATCAACGGGTATGTAAGGGATCCCATATCGGGTCGGGTTCTAATAATGGCTCCATACATTAAATATTTAAATATCCCATTTAGGATAATATATGTAGCACTAATGAACTTTCAGAGCTGTTCAATAACACCATTGAACTTAGAAAATGCCACGAAACCTTGTTGAATTGATAATGTTATCTGAAAACACTAGTTTCATAATCTCGTCTAAAACACAAATAGATTGAATGGCCTCCAAACGATCTTTTATTGTATATAAACTAAATAGCCTAGAAATAAAACAATGCGGCATCTTTTTTTAAACTGAAACACCCTCCTTTTTAAAAGAAAACTCAAACAAAGAATGTGATTTTGCAGTTTAAAGGGTTGGATTCTGAAAGTCATAGGAACTAAGATTTAACTTTTAGGGGAATTTGTTCTAGACCCAATTATCAAAACCTGTTTATTTTTAAACCCAAGTAGTTTCAAAATTGCTAAAAATCCCAATACATAAATCATACGAAATATTAGAAACCCATACGTCTCAAAGTATTATTATTGGCTCATTTTCTTGGTATTCCCAATTTTACCATCTAGATATCTTTTTGGAAGACAAATCGCTCTAAAATATTTTTGAATAGGGGCTTCTTATTTTGTTTTTTTTGTTTTTTTTTTTTTGAGAGAGAGAGGTTTTCTAAAATATCATATTGGATCTTTTCAATTCCTGGATATAAAATTCGAGCCTCTCAACATCTTTAAATACTTCGATTTGATAAAACCATAATCATATTCCCAATTCTTTTAGTCTCGTTAAACAAGGAATATAAAACATCATGCCTCAATATAATGGTTTTGATTTGAGATGGGATTGAATATTCCAATTGAATGAAGAACACTTTATCAATTTAATTTGATAGGTTGTATTCTTCATGGGAAGTGATTAAAGGGGGAGAAACATATAGCACAAAAAGAGAGGAGGCTAAACAAAAGACGGTGAAAGAAAAACTGAATCATTGAAGAGATTGATTGGGTTTAATGGATTTTAATAGGATGTAGGTTGAAGGCAAGGGCAATAAGGGTATTTTAAAAATATTGGTGCACACAGCATAAAATCGAGCATATGGATTTTTGGGTATAAAAGAAATCAAATATAGTCTATTGAGTGTTTTGATATTTATGAAAGTTTATGGGTTTAAAAATAAATACTTTAGGAAAAGTGGGTTTAAAAGCAGGTTTCCCTAATTTTAACAAGCCCCATAAAAGCTTAAACGCAGAAGGAAAACCCCTTTTGGCCCGTAAACAGGAAACCCCCTGACGTTCGAAAACCTGCATTTACCCCGCTCATTTGACTTCCATTAAGCTCGTGGCTTGACAACAACATCCCTGAAAAAAGAAAAATAATGAGAAAAATTATATCTTTCCCTTTCTCTCTCCTTCAAGCAGCCCTTGCCTAGGCAATTCCCATCCAACCTGTCGAGCAAATCTAACGAGCCCGACTCTACAAATATCCAACCAGAAAAAAACCCTAACATCCATAATCAACTCGACTCTGTCCCACCCATTATTTAGGGTTTTAATTAAAGTTTGAAATAGGGGTTGGCTCAGGTTTTGAACTAGGGTTCGGACTAAGATTAATTAGAACCCTTATAAAACCTGCATCAAACACCCCAATCAACTCTATTTTTCTTTTTGGAGAAGAAATGGAGGCACTTTTTCCATCAAAGTGGGGTCGGGCTCACCGAAGGGGGTTGGTCTCGCTGAGGAGGGGTTAAACTCACCGTAGTGGGATCGTGGTGGGGTCAAAGTGGGGGCTGGCTTATGGATGAGAAGAGTAATAAAAATATTTTTATTTGTTTTGCAGGGGATTTTGGGCAAATTGTGTAATTTTTGGATGGAAAACTTAGCTACAGCATGTTTAGTTGCAACAATGGAAAGTGAGAAAGCCCTTCTCACTTTCTAAAATTTTTTGTTTGGTAAAAACAAAGAACTTGGAAAGTACTTTCCTTCCACGTCATCTTTTACTCTTGTTTCATTTTCTCTCAAATATTAAGAAAGCGGTGAGAAAATAGATGATTTATTATTTTTTAATTCTACTTTCTATTTCTCTCACACTTTCATCATTTTTTATTATTTCAACCAAACATCTCAATCTTACTTTCCATGACCACAGAAGCGCCAACTCAGCTTCTTTCTCACTTTATATCTAACAAAACAAATAATAATTAAGGTTTTTTCATTTTATTTTCATTTCATTTTTCTACTATTTTCTTACTTTTCTACTTTATTTTTACTTTCCAGTTGCCAAACATGCCCGGGAGCGGTCAAAAGTTGAGGTTTTTAAATGTGAGGGGTTTCCTCTTTTGGGCCAAATGTGAGAGGGTTTCCCGGTTAAGCCTAAAAAAGCAAGAAAGTCAAGATCCTAGTTTTCTCGTAAGGCCCATTTTCAAATTTTGAGTTGTTTTCTTTATCAAAAATTTCGTTTTGGGCAAATGGGTTCTTCTCCAATCATTTGTTTCTACTATTTCAGTCACAGGTTTGCTCTTGATCTCAGTCTCAATCTCAATCCTTACCCCTTCATGATTCATACGCTAGTATTTTGTCTTCGATCTATTAAAACAAACAGCAGTAGTTTTACTTCTAGTAAAGTTGACACCTTTTCATTAAAAAAGGGTGAAAAAGTAAAAAATCACCTAAATTTCTTGCCACCTTCGGTAACAAAATCACATGGTAAGATTTAAAGTCGGTTTCAATTTCCAAATCCATACTCTCTCAGTCAATGGACCCCCAAACTTTCAAAAAATCATGAAAAGTTGCCACCTTTTCATCTCCCTCTCAATAATCTCTTGTAATTTCTTCCCATCCTGCGAGATTATTACATTATTTCCTCTTTATATTCATGTTTTCTCATATGGACCTCCCTCGAACTTCCAATTATTAATGTTTCACATGTGCTTCATTAATTATTGCTATGCTCTGTTGTATGTTGAATCATCATTTTCTATTTGAGGATGTGTTTATTGTTTAAAATGTGCTTAAAATGAGGATGGTTTTGTTCCTAATGGCTTCCAATTACAAATTAAAATTCTGACAATTTTTTTATAGTAAACAGAATTTAAATAATAATTATATAAAAAAAAATAATTTCAAAAATAATTACAAAAAGAGACCACTTTTTGTCTCGTAGGCGCTAGCTCAGTGCTGGCGCTGGCGTGAAATAAAATAAAATAAAATTTAGGGGCGTGGTTTGAAGCTGCGTCTATAACGTCTGTATGGAACTACGCCTCATACAAATGCAAAGAGCGTTGCGTCTGATACAAATGTTATAGGCGCAGTTTGAAACTGTGCCCTATACAATTAATAAAATTAAAATAATATGAATTATCGTCATTGTAAGGACTTTGTTTTTTTTTGGGGCGCAGTTGCAAGCTGCGTCCCAAAAAAGACTACTCATTCACGGGTCTGTGTTTTTCTATGACGCGGTTTGAAGTTGCGTCTCAAAAGGAAACACAATTATTCACGGGTATGTTTTTTTCTAGAGCGCAGTTGTAAACGGCGTCCCAAAAAAGAAATATACTCATCCACGGGTCCGTGTTTTTTCTATGACGCAGTTTGAAGGTGCGTCCCAAAATCGTATGTGTTTTTCGAGGGCGCAGCTGCAAACTGCGCCCCAAAAAAACACATACCCGTAAATGATTGTATTCATTATATTAAAAGTTCAATCTCTTCCTTTCTATCTCGAATTTCATGATCTATGCCGAGCTCTCTCACATACTTTCAGATCTCATCGCCATTACATTCTCTGTCTTTCTTCCTCTCGGTTCTTAACCTCTCTCTCTCTCAATGTAGGAATCTTCATCTGCAGACTTGCCATCAATCAATGAAATTAAGAGGTGTATCCCTTACAACGTGGTGAAATCTATATATACGATGATAGACTACTCTGGTTACGAAGACATACTCTATCGATTACGAGGGTATATGAACTGGCCGATGAAGATCGATTGTGAAATCCTGCGGCTCTTGCACTTAGCCGTATTGGATGTGCTCTTGTCTTCACCTAAAGAAGTAACACATGACCATCATGGGGAAGCAAATCGTCGTCTCCATTTCTTTCATTCTATGGGTTTTCTTTTAGATCGCAATATCAAGTACTCCGCAAGCTCTTTCTACTGCATCTTTACGCACCGCCAGACTTTGAATCACCTCGAACTCACTCGGGATTTCGCGCTTGGTGATGAGGTTATTGATGCAATTACAGAGCGAGTTAATTCTGTTGCTGCGGAGCTAAGTAACGTAGATAATTTATTTTTTAAATTTTAGTGATGAATTATGGTATTGTTACTGTTTCTTCTTTCTATTTTGTTTTGCATCATTCTCGTGTATGTTGTGGATGGGTGTACTATGTGTGTGTAATATATCAAGTATGAACACGTGTTTGTGTGAGATAGAATCAACGTTTGAATTAAAATGAATTAAAATATTGTTTTGTAAAGAAATAATAGGGGGAAATCGGACAGCACCTCTTTTGTAAATTTTGAATAAAATTCATGTACAAGCATAGTAAAATAATGGTATCCACAGATGAAGCTAACTCAACGCCCAAACGGCAGAGACTCAACGTCCAAACGGCGGAGACACAATCCACACACAATATACGATGCCCAAACGGCGAAGAATAATAAGCTGAAAATAATAAATAATGTAAAATAAATAACGAACTCATCGCAACATGTTCAGTCGAAAATATCGCATATTTAATATAACATTTTCCTTACTTTTCTTAAAAATCCGAAAAGGTTTGTTATAAATATAGAACATATTTGGGTTTATCTGTAAAAATACTATTTACCATATATTTATATATTATAATTAACATTATAAAGGAAAACGTATGCATATAATATTTATATAATATTTTGATAATTTAAATATGCATATCATATCAAATATCCTTAATCAATATTCTTAAAAAATAATATCATATCAAATTGGTTAGGATAATATCTTAAAAATACCAAATATTACTAAAATTATTCATTGAGATATTGTGTAAGGTTTAGTTCAGGTTAGGAGATCGAGATGTTGAAATGTCGGGAATCAAAAATCTGCCGATAAAGTTAAATAAAATTGAAAAATCAAAACTGGCAGAGACTCAGAAAAGATATGAAGATTCCAGATATCAAATAAATCTCCATGTGTCACAATGAAGCAGCTCCAGAATTCTGAAGCCAAGATCTCACCAACAAACCGCGTTTCTGCGGCCAAACTAGCATCAATGCTGCGGATCCGCGGCCGATTCACTGAGTCGGGATTTGGGATTTTTAGTTGTGATTTGCAATAACAAATTCTATTTATGGAGATCTATAGTTTATGGTTTTGGGGCTATATAAAGGACCGAGAGCTAAACTTAGAAATCATCAATATTTTACACGAAGCTAATCACCGTCAAAGAACAAGTGATCCAAGACAGATGTAACACCCGAGTTCATTTATACCAATTCCAGTTCTCGTACTTCTTTATTCGTGATATTTTTGATTTAACGTATGGTGGGTGCGAATGGTATTTTACACTTTACATTGCATTCGACCCGACCCGCTTGCTTGAACCTGTTTGATTTTTATCTATAGATTACCTTGACTTGTTGCATGGACACGTGCATCTCATGTTTAGTACATACTGGTATTTTATCTAGTATCGCATCTTTTATCATATAACATTTTAGGTCTTGTAAAATAAATAAAAATTGCATTTCATAGCCTGCATGATACCCCTAACCCCGTGGTAGCATCCGCGCATCTTGTTCTCGTCCCGATCAGTGAAACGGACGTGTTTGGATGATTATGCGCACGTACGTGCATCCGCTCTTAGGGGTATGATTTTTCGTTACCTGAGGCTTCGTTTTGAATTTTGAAAGTCACCTATATTTTTCATATTTTAAAACCGGATTTTTAGACCCGATCCGGGCATGTTTTGGAGTAAGTTCATATTTTGCCAAATCTCAAAACGGACTAATATTATAATATTATATTTTAAATATTTCGAACTGTGAATCAAACTTTAAACTAACAAAATATATTTTAAACTCTTATTAGTTAGAAGATCTCTCTCTTTCCACTATCTCTATCTCTCTCTAGCTTTCTACTGACCCCCTCTCTCTCTCCCCCTACGTAAATATATATATTCTTTATTTTTTTTAACAAAACCTAAAACCCACGTTCATCTCTTTCTCACCATCTTCTTCTTTTTGTTTTTCTTCTGTCGCTTTTCCCGCCTTCTCGCCTTCACCCACGCCCGACGCTCGCGGTCGCCGCTGGAGCTCGCTACCACCCTCGCCTTCATCCCAACCTCACCCTCGACCATCTCCTCACCTCTCCTCATTGCTCTCGTCCCCAACGACCCAACTCCGGCCAACCCACAAACCTGCGACCCATACCCGTTGCCTGCACCCACGTCGCCGAACTCTCCTCGCCGTCGTCGACCTCCCTTCTCCTCAACCATTTCATCACCTTCTTCTCTTCTCCATCCTCGAGATCCAACCCCGACAACTACCCACGCTGCACTTCAACCCATCACCTCACGTCCGACCCCTTCTCCGTCGACCCTACCTCATCATCGGCACCTACTTCTCCTCCTCCTCTTCCTCAACTCCTTCCCTTCCTTCTCCAACCCAAAACCCATCACCCCCGACACACTACAAACCCACGACCCCAACAAGAACCCGACACCTAACCCATGCCTGCAACTCGCCGCCGGTCATCTCACCATCCTGGCCTCGACTTCACCCACACTACTCCCTCTTCCTCTCCCTCTCTCCAACCCGAAGATCCACACCCTGCACACTCGAAACCCCACGACCAAGAACCCAAACTTCGCCGGCAGACCCCACACCGGCAACCCTTAGTCGTCATCGCCCCTTGCCGACTTCCCTGGTATATCAGGGCACCTATCCACTATAAGATCTTTCCTCCTTCTCCCTTTCTAAAGTTTTTCTTTTAGTTAAATGTTCACTGTTCTTTTGTTCGCCGGAATCCGGTCGCACCGTCGACGATCCCGACGACCCAGCAAGCATCTTTGACCCGTATGATCCTGTTGTGCGTTGCCTGGATTCGTTTCGTGTATCGTGCGCGCGTCGCAACTTTTCCTGCCGACGTGTGACGTTCCGTATACCCGTATCGCGATCTGTCAAGGCAAGTAAAACTTGCTACATGCTATTATGTTATTTTATACATATTTTCATGATTAAACCTGTAAACTAAACCTAAGGCTATTAGTTTCCATTTTGCATTTCGATGTCTGGTTATATCATTTTAGATTCGGATCTTGAATTATACCTTGTTGCATGTTATAGTACAATATCATGTACCCACATCCGTGTTTAAATCACATAATAATTATCTGCATAGCCCACAGTACCTTTTAATAGTTTCTACCCTATCGGACACCCGTTTGCATCCATCTAACCTATTTTTATATATAATTGCATCAATAGGTCATTTAATACATGTTAATGTGATTTTAATATTCCATATTCATTTAAGTGTATGATACTTAAGGTTGGAACCATAACCCTAACTCTAATCGATAACCGTACATCCATATAGTTTAATCTGTACCTATTTGCATATCATATTACAATGTTCCAGTTTATTGTTCTATTAGTACCCATGCTTGTTTGTATACCCATGCTTATGTTAGTTTGATTATGAGCACCCACATGACATCTTGTGCACCCTGACATGACTTGTTACACCTATTACTTAACACGACATGGTACCGTGTAACTCTTGACATAACATGACACCTATATACATTACTTGACTTGACCTGATGTACCATGGCTTTACCTGTTACCTGATCTTGTTACTAATGCCAACAAACCTGACCTGTTGTCCCTACGGACATTTCCTGTTGTCTATCCAGACAAACATGTACCTGCCTGATCCTGTGTTGGCATTAGCTCCAGATTATTTAATACCTGACTTGAATACTTATAACCTGGGGGCATGGGGAAATCAATGATGAAACCGACTTGTAACTCGACAGTTCGCTACCTTTACTGATCAGTTTTAGAGGCTAGACTAGCCTTGGGATGATGCTGCTGACATCATCCATCGTTATCCACTACCCTTTTAGAGGCTAGGCCAGCCTTGGGATGATGCTGTGGACATCATTCATCGTTACCCTTTTACTTTTAGTGCCTAGCGGCATGTCTCGGTTTCAGCCCGAGAATCTTCACCGTGATCCCGGGCACGCACGGGATACTATTGAGTTACATCGATGATTCATCAAATTGATTTCAAAGACTTGGGAGTAGTTAACCCAATAGACCAGTTTAGATTACTCACTGCACACGAACTTTCACTGCCCTGATTTATATTGCTGATACACATGCTTTACCTTTTATGATAATACTTGCATGTCTTGCTACCCTGTTTATATATTATTGCTTGATGTTATGACGCGCTGACGTCTGGGTTTTGCATGGCCCAGAACCTCTACCTTTGTCGTAGGCTGATTAGAAGCACTGCTGCTGCTAGACCGAGCAGTGAGGATCCTGTTGGTATCCAGTCTTACTTTCCAGGTGTTTATCTGATCTTTTGCTTCCGCATATTATAGTATTTTCTTGACTCATTTATTCTGGCTTATGGACATGTACTAGATAGTTTAGTTTACTCTCCTGTTCTTGATATCTCTACAGCCGCAATGTGGCTGTGGAGGAATTTTTCCTATCCACAGCTAGCATGGTTGGCTATGTCACGTGCCCATCTTAGCGTACTCTGGGAAGCGGGGCGTGACAACAGGTCCGCGATTCGACGTGATCAGGCGACGTGAGATTCGATAGAGCATCTACTTCCTACGAGGTAGAGATCGAGAGCAACTTCTTCTTCCTCTTGTAATCTAAACTCGAAATTTGTACTTGAGAAGTTGATTAATAAAGGTAGATCATTAGATTAATTAGTTTGCATTTATTTTCTATATTTACATCATGATCTCTGTCCGTTCTTCTTCTATCTCCATCATGCGCGAGTAATTCTCCGCTTGATAGGGTTCGTAGGACTAGGGTAGAAGAATGGATGAGAAAATACTTTAACTTCTTTTAAATCTTATGAAGATTATAAACTTTAGCAAAAGAATCGTTAACATCCTAATCGGGTGCGCTACCAATTTATTGATAGTCTTGACCGCGATTTCATTTTAGATTAACAATTGTTTTGTTAAAGGCTGGACATGAATAGAGATCAATGAAACGAAAAGGGTTAATAGTGTGGAAATACTAGTTTCTTCCAAGAACCCTAATCCTCAATCATCACTATCTATCTAGTTTTAAATCTATCAATTGATAAAATGAGTAATCTTTATTAGTCATCCATGACTTTTAAATCCGAACGAACCCTGCAAGCATTCTTCTTATAAAATCTATATCCGTAATTAAACTAGATCTATTTTCTACATCCGTGTTTGACGTAGATCTAGAAACTATTCTCCACTATTCTTTATTCTTATATTCTTCCTCTTTTTCAACGCGTCTAAAGTAAAATTGAAAGATTCCACGTTTCCCTGAGGACGACCCGTACTCATCTCGGTCTAGCTACACGTGACACCGTTATTGATTGCGGTTACTACACTTCTCTAAAATAGAAATCAATCAAATGGTGTCATTCCCGGGGATACGTGCGTAATTTTTTATTCTTACTATTCGTGTTGAATTCTTATTCGATATGTATCATAAAACAAAACAAAACCGCATCTTGCATATTTAACGATTAGTGTGCGATTTTTGTAAGGGAATCTGGAGACACTATAGCGATGAAATAAAGATTCAGAGACATTCATCAAGACCCAGAGGAGCAAGGGAAGCCACCGTAGCTAAACGTTTTCAAAGAACTCTCAACTCCGCGGCGGAACCATGGCAAGAAGTGCGTTTTGGCGGCGGAACCACGGCGGTGTTGGTAAGTTAGGGGTTTAATTTTCTCTGGTATCTTCTTCAACTCTTTCTCTCTCCTCTAAAATCCAATAATATATTTTTCTGCAGGATTCTTTGCAAAATATCGCCGCTCAAAAATCTTTTTGCGTGTTTTGTAATTGGTTTGTTTTTGCATATTTTAATACGGACATTAAGGGGTAAAGACTAAATTCAGATTAGGTGGGGATTTTATCACCCTTCTTAGGCCCTACAAATCACAAAACGTGCATCCGCATCACCCTGTATTAATTAAAAAATATCTAGACCAAGACTAAGGACCGCCGCGCTCAATAAGGACAGAGGAAGGTCGTGGGTAATCTATCGCTTATCCGCATTACTTGCGTGGTGTCTAAGGCAAGTGTGTCTAAGATAAGTGGTTACTTAACTAGGCCCGCTATTTTCGGTGATTCGTATAGCGGATACCTCCCACTTACATGGCCATAAGAGTAATAAAGAGGTGGTAGAGAATTGATCATGCGGCTTATCTTTTGGAAGTCTAGGAGAGGTCTAGTGACTTGACCTAGGTGACCTTAGTTCAAGGACGCATAAGTCCGCGGGTTTAAGAACCCCACAATCCGTATCTTGGTTTAAGGACGCATAAGTCCATGAGTTTAAGGACCCCACAGTCCGTGTTGATGTGTGGTTGTCGGGACCCGTCACCTCTCTGAAGACGTTGAAGGATTACAACGACAAATATCAGAGGAGTTCAGAGATGTACCCTTAAATCAATGAGTTGGTTGAAAAAGCAGATGTGCTCAGTTCAAGATGATTTGAGGACTTATGGCCAGTTTGAAATATTGGCCCTTTGTTGACTCATTGAAAGAGAGGCTTTGCCTCTAGAAACTTAGCCAATTGGGCTAAAACTAGTGTTAAACACTAAAGACCAACAGTGTTGAACACTGGAATTAAGATTAGCAAGTTAGTGTTTAACACTAAAAGATAGTCAGTATTAAACACTAGCAACGGGGCTTTCAAATTAGTGTTAAACACTAAAGCAAATCAGTGTTAAACACCGGGAACAGATGTTCCCCCAATCTGAGCAAGGCTCATTTAAATTTTGAAAATTCAAATTTTCTGAAGCAACGCTTCAAATTCCGTACGTTGCGCAGTGCGCAAGCGGTCCACAGTGCGACACGTGTCTGCGCAGTTGCGCAAGCGCACCGCTGCGCGACACGTGTCTGCGCAGTTGCGCAAACACTGTTGCGCAAGCTCACTGCTGCGCGACACGTGTCTGCGCAGTTGCGCAAACACGGTTGCGCAAGTGCACACCTGCGCGACACGTGTCTGCGCAGTTGCGCAAGCACCGTTGCGCAAGCCTTCCGCTGCGCGACACGTGTCTGCGCAGTTGCGCAAGCACCGTTGCGCAAGCCTTCCACTGCGCGACACGTGTCATTCAGTGGAGAGTTGCGCAGAAACAGAATGAAAATTTGATTAAATCTTTTCTGAAACAGAAGATTTTCTTCTGCCTTTGGATCAAAGATCCAATGGTGGGAAAATTCCCAAAATTATTCAGGAAAGATTTTGTTAACAAATCCCACAAATTTGTGAGCACTATAAATAAGACCTCAGGCCTCATTCAAATGATGATAATCAATCAAGAAGAAGAATCAACTTCTGGCATAAAAAAAGAGAGAGAGGTAAAAACTTCTTTTGAACAAGAGAAAAATCTCTGAAGAACAGAAGATAAAAAAAAATGAATAATAAATAGTGCCTTGCACTTGATATGAGCCCTTGGTTCTGTAAAATCAGAGAATAATAAATAATGCCTTGCACTTGATATGAACCCTTGGTTCTGTAAAATCAGGGAAAACAAGAAGAACTTGTTTTCCTTTGATCCAAATTTAGATCAAAAGTGCTATGCACTTTTGTTCTCAAATCAAGAAAATTCTTGAGTTTCTGCACAAATGCAACTCATTATTTAAAAGGGCCTGGCCCAAATCAAAAAAAAAATAATAAAAGGGCAGAGCCCTGTTTGGAAAATTCTTAAGGGCCTGGCCCAAGTCAAATTGCAAAATAATAAAGGGGCAGAGCCCTGTTTGGACTGATTCTTTCAGTCAGGCAGAGCCTAAAATAAATAAAAAAATTGGACTTAACCCAATCCTGGCTGTAAGTCCTTAAATTAAAATGGCTCTCCTAAACCAATTCACGGCCGGTTCGAAGGTACATCTCCGAACTCCTTTGACATCCCTCGTTGTAATTCCTCAACGACGTCAAAGAGATGACGGGTCCCAACGACCATACATCAATATCGGACCGAAACGTCCCTAAACTAATATCGGACCGAAACGTCCCTAAACTAATATCGGACCGAAACGTCCCTAAACTAATGTTGGACCACCACGTCCCTAAACTGGCGATGGACCACTACGTCCTTAAACTGGCAATGGACCGCCACGTCCCTAAACTGGCACAATAGGGCCCAAATGCTCTTTTGTTGGATCTAAACGGTCCCGTCTAAGTTGATCTTAACCCCAAATACGGTTAACGTGTCCTTAGATATTCAAATAAACGATAAAACCTTAAATCAACTTTGGTTCAAGGGTACACCTCTGAACTCCTCTGACGCCTTTCGTTGTAATCCCTCAACGACGTCAGAGAGGTGACGAGTCCCGACAACCAGATAATTAAATCAATCACTACGTCAGGCCGATCTTAGTCTAAAACAGGACTAACGTATCCTTGACGAACGTTTAAGTCGGTCTTAGCCGCAACGCGGCTAATGCATCCTTAAACTAAAAACACCAAACCCAAATCTAACTAAATACGGATTTGGACTAATCCACGTCCTACGGGTGACGACATCACTCAGTCTCCGTATACAATCTACGGGCAACCACGAACAAAACAAACACACACGACACGAAGTGAAATTCTGGAGAAGGAGAAAGTTGTTACCGCGATGCGGTAGCGTAATTAACTGTAGGGGCTTGCGCCTGCAGGGAAGAGTGTCCCCACAATCAAAAACCCCTCACCCTGAGGGGGAATCTGATGAAGTCTGCTACATCGGCCGCATCCGTCTAAACCTCCGATACACGGTGCCATAAATCAACTTGGTATCTTCGGAGAGATAGACGGATAAAACCAAATAGCATCTGCCCCGAACCTCAGGCAACGGACGCAAAGTCCGGGCCGCCGTTCGGAGGGGAACAGATTCTGGTACGCCCGGTGGGACCTTTTCCTCTTTCCACTCCACACTTCGTGTGTCGTCTTCGCGAACCAATCGCGGTTTGTTAAATGGTTGTCTTCGGATTTCAAGTTGCTAAGATTTGGTCTTTTGTCTGGCGCATAATTCGAGATTCAATGGCCTCCAATTGTACCAGCTGCTCGAAATGCCACTGCAACAGACGCTCCACTTCACCAGGAGGGGTGACGTATGGGCCCCAAGCGGCTTCTTTCCTTACTCTGCCGGTAGGCCGGGTGACCCAGGCCACCACCGGCCTGTTTTTCGGGACCATGGTCCCACCTACAAGCTTCTCTATGCCGATATCCGTACCGGAAGCGAACAAGAAGTCGGTGTTCGACCGGCTCACTGCTATCACGACCCCTGTCAACGGGTCGCCTGCTACTGAACCAACAGCCTCCGTTTTCACCAGGCTAGGTCAGAACTATAAGGTGGCTGTCCCAAAGAGGGCAACGGCCGCTGCTTTGGAAGTCGTTAAAGCGGCTTCTCCTATCAGAGAGTCGGTCTTCACAAGATTGACGGTTCCTACTCCTCCCCCAGCTGGTCAGAAGGCATCAGTCTTCGATAGGCTGACATCAGCAGTTACCCCACGCTCAAACAGGGGGCAGCAGGAAACCATCTCGATTTTCGAGCCAGTCCCAACGGCTCGTCGTGCGCGACGTCGCCATTGGCAGCGAGTAAGGAAAGCAGGGGGCAACTCCCCCTCAGGGCTAACCCCACCTGCTCCAGTGGTGGAGGTCAATGCTGCTGTTCCAACTGGGAACAGCTTTGAATTGCTGAGGAAGGTGAGAAAGAACTCCTCGGTTGCTACGTTGAAAAGGTCTCTTCCACCCATGGAAAAAGCTCCGGAGACGAAACAAGAACAGCCCCCTCAACGGCTGTCGTCGAAAATTTATAAAGTTTGGCGGAGGGTTCAAGACTCCGTGATTGACTCAGACCACTTCCGTCGCCAGAAAAGGGCAAAAGTGGAAAAAGACAAGAACCACCCCATTAAACAGCAGGGGGCAACAAATGCTAGAATGCCCGCTTCAACGGCTCCTTCAACCTCAAAGGTCCATAAAAGAAAGAGGCCAGAAAAAGCTCCCGTGACACTGACAAAGTTTAAAAGCGGTGAACCTAAACGCCCCAAGTCAGGGGGCATAACAGTTCATACGGTCTATATGGCTTCGGGGAAGGAAGAAAGTCGTACTTCTACGGGTCACCGACCACTTACCCGGTCAGTGACTAAGTCTCAGGAGCAGCAACAAAAGCTCCAGGAGATGATGACTACAATGGCTGCACTCACGGGGCCAAAAGAGAATCCTGAGACGTCCTTAGATGAACGCCAAGAGGAAGAGACCGACGCTGAGTTCCTCCGCCGAGTACTGGAAAAGAGAGACAAAGAGGCTGCTGAACAAGCAGCCAATATACATCGTATGGGCCTCCTCTTCTAGGACATGATAGGGATGATGATACAACCAGAGCCCCCGACTGAAGAACCCCCGATCGTCCTTGGGGATGATAGGGGAGAAACATCAAACCCTCAGCCCGTTCTATCGACGGCTAAAGAAGACACAATCTCTAAAACTGATCTGGACGAATATATAGCCCAGCAAATAAAGGTTCATCACGCGGCCGAAGCAGCCGGCCACGTCGTAAAAACGGGGCGACCGTATCCAGGCTGGTATGACCAAATCAAGTACCCGCCGGGTTATACAATTCCCAAGTTTCATGTCTACAAAGGGACCGGCAATCCCCATCAACATGTCGCCCAGTTCAGGGCGCTCTGCGGTAACACCGGCGGCGACGACAAGCTTCTGCTTCGCCAGTTCGTTGGAAGCCTATCAGATACGGCGTTCGAGTGGTATTCCGAGCTCCCCAACGACTCTATTAAAACCTTTGCAGAGATGGAACTGCTTTTCACCCAACGCTTTGCAAGTGCCAGTGAGCGTACTCCGATGACGGCACTGATTAACGCCAGGGTAAAGCCCGGCGAGACGTGGGTCCAGTACGCTATACGGTGGCGTAATCTATGGTCTAAGTGTGAACAGCGCATAGAAGAAGCCCCTGCGGTGGGAATGTTTGTTGGAACTCTTGATCCACAAGCAACCATTTCACAGTTTATGATGTTCTTCAAGCCGACTTCCTTTCAGGCTTTGATCGACAAATTGGCGCAGATGGACCAGATGGGCCATAAACCCCCTCTCCCGAAGCCGGACTCCCGAAACGATAAAGGAAAGGGAAAAGCGATCATCGTCGCTAATGCCCAACAACAACCGAACGATCTGAAGCCGGTTGCTCGTCCAAATAATACGCGCCCATACGTACCCCTTGAGGACAGGATGGGACGTGCTTACTCCTTCCACCGTGATAAAATGAGGAGGCTATTCGAGCTGGCATTGCGCAACAGGCTCATAAATCTGCCAGATCCAAAACGTCCGTCGCAACCGAGTGACGTCAACGAGCCTAATTACTGCCCTTATCATCGAGTGCTAGGACACCCAATCGAAGACTGTTACGTCTTCAAAAATTGGCTTGAGAACCAGTACCGTCAGGGCAAATTTGCGCTATCTGACAAATGGAAGGTGAATCCTCCGCAACCCCACACCTATAAGGGGACAAATACGCCGGGGGCAACATGCTCCGTCATTGAAGAAGCTCCCTGGGAGGTTGTATTATCAGCCAAAACGAGGAGAATGCTAAATGATCTTCAGACCTGTCCAGCGGTCAAGTGGAAGAACCCCTTGGAGCCGCAGGTTATTGAGGGGATGTTGAAGCCGCGTCCGACTCCGAAGGCCGATGGTGATAGTTCAAGCGTTCATGACCAGCCGGCAAAATCTTCGAAAAAGAAGAAGAAGAAATCTAAGAAGCCCGTGAAGCCTGGCGACAAGCGCACGGACTTACAAAAGCAAATCGACGCGCTGGATGAGTATAACCAAAAGGCGCGGACTCCCATTACGCTCCAAGATTTCCTTGATCACGTCTTTCAAAAAGAAGATGAGGGAGAAACTTCATCGGATGAATCCGACGAATATGTGGCAAGCTGTCATATGATCTCCCATGTGACCACGAACGATGAAGGGACTTCTGGCACTGAAACGCCGGGGGCAAATACTGAGTCAAGGGTTTCGGAGTTATCAGTTGAAATGATTGGCGCGTTTCTTAATGAAGCTCGATTGAAAAGCAAAGCTGATCAAGAACGCGAGACGGCTATATTCGAAAGGGCCAAACGCCAGCGACTTGAGGAAAGAGCTGAGATGATCCCTCTGAAGCAAAATGCCTCCACCGCTGACAAAAGCCAATTCAAGATAAAAAAGAAATTTGCTAAGGCCATATCGATGGGCATGAGGCTACCGCCCTCCGAAGAAAAAGTTACTGGCATGGTAGAAAGGCACCCCTCTTACTGCTTATATCATTAGAAGGTCTCGCACTCCACCCAAGATTGCAAAGCTTTCAATAAATGGTGGCAAGGATACGTCGCTAATCAACAACGCTTTAAGCGGGAAAAGCGTAAGATTCATCGGGAGCAAAGAAACACGACCAAAGAGCTTGAAAGAACTGCCGGCAATTGTCACATGGTTAACACTACCGGGTCACAAGTGCCTACATTTGGGAGCGACTCTGATGAGGAGCTAGAACTTGCCCCTCTCTTTAAAGAGTCAACTTCGGGAAAAAAAGAAGAACCGAAGTCTTGCGAAAATATACAGCTGCGGAATCGGACACTGCCTAAAAAGAACCTCGGACCCTCGAATAGAAAAGATAAAGGGAAAGAGAAGGTCTCTGAAGACATCGCTTTGGATGACCAAGTCGCGGAAGAGTTAACCGCCAAAAATCCGCCAAAGAGGAGTAAAGTGGATTACAATGTCTTGGCGCATATGAGGAAGCTACCCTCACAACTCAGCATTCTCGATGCCTTGTTACTATCAAAGGAGGCGAGAGACTCTTTGATTAAGGCGCTACAAGATCCGGACCAGTTCCAAGCCTTCTTAGCCGAAGAAAAGATGAAAGACGAATTAGAAGAAGTGCACACAGCCGACGTTGCTTTTGGTGATGAAGACCTTCTTCTCGGGATGTGTGAACACAATCGCCCTCTTTATGTCTCAGGATACTGCCATGACATAAAGATAGGTAAAATCTTGGTTGATAACGGATCGTCTGTCAATTTACTCAATGTGCGAGTGTTAAAGGAGATTTGCATGAGTGTCCAACACCTTGCCCGAGACAAGATCACTATCTCCGGTTTCGACTCTCAATCCTCAAAGACTCTCGGATCTGTGATATTGACGCTACGCTTCGGGTTGCTCGTCACAGATATCAAATTCCACGTTATAGACGCCAAGACGTGCTATAATGCTCTGCTCGGCCGACCATGGCTACACGAGTATAATATCATCCCTTCTACGCAGCATCAGTGCATGAAGTATTGTAGGGATGGCCTCGAGTACACAGTGGCGGGAGAACTGAATCCGTTTTCCGTAAATGAAGTTCGCAAGTATGAAGATGCCAAATATTTCTTACCGAGTTTCGAAGACACAGAAAGGTGCCACAAACCGGAGAACAAAACTAACGCAACCATCCCCGTCTTCGGCAGTGACACCGAGGAGGAGGAGGATATAATTTATTGAGGTCCATCCCAATCCACCAGGCCAAGACCATCCGTTCCTTCATTGATCTTCGGTAGTGATTCAGAGGATGAAGTTCATGATGTATTCCCTGCTCGGCTTTCAATACGGGCTTCCGCTGATGAAGAGCGAAGTTTACAAATAACCATGGTGCCGCTTGAACATTACAAAGAACTGGATGCACTCGACACCAACAGCGTAGAAGAACTGCAGACATTCTATATCCCTCCTGGACGAAAAGGCGAGAAGGCAATCCTATTCTACCGTTCTGAAGAAAACAAGGTGGAAAAAGAAGTTTGGCATGGCGCGGATCCCACGCTTGACAGGCTTCAACCTATTCGTCTTCCCAGATATTATACCGAAGGTTTGAAGAAATTGTTGAAATGCCAAGGGATGTCCTTCACACAGACCGCTAGAAAAGCCAAATTCTATGACACGGTCTGGAGCGTTCCCGGGACTCAATGCAAACTGCCTAACGGGAGAACGGAAACAAAAGGACTCGGGTATGTTCGCTCAAAGAAACGGGAGCTAATAAACAGCTGTTATGCCATGTATGACTTCGATGAAGAGGCGGACGCTCAATGGGAAGACGCTAATCCTGAATCAGCAAAAGTTCCTGATGCAAGACCTCCCAACCCATCGTCTGAAGACCAAATGAACAAACTTACAAGGGATGCCAGTCAAAAAGCCCGAGATGATCACGATCGTGAAATGGCAATCTATGAGAAAGCCAGGACACAACGCCTCCTTCGACAGGCAGTGAAGGATGAAAATACCGCTCCTTGTCAACCCGCTACAAAGAAGGATCGACGCGAAAGCGAAAACAAGTCGAAGGGCCGAAAAGGTACTCGACAACCACAAAGCAGAGCTAAGAAGCCACGCATCCGAGAGTCGAGCGTTATTGACCTAGCCCTCATGAAGAAAATGGGTCGAGCATACTCATTTCTTCGGAACAAAACGAGGAAAATACTTGATCTTGCTCTAAAACATCAAATGCTTACTCTGCCAGAGTCTAAACACCCTGAACAAGCAGGCGAAGTCTCCAACCCAAAGTATTGTTGTTACCATCGAGTAGTAGGGCATCCGCTTGAAGATTGCTTCACCTTTAAGAATTGGGTTGAGGACCAATATCAGCTTGGCAAATTCGCGTTGTCTGACAGTTGGAGGGTAGCGCCGCCGCAAAAGCACGAACCCGAAAACACAAGGATAAAACCAACTCCGCATTGGGATTGGCAGAAAATTCGCACCTGCCATGTGATAACAATTTTAAAAGAAGGGTCCGAGGACATGAACAACTTCTCTTGGTGCTTTGAAAGCGGCAGCGATGAGGTAATCTCAGAATTCCCCCCAGCTCCGAAAGAACTGGAAGATGGAATCCATACCACTGCAGATAATCTCAAGAAAATTGAGTTGGGGACGGCAAATGACCCGCGTCCGACATTCATCAGCGAGCTGCTATCTGAAGAAAGAGTGGCTGCATTAAAGGATGTGCTTCTACAGCACAAAGATTGCTTCGCGTGGAACTATTCCGAAATGCCGGGATTAGATCCAGAAATTGCTGTACACAAATTGGCGATATCCCCGGACATCAAGCCAGTCAAACAAGCGCCGAGAAGAATGCGACTCGAGCTTGAGATGAGCATCAATGCTGAGGTCAAGAAGCTGATAGACTCTGGTTTCATCCAGGAAGTTCAATACCCTGAATGGATCGCCAACATTGTCCCAGTGATGAAGAAAAATGGGACAGTGCGCATATGCGTAGACTTCCGGGATCTTAATAAAGCTTGTCCGAAGGATGATTTCCCAGTGCCAGTCACTGAACTGATGATAGACAATACATCCACTCATGAAGTCTTCTCATTCATGGACGGCTCATCGGGGTATAACCAGATAAAAATGCATCCAGAAGACCAGAAGCACACAGCCTTCAGGACTCATCTTGGTATATTTTGTTATAAAGTGATGCCCTTCGGTTTGAAGAACGCCGGCGCTACTTATCAGAGGGCCATGACAAAGATCTTCGACGACCTTATACACGAAATCGTTGAATGCTATATTGACGACCTCGTGGTAAAAAGCAAATCGTACGAGGAACATCTCGAGCATCTGAAGACTGTATTTCAACGCCTTCGGCAATACAACTTGAAGATGAATCCTCTTAAATGTGCGTTCGGGGTTTCCTCGGGCAAATTCCTGGGATTTGTCGTTCGGCACCGAGGTATTGAAATAGATCCGTCAAAGATCAAAGCGATCATGGAAATGCCTCCGCCGAGGACTCTCAAACAGCTGCGGTCTCTCCAAGGAAAACTCGCGTATATACGACGATTTATAGCCAACCTTTCAGGAAAGTGCCGTCCTTACAGCCACCTGATGAAGAAGGGAACCCCATTCGTTTGGGATCAAAAATACCAAGGCGCACCGGATGAGATCAAACAATACCTGCAAAACCCGCCGGTGTTGGCTGCTCCGGTTAAGGGGAAGCCTCTTATTCTTTATACAACCGCCCTCGAAGGTTCCTTAGACGCATTATGGGTACAAGAGAACGATCAAGGGAAAGAAAGAGCACTCTACTACTTAAGTCGAGTCCTGCTGGGGGCAGAAAGCAACTACTCTCCCATTGAAAAACACTGCCTGGCGTTGATCTTCGCAATAACAAAGCTTAGGCACTATGCGTTGGCGCACGAGGTCCATCTTATTTCAAAAGTGGACCCTCTTAAATATTTAATGTCAAAAGCCATATTGACAGGGCGACTCGCTAAATGGGCCCTGCTCTTGATGGAATTTTCAATAACATATCAACCTCTCAGGGCAGTAAAAGGCCAGGCCATCGCCGACTTCCTGGCTGAGCATCCCATACCTGCCGATTCTCCTTTAAATTGCGATTTGCCAGACAGATATGCGTTTGACGCAATCGACAGTGGTGATAGCCGCTGGGAGCTCTATTTCGATGGAGCATCTTCTATGAAAAAGTACAAACAAAGTACGCCAATGATCAAATCAGGGGTGGGACTTATCTTTGTGACTCCACAAGGAGGGATAATGCGCTTCGGCTTCTCCTTAACAGAGCCGAGGACGAATAATGAAGCTGAATATGAAGCTTTAATAGCAGGCCTCGAGATCGCCATTGATATGGGAATTGAAAGCCTCCTCATATATGGGGACTCCCAACTGGTCGTCAGTCAAGTGAACGGCGATTACCAAACATGCAAACCGGAATTGGTAAAATACGGTGAAAAAGTGCAACAACTGCTAACCCAAATTCCCTCCTATACTTTGGAGAGCATACCGCGCGCGGAAAACAGCAAAGCGGACGCACTAGCCAAACTTGCTAAAGAACTGGCGGACGAGAACCTCGACGACGTTAGAATCGTGGTACAAAGCCCCCGAGTGCTTGCCCCAACAGAAATATCTCCAGGATCATATAAAGAAAATGGAGCAACGGAGCAGGCGACCCTACAAATAAAAGATCATGAGAAGGCCGAAGACTGGAGAGAAGTCTTCATAGATTATTTCAAGTTCCACCGAATGCCTGAAGAAGCATCCATAAGACATCAGCTCGTGAAACGAGCTCTGTCGTTCGCCTTCGTCAACGACACTCTATACAAGAGGTCATTCGATTCTCTGTGGCTGAGATGCTTAGGACCTGACGAAGCGAGAAGGGTCGTCCAAGAAGTTCACGACGGACTCTGCGGTTCCCACCAAGCAGGCCCTAAGATGAAGTTGAAAATAAAACGGATGGGCTACTACTGGCCCACGATGATGCAGGATTGCCTGGAATACGCGAGGCAGTGCCATTCATGCCAAATTCATGGGGACTTTATCCATCAGCATCCCAATCCACTGCATCCAACAGTGGCTAGTTGGCCATTCGAAATGTGGGGAACTGACATAGTCGGCCCCATCGAACCAGCATCGTCAAAGGGACATCGTTTCATCCTGGCGACGACTGATTACTTCTCCAAATGGGCGGAGGCGGTACCGTTGAGGGAAGTGAAGACGGAGAACATCCTCCATTTCTTCAAAACGCATGTCATATACCGGTTTGGAACCCCGAGGAGGATCATCTCTGATAATGGGCCAGCCTACCAAAGTCATAAAATTAGCCGCTTCGCACAGCAGCACAATATAGACTGGAGATATTCCTCAGTTTACAATCCGCGAGCTAACAGTCTAGCTGAGGCCTTCAACAAGACCTTGACGAAGATCATGAAGAAAACAGTGTCACGAAATAAGAGAGATTGGCACGAAAGATTGCAAGAAGCTCTTTGGGCGTATCGAACTACATTTAAAACGGCCACAAACACAACGCCGTACGCGTTGGTATTTGGGACGGAAGCAGTACTCCCTCTCGAGATAGAGTTACCCTCTCTACGAGTGGCAGTCCACTACGAGCTGACAGACGAAGAAAATGCTCACCTTCGGTTTGAAGAGCTTGACGCCCTTGATGAAATCCGGCTTCTAGCACAGCAAAATCTGGAAGCCTATAAAGCAAAGATGACGCGCTCATATGAAAGACTGACCCGACCGAGGACATTTCGCCAAGGCGAACTCGTGCTAGTGGTCAAAAGGCCTATGATCCCCAATCGCGCCAAGCGAGGAAAATTCGAGCCAAACTATAAAGGCCCGTACATCGTTGATAAGGTCTACCAGGGTGGGGCCTATCTACTCATGGACATGCACGGTGAAAGGCCTTTCAGGCCAATAAACGGTCGCTTCCTAAAGAAATACTACGCTTAATGAGCCATAGTTTGGGTCAATGATAGATGACGACGACTATGTCCGCTCGCTATCTTCCTAAGCTTAAGCTTTCTAAGCAGTGGCCAGCCTTCTCCATGACGGACCGAAACGTCCTTAAACTAACGCCGGACCGAAATGTCCTTAAACTAATAGCAGACCGAAACGTCTTTAAACTAATACCGCAGCACCCTTAGGCTGACGAGATATAAAAAAAACATATAAAAATAAAATAAAATAAACGGTATGTCCATAAGCAAAAAGGGCACGGATGAAAACCCGAAAGGGCTCCGTGAGTAAAAACAGCAGGGCTACCGACGAGTGTTCGTGAAAACCCGAAAGGGCGCGACCTCGTAAAAAAAAAGAGAAAAAGAAAATAAAAAAAAAGGTATGTCCATAAGCAAAATGGGCACGGATGAAAACCCGAAAGGGCTCCGTGAGTAAAAACAGCAGGACTACCGGCGAATGTTTGTGAAAACCCGAAAGGGCGCAATTTCGTTAAAGAACCCTTATAGAGTCCTCTCGACCTTATAAGGAGAAATCACCTGCGTGAGATCCTTACGACTCACAAAGGAACAACACACTTAGGGATCCCCACGATTCCTAAGGAGAAAATACACTTGCGAGATCCTCACGACTCGTAAGGAGAACTCTCTTATGGGACCTTCACGGCTCATAGGATTTGAAAGTCTTAAGTCACAGAGACCTAAACCTGTGCTTAAGCAAACCCCCACAAACTTCCAATGTTGCCCTACAAGTGGTCCAATATTGACCCCTGTATACAATCCACGGGCGTGAATAAACATTTCCCTAACTAAGTTCCATCTGAAACTAGGGATATGTTTGCATGGTAAACAACCCTTGTAGATCCTTTCGACTCACAAGGAGAAAGCCCTCCTGTAGGATCCTTACGACTTACAGGGGAACAAAACACTTAGGAACCCTCACGGTTCCTAAGGAGAAAATACACCTACAAGATCCCCACGACTTGTAGGGAGAATACCTTCACGAGACCCTTACGGCTCATGAAGTCAAAAGCCTTAGCCGACGGGATCCTAACCCTGGTCGCTAAGCCTCCTTTGTTCAACAACGACAGAGGCAAATGATGATTCGCTCCTGGTAATATCCCAGTTGCCGCGGTGCTGATGCCGAAATCGGTGTCTAATTTCAGGTTGACGGCGAAAGCCAGTAGGCCGCTCATGCATATGAAATAGCCGAAATGATAGGGCAACTTGCAATAAAAAGCAGCAAGTAAAATGTATGCATGCAAAATAGCCGAAATGATCGGGCAGCTCGTAACAAAAAGCAACGAGTAAAGATAAATAAAAAGCCGAAATAATTGGGCATCGCGAAAAAATAGCCGAAATGTTTGGGCAATCGCGACCTTCGCGATATAAAAGCTGAAATGATAGAGCATCGCGGAAATAAAATAAGATAAAAAGAAGAAATGATAAAACTTCGGCCCTACAGTTAAGATCACATCGATCCCTGTATACAATCCAAGGGCGTAAACAAATAAACAAGCCATACTTCCCCAGCGGGTTCCGTCAAATGACGAAGCCAAACCTCACTGGTTCATTTCAACCGAAGAAGCCAGTGACTTCAGCAAACTTCTCAACTCACGGATACAAACACTCCTTGACGAGAGCCTTCTGATCCGCGTCGACTAGCAGAGCCACCAGCGCCTCCGTGGGAACCATCGACTCGTTTCAAACCCCAAGGACACAAATAATCCTTGGCGCTTGGGAAACAAATAATCCCTCGCAAAACTTCTCAACTCACGGATACAAACACTCCTTGACGAGAGCCTTCTGATCCGCGTCGACTCGCAGAGCCACCAGCGCCTCCGTAGGAACCCTCGACTCGTTTCAAACCCTAAGGACAAAAATAATCCTTGGCGCTTGGGAAACAAATAATCCCTCGCAAAACTTCTCAACTCACGGATACAAACACTCCTTGACGAGAGCCTTCTGATCCGCGTCGACTCGCAGAGCCACCAGCGCCTCCGTGGGAACCATCGACTCGTTTCAAACCCCAAGGACACAAATAATCCTTGGCGCTTGGGAAACAAATAATCCCTCGCAAAACTTCTCAACTCACGGATACAAACACTCCTTGACGAGAGCCTTCTAATCCGCGTCGACTCGCAGAGCCACCAGCGCCTCCGTGGGAACCATCGACTCGTTTCAAACCCCAAGGACACAAATAATCCTTGGCGCTTGGGAAACAAATAATCCCTCGCAAAACTTCTCAACTCACGGATACAAACACTCCTTGACGAGAGCCTTCTGATCCGCGTCGACTCGCAGAGCCACCAGCGCCTCCGCGGGAACCATCGATTCGTTTCAAACCCCAAGGATACAAATAATCCTTGGCGCTTGGGAAACAAATAATCCCTAGCAAAATACTCAACTCACGGATACAAACACTTCATGACGAGAGCTTCTTTGACTCACATCTCGGGCAGTAAGGATTCAAAAACTTACTTCCTGAACAATGGGACCCTGCAAGTCAATCCTAAATGGTCTCTTGCATACTATTCACGGGTCTCACTCTCTGAAGTCGATTCTCGACAAAGAGGGAAACAACCGCTTACGAGCCCTCTCGACTCGTAAGAGGGCAATGGGACCCTGCAAGTCAATCCTAAATGGTCTCTTGCATACTATTCACGGGTCTCACTCTCTGAAGTCGATTCTCGACAAAGAGGGAAACAACCGCTTACGAGCCCTCTCGACTCGTAAGAGGGAGAAATTCTCTTATAAGATCCTTCCGACTTATGAGAGGAAACCACACTTGGGAATCCTCACGATTCCTAAGGAGAAAATCCACCTGCGAGATCCTCTCGATCCGTAGGGAGAAAAGTCTCTATGAGACCCTCACGGCTTATAGAGTTGAAAAGTCTTAGGCAGCAGATCTGAACCTGCGGCCTAAGCCATCGTTATTTCTTAAGAAGGTCGGGATACTCGTCCCAATTATCCGTCAATCATGGTTATTAAGGTGGCGTACTGATAATAAAAGAAAGGAAAGATGGAGAAATGACACAAGACATTACAAAATGTGTATCTTTTATTCATAAAAATTGGTTGAGTACAGGATACATTGTGCTAAAGAATAAAAAAAAACATATACATATACTTTACAAAGACAAATGATACAAGGAGAATTATTGGGAAGGAAGCGTCTGGCACAGATGTAGCAATTGCTCGCATACTTCCTTCCATGCCTTCTCCTGATCAGCTGCCACTGCCAGTTCCGCCTCTACTTGAGCCCGCTGTTGCGTGAAGGATGCGAGCTCTTCCCCAACAACCTGCTGAGCTGCTTCTTGGCCTTGGGCATCGCGCTCAGCAGCATCAAGTTTCCGCTTCAACGCTAGCCCATTAGATATACGCTTGAGAAGACCTTCAAAGACAGCTTTCACCTCAGCAGCATTCGTCCTAACTTCGGCACGAAGGCAAGCGGTCGCATTTGAAGATTCCTGATGCGCCTTTAGCCGTAAAGCTGCCTCCTGCTCCAAATGGCGGAGATAAGAGGCGCTTTGCTCAAGCCAAGCTGTCCGTTCGGCGCTCGCGGCCAAAACCTCGGGAGAAGGGCGTGTCGACTCCAACCGATGCAGACGAGCCTCGATCTCTCTGCAGTGGTTAACCCACGATTCGACGACGCCTTCGTTATGAAAAGTTACGAGCGCCGCCAACATTGGGTTAACATCCACAGCGAAATCTACGGCAGAAGGAAGGGCATCCATGTTGAGCTCTTCGATGTACCCGCTCAGCATACCCAGGCTCATTACAGCACCCTTCGAAGACGGGCGTCTCAAGAAAGGACCCGTCGGTGAGAGAACATGAGACTCAAAAGAAATCGGAGCTGGGACAATAGCTGCAAAAAACGAAACATGGTCAAACAATGATTCGAAAAGTCGATGAAAGATCATATAAAAGGGGGAAAGGAATATCTGTACCAGTCGCAACGGACGGCAAAGCCGGAGGTGCCGGTGGCAGCACAGGCCTGGTGTCCCCTCCTTCGATCTGAGGCACTGCAATCAGGAAGAGGAAAAGTCAGATACGATCCTATATTCCCTCAAAAGAGACCAAGACAGCACTTACCGGTACCCCTAGAGGGAGAAGCGAGCTCGGATGGGAAGGAGAAGTGTGGGAGCATCACTTGGTACAGATGATCGAAGAACACTCCTGAAAAGAGCATAGTGATATAACGTTAGTACATAAGCTACACGTTAAAAGATTAATGCATAAGTCGTAAATTCATACCTTCCGACATCCGAGATGGCACAAGGGGAGGCTGAGGAGCGACCACCGCCAAGGCAGTGGTTGACGGTGTGCCTTCAAGCAGTGGAGCATCGGCACTAGCCGCACCTGCATTTAAAACAAAGACAAATTGGTTAAAAGAGATCGTGAGGTATATATAAATGAAGAACATTGCTCATTTAAAATTTACCCGACAAGTTGCCCGCAGAAACAGAGGCAATCCCTTCTTCCACTGACGGAAAGCCACCGCCTGTAGCTTCATCACCCGACTCAAGGGGAACCGTTGTTATGCTCTCAAGCTCTACAGGCGGCGGGGGACAATAGGAGGGGAGGGCTATGATAGGAACATTGCCAGATTCCTGAGAAGGAGCGCCTAGCTCGTCTTCAGGAATCATGGCCGCCTCACCCGCTGCTCCCTCAGGATCGGCGATTACAGCTGCCTCGTCCATCGGCACCACGAGGTCCCCAACCTCAAGCACCTCGCCCTCTACCGCCTTCGGCTCGGTCGAGACAATCATCTCATCTACCGCCACTTCAGGTGCGGCATCAATGACCCTCTCCGCGGCAAGTTCCTCAATCTCGGCTCCAGGCCCTATGACCCCGACAACGTTGCCCACTGTCGGTTCGGGTTCAGCAGGTATCGCTTCCTCCGCTCCCCTGGGTTCAACGGTCGTCTCCGCCTCCCCCTCAGTTGGACTTGACCCTACAAAATGAGATACGTATAAGCCAATAGCTCTACAGTTCGTACGACAAGATTCTGAAAGAAGTACTACTTGAAGCAGATTTATCATTGGCACTCCGAACCGCGCGCGCCACTTGCCGACGAGCAGTAGACAGGGCAATAGGATGCTCTTCGGAAGGAGTACTAGCGTGAGGAATGGTGCTAGGGCCCGCTCCCGTGGCCAAAGCAGCTTTCCGCGCCTTTGCTTCACGTCTCAACCGCTTCCGCTCTTCTCGAGCCGTTGAGACGGATGTCATCAGAGCTTCCTTGAGTGAAGCATCCTCATCCGTGTAGAGGGATGCCTCCAGATTTTCCAGAGCATCCCTCGTCGTTGCATCAAGCCGAGGCTCTTGCGGCAGCTTCGACGGGGCCGGGGCTTCGGTGACGGGCTCGGAAAGGATCCTTGCGCCGATTAATACAACCCCTGTAAAGAAACAAGAGAAGGTCAGATTGACTATCATAAAGAGACAACAAAATTTCCGTATGAAAGAGAAAGGGATAAAACATACCGACGCTTGCCAGGGCACGTTTCTCCTCCTCCTCTTGGAAGGTCTTCAGGGAGGCAGCGATAGCCTCTTCAGTAGAGACACCTGTTAAAAATGGAGCAAATGTTAGTTAAATGTAATAATACAAAGTGCAATGAAATAACAAATAAAGCGTCTGATGATTACCAGACTCATCGAGTTTACTCAGCATCGCTTCGAGCCTCGCCGATCGCTCCGAAGCTGCAATGGCGGCAGCCAAATTGGTGTCCGCAGGGTCCACCACAAAGCCCTCATTGCTGCCGTACTCGCATATGGCCTCGGCAGGAGAAGCCGCAGGCTTTGAGCTGAGGATCGCATCGAGGGATAGGGCAGACTTCTTCTTCTTCTGTCCACCAGCTTTAGATCCACTCGAACCAGCTTTGCGCTTGGCAGTCACTTTCGGGCGGCGAGTCCCGATATCCGCTCCTGCGCCCGACTCTGGCGACACCACTTTGACCGTCTTTGTCGGAACACGGGGCGCCGCTGGTGCATCCACCGTAGTAGGCAGTGGCAATCCACGCGGAGGGGCCAACACACGTGGTCGGTCAGCTTCGGCCTCTTTTATCGGGAGGGTGACCTGGGTCCTTGGCTGCAAGGGAGCTTTACGATCACCGCCAGGAGGCGCACCCCTACGGTCGACCAACATGCGTTTCTCCATTAGAATGATTGGGCCCATAGCGTGCGCATACCAGGCCACATACGAATTAAGCATCTTGGGGACACAGCTGGGTTCACTAATGAAGAAATAGGAACCCGTATTAAGCCGTATAAAGTGATGCATCGCATTCCTTACCCCCTCTGGGCCAACCACGGGCGTTTCCAAGAAGGCTTCCATCGGGATCCCCTGATTATAGCTTGATTGCTGGGCAAATCGGTGCGGATTATACCTCATGAACAAAGCCGTCTCATTCTGCCGAAACACTAGGTAGCCCGGCCGAATGGAGTAAAGATGGACGATTTCCCGAGCCTTCAGCACAGAAGCCCCGCCCTTAAACTCGTCACGTAGGGGCACCACCGACTTAGTAGTCTCCGAGCCTATAGTGATGACCTTATCCACGAAAGAAGTAGTCGCTCCGACCAAATGTGGGCGCAGGAGGAGTCCCCTAGAATCCCGCGGGGATGCAAACACGATTGAAGCCCCGATTAACCGTATGACTCTCGGGAGTCTGTACTTCTCGAAGAATGGAGGAGTCTTGTGGGCGCCAAACACCCCTCGCACGTGCATCTCCATCCAAGAAACGAAGTAATGCATTGGGAAATTAGCAGGCTGTGTCCCAGGATCATTGGCGTCTGCCGCTACGCTGAGTCCATGATAAAGATAAGCTAACCCAGCAATCCCTACCGACAACTGCAGACCGGCCACCATCCGATGTGCCGGGTAAAAGACAGAGGGCCGCATGAAGCGCGGGTGCATAGGGAGCGCAAAGTTGCATAACCACAAGCCCAGGAACCCAATAAAGAAAGTTTCCTCATCCATGCCGGGGACGGCGATTTCCGAGAAAGCGACGACGGCAGCATTGGGGAGATAGAAAGCCCTCTGGTCATTCTCCGATACGGGTCGGCGATCCAAATCGAAGCCAAAAGGGTCGTCGAGCTGAGCGAACTTCTCGCTCTGCTCTGATAAGAACTCTGGGCGGATAAAGCGAGCAATGAAAGCTGCGAAACTGACGCCCTTGTCTCCCGATTCCAAATGGAGTTCCTCATAGATCTCCAACACTTTCACCAAACCCGGATGCTGATGCTGAATGGCATTCTCCGGGGTTAAGTCAAATACCAGCTGCTTGGTGGCAAAGACATACTCGTCAGGAGGAAGCAACTCCTCGTAGTGCTCTCCCCTCATTGGCAGACCTGAAATTTCGGCGAATTCCTCCAAAGAGATAGAAACTTCCTTATCCGCCATCAGGAAGGTATGGGTGGGGATATTCCATTGTTCAACGAAAGCCTTTATCCACCACGTTGGAGGAGAGGGGTACTCAAAGAGCGAGACGAAGACGGCTGAGTATAGACCAATCTTCGTTAGGTGGGTCCTCTTCGCTGATAGAATGTATTGGGCCCACGGCAAATATCCGGCGGGGGGTCGTGGGATCATTCCAATGTTATAAGCCTGTCCCCAAGGGCGTGCTTCGCCCTGACAGATTCGCCTCCCCAGAATATCTATCGCTGGCGGCGGCTGTACGGGGATGGCGCCGATTGCAGGCTGAAGGAGGTCATCAGAATTCCAATTCTTAACCTCCACGGCATACTTCACCGGGGGTTCGTCCGCATAGGGGAGCGTGACTATGGGCTCAGAAGGCGCGGCGGAGCTAAAACTGCGACGGCCTTGGATGATCTGGCTATACCACCTTCCCCACAGGTGGAGCTGTTTGCACTCAGGATCGCGATCTTAAATAAGAGCGAATACCACCCGATCCACTGGCGCATGGGGGAATCCTCCTTCCGAGCGAACGAAGGGAAAAGACAAGTCGTCAGACATGTTCTGTGGAAAAAACAAAGAAACAGACATTATTAGTGGCCTAACGCTTGGCATTTAAAAAATATATATAAAAATCTCGCTCCACACTGTGATGCAGTGGGTAAGGGACAAAAAGGGGACCCACAAAATCCGGGTGATGTGCATCATTTAATAAGACAATCCCATCATCAGATAGGACTGTCAATTCATAAAAAGGGCCCAATAGGATACACCCATTGGTGGAGAAGTCCCTGGAGACAAAGAGAAAATCTCCTCTTTTAGAGCAAAGCTCTGTCACAGAGTGACATATGTCAAACTCTGGTCTCAGGGAACAAGATTCCTTAAAAGAGCTTGGCTCTGTGATAATGATGGAAATATCCATCAAAGGAAAATTAATTTTTAAAAAAAATTAAAAATTAAAAAAAAAATTGGATCTTACAGATCCATGAAAACTCTTAAGAGTTCTTCATTTTTAGATCAAAAGATCTATGTTTTGCCAAAGAGCAAAGCTCTGTTCATGGGTTAAGAAACCCTGAAACAGATTCTTAAGAGCAAGGCTCTGTTGGTGAAACCCCAAAGGGGTTTTCCTTAGATCAAAAGATCTATGAGAGCAAGGCTCTATTAGTTAAAATTAATTTAATTTAAGATTAATTTTTACCTAAAGTTTTTCTAAAAAAGTTCTAACTTTGGAAGCAAGAGCAAGGCTCTGAAGTTCTTGAAGACAAGAGCAAGGCTCTGAAAAATTTCTAAGCAAGAGCAAGGCTCTGATTCTTGAAAATGGTAAGAAGGAAATTAACAAAGACCAAGGGTCTTATTTATAGGCGCCTGCGCCCCTTCAACTGACCCTGGCCACCGTTGCGCTTACGTCGCGCCACGTAAGCACAACGGTGGGGGGGCATTTTGTTCCCCCAATCTGAGCAAGGCTCATTTAAATTTTGAAAATTCAAATTTTCTGAAGCAACGCTTCAAATTCCGTACGTTGCGCAGTACGCAAGCGGTCCACAGTGCGACACGTGTCTGCGCAGTTGCGCAAGCGCACCGCTGCGCGACACGTGTCTGCGCAGTTGCGCAAACACGGTTGCGCAAGTGCACACCTGCGCGACACGTGTCTGCGCAGTTGCGCAAACACCGTTGCGCAAGCCTTCCACTGCGCGACACGTGTCTGCGCAGTTGCGCAAGCACCGTTGCGCAAGCCTTCCACTGCGCGACACGTGTCATTCAGTGGAGAGTTGCGCAGAAACAGAATGAAAATTTGATGAAATCTTTTCTGAAACAGAAGATTTTCTTCTGCCTTTGGATCAAAGATCTAATGGTGGGAAAATTCCCAAAATTATTCAGGAAAGATTTTGTTAACAAATCCCACAAATTTGTGAGCACTATAAATAAGACCTCAGGCCTCATTCAAATGATGATAATCAATCAAGAAGAAGAATCAACTTCTGGCATAAAAAAAGAGAGAGAGGTAAAAACTTCTTTTGAACAAGAGAAAAATCTCTGAAGAACAGAAGATAAAAAAAATGAATAATAAATAGTGCCTTGCACTTGATATGAACCCTTGGTTCTGTAAAATCAGAGAATAATAAATAGTGCCTTGCACTTGATATGAACCCTTGGTTCTGTAAAATCAGGGAAAACAAGAAGAACTTGTTTTCCTTTGATCCAAATTTAGATCAAAAGTGCTATGCACTTTTGTTCTCAAATCAAGAAAATTCTTGAGTTTCTGCACAAGTGCAACTCATTATTTAAAAGGGCCTGGCCCAAATCAAAAAAAAATAATAATAAAAGGGCAGAGCCCTGTTTGGAAAATTCTTAAGGGCCTGGCCCAAGTCAAATTGCAAAATAATAAAGGGGCAGAGCCCTGTTTGGACTGATTCTTTCAGTCAGGCAGAGCCTAAAATAAATTAAAAAATTGGACTTAACCCAATCCTGGCTGTAAGTCCTTAAATTAAAATGGCTCTCCTAAACCAATTCACGGCCGGTTCGAGGGTACATCTCCGAACTCCTTTGACATCCCTCGTTGTAATTCCTCAACGACGTCAAAGAGGTGACGGGTCCCAACGACCATACATCAATATCGGACCGAAACGTCCCTAAACTAATATCGGACCGAAACGTCCCTAAACTAATGTTGGACCACCACGTCCCTAAACTGGCGATGGACCACTACGTCCTTAAACTGGCAATGGACCGCCACGTCCCTAAACTGGCACAATAGGGCCCAAACGCTCTTTTGTTGGATCTAAACGGTCCCGTCTAAGTTGATCTTAACCCCAAATACGGTTAACGTGTCCTTAGATATTCAAATAAACGATAAAACCTTAAATCAATTTTGGTTCAAGGGTACACCTCTGAACTCCTCTGACGCCTGTCGTTGTAATCCCTCAACGACGTCAGAGAGGTGACGAGTCCCGACAACCAGATAATTAAATCAATCACTACGTCAGGCCGATCTTAGTCTAAAACAGGACTAACGTATCCTTGACGAACGTTTAAGTTGGTCTTAGCCGCAACGCGGCTAATGCATCCTTAAACTAAAAACACCAAACCCAAATCTAACTAAATACGGATTTGGACTAATCCACGTCCTACGGGTGACGACATCACTCAGTCTCCGTATACAATCCACGGGCAACCACGAACAAAACAAACACACACGACACGAAGTGAAATTCTGGAGAAGGAGAAAGTTGTTACCGCGATGCGGTAGCGTAATTAACTGCAGGGGCTTGCGCCTGCAGGGAAGAGTGTCCCCACAATCAAAAACCCCTCACCCTGAGGGGGAATCTGATGAAGTCTGCTACATCGGCCGCATCCGTCTAAACCTCCGATACACGGTGCCATAAATCAACTTGGTATCTTCGGAGAGATAGACGGATAAAACCAAATAGCATCTGCCCCGAACCTCAGGCAACGGACGCAAAGTCCGGGCCGCCGTTCGGAGGGGAACAACAGAGTTTTCACATTAGTGTTAATCACTAAGAAAATCAGTGTTAAACACTGCAAACAGAGTTTTCCAAATTAGTGTTAAACACTAAGAAAATCAGTGTTAAACACTGCAGATAGAGTTTTCCAGTTAGTGTTAAACACTAAGGAGGGAGGGGTCACGTGCGGACACGTGAGAGCGCCCTGATTCCCCTTATTTTATTCTGCAGGTAAGTGTTTAACACTTTTAATTCTGACGGCCATCACGTGTGAGCACGTGATGGAGGCCCCCGCTCTGGTCTGTTAAAATGCTCATTAGGGGTCACGTGGTGACACGTGAGGGCGCCCTAAATGTGAAGCCAGATCTCCTTTGTTTTATCCTCAAATCTGCGAATAAGTGTTAAACACTTTTCATCTTTATTTTAGAGCATCACGTGTTGACACGTGATGGCGGTTTATGCATCGATAATTACAACACTTGCTGAGGGGTCACGTGGGGACACGTGAGAGCGCCCAAAGCTTCTTTTCTTTTGTTTTGCCATTAAGTGTTAAACACTTTCATTTTTATTTTAGAGCATCACGTGTTGGCACGCGATGGGGATCTGTGCGCCAATTGTTAAAGCATTTGCTGAGGGGTCACGTGGTAACATGTGAGAGCGCCCAAAGCCTCCATTTCCTTTGCTTTTTCTTTCTGCGTTTTGGGAGTCACGTGGGAGCACGTGAGATGATGCTTCAAAGTTCTTTGCAGGGGATCTTTTCAAGGGTCACGTGGGGGCACGTGACCCTAGTTCTTTTCATGAACAGAGATCTTTTAAGAATTGAATTCTTTATAGGGTTAAATCCTAATTATGATTTTGGAGGAATTAAATTCCTATCGTGAAAGAATTAAATTCTTATTTAGGATGAAATCCTGATTTCTTTTTAAAGGAATTAAATTCCCAGATATGTAAAAGAATTAAATTCTTGATTAGGGTTAAACCCTAGTTTCATTTTAGGAGGAATTAAATTCCTGTGAGTTTGGGAGAATTAAATTCTCAAAACTCAATTCCTCCTCTGTGTTTTAGATCTGCATGGCAGGATCTCAACCCAATGAGAATTAAATTCTCAATTCATGGGGAGATGTGCACTTTGCAGATCCTTAACCAGAGAAAGAACTAAGTTCTTTTCTTTAAATAAGAGTTAAACTCTTTTGAGAATTAAATTCTCTTTTGAAGTCTCTCTTTTCTTACCTAGGGTTTTTCTTTTGCAGAGAATTAAATTCTCCTCTCTTTGCTTTTTTTTCTCTTGAGAATTAAATTCTCCTCCCTCTATTTTTCTCTCAAAAAAGTAGATCCCCCTTCTCTTCTTTTCTTGGCTCCTATTTATAGGAGAAGGAAGAGAATCAATTTGTTTAGCAAATCTCTCATTAAGAGATTTGATTTGTATGTTGAGAGATTTAATTTGCATTCATCATTCATCTGGACCTTTGGATTATTAGGTGAATTTTATTCACCATTGGATTTTAAGTCCAAAGATATTCCTTTGTTATTTCGGTTAGATTTTAAGGGGAAATCTTTCCAAGTTCAAGACTTTTCCATAGATAGGTGATATTTAATCACCTTTGGATCTTTAATCCAACGGTCCCCATAATCCTTTTCCATTTGGAAAGATTTAGAAGCTTTTAGAATTTAATTCTATTTCGAAAGATTTTTAGAGAAATTTAGAATTTTAATTCTATTAAACTGTAAGGCTTTCAAAGCCTGTCACGTGCTGGCACGTGACCCTTGATCACGTGTGAGCACGTGACCCCCAAATTGGTTCTTTTAACAGCCGCTTGTTCATGTTATTGTTTTAACCATCACGTGTCAACACATGACCATTGGTCACGTGTGAGCATGTGATACCTCGTTGAGATACTTCCTGAGTTTTAATCAGGGAACAGATTTTAGAATTTAATTCTATTCATTATTTTAGAGGCCTTAAGAGCCCATCACGTGTCTGCACGTGACCCATGGTCACGTGTGAGCACGTGATGCCCCATTGGGGTCTTTTCTGAGTTTTTATTACATCTTCTAACTTCTCCAGCGGGTTCTTAAAGGTCCATCACGTGTGGACACGTGATGCCTCATAACTTTTGATCCCGGATGAATTATGAGGCCCATAATATATCAAATCGAAGGGTTTTTCGAGATGCTTCCAATACCATCAGAATTTAATAGTTCCTCCTTCGGAAACTTATCAAAATACAGGCCGGAAGATATTGGTTCGCATTTCCTTAAGCGTATCGCTGCCATTTGATACCTTGGACTCTTCTGCGCAGAAATTTTTGGCGGGAACAAGCCCGCTATTTTCGGTGATTCGTATAGAGGATACCTCCCACTTACCTGGCCATAAGAGTAATAAAGAGGTGGTAGAGAATTGATCATGCGGCTTATCTTTTGGAAGTCTAGGAGAGGTCTAGTGACTTGACCTTGGTGACCTTAGTTCTAGGGTTGATTGTGCATTTTTGTTTGATTTGTCTCACGTCCGACACTTTTTAAAAAGACAAACTATTTTTAAATCACATACACGCTGCCACTTGCGCTAACCCGCTTAGTGCATGCTCGACTGGATACGGGATTCTAGTGCCCGTCTTGTCCGCATTTCGGCTATCAACTCCGAAGTCAGTACTTTTTCATTTTCTTTTTCCCCTCCACCCACCACATCCGCGATGGACGGTTCTCCATCAGATTTTACCAACACACCTCTGCCACCACCCGTCGGTGCGCAGAATTCACCGCGCATTTCTCTCCAAGAGAGATGTTACCTTATACGCGGTCCCCTTCCTACCTGTTTATCTATTCCACCAACTAATGGGGATCATTTTGAAATTAAACCCCGCTCATCAAACTGTTGCCCAAATTTCACGGGCTTGAATCCAAAGATGCATACGTTTTTATAAAAAAATCGAAAACGTATGCGCAATGTTGGACACGTCACAACTTTTTGTAGATGCTATGAGATTACGTTTTCTCCTTTTTACTTTGTGCGATCTAACAGAGAAATGGCTTTATAACACTACCGCACATTCTATTGCCAAATGTGATGAATTCGTTGTAGCATTCCTTAAGAAATTTTATCCCAATCATAAGACCGCCCACGTTCGAAGCGAGATTAACCAGTTTACCCAACTTCCCAAAGAACCATTTTGGAAAGGATTTGAACGGTTTAAGGATCTTCTTCTACAATGCCCTCATCACGGAATCAATAGATGGGACCTTTATCGCATTATATATGAGGGTGTTGATCCTGCAACAAAACAGATGCTTGAAACTATGTGTCAATGTCATTTCCTGTCTAAAAATGATGGTGAAGTTTGGCAATTTCTGGAAATCTCGCTGAACAAACTTTACAGTGGGAAAGTGTTAGACCTACATCGTCTAGGGGAGGTGTCCATCAGCTCGATATTTCCATTGCAGTGAAAGCCGAAATGGCCGTGATACAAAGAAAACTCGATGCTTTAGAAAACAAAGTCTCTTCAGCCTCCCCAAACCAATTTACACTCCCCAAAACCGTGTGTGGTTGCTGTTCCAACCCATCACATTTGACGGAAGAATGTCCTTTGAATCCACCGTTTCAAGGTCAAGAACAAATCTACTTTTCAGCAACTACCTAGAAACGACCCTTATTCTTCCACATGTAATCAGGGATAGAGGAATCATCTTAATTTTGTTTGGAACCAAAACTAAACCCAAAATCAAAACCAGTTCCAAAGCAATTATCAAAGACTTTCTCCATAGCAACAGTAACCACCACAACCGAGTCAACACCCCTTTCAACCGCAACCTTTGCAAAACCCGGCCAACAACTTTGATCCTTATAATAATTCTTTTGCCGGTACCGATAAACCCTCTGCACTCGAACGAAGCGTGGATATGTTTATTAAACATTCTATGCAATCGACAGATAAAATAAAGTCTTCTATCCGAGCATTAACACAGACCACCATTTCCCATGGTGAAAGTATAAAATCGATAGAAGCACAACTTGCACAAATAAATGCCGCGATGAGTGCGAGAGAAAAAGGGAAGCTTCCATCTCAACCCCTACCGAATCCTGGCCACTTACAGAGTTATAATGTGAGTGTCGTTACCACGTTGAGATCGGGAAGAGTACTGGATAACCAAGTGAGTGAACACGTTGATGACGTTGGTGATATTAATAACACCCCGACTTCTACTTCTTTTCCTATTTCGTCTAGTCCACCATCTTCCGAGCCTATTCTCCGTTTTCCCCAAGTCTCAACCCTCTGCCTGCTTTCTCGAGTCTACCTAAAATGATCCCCACTCCAATTCTGGGATCGATTCCATCTCCACAAACTTGTTCAATGTTGGACCCGACCCTTATTGATAAAGCACCTTATCCACACAGGTTAAGGGGCAACAGACCAAGTCTACAAATGGAGAAGATTGTGGAAATTTTTAAGCAAGTTAACATAAACATTCCTCTCATAGATGCTATTTAACAAGTTTCGTCTTATGCAAAAATTCTAAATGACTTGTGCACTAGGAAGAGAAAAAATCAAGTGCCGAAAAAGGTATTCATGATGAGTAATGTAAGCACAGCTTTTACACAACAACTACCCAAGAAACGGAAAGATTCCAGAAGTCCTACGATATCTATTTCTATTGGGGGTAAAAATATCAATCGTGCTCTACTCAATTTAGGCGCTAGTGTTAACTTGCTTCCGTATTCTGTATATGAGCAATTAAGGATCGGAGAGTTAAAACCGGCGCACTGCACTCTTCAGATGGCCGATCAATCTATCACCCAACCCAGGGGTGATCAAAGTCGGGGAATTTATATTCCCTGTGGATTTTTTCATTATAGATACACAACCTGTAGCGAGCCTACGAAACCAAATCCCGATGATATTATGTCGACCTTTTCTTGCGACTTCCAACGCTGTAATCAATTGTCGTAACGGCTCTATGAATCTATCCTTCGGGGATATGTCAATTGAGCTTAACATTTACAAATTGGGAAGTGAACTCTCCGAACCCTATGCTCAAGTATTATCTATCGAAGAGAGAGATTCCGACAGCAGCGAATCTGAACAGCTTCACGATACTGATCTCGACTCTGCTATTACGTTGTTGTTTGACCCTGCTATTTATTATACACATACGAACACTTCTTTCGAGCTGTTCGGATCAACATCTAACGCTAAATGTGAACCTTTTATGGAGTCCGGGTATCATCCCGTTCTTTCCGATGAGATTATTATTCGGGATATCGATGAAAGTTTTGAAGAAATCTTCGCTGAAGAACTCGCATTCTTAGAAAATATGGGAGTTGTGGTGAATCAACCCCAACACAAAGAAGTTGAACCACCACACCTTCTTCTTTTCAATAATGAGAATGCAAGTAATCCACCATCATTGATTCATCTCTATAAACCGAGACGTAAACCCGTTCTATTCCACCCTTTATCCCCTCCCCATTTCTTCACGTCGATAGGTGACATGTTCTTCTACCAACCAGTGCGTTATATCGATAAAATATTTGATTGGTTTGTGTTGACTTTTGGTCTTTGTAAAGCTTTATATAGACCGATAACTTTAACCCCCCTCATAATTTTAAATGCTTAATACTATTTTACTCAAGTTTATGGGGGGATATATTTTGGCTCTTGAACGAAAAGATTTTTTTTACATAATTATAAGCCAAAAATAAATTTGGGGGAGTATTTCACTGTCATTATTTATTGTCCCCGTTACTAATTTTTTCACCCAAGTCTACAGTTTTTTTTAAAAGTTTAACAGATGACATCAGTGAGGACACTGCTGCAAACAACTTTGGGGGAAGTTTGTGCTTATTCATGCATTATTTTGCATTATGCTATATATAAGCATAATTTTTTTTTATAATTAAAGTTTGAAAGTGAAAATTTACATTTGAAAGATAGGAATAGTTTGAGAAAAGCAAGAAAATTAGATATTTTCTTAAACGAAACTAGTGATAGTAGTTATGAGCTGTTGTCCCAAGTGTCAGTAAGATGAAGAAAATTACTAATTTGATGATAAAAATAAGTCTGAAAAATAGTCCTTATTCTTGAGTCCGAATTTTTGAACGTTGATACCCTACTATACGTATTGTCACACATCTTGAAACTTGGGATAGTAGAGGATACCTTGAAATGCTCTTGTCTAAAATCCTTGGTATGAAGGAAAATAAAAATATATAAGCGGTGAAGAAAAAAAATGAACCCCAGTTTTGTAATTACTAAGGCAGCATAAAAAAATATAGGGATGGTGCTTTATCACCTAGTGCCTTAAACCAACTGGTTTGGGAGCCACTGCTAAGTCTTAGGTGTTGCAAGACGGGGAATTACGCCTAAATAAGTGAGCACATTTGGTAATCGGTCGGTTAGTACCTCAAGAAGTATTAACGGTCGCATTAAGAATGTGTGGGCAATTCCATTTAAAATATTCACCAACTAAAAAGTACTAAGAAAGATGGACAAGAGTATGATAGTTTGAATTGAATTCTCTAAGTATAGGGATGTCTTTTACACACACGTAGGGGTATATGATCAATGTTTGGAGGAAAAATATAGAAGAAAACTAAAGACAGTGTTTTATTGAGGGATGATATGATTTCTAATATCTTTTCACGACCATTAAGACAGGGCTCATAGCAACTGAAAATTTAGTATAGTTGGAAACTCTTCTTTTCAAGCTCTTTCTTTTATAGTTCCTATTTTTATATGTAACTTTCACCATCTTTCTTTTATTATAGGATTTTGAGGGTGTAATCCGCTGAAAACCCTCAGAAGACAACACTTCTGCTACTATGGACACCTAGAGGTTTAACGGCTTGTTGCACGTGCTCAATGCAATCGTGTTGCCTACGAAAGTGTGCTACTTAGGTTTTTTTTCTTCTTTTTCTCCCTATTTTGAATAAATAAGTTTGCTCGGGATGATCAAAGTTAGGTTTGGAGGTATTTGTTCAGTTAAAAATATCGTATATTTGATATAACATTTTTCTTACTTTTCTTAAAAATCTAAAAGTGTTTATTATAAATATAGAACATATTTGGGTTTATCTGTAAAAATACTATTTACCATATATTTATATATTATAATTAAAATTATGAAGGAAAATGTATGAATATAATATTTATATAATATTTTGATAATTTAAATATGCATATCATATCAAATATCCTTAATCAATATTCTTAAAAACTAATATCATATCAAATTGGTTAGGATAATATCTAAAAAATACCAAATATTATTAACATTATTCATTGAGATATTGTGTAAGGTTTAGTTCAGGTCAGGAGATCGAGATGTTGAGATGTCGGGAATAAAAAATTTGCCGATAAAGTTGTAACACCCGAGCCCAATAGTACTATTTCTGGTACTAGTTGAGTGTTATACATTGCTTATTTCAATTATCTTGCTTGTTTGGTGATTTTTGCTAAATTTTAACCGGCTAAGTCATTTTTCGCCTATAACAAATTTAACATCTAAAATGAAATTAAAAATATCCATATTGGCCTACTCGTCACCACTAGTCGCGTGGTAGCGTCCGCGCGTCGAGATTTCATCCCGTTCGGTGAAACGGGCGAGTTTGGACGGCTACGCGCGCGTGCAAGTGTCCGACTTGGGGGCATGCATTTTAATCATAAAACATCTCATTTTAAATTTTGGAAACCGCTTAAAATCCTATTATTTGAATTTGAAACATTTGGGCGCAACTCGGGCGCAATTTGGAAATGTTTCATTTAGCGCCGAAATGCCCATTTAATTAAATATACTAAAACTATAATATATATATTCAAAACACAACTCTGTTACTTAGATAACTAATTAATCCTTTAAAATCTTTTCTTAAAATTTGTCCTGGCCAATCACGAGGGGCTTAAACCCTTGTGGGCCCCGCCTCCTTCTCTCTCTCTCTCCCTCCTGAAATCTCTCTCTCTATCTCTTTATTTATTTTTCCTGCAGCCTCGTCTTCACGAGAAACCCCATCGACGAACCCAACCCTAGCCTTGCCATCACTGCCGCAGCCTCGCCGCCGACCTCCCCGCGACCTCGCCACCATCACCTCCGCACCTCCCTCATCCCTCTCTCCATTTTCCCCGACTAGGACCCTGCAACCCCCGTCGCAACCAACCCATGAAACCCATCGCCTCACGTCGGTGACCCCTCGCCGTCGCCACCACCCTCGTCACCACATCCGTCTCCGTGCCTCTCCCTGCAAACCCTCGACACCACAACCACCACCACATCACCTTCATTCCTGTGCGCAGAACCCGACGCCGAACCCTACCACCTTCTCCAGTCGCCGGAAAAGCCACCGTCGACTCTCCTCGTCGTCGCTAGCGCACCGCCGACCATCTTCTCTCCCCCCTGCAACCCAGACCAGGCCATTTCCTCTCCCCTACTCACTGCATCTCGATCCAGTCACCTCCAAGCCCTCGCCGCATTCCCTGTTCACCGCCGGCGCCCCCTCGCCGTCGAACCCGTCGCGTTTGCACCCTTGCTATCCCTGTAAGCCTCTCTTCACCATCTCCCTTCATGTATCCCCTCTCTGATCGATTCTCGCTTTACTTTATCTTTTGCTAATTCGTCGCTATTTTGACATTTCGCCGGATTCCGGCCGTGCCGACGACTTGACCCGACTCTCCAGCGAAGTACTCCAGTCCGTGTGGTCCCGCTGTTCGTCGTTTGGACTCGATCCGTGGCCCGTGCATCCGTCGCGTGTTTTCCGCCGACGCTACGTTCGTGTTTTCCGGTTTGCGAAACCGTCGAGGCAAGTATCCGAATACTTGCTCTAACATGCTAATATACAAGATCGAGTCTTGCTATACATTCGAATATCATATTATTTAATATAACAACACAGTTGATGGTAATATCGATATTGTAGTATAGCTTAGAATTGATGGTTGCAATTATCTTTAACATTGAATCATTATAGTAGCTTCATGTAATTAATTGGCCTGCTATTAATCCATGTTTTAACTAACTAAACCAATTAGATCGTCCTTGCTTTTATTGGTTAGACCATCCCTGTGGCAATTATTTCTACTTTAGTTTTAATTTCATATATCTTCATTACTTTCTGTTATTAATATTGCGCTACCCTGTGATTATTGCACCCCAAGGGTGCTCGAACCTGTTAATAAGATAATACAAAGCACCATTGTGATTAAATGAACTATTATTGTTATTTACTGTGTTTCCTGCTGTTGTTCTTTATTCTCTTCTATACCTGTTATGAGCACACATTCGATTGCATTACATATTGACCTGACCTTGCTATACATGACATATTTACATACCGATGCACCGGACATGGTACCCTATACATACCGACTCAACCTGTTGTACCATGACCTGACTTGTTACCCGATCTCATGCCTAATGCCAACAACCTGACTTGGGGTCCTCATGGACCATTTCTGTTGTCTATCCAGACAAACCTGACCTGTTACCTGATCCCGTGTTGGCATTAGTTCTTAATTACTGAATACCTGACCTGACATACATAACTTGGGGGTATGGGGAAATCAAAGGTGAAACCGACTTGTAACTCAACAGTTCGATACCTGTTCTGATCAGTCTTACGGGCTTGGCCAGTCCGGGAGTGATGATGCTGACATCACTCGTCCATCCTGCTACCTATTACTGCCTAGCGGCACGTCTCGGATTCAGCCCCGAGGGTCTTGACCGTGGTCCCGGGCATGCACGAGATACTATTGAGTTATATCGACGAGTCACCAATTGATTTCAAAGACTTTAGAGTAGAAACCTGATAGGACAGTTTAGTTACCACTGCACATTACCCTGCACTGTTATTTCATAGTACTGCTTTATTCATGTTCATCCCTGCATTGCTTATTACCATGTTCATATTATATTATTGGTTGACATGACGCGCTGACGTCTGGGTTTTGCATGGCCCAGATTCCTTACCACTGTCGACGACCGAGCAGGAGTACTTCAGCCAGCAGGCTGATCTGTGAGTCCTATAGTGATTAGTTCATTTATTTCATTTCATTTCCAGATGTGAGCCCGCATTATGGGACGTACTATTTATTTATTGTATTGGATCATTTGCTTCCGCACTTATTGTTCATTGACTCTTGTTATTATGGATTTGGACATGTGTTAGATTAGTTTATTTATCTTGTTCTTGATATCTCGACAGCCGTAATGTGACTATGGACGGATACTTCCTACCCACAGGGAGCATGGTTGACTATGTCACGTGCCCAATCTTGCGTACTCTGGGAAGCGGGGCGTGACATGGTTCTTTTGGTATCAGAGCCATAGGTTAGTTGGGTTGATTCTTTTGTAGTTGGGTATTGTACCCGATACACAAATCAGAATACCCGTGATTAGGAAACATGTCCTACCACCTTGACCGTTTACCATTCTTGAATCACATTCTTCCTGATCATATCTTGTACGGCATGCAAACTTACTTTGCATGGTCAACTCGAAAACCTAATTTCTTGTTATCTCTAGGACTTAGGCGACTTGGGTGGAGTTAAGTAATTGCGGCTATGATACCGCGGCATAGCTACAATGCGGTACTCTATTTAAGTATCTTGGAGTTCTAGCCTTGATCCATATTCAGAATCTATCATCATGCTAATGTTGGGTGTTTTGAGTTCAGGATGAGGGCAGGTAAGAAGTTGAAGACGTACCAGAGGCGTGTGAACGAAGCCGCCATGCCTGGAGTGATAACAGAAATGCTGGAAATCAAAGAGACAGACTGAGCTGATCCAGCAATAGCAGATTCGTTTCAGGAAGGTTTGCAGATCGTTCAGCAGTCTGTAAGCAACGATGGAACTAGACCAGTCGAACGAGTAGGGACCGTAGCAGATTTCAGACTTTTGGGTCAGTCTACTTTCACTGGTTTGGAGGAGCCGTTGCCAGCCGAGCAATGGCTAGTGACACGGAGAATTTACTGATTGCGGCACAGATCCCAGAAGACAAGAGAGTTGATGTGGTGCGCATTCAGCTGGTGGATTACGCCCGAGAGTGATGGCTTGTGGAGGAGAACCGCTTGCCCAAGCCAATCAGTTGGGTGGATTTTCCTAAAGGTTTCCAGGAGAAATTCTTCCCGCAGACTGCACGGAAGGAAGTGGAAGAGAAGTTCATCGGACTAAGGCAGAATGGAGCAACTATGGACGTACATGCAGCAGAATGGACGAGACTCAGTAGTCTCGCTGGACCTTTCGCGGCCAACGTTGCAGACAGCAGTTGCGGTGAGGAAGCAGTCCTGTCGGGCCAGTCGAGTTTAGGGCTAGGCCGACAAACAGTGTTCTTGCAGCTATGGAAGTTGATAGTAATGAAGAGCCGGCAGTTGTTCGCGATTTTATGGACATTTCGAGTATCTGGTGATGCCCTTCGGAGTGACGAATGCGCCGGCAATATTCATGGATTTGATGAACAGAATCTTTTCACCATTCTTGGACCAGTTTATTGTGGTATTCATTGACGATATTCTGGTTTACTCGAAGAGTCCGGAGGAACATGCTGAGCATTTAAAGATCGCACTGCAGACGCTGAGACAGGAGAAATTGTATGCGAAGATGAGTAAGTGCGAATTCTGGCTGGAAGAAGTGAAATTTCTGGGACATGTCGTGTCGGGCGATGGAATCGCCGTTGATCCCGAGAAGATTGCAGCAGTTCGAGATTGGCCAATTCCAAGGAATGTTGCGGAGATAAGAAGTTTTCTTGGACTCGCCGGATACTACAGAAGATTTGTGGAGAATTTCGCTCGTTTGGCCGAGCCGTTGACCAAGCTCACGCGCAAGGAAGTACCTTTTATTTGGACGGATGGATGTGCAATGGCCTTCGAGACGTTGAAGCAGAAGTTGTTAACCGCCCCTATCCTAACCGTACCGGATAATTCAGGAGGACTGGGGATTCACAGCGACGCATCTGGAAAAGGATTGGGATGTGTTTTGATGCAGAATGGGAAGGTCGTAGCTTACGCATCAAGACAACTGAAGACTCATGAGAAGAATTATCCGACTCATGACTTGGAGCTTGCGGCCGTGATCTTCGCCTTGAAGATTTGGAGACACTACCTTTTTGGGCGAGAGAGTCGAAGTTTTTACAGATCACAAGAGTTTGAAGTATGTGTTCACTCAGAGGGAGTTGAACATGAGGCAACGCGGATGATTGGAGCTGATGGCCGACTACGACCTTGATCTTAAGTACCATCCTGGAAAGGTTAACGACGTGCCGGATGCGCTTAGTCGGTTACCAGCGATTCAGGTATTGACTGCACAGAGGGAGATCATTGCGGATTTTTCGGAGATTTGACTTGGAGGTTGTGCTACCACATGCTACGGGATAGTTGATGCAGTTGCAAGTACAGTCGTCCTTAGTTGAGAAGATTAAAGCGGCACAATCGCAGGATCCTAGACTGCAAAGGTTTCGAGAGCAGGTTGAAGCCGGACTACGAACAGATTTACTGATCCACGAAGATGGTTCGTTGAGGTATGGTAGCCGTGTGTGTGCCAAAAGGGGATGTACGTGAAGAGCTTATGAAGGAGGCACACAGTTCAGCTTACTCTGTACATCCAGGAGGGACAAAGATGTACCGAGATATTCGACAGCACTTCTGGTGGGAAGGTATGAAACGGGAGATTGCTCGCTTCGTGGCTAAGTGCTTGGTATGTCAGCAAGTCAAGGCTGAACACCAAAGGGTTGCTGGTTTGTTGCAACCACTTCCGATTCCTCAGTGGAAGTGGGAACATATAACCATGGATTTCGTGACAGCTTTACCGCGGAGTCCAAAGGGCAACCATGCAGTATGGGTGATTGTCGACCGATTGACCAAGGCAGCTCACTTTATTCCTTTTCGGGTTGGTCAATCGACGGAGACTTTGGCAGAGCGGTACATGCAGGAGATTGTAAGATTGCATGGAGTACCGGTGAGCATCGTGTCCGACCGGGACACTCGGTTCTTGTCACACTTCTGGAGGAGTTTACAAGAAAGTTTGGGGACTCGATTGAAGTTTAGCACAGCTTATCATCCTCAAACTGATGGACAATCGGAGAGAACGATCCAGACCCTTGAAGATATGTTGAGGGCTTGCATGTTGGACTTCAAAGGTTCTTGGGAGGATCATTTACACCTGGTGGAGTTTTCGTACAACAATAGCTTCCAAGCGACTATTCAGATGGCTCCGTTTGAAGCGTTGTACGGTCGTAAGTGCCGTTCACCTGTTTGTTGGGATGATGTTGGTGAACGAAGGTTACTAGGACCAAATTTGGTAGTACAGACAGTCAAGAAGGTGAATACAATCAGGAAGCATATGAAGGCAGCTCAAGACAGACAGAAAAGTTGGGCTGACACTTCAAGAAGACCTCTAGAGTTCGCCGTGGGTGATTTGGTATTCCTGAAGATATCACCGACTAGAGGGGTGATTCGCTTTGGGAGTCGGGGAAAGCTTAGTCCTCGATTCGTTGGACCCTTCGAGATATTGGAGCGTGTTGGAGAGGTAGCGTACCGTTTGGCGTTACCACAGTCATTGGCAGGAGTGCACGAGGTGTTTCATGTATCTCAACTACGGAGGTATGTTCGAGATGAAGCCCACGTCTTGGATCATTCGGAGTTGACTGTACGGGAGGACCTAACTTTTGAGGAGCAGCCGGTTGAAATCAAGGATCGAAGAGAAAAGGTTCTTAAGAACAAGGTTATCCCTCTTGTGCTAGTTTCTTAGGGTAATCGATCGCATGGAGAATCCACTTGGGAGCGAGAAGACGAGATCCGGCAGAAGTTTCCTCACCTTTTTCTGTAGCTATCTATCTTGTATTCTTGGAATTTCGAGGACGAAATTCTTTTTGTAGTTGGGTATGATGTAACACCCGAGCCCAATAGTACTATTTCTGGTACTAGTTGAGTGTTATACATTGCTCATTTCAATTATCTTGCTTGTTTGGTGATTTTTGCTAAATTTTAACCGGCTAAGTCATTTTTCGCCTATAACAAATTTAACATCTAAAATGAAATTAAAAATATCCATATTGGCCTACTCGTCACCACTAGTCGCGTGGTAGCGTCCGCGCGTCGAGATTTCATCCCGTTCGGTGAAACGGGCGAGTTTGGACGGCTACGCGCGCGTGCAAGTGTCCGACTTGGGGGCATGCATTTTAATCATAAAACATCTCATTTTAAATTTTGGAAACCGCTTAAAATCCTATTATTTGAATTTGAAACATTTGGGCGCAACCCGGGCGCAATTTGGAAATGTTTCATTTAGCGCCGAAATGCCCATTTAATTAAATATACTAAAACTATAATATATATATTCAAAACACAACTCTGTTACTTAGATAACTAATTAATCCTTTAAAATCTTTTCTTAAAATTTGTCCTGGCCAATCACGAGGGGCTTAAACCCTCGTGGGCCCCGCCTCCTTCTCTCTCTCTCTCCCTCCTGAAATCTCTCTCTATCTCTTTATTTATTTTTCCTGCAGCCTCGTCTTCACGAGAAACCCCATCGACGAACCCAACCCTAGCCTTGCCATCACTGCCGCAGCCTCGCCGCCGACCTCCCCGCGACCTCGCCACCATCACCTCTGCACCTCCCTCATCCCTCTCTCCATTTTCCCCGACCAGGACCCTGCAACCCCCGTCGCAACCAACCCAGGAAACCCATCGCCTCACGTCGGTGACCCCTCGCCGTCGCCACCGCCCTCGTCACCACATCCGTCTCCGTACCTCTCCCTGCAAACCCTCGACACCACAACCACCACCACATCACCTTCATTCCCGTGCGCAGAACCCGACGCCGAACCCTACCACCTTCTCCAGTCGCCGGAAAAGCCACCGTCGACTCTCCTCGTCGTCGCCAGCGCACCGCCGACCACCTTCTCTCCCCCCTGCAACCTAGACCAGGCCATTGCCTCTCCCCTACTCACTGCATCTCGATCCAGTCACCTCCAAGCCCTCGCCGCATTCCCTGTTCGCCGCCGGCGCCCCCTCGCCGTCGAACCCGTCGCGTTTGCACCCTTGCTATTCCTGTAAGCCTCTCTTCACCATCTCCCTTCATGTATCCCCTCTCCGATCGATTCTCGCTTTACTTTATCTTTTGCTAATTCGTCGCTGTTTTGACATTTCGCCGGATTCCGGCCGTGCCGACGACTTGACCCGACTCTCCAGCGAAGTACTCCAGTCCGTGTGGTCCCGCTGTTCGTCGTTTGGACTCGATCCGTGGCCCGTGCATCCGTCGTGTGTTTTCCGCCGACGCTACGTTCGTGTTTTCCGGTTTGCGAAACCGTCGAGGCAAGTATCCGAATACTTGCTCTAACATGCTAATATACAAGATCGAGTCTTGCTATACATTCGAATATCATATTATTTAATATAACAACACAGTTGATGGTAATATCGATATTGTAGTATAGCTTAGAATTGATGGTTGCAATTATCTTTAACATTGAATCATTATAGTAGCTTCATGTAATTAATTGGCCTGCTATTAATCCATGTTTTAATTAACTAAACCAATTAGATCGTCCTTGCTTTTATTGGTTAGATCATCCCTGTGGCAATTATTTCTACTTTAGTTTTAATTTCATATATCTTCATTACTTTCTGTTATTAATATTGCGCTACCCTGTGATTATTGCACCCCAAGGGTGCTCGAACCTGTTAATAAGATAATACAAAGCACCATTGTGATTAAATGAACTATTATTGTTATTTACTGTGTTTCCTGCTGTTGTTCTTTATTCGCTTCTATACCTGTTATGAGCACACATTCGATTGCATTACATATTGACCTGACCTTGCTACACATGACATATTTACATACCGATGCACCGGACATGGTACCCTATACATACCGACTCAACCTGTTGTACCATGACCTGACTTGTTACCTGATCTCATGCCTAATGCCAACAACCTGACTTGGGGTCCTCATGGACCATTCCTGTTGTCTATCCAGACAAACCTGACCTGTTACCTGATCCCGTGTTGGCATTAGTTCTTGATTACTGAATACCTGACCTGACATACATAACTTGGGGGTATGGGGAAATCAAAGGTGAAACCGACTTGTAACTCAACAGTTCGATACCTGTTCTGATCAGTCTTACGGGCTTGGCCAGTCCGGGAGTGATGATGCTGACATCTCGTCCATCCTGCTACATATTACTGCCTAGCGGCACGTCTCGGATTCAGCCCCGAGGGTCTTGACCGTGGTCCCGGGCATGCACGGGATACTATTGAGTTACATCGACGAGTCACCAATTGATTTCAAAGACTTTAGAGTAGAAACCTGATAGGACAGTTTAGTTACCACTGCACATTACCCTGCACTGTTATTTCATAGTACTGCTTTATTCATGTTCATCCCTGCATTGCTTATTACCATGTTCATATTATATTATTGGTTGGCATGACGCGCTGACGTCTGGGTTTTGCATGGCCCAGATTCCTTACCACTGTCGATGACCGAGCAGGAGTACTTCAGCCAGCAGGCTGATCTGTGAGTCCTATAGTGATTAGTTCATTTATTTCATTTCATTTCCAGATGTGAGCCCGCATTATGGGACGTACTATTTATTTATTGTATTGGATCATTTGCTTCCGCACTTATTGTTCATTGACTCTTGTTATTATGGATTTAGACATGTGTTAGATTAGTTTATTTATCTTGTTCTTGATATCTCGACAGCCGTAATGTGATTGTGGACGGATACTTCCTACCCACAGGTAGCATGGTTGGCTATGTCACGTGCCCAATCTTGCGTACTCTGGGAAGCGGGGCGTGACAAAAGTTAAATAAAATTGAAGAATCAAAACTAGCAGAGACTCAGAAAAGATATGAAGATTCCAGACATCAAATAAATCTCCATGTGTCACAACGAAGCGGCTCCAGAATTCTGAAGCCAAGATCTCACCAACAAACCGCGCTTCCACGGCCGATTCACTGAATCAGGATTTGGGATTTTTAGTTGTGATTTGCAACAACAAACCCTAATTCTGGAGATCTATAGTTTATGGTTTTGGGGCTATATAAAGGACCGATGGCTAAACTTAGAAATCATCAATCTTTTACACGAAGCTAATCACCGTCAAAGAGCAAGTGATCCAAGACAGGTCCGTGATTCGACGTGATCAGGCGACTTGAGATTCGACAGAGTATCTACTTCCTACAAGGCAGAGATCGAGAGCAACTTCTTCTTCCTCTTGTAACCTGAACTCGAAATTTGTACTTGTGAAGTTGATTAATAAAGGTAGATCGTTAGATTAATTAGTTTGCATTTATTTTCTGTATTTACATCATGATCTCTATCCGTTCTTCTTCTATCTCCATCACGTGCGAGTAATTCTCTGCTTGATAGGATTCGTAGGATTAAGGTAGAACAATGGATGGGAAAATACTTTAATTTCTTTTAAATCTTATGAAGTTTATAAACTTTAGCAAAAGAATCGTTAACATCCTAATCGGACGCGCTACCAATTTAGTGATAGTCTTGACCGCGATTTGAGATTAGATTAACGATTGTTTTGTTAAAGGCTAGATATGAATAGAGATCAATGAAAGGACAAGGGTCAATAGTGTGGAAACACTAGTTTCTTCCAAGAACCATAATTCTCAATCATCACTATCTATCTAGTTTTAAATCTATCAATAGATAAAAGGAGTAATCTTTATTAGTCATCCATGACTACTAAATCTGAACGAACCCTACAAGCACTCTTCTTATAAAATCTATATCCGTAATTAAACTAGATATATTTTCTACATCCTTGTTTGACGTAGATCAAGAAACTATTCTCCACTATTCTCTATTCTTCTATTCTTCCTCTTTTTCAACACGTCTAAAGTAAGATTGAAAGATTCCACGTTTCCTTGAGGACGACTCATACTCATCTCGGTCTAGCTACACGCGACACTGTTATTGATTGCGGTTACTACGCTTTTCTAAAATAGAAATCAATCACAACACAATACAACACGAACACTCATGACAATCTAACGAAGTCGTCGCACCATCGTAGGTGGCCTCCTCTTCGCTATAGGACGTCAAGGCTGTGACGGTCTGGCTTTGTCGGCGGCAGATGGGTGAGACGGCCCTGACTGTGATAGTCCATGCGCGTACACATTGGGATGCTGAGACGGCGTCGGCTGTCTCCGTCTATGTCATGCCTACGTGATAGGAATGGCAGGCACGGACACAGCTGGCAGAGGCACGGGTGGTGCAGACACACGCGCTGGAGGCACGAGTGGTGCAGGGATGGGTGGCGGAGGCATGGGTGGTGCAGGCACGGCCGGTGGACGTGTGAATCTGTGTCTCATCATCACACTCCTCATCAGGGACTTGAAGTTCATAAAGCAGCTCGCTGAGTCCCTGGTGCTACTAATACCCTCATCAGCTATATCCTGCAACGCGTAAATGGTATGGACCTATATTGATGGTAAATAAGATAATGAATTTCATAAAAATAAGATTTTTGTTTTAAAAGGTTTGATATAAACTTACCAAATTCCTCTTTATCGGTTCTCGAGGTGTATATAAGGTGGGCGGATGGGCGGCTGTGATGACGAATCTGCGGGTAATCATCCAATATTAAGAAAGGTCCCGATCTATCGATATACCTGGTTGTATCTCATCGGCTATGCGGTGTATCCGATCGTACCATCGACCCACCCAAATCTGATACTCCACGAGCTAAGCATCCCCAACTAACGCTCCACCATGTCGCGGTGTCTGCTCCACCGCACACGGTATGTGCTGCCTCAAACCGAACTAGCGAAGCACACGGTCTGGCACATGCATCTGAATAACATCGTTGCATACGATCGGCGTCCACGCACGTCAAAAGCCGGCGCCTGCCAAGCATAATGGATGTAGAATGCCCATCAGGTCATGTGTGTACGGTGTCCACGTAACTGCTGCCTCCTCTATGACATTGAACTCATTGCGGTAGAAGCGGAAGCTGCGATCTGGTGTCACGTCCCATGACCCGGGCACATTCCACCTGCATAGAGATTACACACAACTTAATATTCCAAAAAAACTTGAAATTTGAATTATGCGTATGGTTTTAATTACTTACTGGCATCCATATGGCCGTTGGCCATCTAAAGCGAACTGTGTCGTAATGGTCGGACGACCAATAGAAAGATATGTCCATGACCATATCTGAAATACAATATGATAGAATTACATTTTATGTTGAATATCAATTTAGTTACGCAAAATTAGTAGAATGCGGTTTTAAGAATTGTATACCTGAAGAAGTGTTAAACAACCCCAAAACTCTTCTGCTCCATCAATGCAGGCATTCTCAGCTCGCTGTACAGAACTACACCCCCACGATAAAGTGACACACTGGTCGAGATCAGCTAAAAGAGGCAGTCAGGCAAGACTAACTCTACTCTTGCTCCTATCCGGGAATAAATGAACCCCAATCTAATGTAAAATGTAGACTCGTGCGTGTTGCTCAATCGCCGCGGGGGTAGCATTTATGGCAGCCTCAGCACTAAACGCCTCTCGCAGCCAACTCAAGTGGATGCTACTGCCTCTCCTCTGCCCAATAGGAGGAATCCTACCCAACAAACTGGGACACAAGTCTGACCAATCATGGCCGTACTCCACAGCAACCACCTCTCCGTCTATAGGCAGACCAAGCAGCACAGTGACGTCCCGAAAGGTGATAGTTATCTCACCAACTCTAAAATGAAATGTGCAGGTCTCTGGTCTCCATTTATCTACCAAAACCATAATCAAGCCTCTATCCAGACGTATATATTCTAATCTGGATAGAAGATGAAAGCCTGCATGTTGCAGCTCAACCTACATACGAGCATTCCAGCTGGGATCCGACTGCTCTGGACTGAGTGGTCAACGCATTTAATCACCTGATCACTCTATCAATTACAAAAAGAGGGCTTGTATCGGTAATGCATAAATAACATATGTAATTAAAGAAAATAAAATTACAAAGTTTTACCTGTACCACTGCGGCGTTGGCCGACCTGCGGTCATCCTGCAAGTACAGAACACTCGTATCTATAGGTCCAGGATCCATAGGTATATCTGCACAATGAAAAAGTTGAGTTATATTATTTTTGAAAAGATGAGCATAGGCCTTAATATTGAGAAAGTCTCTGTATCCTATTAAAATGCATAACAAAGAACATATGTGTGCGTGTATGTATGTGTAGATGTATGTTTGTTTTTTTGTGTTTGGACGTGTGTGTGTATGCATGTGTGTGTATTTCAAAATATAGGCAGAGACTACCAATGGCGATGTAGGGCTGGAGGATTTTTGCATCGTGCCTTGTTATGATCATACTCATTGCAAATGCTGCATCTATTTTACTTATGTCCTTCTCCTGAATCATCCGTAACACCTTTGATACGAGTAGAACGTGGTCATCCTACTTGTCTCCTACCGATAGGCGGTAATATCATTGGACCGTTGTATTCCTCCCAATATCGGTTATCGGGTACAGGATGGAACAACGGGGCATAAGCAGCTTTGTATTTGGGGACAAAATACCATTTCGAAACAAGATCGTGATGTGCAATATTCCCTTCACCCTCTACTCGTGTGCATGCTGAAATTACATGTGAATAAGGCAACTTTTGCAACTTAGGAATATTGCATGTACAACTGCAGTTCCTACCATCGATGACTATGCCGTAATTTTTTCCATCTTTGTCAGTCACTTGCCATTCGGACTGGCTGAACCTCACGATCCAAGTATGCCTAAAATCAGTAGCCCTTTTTGTTATTAATTGTTCGAATTTAGGACATAACTTTGTCGTCCACTCTTGTCCCTCCCGACGTCGTGCAAAGAAGTATTTGTTCACCCTGTAAGAAGTCCGTCCTACTAAGGCCTGAATAGGTAAAAATCGAGATCCTTTTAAGACCTCGTTAAAGTTTTCTGAAGCATTCGTAGTCATCATGCAAAATCGCCTACCACCATCTTTCGAAAGAGCCCACCTTTTTTCTTCATTTTTTAAACTACTTTCAATCCAAGCATCTGCTGCTCTTGGACATATATGTTTGAGTTCTTCTCTCAGCTCTGTATAGGTCAGGTCATCTGGTGCACATGCAATTTGAGAGAACAAACTCTGCAAGGTTTTGCCGCTAAATACAGTAGTTGAGAAGTTGGCTCTGATATGTTGCATACAATAATGATGACTATGTGGTTCTGGCTATGATCTTCGTAGTGCAGTCGGAATCCCTTTCATCCAGTCAGATATGAAGGTAATGTAAAGATGAATGTAAAGATATGAAGGTAGTGCAGTTCTTCTCCGCACGGATGGAATGTAAAGATGAATGTAAGTAATGAACCATTCCCAATTTTCAGTGGTTTCACCTCCAACTACAACATATACCAAAGGATAAACGACATCATTTGCATCGGCACCGGTAGCAATGAGCAAAGTCCCTTTGTATATACCGTATAAGTGGATGCCATCAATACTAAGAATGGGATGACAATAACCATCAATAGCCGGTCCGAATGCCCAAAATACACCGGTAAATATTCCCATTCTTTCTGTATTAGAAACGTCGGTTGTTATCTTGAAGACAGTCCCGGAGTTAGTAGATTTGATGGCGGCAAGATATCGTGGCAAATGTTCATACGAATCTTCCCAATCTCCGTATATTTTAAACAATACCTTGTTCAACGCATTTCATGCCTTCATATAATTTATTTCAATGAATAATATATCTTTATAAGCACTTGAATCGTTTTGGGGGTCAAATCGACATCCGCTCTCACAAAAGGCAATATCTTGTTACATATGAATGTAGAAGTGGTTTGTTTATGATTTGAATTCATTACAAGTATGATTACCCACATACTTCTTTATCTGCCAGAATCCTATCGGTGATTTCTTTAAGATATATGCATGAAGCCTCTACGGGTAGTTCGTGTCTGTTTTATAAACGACGGTGTACTTGGGCATGCTAGTCTTGATTGGTTTAAAAGAAACTCCGTATTTAATTGACCAAACGCCGACTGTCTGAATTAACTTCTCCTTATCCTCGAACAAATCGCCGACCTTCAACCCTCTTTCAATATCGACTGCCGAAAGTCTATCCGCACAAAACATGACATTCTCTATTACTGATATAGATAACATGTGAGCATCTATCATGTTATCGGCAAGTGGATTTTCAAACTCAACGAAGTCATTGTTAATACATGAATTAGTAATCCACTGCCTATCATTCTCATCAGTAAGGACATGTGTAATTTGCATGCTATCTTATACTTGAATCTCGTCCTCATCACTAGCATCATCATCATCATTTCTATTATGTTCCAACACCGCTGGATCCGTAGCAGGTACATCGATTGGATGTGCGGAACCAATATTGGGGACTTGCATGGTACTTAATGTTCCTGCTTCATACCGACGAAATCCCGACCTATCATCTGCAAACGGTGTCCATCGCATATTGTATTCTGTATTATATGACTGCACGTGCTCGGTATTTTGGGGTATAATATTGAATCCGAAATTTGGCGCCGACATGCAATTAAAACCAAAGTTTGGCGGTGACATGCAATTATAACCGGATGGTGGTACGTAAGAACTGCACACAAATTTATGAATACTTAATAATTATAGCATACCTCCACTATCAATAAATAATGATCTACTAAATGTATATGCGGTATAAAAATATGTAAGGTGCTACTTACTTCGTAAACTGCCAATTCACTGGCGTCCCGTTTGATGTGCCTTCAGCTGCGTAACTTTGATCTATATACTGTTCATCATTGGTGGGAGACATAAATCAGATAGAATCGGTATTCATATTGAGTATGCGTGTTATTTCTCCTTGCGGGTATTGCTCGGATGCTCGAAAAGAAGGATTGGACACTTCAGAATAAGGTTCGAGTAATTGAGCGGACGTCAATATCTCCTTTCTCACAAACAACTCGGTCGATTTCGATTCCGATGCAAGTATGACTTGTGTATTCTCATCATCGGATACTTCAATAGCGGTATATTCATACTCCGTCGGCCATTTGCATATAAGGAGATATTGAACTCTAACGGATTGATTTTGGTAGCTTTATACACTACTTGGCACAGCTCGTTGTATGTGTTATACTTCTTGACTCTAGCCATCTTAGTTTTTCCACTGACATATTCAGAAATATTATTTTTTCCAATTGTTAATTGGCCACCGAAATAGCAAATTAGATGAATATAATTATCCGTCATTTTTCCACTAGTCAAAAATATTGACACCATATTTATACTCAACCAATTACATAAAATTACAATAAAATCCATATTTATAGCATGTAACAAGTTGCAAGAACTTATATCCTATTCATTAATCCGTCATAAGTAAAATCGAGGAAACCCCCCTAATATATATCCAATTTGTTCGAATTGCTTACCCAATACGAAATTTTAACCAATTTTTTTTTGAATTATTTTAAAATAAAATTAGGGTTTAGCCAACCTTCGAGATGATGGTGAGAATGAAGGCGATTGTTCGTCCGTGAATTTCCATCTAAATCTGCACAAGCGAGAGACTGTGAGATCGAGAAACCTGAGCGAGCGAGCGAGAGAGATGAGAGAGAGAGACAGAGGGAGAGAGATGATAGAGAGAGAGAATCCGGAGGAGGCTCGGGGGGAGGGTAGGGGGAGGTCGGAGCAGAGAGATGGGCCAGGCAAAATTTGGTCTGGGGGGAGAGAGAGAGAGCGCGAAAGAGCAGAGAGAGAAAGATCGAGAGAGAGAGAGTACCAGAAAGAGAGAGAGAGCGAGCCCGAAAGAGAGGAAGATGAGAGTGAAATGAGGAAAAGGGAAAGGTAGCGTAGGACATTTTAAGTAGGGGAATATGCGCATTTTGAAAGCACGTCCCATTATTTTTGACTAAAATTCTTAGGAGCGCAGTTTCATACCGTGTCCATAACATTTGTATGGGGCACAATTTCAAACGCGTCCCATAAAAATGTAAAGGGCACAGTTCGAAACTGTGTCCGATACAAATGTTATGGACGCAGTTTCAAACCGCGCCCCTAAATTTTATTTTATTACGCGACGTCAACGAGGAAAAAAGTGGTTTCTTTTTGTAAATTATTTTTGAAATTGTTTTTTATATAGTTATTATTTAAATTTGGTTTACTATAAAATAAAAAAAATTGTTTTTAAAATAACGGGTATCTTAGAACGAAGGATTGACTTGTTTATCTCTGTTAAAGAAGCAGTTTTGAGCTTATCTGAAGTGGGTTTTCTCCAAATCATTCCAGGTTTGAGCTTTATCTTAGAAAACGTACCAAATTGGTTTTCTCCAAATTTCATAACCCAAATCGTTATTGTTAATTCATCTAAATTTCTTGAATCCAGGGCTAATTTGGGTCTTTATGAGATGATTGGAGGGTTCAATCATGGATTTTAGAAAGCTGTCATTATTTCTTGTTCTGGTATTGGGTTTGAGTTGTCCTGTTAGTTGCCAAAGGCCCGAATTTGTTAATATTGGTGCTGCTTTAACTTACGATTCGATCATCGGTAGAGTTGCGAAGGCGGCGATTGAAGCAGCTGTGGGCGATGTTAATGCAGATAGAAATGTTCTTAATGGCACTCGGCCGAATTTGATTACGCAGGACTCTGATTGCAGTGCTTTTCTTGGAACAGTTGGAGGTGCGTTTCTCTTCTATAGCTATACAAATATTTACAGAAAATTTAATAAAAGAACAACTATACTGATTACGATTAGCATAAGTGCATAACCATTTCATGTGGTGATTTATGTGTGAAATCACTACTAGTGATGTTCAGAATGTTTGAAAATTCCCCTTCCTTAAACTAGCTGACATGTTTAGTTTCCATATTTGAGCTTGTGGAAATTGTTCAACTGAAGTATACTGAACATAACACTACATCCCCCTCCTCTCCCCTAACTAATAGGTATCCATTTTAGTATCAAAATCCCATACATTGACTATTTTCGCCTTCCACCCATATATATGATGAATAAGTTGCATGCGATAGATATAAAAAAATAAGGCAGCAATCAACATCACTGGCCAGAAAAATTGTCACAGGAACCTTCCAAAAATCTTTTTAAAAAATAAAAATAAACTTGTTTTATGAATGAGCATGAAATTATGTATACATGTACGTCAGTAAAGACTATCTAGCTACATTTCATCAGTTCATAAATTAATGACAAAACTCTAAACTTGGCGGCAAAAGCTTAGAATTCTACACATGTTTACAATGCCTTCGTTTAGTCCATCATAGATCTAAAAACACAGTAAAAAGTTATAATTATATCTATATCTATTGGATATATGTGTGCGCGCACTCATGTTTGAGCTCACATGCTTGGGGTGGATGCACATGTATGCATCTACTCACGCGAGACTCATGTATAACTTCAAAATGTATGTGCTATGCTCTCAGTTGTTATTAATAAGTATATGTATCAGCATCGAAGTCATTTATTTTCCTTTAGTAATGATATTAATATTTTTTGATACTACAAACAGTTCAATCAAGATATGAAGTAAGATTTCCATTTTTATATGGATTGGTATGGGCTTTCAGTGAACGTAGGGAAAAGGCTTTACAAGTAATCCAAGTGATATATCTCTTTAGATAAATCATTGATCTGCTTGCTTGTAATTTTTTGTTTCCTTAAAATGTGGAATCTTTTAACTCCTTAGAGCTGATATTTTATTTTATTGTATCCTTTTTGTGCACAGCTTTGAAAGTTTTTGAGAAGGACGCCGTTGCAATTATTGGTCCCCAATCTTTTACAATTGCTTACACGATTTCACAAATTTCCGATGGACTACAAATACCTCTTATCTCGTTTGCTGCCACCGATCCAATTCTCTTCCCCGTAATTTCCTTACTTTATCCGCATGACACAAAGTGATTCCTACCAAATGTCAGCAATGGCCGATTTAATTACTCACTTCGGTTGGAGACAAGTCATAGTGATTTATGTCGATGATGACTATGGAAGAAATGGGATATATTCTTTAGATGATGAACTAGCTAAAAAAACGTCCACTCTGTACAAAATTGCTCTACCAGTTAAAACTACTCGCAATTACATTATTGATGCGCTTAAAAAGTCTCAGGTGATTGGCCCGCGAGTTTATGTTGTGCATGCTAGCTCATATTATGGCTTTGAGATATTTTCCGTAGCTCAACAACTTGATATGATGACTAATGAGTATGCTTGGCTAGCAACCGAATGGCTTTGTACTTCTCTCAATACATCAGAATCGATTTTTTGCAACTCATCGAGGTATCTACAAGGGGTAGTGGGTTTTTGTCAATATGTTGAACAATCGAGCCAGAAAAGTGCGTTTATATCTAAATGGAATGAATTAATGGGGAAAGGAATGGTAACTTCTAAACTTAACGCATATGGGCTTTATGCATATGATACGGTTTGGGCAGTTGCATATGCCATCGATAATGTCCTCGATGAGTTCAGAAATGTAACATTTTTTCCCCAAAGATAAGGCATTTGATATCAAAGGAAAGATACAGTTGGGTTAGCTTATATCATTTGATGGTGGGCATGGGTTGCTCCAGAAATTGTCAAGTTTAAACTTCACTGGCTTAAGTGGTCGAATTCAATTTGATAGTCTTCGGAACCTCAAAAGATGTACATACCAAATAATTAACATTGATGGTACCAAGATTCAAACTGTTGGTTTTGGGCTAATAATTCCGGTCTATCGATTTTGCCAAAAAATTTGTATAAAAATGAACCGAAAAATTTGATAAGCCGGCTTGGAAATATTACTTGGCCTGTTGGGAACACATAAAAACCATGAGGTTGGGTGGCTGCAACGAAGGAAAATCCACTTCAAATTGTAGTTCCTTACAGAGCGAGCTATGTTGAATTTGCAAAAACTCTTGAAGATAACCACACAGTTGAAGGATATTGCATCGATGTATTCGAAGCTGCAATCAAATTAGTCCCGTATGATGTTCCTCATCAGTTTGTACCTCTCAGAGATGGTCATTCTAACCCCAATTACTCTAAAGCTAGTAAATATGGTTGCACACAAGGTAAATACTCATCACCAACATTTCTAACTTTTTATGTCCCCGCCACTACACCAAAACTCTGAACTTACGTTGAGAAGGGAGGAATATATTTTAATATTTTAAATTTCGAACACGTCATCGCAGGTTTAGTCCCTTTTTTATAGGTTGAACCTGGCTTTTGCACAATAATCTGCTATACCCCTTGGAATTTGGGCCTCCGTGGCTCTTAGGTGTCCTTGTCACCAAAACCCCAAGTTATGATGAGGGTCGAGAGATATATTTTTTTAATATTTTAATACCTACTCCCAAATATACAGAAATGTAATATGAATTGGCACTATAGGATTTTTCTACCGTGGCAGACACATGGAAATACGATAATGGTTCTTCCATATGCTCTTTAATTTTTTCAACATAGTAGGAAAATTGTACAATACTATGTATTTCATGTTCTCAATAAATTTTGTTCCATTACGATTTTTCCCCTCTTGGTTCTTGGGTATGATTGTGTTGTTCTTGTAATGAATTACATTTTAGGTCATGGATGCCGCAGTAGGGGACATTGCTATAGCCCCGAGTAGGAGTAAACTTGTGGATTTTACTCAGCCTTATATCTCAACTGGCCTTGTCATAGTGGTGCCAGAGGAAAGCATCAAGTCAAATGCTTGGGTTTTTCTCTGGCCCTTTTCAGTGGAAATGTGGTGTGTGACTGGTGCATTTTTCTTGTTGATTGGGGTTGTTATTTGGCTACTTGAGCATCGGGTGAACAGTAATTTTCGAGGCTCCCCAAAACGACAGTGCATAACTATATTCTTGTAAGAAACTCTACATATATGAAACATTATATTTTTATTAAATTTATCATTTCTCTCAACTATCAACGATATATTTTAATCAGTAGTACACTCATATGTTTATACATGAAGATAATCAAGAGAAAATATTTATTGGCATATCAAATAATGAGTTCCTACATACAAATATATATGGATGATCATAGACCACCTCTCCTATTATAACTGATGTGGGACTAAAGATAATAACTAAAACTAGTAATTAATTATATTCATAACACTCCCCGCAAGCTGGAGCGTAGATGTCAATTAAGCCATGTTTGGACAGAAGACGAGGGAAAATCGGTCGAGTAAGAGGTTTGGTAAGGATATCTGCCAGTTGAGCCGAAGAGGAAATCTGTTGGAATTCAACCATCTTATCTGTCACCTTGTCACGAATGGAATGACAATCTATCTCGATTTACTTGGTCCTCTTATGAAAAGCTGGATTCTCAGCAATGTGGATTGCAGCCTTATTATCACAGAAAAGTATAGTCGGAAGAGAAGAGGGAACCCCAAGATCTGTCAGGAGAGAGGTAAGCCATACCAACTCAGTAACTGTATGTGCTATGGATTTATACTCAGTCTTAGCAGAAGAACGAGCCACTACATTCTGCTTCTTACCTCTCCACACAACCAAGTTTTTTCCTAAGAATACACAGTAGCCATTGGTGGAACGACGATCATCAATAGATCCAGCAAAGTCAGCATCTACAAAGGCTGTGAGCGACAACGTAAATGATGGTTTGTAGAGAAGATCCTGTCCTGGAGAACTTTTGATGTATCTGAGAATATGTTCAACCGCTTTAAGGTGAGAGGTCAAAGGATTTTGCATATACTGACTCATTTTGCTAACATCAAAGGCAATATTAGGATGAGTAGCAGTGAGGTAAATAAGATTCCCAACCAGACGTCGATGTCGTCCTGGGTCAAGCAGTGGAGGATCTGAGGGAGAGTTCAATCGATAGCTTGACCGTGGAATCTATAAGAGTGTCTGCTGGTCTACATCCCAGAAATCCTGTCTCAGATAAAAGATCGAGTGATACTTGTACTGAGAGAGCTGCTGTAACAGCCCTATTTGAATGCAATAATTCAAGAGTTTATCAAGATTCTTTTCCCATAATTTTTGAATTTTTAGTTGGCCGCTAAAATATTTTAATTTGGATTTTTCTCTGTAAACAATTTTGATATGGAAAATATTCAGTTTTTATATTATATAAATAATAATTTCTAGTGACAACAAAATAACATTTTACGTATCTGTTTACTGTTAAAATGAGAACGAGAAAATCTGCATCGAATCTCCAAGATACGACCAATTAAAGATATACATCTTTATACATATATTTATAAAACTTATATAAACACACAAAACATAATCTCTCTCTCCCTCTCTCATACCCGCATCTCTCTCTCTCTCTCTTTCCCCGCTGCTCGTCCCTCACCTATGAAAACCCTAACCCTAGTCGTCGCCGCCATCGCCGCCGCAGACCCCGACCCCTCCTCTCCTCCATCAACGCCGCTCCCCTCTCCTTCGCCATTGCCCTCGCTCTCGTCCTCCTCCCGTCGACGCCGCCTCCATCCCTCACGCGGCCACAACCCCGATCTCCTCATCTCGTCCCATCACCGTAGCCATCGTCCCTTCGCACAGCCATCTCCGACTCCACCACGACCTCCAGAGACCTGCACAGAGCATTCGACGTCGCCGCAGCCCTCGTCTTCCCTCGTCGCTGCTCCCATCACCCAGATCTCCACAACTCCCTGCAGCAACATCATCCCTGTCCTTCCATCGTCAGATCTGGACCCTAGCAATCGCAACTGCCACGATTTCCCCCCTGTAAGCACTCCTTGATCCCTGTTCTGTTTTGAAAAAAGAAGAAGAAGAAGAAGAAGAGATAAATAAATAAAATGGTAGGAAATCAGTGAACAATTGAAAGGGGGAAAATTAGTATCAAATCCTAAAATTGATGTAACTGTGTTTGGTTATGTGACAATATTTATGTAGATATTTATGGTTTAATCGATGAAATTTATCTAGGCGGATCGTATAACTCAGATCCAAAATCGCACCTTAACTGAGACCGTGCCTGCATTTTCGTACATCGTTTTTCGTGATCACTATCCTCAGGCAAGTACTCTTGCTCTTTTCATTTTGTCGATGCAACATCGGCGATTATCTAAATTAGTTCTTAGCCTGTACAAGTTTGGATATTAGAGGAAAGGGGTTTCTTTCACAGTTTTATCATTTGTCCTTATCGGAACACTTGCTAATATATATTGCTGACTGCTGCTTGCTTTTTCTTTATGTAATGCTATGACATGAATATTATGCACAAGAATTCTTTTACATGCTTTATACACATTCGAGACTCATGTTGATTACATGTATAGAACACCTTGATTTGACATGCTTATTCATGATCCTTATTATTCATTTCTTTTAAAAATGAAATCATTAATTAGAGTGCTGGACTACATGCCATGACACCACTATTCCCCAGTTTTATTTCCATACAATTACCATACTACAAATTCCTGTCTTTTCATCATTCTTAATTAGTGATTTTAATCTTTACCATAGCAGTTATAAATACGTGGGTGTTGGGATAGTTTGAGTGTGCGTTGTACAACGGGATCTCAGGAGTCCCATGCCGGCAGCTCGTACCGGGCTATAGCGGTCACATGATTACAGCTCGTACCGGGCTATAGCGGTCACATGATTACAGCTCGTACCTGGCTATAGCGGTCACATGTTTACAGCTCGTACCGGGCTATAGCGGTCTCTTGTTCATTCCACAGTTAGGCCCGTGTTTCCTAGCCCCTGGGGCACCACTCTTGGGTTAGGAATACTCCTGCAGAGGTTGACGCACACACTCAAGCTTACGATATGATAGTTTACCTTTTAGTGGCCAGTTAGGTTATGACCTGATCCCTTACATACTTGTTTCATGGTGTTAGTGCATTTAATTATTTATATACATGTTGTTCTTGCGCACCGGGCTTCACTTTTATATATTCTTGTTTTTATGCTACACACTACGTTGAGTACTTGCTGGGATGTTCTGACATCCCTGAGATTTGCCATCTCAGGTTTAGAGTCAGATCTGCAGGCTGAGCAGGATCAGAGCGGCTACCAGGACCTTGCTGAAGATCAGTAATCGTAGGTTTATTTTCCTTTACTTTTAGCTTTTAGCATGTGCGTCCTTATGGGACATTAGGACTTTTGTATCTCTTTCAGATCTTATTTTATTCCGAATCTTTTGTTTTCGATATTTAATTGCATCAATTATCCAGTGGACCCATTTTTAGGATTTCTTGTGTTTTCATTGCAGCATGATTATCAGTATTATTTCTTTTGGTCTTGGATTTTATTTTGACAGGTTAATCTAGACAGCCTTATGTGACTATGGAAGGACTTTTCCTTACCGTAGGTAGCACGGCTGGCCTATGTCGCTTCCCGTATTCCACATTTTTGGGAAGCGGGGCGTGACAGCTGCAATCTACCAAATCTCCGTGACACTTCAATTCCAAGGAAAATCTAAGTGGCCCAAGATTCTTGGTATGGAAGTGTGAAGCCAAATGTTCTTTCAACTTGGAGATGCCTGCAGAATCATCTCCAGTAATGATAATATTATCAACATACACCAGCACACTCACCATACTCCGAAGATGACTATGTGTAAAGAGAGATGTGTTGGCACAACTACGTTTGAAGCTAATCCGTCGTAGAATCGTACTAAACTTTTCAAACCAGACACACGGTGACTGCTTCAATCCATATAAAGATTTATGTAGAAGACAAACCATAGACCCCCCGGTCGCTCAAAGCCAGAAGGCTGCTACATGTAAACAGTCTCCGAAATATCGCTATTAAAAAATGCATTCTTCATATCAAGTTGATTAAGTGGCCATGCCTTAAAAACAGCTAAGGAGATAAGAACACGAACCGAGGTCAATTTGGCAACTGGCGAAAAATCTCAACATAATCCAAACCATACCGCCGAGTAAAGCTTTTAGCCACTAATCGAGCTTTGAGACAGTCAATCGTCCAATCTGTATTTTGCTTGACAGTAAAGACCTATCGACAGCCGACAATTCTCTTATCTGAAGGTGGAGGTACCAATTTCCAAGTATGATTAGAGCGCGGTGCGACAAGCTCTTCTAACATAGTTGCATGCCAACCTGGGTGCTAAAGTGCTTCCTGAACAGAGGAAGGAAGAGTAATGGCAGACAAAGAAGAAACAAACCGACAAGCAGATGGTGTCAGTCCATGATAATAAACAAAATTAGAAATCGGACGTGCTGTGGTACATGAACGCTTACCCTTGCGTAAGGCAATAGAGAGATCTTCTTCTGAAGGCAGCGGTGGTGGAAAACCAAGAACAATTTACTGTATCGGAGTATCTCCAGAAGAATCGTTAGGTGTAGAAATGATTTGAGGGGTTGGGGCTTTTGGGTCACGACGGTGATACACATGTGGATAGGGGACTAAGGCTTAAAACTAAGTCTCACAGGTTGAACAGGCGAATCAAATTCCGAGAAAAGTAGGTGAGGAATAGGGATATTAGAAGTGGGATCCTTAACATGTGGTGGAAAATATGCATGATCTACTAAGAAGGTCTCATCACATGAAATACAAACTTTAGAAGCGGCAGAGTCAAAGCAAACATATCCTTTCCGGGATCAGGAGTAACCTACAAACACCAAACGTGTAGCTCGAGGATCAAGTTTGTCTATCTGAGAACCTAGAATATCAGGATAGCATAGCCAACCAAACACCTTAAGAGGAACATGAAAAAGGATTGCCCTAGAGAAACAAAATAGAGAAATGGCTGGTTGCATGGGAGCGGAGAAGGCATGCGATTGATATAAAAATAGGTAGTTAAGACCGCAAAATTCCACAATCGTTTAGAGACATGCATATACAAAATAAGATAGCGAGCTATCTCAAGCAAATGTTGGTTCCTCCGTTCAGGAATCTCATTTTGCTGAGGAGTATAAGAATATGAAGTTTGATGTAATATACTATGGGTCTGACAAAATGCAGTAAACTCCATGCTAATATTCTTCTTAGCATTATCTGAACGAAGAACTTTAATTGGAACACCAAATAACTTTTGCATGGTATCGAACCAATGACTCGATCCAAACTTGACTCGACAATACTACCAAGTGCTGTACTTTCCACGTGACAACCACACCAAAGAAAAAAGTGATGGTTGCACGTGAGGAGTGTTGAAGGTTAAAAAACCAAATGATGAGACTTTAAAGATAGTCCCATATTGGAAAGAACAAAAGAAACACATGAGTATGAAATATAAAATGGGTCACACCTCAATAAGGCTTGAGTTTTATTGTTGGAACCCATTTATCATTAAAAACATATGTGTAAAAGCGCATCACTCCTCCAACTCTTCTCTAATTTTAAACTCTATTCTATTTTAAAAATAACTTTAACAATACATATAGTCTTCCTCTAGATAATATTTCAACTATTCTTTTGATTAATAATAAGGCTACACGCCTGCACCTATACTCAGTATGTCTTGAAAGTGTTGTTTTAAATATTTTATCAATTTTGATTTAATGTATGTCAAGGCAAAATACGAATGATGTTATTTGAAGTATTCATGCTTAGGATTTATCTTTAATCGCGAGCATTTCTATTTTTCATCCACTTTTAGCATATATAATTGAATGTGCTATGATAATATATATGTTGAAAAAAGATTCACTGCACAAAATTTGCGAGACCTAGTATAAATGGCTAATCTGACAAAAATATCCATTAAGTATCCTTTAATAATATATTTTAGGCTTAATTAAAAAAAACCCTAACCTTTTAACTAAAATACGAGAAACCCCCAAATAGTTTTAAAATACACAAGAAACTACCACAAAATTTTCCAAATACACAAGAAACTACCACAAAAACTTTCAAAAACTACAAAAAACCCTCAAAAATCAGGTGCCGCATCAGCAATAAATAGCACAAAACTGCATACCGTTGGGGGTTCTCGTAATTTTGAAATTATTTGGTTTTTTTTCGTATTTTAACTAAATGGTTTGGTTTTTTTTTTGTGGAATTAAGTCTATATTTTACCATGTATATACTAATTCCAGGTTTTCTTCTCAGGTTTAGTCTTTCAACACTTTCCCAGTCACAACGTAAGCGAACCGAAATGTTCTTAAATACATACTTACTATCACATTTTTGGCTTTCTAAAGAACCATGTCTATCTATATTATGCTATTTCAGAAGAAGATACTTACTTTGAGCTCACTTGGGCGGTTTGTGATGATGGTATGGCCTTTTCTACTGATGGTTCTAACCTCAAGTTGAGCTTGACCTCATTTCTCACGGTCCAACAACTATCCTCTCCTATAAAAGGAATCAATAGCTTGATAGCAAGTAACCAACCTATTGGTTATCAAGAAGGATCTTTTGCTAAAAGCTACATGATAAATAGTCTAAACATTCCTCCATCAAGGCTTGTTTCTCTCGGCTCTGCTGAAGCTTATGAAGAAGCACTACGTCTTGGGCCAATAAATGGTGGGGTCGCGGTGGTCGTAGATGAGCTTCTGTATATCGAGTTGTTTCTGCAAAATACAAGCGGGTTTGGCATCGTCGGGAAGCCATTCACGAGGACCGGATGGGGATTTGTAAGTAGTTTCTGTGATTGATCCATGCACACAGTTATTACTATAACAATGGTTAAGCTAGCTATATTTTTAATAAGCTGAAATGAAAGTTCAATTTTAGGAGCTTTCAGATAAATGCAGACTATATTACACATGCCTGGCAAGGTTTTAAATATCAGATGGGTGTCCTATATCAGATATGGCTGATGTATCGGCTGATAATCAAATATCAGCTGATATATCGACAATAGAATGTCTCTTTTATTGTATCGCGAGGGGTCCTGATCCCGAAATCTTGGCCGATTTGGCTAACATGGCCGATATTTGACTCATTGATATTGCCAACCATAGTCTTAAAGTTTCTACCATTGCACTAAAACCTCGAAGTGTAGGAACTTTCAAATAAAAACAATGCTATAGTGCACATTCCCATGCAGGTTGATCAGCTTTTGGTTGGCCGAGCCTGGAATTTTTCGTGCAATGATATTGTTACATGTGATATATCTATTATATGCACATTAGTGGAATAAAACTTATGTGTCACATCATGAAGTTTTGGGAGAGAGTGATTGAACACAGGCTAAGAAATGACGTTAAAATAACGGAAAACCAGTTTGAGTTCATGCATGGACGATCGACGACAGAGACTATTCATTTGCTCCGTCAACTTGTCGAGCGTTTTCGAGAGAGGAGAAGAGATTTGCATATTATTGAAAGTAAAAACCAAATGATGGGATTTTAAATATAATCCCACATTGAAAACAACAAAAGAAATACATGGGTATAAAATATGAAATGGGTCATACTTCAACAAGCCTCAAGTCTTATTGTTGGAACCCACTTATATCAAAAACTCACTCGTAACTATAAAAAGCCCATCACTTCCTCAACTTTAAATATTCTAAGCACTAATATGGTATCAGAGCCAATCTCCACGCAACAACTATACCAAGAAAAAGTGATGGTTGCACGTAACTCTTCTCGTACTTTGCATGTGACAAACACACCAAGAAAAAATGATTGTTGCACGTAACTCAACTCGTACTTTCCACGTGCCGACCACACCAAAGAAAGAGTGATGATTGCACGTGAGGAGGAGTAAGAGATATCACCGAGCGATCAGTTTAGATATCTAGGTTTCATCATCCAAAAGGATGTGGAGATCGATAACGATGTCAACCAAAGGATCTAAGCTAGCTAGTTGAAATGGAGGAGTGCAACAATGATTTTGTGCGATTGTAACTTTTCGTTAACATTGAAAGGAATGTTTTATTGGAGCGCTATTCGGCCTGCCTTATTATATGTTATAGAATACCGGGCTCCTAAAAGGCATCATACACAGAAAATGCACGAAGCGGAGATGCACATGTTTCGTTGGATGTGTTATAACACTAGAAAATATAAGCTGCGAAATGAAGATATTCGTGCAAAAGTTGGTGTAATACCTGTAGAGGAGAAGATGTGGGAAAATAGGCTAAGATGGTTTGGTCACGTGTGACGCAGACCTATGGAAGCACCGGTTCGACGAATGGATACTCTCGATATATGCAATGTCAAAAGGACAAAAGGGATACCGAAAAAAACGTGGATGGAGGTAATACGAAAAGATATGTTTGCTGAAGGCCTCAATGAAAGTATATTGTTCGATAGGAGTGAGTGGAGGCGGAGGATTCATGTGCTGGACCCGACGTGATTCTCATGTTGGTTCATGCAGTCTATCCCACATGCTTGGGATACAAGGCTCAGTTGTTGTATGCACACTGGTGGCATTTGAACGTGGGTTGGTGTGATAGTTTCATCATATAATGACAGAAACCAAGGTTTCTCATGTCGTCTATTCTATGGAGTTCCCTTTTCATGCACTCATGTGTGATGCTATATCAGATAAATGAGCCAAATTCTACATATAGCTCATTTACTTTAACTATATTTTACCCCGGGTTTGATTTTATAATCAATATCCACCTCTTTAAGTAGCAGGGAAGGTCCTATCATATATTATGCCTTATTCCATGAACTTTCACCGATATTTAACAGATTATGTGCAGTCACTTATGTAAATTGCTAACATAAATCCACAAATTAAAATCTAAGATCTTGATTATATATATATATATATGAGAATAATGGAGAAAAGAGGCCATAGGAGGGGATTTCCTCCTATGGCGGGGAAAAAATACAACTTCCACCAATTTTTTCGACGATCGGCCTCCATTATTTTCATCGTTATCATCTAAGATGTGGGTAAACCAAATTTCATGTGATTCTACAACTTTTTCACCGTTGATTTAGCAATGTAAAAAGTTCTATTGTCGGTAAACCGTTAATTTTGAACCCACTAAATCAACGGTGAAAAAGTTGTGGGATCACATGAAATTTGGTGTACGCACATCTTAGATGATAACGATGATGATGATGGGTGCCGATCGTCGGAAAAAATGGCGGAGGTTGTATTTTTTCCACGCCATAGGAGGAAATCCCCTCCTATGCCTCTTTCCTCCATTAATCTCTCTCTCTCTCTCTATATATATATATATATATATATATTTGAAATCAATCCCCTTTGGGTATCGAACCTGCGACCTCTCATATTGGAGAGGAAATTAGTACCGACTAGGCTAAGCCCGGTTGGTAATAGTTTGATAAAAGTCATCACAACATTTTAGTGATAAATCTGGTAAAGCAAACCATACTTATTAGTTAGGAGCTATTCAGATAAATGACCAATATAGTACACTGGGAGCCGCAATCTCCTAGTCCCAGCCATTGCACCAAAACTTTGAAATATGGAAAGGTATGAGGAATGTATTTTGATACTCTAACATGCCTTTGCATGTTGGGCACCTCTTTTGGGGGCCAAAACATGGGCTTCTCGCCAACTAGTTATTTGTATCGGAAGTCTGCCTTTTCAATGTGCAAATAGGTGGGATCTGAACCTAGGTTGCTTTGACACCATCATACCAACTTGATGTCCTGGACATTATGAATCCACCGATGGGGGGCTGTTGGGAATTCATATATCACACGCCTGCCATCCCTTGTCGGTGATGAAAGTTTGTCAACAAGTATTGTCATTTGATTATTGGTAATTCTTGAATGCCTGCGAAGAACCTTTACCAATAATTAATAGTAGTGTGTGCATGCGCGTGCGTGCTTATATTGCTGGGATAACTCCACAAAGTTAAAGCTGAGCCCTTGAAATGTCACTTATGCTGTGCCAGTATACTAGTCTAATTAATTTGGTGAATCATTAGAATCCCCATATAACAAATATTGTATTAATTTGCAAAAATCATAACAGGCATTTTTAAGAGATTCTCCTCTCTCCAAGGTTTGAGAACTCGGGTTCGGTCTCATAATTTTATTAATTTCGCTGGTTTTCGGCTAGTTTCGCTAATCTCGGTTCGGGTTTTGGTTTCAACAGTAATACAACATACATAAGTGTAGATATATTAAATATTTAAATTTATGCTTCTATATTACAAGACAATGATCCTAGTATTTAAAATTCCAGCCATGATGCAAAATATATCGAAAAGTGCACTTAGATAAGTATTAATATAAGATATGGGTTCACTTTTTTGCGGTTTTCTAACAACGAAAGCATACAATGATCACAATGACAGTAAAAATGGTATAAAAAATAAGTTTTTAAAGGTTTTGGCTGAAACAATATTGTATAGTTGGTTTTGTATCGATCTCGGTTTGTTTCGTATCGGTTTCTACCAAAACCGATACGAAACCACCACGTATCGGTGGTTTCAGCTGAAACCTCGAACCTTGCCTCTTGCAGTCGACTTATCAAGTGCTATCCTAAATCTCTGAAAACGGAGAACTCCAAAGGATTCATGATAAATGGTTTTGTCAATCCAGCTGCATTGCTCACTCAGCTACAAACTCCGATCCTGATCGGCTCCAATTAAGCAGCTTTTGGGGTCTATTTCTCGTTCGTGGGATTGCCATCATCACATCTCTACTTCAATTTCTTCTAAGAGCAATCAGGCAATTTATACGCTTCAATAGGCATAATAGAGATCCTGAGACATCGAGCAAGGGATGTTCTCATGCGATATATAGATTCTTCGACTTCATTGATGAAAAAGAGGATGTGTTTAAGCAGCAGCTAGCAGCAGCTAGCAACATGACTCATTGTAAGCCTAATATTAACATGCATCATTTTTGTAGTGCCGTTACATTATATTTATCCATGAATGTCATTTAATATTGTCGGATTAGCACGTGTAATGTTTTCTCGCACGATGTTTGTTTGATATCGGTTAGTATGCAATAAATAGATGTTAGTTCAACGCCCCCAATGTGTGCTAAAGGAAAAGAATTTCTTTTGCTTGCTATAAACAATCGCTTGCCCACCACTCACCAACTTAAGATCTTGCTATAAAGTGATTTGCAAAATGGTACCAATATACTATTAGATACCTCTTGTGAGAAGTTTGTTAAATAGTTAGTTAAGGAGCTTGATGACTTTGTTATGAAGTTTGTTAGGATATAATTAGCTGTGGTCAATAAATAGATATTCTATGTAATAGAAAAGTATGTTGAATGGAAAAAATGAATTCTCTCATTTACTAGTTGTATCTTTTTTACTTGTCTTTTTTCCCGATTAAAAAGTTCTTTCCATTCAGTTTATGTTCTTGTTCTTCAATTGTATCCTAAATTTTCCCCAAATCAAACCCTAGATTGGAAAAATGCCTAAGAAAAATACGAAGGTGAGCGATCAAGCCCATCATTTGGTATCAGAGCTTCAAGGAGAGGATCATGATGTCGATGAAATTGATGCAGATTCATCAACAAATGTTCAAGATTGGGGTCCTCAAATTCAACAAATTGATACCCGATTGGATCAATTCGATGAGTTTAAGGCTCAAATGGTTCATCAGCATGCCGATTTCAAGCAACAACTTTTCCAGTTGCAGAATTCAGTTAATGCGATCTTGATTGAATTCAAGAATTCAAGAAATGCTGAGCTTAGGGTTTCACCATCTCAGGGCCACTTTTTGGGAGCGATGATGTCATCTCCTGCGGCGTAAGGATTGGGATCTAGAGCTGCAGTGGATCCTAATCTGGGAGCAGCGGTAATTAGGTTCCAACCTGAAATAAGGTTTCATATACAAGTTCTTGAACCAAAGTCCTTATCGACGACAATCAAATTGGCGAAATCAAAAGAAGCAAAGCTCAAGACTCGACAAGAAAGATTAGCAATCGAGAACGCTGGGTTTCATTTGGCGATAAGTGAAGAAGGTAAAGGATCTTTGTCATGCAAGAAACCATCGTTGCATCGTCGAAGTTCTCGATATTTCTCTCAACCATGTGCACCTCGATTTCGTCGTTCTTTGCTATCAAGACGATCTCGACCTCGACGCTCTCGCAAGTTTCGCCAAGTTTCGAAACGCGCTATCAAAGTGAACTTGAAACAATCTCGTTTCAGAAGCAAATCGAAGCCATGCACCAATATTTTTATCTTTGTTCGATGTCAATTTGATGAAAGACGGTATTTCCAACACTTTGTTCTTGATGATTACAATCAAGTGCCCAAAGAAAGAAGAAGAAAGAAAGAAGGAATGAGAGAAAAAAAGAAAGAAAGAAGTGAAGAAAAAAGGTTAGTAAGAAAAGAGGTGAGCATGTCTTTAGGTTTTTGAACTTAATATTGGAGCCGCCTCTCCCGGAACTGCCGCCACCAAAACCGTCACCATTCGAATTGCCTCTCTCGTGCTTCATTTCATTCTCTTACTACCTAAAGAAAGTCTTTTTCAATGTGGCTGATATTTCGTTGGAGATCACTACATTCTTGGTTTTATGCAATTGAAGCCATTATGCGGACACATGGCTCTTAATTCAAGATGAAGATTATGATACTGTAGTGACCACAAAAAAAAAATCCATTTGTGTTCTTCAAGAAAATTTGAAGTATATACATCGACAAGGTGTTCGTTGACGATCGATTCTTGCCCTTGAGGACAAGGTCAATTTTGAGAGGGAGGTAATGTCAGATACCTCTTGTGAGAAGTTTGTTAAATAGTTAGTTAAGGAGCTTGATGACTTTGTTATGAAGTTTGTTAGGATATAATTAGTTGTGGTCTATAAATAGATATTTTATGTAATAGAAAAGTATGTTGAATGTTGAACGTTGAATGTTGAGTGTTGAGTGTTGAATGGAAAAAATGAATTCTCTCATTTACTAGTTGTATCTTTTTTACTTGTCTTTTTTTCCGATTAAAAAGTTATTTCCATTCAGTTTATGTTCTTGTTCTTCAATTGTATCCTAATTTTTCCCCAAATCAAACCCTAGATTGGAAAAATGCCTAAGAAAAATACGAAGGTGAGCGATCAAGCCCATCACATACAGAAAGTAAATGATTATTGGTTCAAATCCCACCATCAACAATAAAAAAAATGTTTCGTTGGATGTCTAAAACAATTGTTGACTTCATGTCAAAGTTATAGGGAAGGATATGACTAAGCAATTTTTTTTTCTCATATAAGCTTTTGGTGAATGTGGTTTCCAACTAAGTGGGTGAGATTTAGTTGAACTTAATTTCGAGTGGATTCAAAATAGATGTATTTCATGCCATCTCTTAAACTGTTAGATTGTCACATTATCGCTTGTCTTGCCGCCCAAGGTATGTAAATATGCGGAGTCGAATGTAGATTGAAGTGGACAATTACAGGTCGGCGAGAAATATCTTAAATAAGTTTCATGCAGCTCCAACTACATCAAACCAAATTTTGTACAGGATATACTTGAATTGTCTTCATAAGACGCAAAATAGAAAGCGCCAACCACACCCATTGAGGCCTACATAATTCATGAGTGCAACTGTTTCCATCTAAAGAAGCACCACTCTTTGGATGCACCAAGTGAACTTCTTGCTCAAATTTAGTTGTTGAATCACACATTCTTATTTATATATTGTCCTTAGCATGAAGACGAGCTTCGAATTATTGCTCAACCAAGTTAGGTTCTTAACATATATGTCTAGTACATTTTGGTTCAATATCCCAACAGAATGGATCAAAAGAATGAATGATCCAATACATATCAAGGATGATCAAATTATCTTGTGAGCTAAACATCTATTAAATTTTTAGTTATTGTAGTACTAAAAAGAAGTAGTGGTTATTGCTATTGGTACTTGGTAGAGCAATTGCTCATTTTTGAACAAGCTCCAACTGCATATGTATATATACAAAATGATTCTTGTACGTGACACATAATGTTTCATAAAGCTTGGTTATCAAATATAGGGCATATGACTGTTGCAAGTAGAGCTGGCAGCATTGGTTGCTGTATGATATTATTTACATGATAATTCATTTTTAGTTAATATTTATGTCTGCAGACCCATTCCTCAGTTTCTTCTTTCCTCTTACATCTCTGAATTATTCAATGCACCTATGCATTACTCAGTTGCTCTGTGCTTTCAGCTATTTGCATGTAAAATTTCCTAAGAACTTTAGGGCCATATAGCTGTATATTATTATAGTTTTTCTTCTTCTATTTTTTCAGTAGATAGGTAGCAGGTATAAGATAATTGTTGGGTGTGGAAACTAGGTGGATGCATTTAAGCCTACTGTACATAAATTCTTGCACAATGGTGGCTTAACAATACTTGATGTAAGCAATATTATCTATTATGTACAGAATGCAAGCAGTACGGTAACCTAGAGATAGGATGGAACATGGAAATAACTGCATCCATTATATACACTGCCAGAGTTGAAATTCTTGGCATATTGCCATAGTTATTTTATTTTATTAAAGTACGGCTATATTTATGCTGTTGAACATAATTCCATATAGCAATTAGTAAATATATCATCTTTTTAACTTTTTTTTAGCCTTCTCTCTAGTATATGAGAATTTGGAGGATGCCAACTGGTAACTGGTCATCTAGGACTTTGACATGCCCCTCTCTTATCATAGTTTTCTGAACTAGAAATTTAGCACTTATTTGGAGAGGGTTGATGTCAGGTTGACGGCCGGTCATAAAACTTTGTTAGATTTTTAATGAAGCCTTGCTTCATAGCCGACCCCGTTTTGATAAGAAAATGCTTAGATGATGATGATGAATTTATGCATTTGTAAAGTTTAGATCATTTTTACCTACAGAAATGTGTTTGCTTTGCAACTTCCATGGCCAGAGCTGCCCCATGTAACTGTATACTCTCTGTCACCTTTAGTTTATCTGCCATTGGTAGTTACATTTGCCTCTGCATCTACCTTAGTTTCATCATTATACTGACTGGTACTTCTTGTGAGTGTTGGTATTCTCTTATGTTTTTTCTCATCATTAAATTTTGCATTTACTGGCTCAAGTCCTGGTTGATATCTTGTGGGGTCTAGCAAATTGATCATTTCACAGAAAAAATTGATGAGCCAAACAACCAGTTTTGAAGTACAAACAAAAAACTATTGATAAAGCATTTTTAATGGCTGAAAAATAAATTAGGAGCAGAGTCATGATAGCAATACAAGATCGAAAATTTTGTATATCGATTGGCAGCGTAACGACTTGATGAATGTTACGGTTGCTTAGATAAGATCTTAGACATGTTTAAAGTACAGCGTAAGGGGCTAAATCTAAATCTATGAATCTGGGCCTTGGAAAGAGTTGACTGTTTAAAGAATTATCTTCCAGCCAAGGTTAGCTAGGCGAAATCGGATTCATATATACGGTGGAGAGTTATATTGAATTCATACATATTCTAGAATTTGGAGATCTTCGGAAACGAGTCAATAAGAAAATATGCAAGTTTGTTATGTTTGTGTCTCGCATCTGATTAAAATAGAAAATATGAATACCGCTAAACTATAAGAAGAACTATACTTGGTTTTTGCTAAACTACCATTTTTTTTGTAAATTAAAAGAAACTACTGCCAAGAAGCTTCATGGTACCAATACCTGCTTTTTAGTGAAGAATGCTCGTCTTCTAGTGAATCATACCCATAGTTTGGTAAACCAACATAAGGATATCAACAAAAATTGTAAATCGATGTTATGGTTGGTAGTCTAGTGAAAAATGGTTAGTGTTATATGAAAGTTTTTGGTAGTTATATATATAGGACCCCTGAAACTTGCGTATCTAAAACTTCATATTAAACTAACCTCTAAAACTACCTCTAATTTTTTTTAAAAAACTAATAAATAAAAGAATCTCTAAACTATAATTACCAATAGTTTTTTATATATAGTTTTTGAAAACAACCTCTAAAACTAATAATTAGACTATACTGGCCCCTCTAGTTAGTGACATTCTTCACACTGGTAAATAAAACCGTTATGTGATGTAAATAACGTTTTAGGCCCTACAAAACTCATCTATTTCTTTCCCCCCCTAAATAGCGTCTTCCACTCGTAAAAACAATGTGTTGTAACATGAGGAGGCTCCGTGTGTTAACACCGTTATTTTTCAAAAAATGAAAACGAGGAGACCCGCCCATCCCTCACCAGTTTAAGCTTTTCGGTAACATGGTCTCTACCAAAGTGTAATGGAGTGACTTGCAATTGAATGTGATTTCTAGAGATTTAGTAGGACTTCAAAAGCCATGATACTCTTTGGATGCATAGTTTGAATTTCTTGTTTTAATAGTAGTGAGTCTTTTTGAAGTGATGAATGGCACATCCTCATTCATTTTCTGTCCTTAGCATGTAGATATGCTTCATATTATTGCTCAACTAAGTTAGGTTCTTTATGTTTGTCCAGTGCATTTTGGTTCAATTTGCCAACAAACAAGAACACGACCTCTCAGAATTAAGACTTCCTGTTTCACAAGTAACATGTGAAAAATGGATCAAGATCAGAATAAATTTCCCAATAAATATCAAGAGCTGTCAAATTGCATACTTATACTTCGTGGGAGCAGTTTAATGTTGTTGGTAGAGCTATTACTCATACTTGAACAAGCACCCACAGCACATATATTCATGCACCCACAGTATGTGTATTTTATGTGACACATAATGCAACATAAAGCTTGGCAACCAATTATAGGACATGACAGTTTACAAGTAGAGCTGGCAGCATTAGATGCTTATTAATATATTTACATGTGTAGCTGATATTTATGTCTGCAGACCCAATTTTCAGTTTCTTTCCCTCTCTTTTTTCCCACTCTTACCTCTTTTGGTTACAGTGTCTACTCTGCATTATTCAATGCACCTACACTGCATCCAAGTAAACTAGTTGTTTAGTTACATACATTGAAGTCTTTGGAACCCTACATATTTGTGTGATAATGTTATTCAGCTGAAATTTAAATATTTTAGCTACTTTCAGGAAAATGATGGACGGTGTCGATCATGTAATCCATTGTTACCTATCCTTGCCTAAATTCGTTCACAGGACCATTTATCTCTAAAATCTAGATTGTATTTTTTTTTTGTTTATAGAAAGTTAGCAGGTTTAGTTAATTGTTTGGTGTGGATCCATTCAAGTAAATTGAATGAAGAGTCAGAGAGCAAATTGAAAGCTTTACTATATATTCATTCTGAAGCAGTGATGGATTGACCAATGCCTGCCTACGCTGTCCACCTTGCTAAGAAATATTATCCATTTAGATGCAATAAATTTGAGATAGGAAAAGAATTTACTGCATCCATCTTGGGCACTGCTGCAGTATGTAAACTAATTTAGTTATTACATCTGTGATTGTATAATAAGGGCCCGTTCTGCTTCAAACTTGTGTAAAAACCCCGGGTCCAATTAAAACCCCCTTTATACTAGTTGCATGTGATATCTAAAAGGTTGTCTCTAATATATAAGCAGTTGGAGGGAATAAAGGCCCAAATGAAATGCGGTCCAGGGGTTTTTTCACGAAGATTTTGAACAGTAAGCCCTTTCCAACAATTTTGAAAATATCGGGGGTTTTTTAGACAACTCCCGAGCGGGCCAGGGTCTTTTTGACAATTTAACCTAACCTTTTTTATCTAGACTTGTTTGACTGTGGATCAATTTTCAGTCAAGATTAATTTAACGGTTGATCGAATTTTCGACGTTGACATGTGGGCGTGTGTAATACAAGATAATATTCTTCAACTCTCATCGTAAGTTTGGAGTTTGGTTGCGCAAAGATATGTTTTAGTCGGTATCAAAGCCTCTCATATTCAAATCTCACTTAGCATGCTTCTTAAACTATGGTATTGTACTCCAATATAAAAAGAAAACTATCTCTCTCATCCTTCGCCTTAATTTGAAGTTTTGGTGCAGGGACAAGGGAGGTAGAATGCTTTTAGTTGTGATATGTGACTATTTCTGTCTTTATTTTTTTCTTGAGTAATGTATGTATTTGCAACCTTTCAATCATTTTCAGCTAAGTAAATAAATATATAAAAATTTACAGGTGTAAATATAAAAATATGTCAGTAACTTTGCAATTTTCACAGCAAGTGCTGCCCCCATACAAGCTGCAAATTCTCTGGCATTGGTGGGTTACACTTGCCTTTGCATCTACCTTAGTTTCATCACAATCCCGAGTACTTATTGTGTGTGTTGGTTCTCTGTCTGTTCTTTCTAATGATTAAGTTTTAGTGTCTCTTGCATCAAATTCTGGTTGGTGTTGTGTGGGGGCAACAGCAGATTGATGAGCCCAAGTACAAATGCAAACTGAGTAGTATCGATGCATTTTGTTCAAGCTCCTAATAAATTGGCACCGGAATCGATGAGATATACCTTAGAAACTGTTGATCCTGGAAGAGGTGAATTATCTCCCAAGGTTAGTCGAAATTCCAATATATGTTTGGACATAAGATGGAGAATAATGTTGAACTCATACATCAAGATGAAAATTTGTTGGATTTGTGTCATATCCGATTAAAAGCACATGCAGAGACTATATATGGTGCTTCAATTTGAGAGGGAGACTAAATTCAAGAAGTTTTATTCATATGAGGCCACTGGATATTTTGCCTGAAAACCGAGTCTTTTTATCAAAGAAAGCTAAGCTACATGTAAATGAAGCAAATATGAAGATGTTGCATGAACTCGCTGTCGAGGAGACATATCTATATATATCGGATTTGTATCCATATCAGATTCTTTTAGGTTCCCTGAGGATACGTATGAAACTCTTCAAGTCAACTGCTAAAACATCAACTATCCATGCATCAACACAAACATTTATTTTTTTGTATTTCTAGTCTAGAATTGAAAATATGATATTTAGTATGATATTGTATGATAATCGTATCCTTAACTTTGGGAAATTACGATTTTGAGAATCCAACTCATGTGTCGTGTCCCATATCTGAATCTGTGCTATGTACTCTCCATCCTAGCCACTAAAATCAATGATCTTGTGCAGAAAAATGTTGATGATGATTTGACCAATACTCTTAATTACTCTATAAATTCTGCTCGCCCTCAACAGGAAATATCTATCTACTTAGTGCAGAAAGTGGTTCACAGTGAACAAGGCCTCTAGCATGGTAAATGCAGCCATTATGGCAACTACACAATTTGAAGGGAAAAAACATAAGATAGAGATTGATAGATCTCTATATGTTTTACTTGGATGTTTTCTATAGAACATTTTTCCTTTGTGAGGGTATGAAAACCATGTGATAGAATAAATGTTCTACCGTTCCTTCTTCAATAGATTAAGTTAATTCTTCATTTGGAGAGTTGTAGGGTGTTATGATCTATGTTACCTGCAACGTAAAATGTTTCGGTGTGTAGAAACGCTACTTGTCAGGGAACGTGGTAAGATAAGAGTAGTTTTTTTCAATACATTTACATAAAACTGAAAACATGGCTTTAGAACATGGAGTGTTTTTTGGATTGTTTATATATATGTGTATGTGTAGGTAGGTATTATATACTAAGATATATAATTTAATATCATTGTTATCTATTTAAGTTCTTGAATAAAAAAGTTAATTATTTTGGTCTGTAGAAACGATACTTGTTCTGGAACGTGGTAAGATAAGAGTAGTTTTCTTTAATACACTTACATAAAACTGAAAACATGGCTTTAGAACATGAAGTGTTTTTTGGATTGTTTATATATATGTGTATGTGTAGGTAGGTATTATATACTAAGATATATAATTTAATATCATTGTTACCTATTTAAGTTCTTGAATAAAAAAGTTAATTATTTTGGTGTGTAGAAACACTACTTGTTATGGAACGTGGTAAGATAAGATATGGAACGTGGTAAGATAAGAGTAGTTTTCTTTAATACACTAGTATATGTATCAACACAAAGCTGATTTTATGTCCATTTAAGTTAAGTTCTTATTGGGTTATATCGGAACGTTGGTTCTTACGGTTTGGATCACTAATGTTTCTAATTTGGGAATGAGGTTCCAAATCATAAATCGCTAACAGTAGTAATTTATGGTAAGATAGGTTATGATAACAGAGTTTTCAAGCTTATTTGTTTGTAGAGAAGTGTTGAAGCAGAATTGCACATCGCCCAATAATAAATGGAAGCAATGATACTAAAAGTTGAGAAGATGAAGATGAATTGACCAATACCCTAATGATCTCAATAAATTCTGGTTGCATCCAATGAGAACATGTGGGGTGAGATTTATTAATGCATGACATTAATATTGCAACTGCCCAGTAGAACGATAGAGAAACTCGCAGAATGATGCACTTTGGATGTCTTGTTTATGATTTCTTCCTTTTGTGGGAGTGAAACTTGCTGACAATGCTCAATATTGGCGACCCTTAAGATCAGGACACGTGGCGGATGGCACGTCCCAGAACTTAGAAGAAAGGGCCCACAAAGGCCGACCAGACCACCTCTGTATCCGACCGGCCAGCATAAGTTAGCCCTCCTCGGGACTCCCTGCAGATTGGCCTCCTCGGCCCCTCAGCTTGTCTTGAGCTGTCACAAGACCAAGTCTCTTCGGCCTTCTCGCTTGTCCCCAAGCCCCTTGGACGAGGCCGTCTTCCTTGGTCCTCCGACCAGTTCCGCCGCTCATAGACGTAACCGCCGCTCCGTGAATCTCGCCATGCGCGGATTCTCCGCCAACAACACCCCACGTTCCACGTCTTCACGATCCCCATTCATGGGCGATCCGCTCTCTACGCGGGCGTGATGTCGGGAGCGTAACTGCCGGCGAGATTCTCGCGCCTGCTGGTGCGTGCCTCCACCACCATATAAACCCCTATCACAGAAGGGTCAAGTGAGCCATTTTTATTCCACTTAGTCGTTACGTTGCTCGGATCTAGTACTAACTTGATTGTCGGAGGGTCATCGGTGGTATCAAACCATCCCGGGACTTCTTTGCAGGTACTCGGCGTTAAACTCCTCCAATCACCAAATCTCCTTAAAATCCACTGAGACCCACACATCCCTTCCAGAATCCACCGGGAGATCGACGGAAGACAACATCTGAAGGAGATCTGAAAAGGACCTCCATTAGTTGGCGCCGTCTGTGGGAACACAAACTCCACAAAAACAAAGTTGTCCTTCCGATCTCCGTCCACATGGAAAGCGATCATCCTGAAGATTCGGGTACCGGTCGCCCCCTCACCGGAGGCACGGATGAATCCCCTCCGGCAACCATCATCCACGCCCTCGCCAGCTGAATAGATCGGCTACAGTCCCTTGTGGAGGCGCTCGTCCGTGTCCAAACGGCCGGGCCTGGGCCCCAGATCGCTGCTCCTCCGCCTCCGGAACGCTCTGCCCCCGTCGGCACGGCCGACCACCGGCAGACTGCGACTCCTGACCACGAATCTCACGGACCGATACTCCCTGAGGCCCGTTGGGCACCTCGCGGCTCCACCCCAAGGTCCACCGCCGGAGCACCACGCCTCGAACCTCCGCGTGACCCTTGCCCCTCTGAGGAGATGTCGGTCACCTCGCCTGCCCACAGGCATGACCAACACCTTCTCCCCCGGCGGGGTCGCACAGAAGGGGCTCGCCACGACGGCTCGAGAGCCACTGCCCCCGGGGATCTGAGGAACCTCATCGAGAGGAACCGGAGCCGTGCCCAGACGCAGGTCTCCCACAGCAGAGGCCAGGGATCACGAGGCGCCGAGTCCTCGGGGTACCACGGCCGACTCGACGCCTTCGAGAAGAAGATCGAGGGCATGCGCCGGGAAGGTCACCTCTCGGTCGACGGGGCCGGGTACGTCGCCGACTCGCTCACCAAACTGTTTACCGAGGAACTGCTCGCTGTCCACGTCTCCTCGCGCAACAAACCCCCGAAGGCCTCTCTGTTCGACGGGAAAACCGACCCCAAGGACCATTTGGATGCTTTCACCGCGGGAATGAGCTTCCGGGACCATTCCAATGCTGCTCAGTGCAGGGCCTTCCCTACCACCCTCATCCGTTCTGGTCGGGACTGGTTCCGAGGACTCGAGCCACACTCAATCTCGACCTTCGACGAGCTGGCTACTCAGTTCCTCGGCCACTTCGTTGGGAACCGTCGGCAGAAGCGCACGGTCGACTACCTCTTCACAATTAAGAGCGGAGACAAGGAGACGTTCAAGGCTTACATCACCCGCTTTTACACCGCCCTCCTCGAGGTTCCCGAGCACTGGGATGAGACCGTCTCCTTTGCGTTGGCACAGCCTAAGACCATGGCCGAAGTCAAGGCGTGGACCGAGCGCGAGGTTCAGCTAGAGTTCGATGTGAACGCGAACCTCCCCCGGGCAGAACGATCCGACCAGAAGAAGAGGGTTCGGGAGGAGAGGCCAGAGCGTCAGCAGCCCTATCACCCGAAGTTCCAGGAGTACACCCCGTTCAACGTCTCCCTCGCAGTGTTACTAGAGGAGGCCCAAGACGAAGGGTTCTTCAAGTTCCCTTCAATCCCGCGTCAGGCCTCAAAGCGGACCCGGGGCCCTTACCGCGCCTTCCACCGGACGCTGGCCACGCCACCGAGGATTGCAAGCAACTCCGGGACTACGTCGAGGAGCTCATCCGATCGGGGCACCTCGCCGCCTACTTAAGGGACAAATGACAGGACGACCACGAGAAGGAGTAGCGCCCTCCTCCCTGTTTCCCCCAATCAGAGCAAAGCTCTGTTTGAATTTCAAAAATTCAAAAATTGAAGCAACGCTTCAAATTCCTTGCGCTGCGCGCAACGCGCCACGTGTTAAAAGCTGATACGTCAGCGCAGGGCCCAAGGCAGCGTACCCAATCAGAGCAAGGCTCTATTTAAAACAAAATTAAAAGAAGCAACGCTTCAAATGATTTGCGCTCAGCGCTGCGCGACACGTGTCAGCGCAGTTGCGCTGCGCCTTGCGCTTCGCGACACGTGTCAGCGCAGTTGCGCTGCGCTCTACGCTGCGCGACACGTGTCAAGCGCAGGTGCGTTTGCGCCAAACAGAATTAAAATTCCAGTAAGATCTTTCTGTTCTTGTTAAAACAAGAAGATTGTCTTCTGTAAAACGGAAGCCCTTAGATCAAAGATCCAACGGTGAGGAAAAATCCCCAAATCACTCAGAGAATGATCTCTTTAACGAATTTAACAAATTAATGGGCACTATATAAAGGCCCCTAGACTCTAATTCTAAAACATATAGAGATAGAGAAAGAGAGACAGAAACACAGAAAACAGAGAGAGAACTCCTTTAAAGAATTTTGAGAAGAACTCAAAAAGAGAAAAAGGTAAACCCTTTGAATAAAGAAGAATTTCTTCTGAAAAGATTATTGATCTAAGAACAAGATCAAGGATCTTCAATAAAAAAAATAATAATAACAAAGGCATTGCCTTTTTTTTTTTATGAACCATTGGTTCTGGAATCATAAAGATTCTTTTCTTGAATCCAAAATTGGATCAAGATATTAAAACAGTGCCTTGCACTTGTAAATCTGCACTGTTGCGCTCCTGGGTTGGCGCAAACCACCAGAGAGCGCCACGTATCAGCACCAGAATAACTTGCGCTATGCGCTTTTAAAATAGAGCATTGCTCTCTGAAATTGGCGCAACTCACCAGAGCGCGCCACGTGTCAGCAGCGCAACAGCGCAGCGCACTGCGCTTGCGCTCACCAGAGCGTGACACGTGTCACCTCCACATGCGCTTGCGTTCAATAATTGGCGCAAAGCGCCTGACAGGCCACATGGCCACTGTCAGATAATTAATGCACTGCATTATTTAAAGAAAGGCTGAGCCCAATTAAAAAAGGCCAAACAGGCCTAATAAAATGCAATGCATTATTTTAAAAAAAGGGCAGAGCCCAAACAAAGGTCTGTCAGACCAAAACAGATTCTGTGCATCATTTAAAAAGGGACAGAGCCCAAATCAAAAAGGCCTAGCAGGCCAGAAGAAAATGCAGTGCATTATTAAACAGGGCAAAGCCCTAGCACAGGCCTAATAGGCCAAACACAAATAAAAACGTTGATCATCTTCAGCTGGACTTAGCCCAATTATGGCCATAAGTCCTCAAATTAAATTGACTGAGCACGACTGCTCCCTTAAATCAATCTACATCCGGTTCAAGGGTACATCTCCGAACTCCTCTGACACCTATCGTTTAATCCTTCAACGACGTCAGAGAGGTGACGGGTCCTGACAACCACACATCGATACGGACTGTGGGGTCCTTAAACTCATGGACTTAAGCGTCCTTAAACCAAGATACAGACTGTGGGGTCTTTAAACTAATAGACTAATGCATCCTTAAACACATCCATATGGACTGTGAGGTCCTTAAACTCATGGACTTATGCGTCCTTAAACCAAGATACGGACTGTGGGGTCCTTAAACCCATGGACTAATGCGTCCTTAAACTAATATCCGGGAATGATGGACCACCATGTCCCTAAACTGGCAATGGACCGCAATGTTCTTAAACTACCTATGGACCACTACATCCCTAAACTGGAACAATAGAGCCCCAAATGCTTTTTTGTCGGATCTAAACGATCCCGTTAAGTCGATCTTAGTCTCAAATAGGACTAACGTATCCTTAACAAACGTTTGAGTTGATCTTAGCCTCAAATATGGCTAACGTATCCTCAAACCAAAACCCCAAACCCAAATCTAAGAAAATACGGATTTGGACTAATCCACGTCCTACGGACGACGACATAAATTAGTCTCCGTATACAATCCACGGGCAATCACAAACAAAATAAACACCCACGACACGAAGTGAAATTCTGGAGAAGGAGAAAGTGGTTACCGCAATGCGGTAGCGTAATTAACTGCAGGGGCTTGCGCCTGCAGGGAAGAGCGTCCCCACAATCAAAAACCCCTCAAACGAGGGGGAATCTGACGAAGTCTGCTACATCGGCCGCATCCGTCTAAACCTCCGATACACGGTGCCATAAATCAACTTGGCATCTTCGGAGAGGTGGACGGATAAAACCAAATAGCATCTTCCCCGAATCTCAGGCAAGACGTTCAGTCTCGGCCGTCTTTCGGAGGGGAACAGATTCTGGCACGTCCGGTGGGACCTTTTCCTCTTTCTACTCCACACTTCGTGTGTCGTCTTCGCGAACGAATCGCGGTTTATTAATGGTTGCCCTAGGATTTCAAGTTACTAAGATTTGGTCTCTTGCTTGGCGCAGCAATCAAACAGTAATGGCGTCTAACTGCTCAAACTGCTCCAAATGCAACTGCAACCGACGCTCCGCCTCACCTGGAGGTGTAGCCTATGGGCCTCAAGCGGCCTCCATCCTTGCTATGCCGGTGGAACAGGTGACTCAGGCCACCACCGGTCTGTTCTTCGGGACCATGCTCCCGCCTGCAAGCTTCACCATTCCAGTGCTCGCACCGGAAACGCAAAAGAAGTCGGTCTTCGATCGGCTTACTACTACCACGGCCCCTCTCAACGGGTCGTCCAATATCAAGCCGTCAGCCTCTGTTTTTACCAGGCTGAACTAGAACTCCGATAGGCCCGCCAAGAAGCCCATGAACCCTGAAATGGCCATCCCGAGGAAGATGGCCACCTCTGCTCTTGAGGTCGTCAAGGAGGCTTCTCCTGTTAAAGAGTCAGTCTTTTCAAGGCTGACTATTCCGGCTCCCGTTTCTGCTCGAAGGTTTGTCTTTGACAGATTGGATACCGCTACTGAAAAGACAACATCAGTCTTTAAGAGGCTGGCACCAGCGGTGCCTCATTTAGACAGGGGGCGAAACGAAACTATCCCCATCGCCGGACCATCCCCAACAGCTCGTCACGCTCGACGTCGCCACTGGCGCCGAGTAAGGAAGGCCGGGGGAAACTCCCCCTCTGGGCTAACTCCACCGGCTCCAGTGGTGGAAATTAATGCTGCTGTTCCAACTGGGAACATGTTTGAACCACTAAGGAGGGTACGCAAGAACTCTCCGACTGCCACGCTAAAAAGATCTCCTCCACCTGCGGAGAGGGTTACAGAAACGAAGCTGGAGCAGCCCCCTCAACGGCTGTCCTCCAAAATTTACAAGGTATGGCGGCGGGTTCAAGACTCCGTAATCGACCAAGATCACTCTCGTCGGCAGAAGAGGGTGAAAGTACAGGAAGAAAAGAACCGTCCTGTCAAACAGCAAAGGACGACAACCACTTGGATGCCCGCGGCAACGGCCCCCTCAACTTTGACGGCCCACAAAAGAAGAAGGCCGGAGAAAATCCCCACGCCTGCGGCAAATGTCAAAGGCGGTGACCCCAAACGCCCTAAGTCCGGGGGTATTGTGGTCCATACCGTCTACATGGCGTCTGGGAAAGAGGACAGCCGTATATCCATAGGTCATAGACCGCTTACGCGATCGATGACTAAAGCTCAGGAGCAGCAGCAGAAGCTCCAAGAAATGATGAATGCGATGGCCGCACTCACTGGGCCAAAAGAAAGCCCCGAAGCGTCCTCGGATCAACGCCAGGAGCAAGAAACCGACGCCGAATTCCTTCGCAGGATACTGGAAAAGAAGGATAAAGAGGCTGCGGAACAAGCAACCTACATAAAGCGAATGGCCCTCCTGTTCCAGGACATGGTGGGTACGATGATCCAACAAGATCCTCCTGCTGAAGATCCTCCGATCGTCCTTAAAGATGACAGGGGAGAAACGTCAAATCCTCCACCGCCGGCTCTGTCAGCAGCCAAGGAGGAGACAATTTCCAATGCTGACCTGGACGAATATATAGCTCAGCAGATACGGGTTCATCAGGCAACGGGGGCAGCCGGTCAAGTTGTCAGAATGGGGCGACCATATCCGAGCTGGTATGATCAGATCAAGTACCCGCCGGGCTATATAATACCGAAATTCCATGTCTATAAGGAGACTGGCAATCCCCATCAACATGTTGCCCAGTTCAGGGCTCTTTGCGGTAACACCGGCGGTGATGATAAATTGTTGCTTCGCCAGTTCGTCGGTAGCTTATCGGAGATGGCATTTGAGTGGTACTCCGAACTCCCAAATGACTCCATCAAGACCTTCGCTGAAATGGAGTTGTTGTTTACCCAGCGCTTCGCAAGTGCCAGTGAGCGTACTCCAATAACAGCTTTGATTAATGCGAGAGTAAAGACGGGCGAGACTTGGATTCAATATGCAATTCGATGGCAGAACTTGTGGTCAAAGTGTGAACAACGCATTGAAGAAGCGCCGGCGGTGGGCATGTTCGTGGGCACCCTAGATCCTCATGCAACTATCTCACAGTTCATGATGTTCTTTAAACCAACCACGTTCCAAGCCTTGGTCGATAAGTTAGCCCAGATGGATCAGATGGGTCACAGACCGTCTCCTCCAAAGCCGGACTCTCGAAATGAGAAGGGGAAAGGGAAAGCGATCGTCGTCGCCAATGCTCAACAACAGCCGAGCAACTTGAAGCCGGCTGTTCGTCAAAACAATATGCGCCCACACCTGTCCCTCGAGGAGAGGCTGGGACGTCCTTACTCGTTTCCTCAGAATAAAACGAGAAGACTGTTTGAACTGGCATTGCGTAACAGACTCATTAATCTACCGGAGTCAAGACGTCCGTCGCAGCCAAACGACGTCAATGATCCCAATTACTGTCCCTATCACCGAGTATTGGGTCATCCGATTGAAGATTGCTACGTCTTCAAAAACTGGATTGAAGATCAATATCACCAAGGCAAGTTCGCGTTATCCGAAAGATGGAAGGTGAACCCGCCGCAACCTCATACGTCTAAAAAGGTGAATATGCCGGGGGCAACGTGCTCCCTTGTTGAAGAAGCTCCATGGGAGGTTGTGTTATCAGCCAAAACCAAAAGGATGCTGAATGATCTCAAGACATGCCCGGCGGTCAGGTGGAAGAACCCGCTAGAACCCCAGATCATTGAAGGGATGTTGAAGCCGCGCCCAACTCCAAGGACCGGTGGTGATGGCCCAAGCATTCATACCCAGCCGTCGAAATCTTCAAAGAAGAGGAAGAAGAGATCCAAAAAGCCTGTGAAGCTTGGTGACAAGCGCACGGACTTACAGAAACAAATTGACGCGCTGGAGGAATACAATCAAAAGGTACGGACTCCCGTCACACTCCAGGAGTTCCTCAACCACGTCTTTCAAGAGGAAGATGAGGGAGGGAGCTCGTCGGATGAATCCGAGGAATACGTGGCAAGTTGTCATGTGATCTCTCACTCGTTTACTGACGATGAGAGAATTCCTTGCACTGAGAAGCTGGGGGCAGATCCTGAATCGAAACTTCTGGGGCCATCAGATTAAACCATTGATGCATTCCTCAATGAAGCTCTGTTGAAAAGTAAGGCTGATCGTGAACGCGAGACGCTCCTATTTGAAAAGGCCAAGCGCCGGAGATTAGACGAAAAGATCGAGACACTCCCGTCAAATTAAAGTAAATCCATTGCGGACAAAATCAAATTCAAGACGAGGAAGAGGTTAGCTAAAGCCATGTCGATGGGGATGAAGCTGCCACTCTCTGAAGGAAACATTACTGGTGAAGCGGAAATGCACCCTTCCTACTGCTTGTATCATCGGAAGATTTCGCACCCCACCGAAGAGTGCAAAGCTTTCAATAGATGGTGGCAGGGATATGTTGCTCACCGACAACATTTTAAGCGGGAAAAACGCAAAACTCGTCGGGAGCGGAAATGTACGACCGAGGGGCTTAACAGAACTACCGGCGATTGTCGCATGGTTAACGCCGGGGGATCACAAGTTCTCACGTTCGGGAGCGACTCTGACGAGGAAATGGCTCTTAGCCCCCTCTTTAAAGAGTCCACCTCGGAAAAAGAAGAAGAGCCGAAGGTCTGCGAAAATATCCGGCTACGTAATCGTACGCTACCTGAAAAGAATCTCGGACCCTCAGATAAAAAAGATAAAGGGAAAGAAAAGGTCTCTGAGGATATCGCCCTAGATTACCAAGTCATGGAAGAGCTAGCCGCCAAGGACCCGCCGAAGAAAAATAAGGTGGATTACAACGTTCTAGCGCATCTGAGGAAGCTATCCTCGCAACTCAGTATTCTCGATGCCCTCTTACTATCAAAAGATGCAAGAGAATCATTGATCAAAGCGCTACAGGAGCCAGAGCAATTCCAAGCGTTTCTCGCCGAAGAAAAGATGAAGGACGAGCTGGAAGAAGTGCACACAGCCGATATCACTTTTGGTGATGAAGACCTCCTCCTTGGGACATGCGAACACAATCGGCCCCTCTATGTCTCAGGATATTGCCATGATATAAAGATAGGCAAAATCTTGGTTGACAATGGCTCTTCTGTCAATCTCCTCAATGTACAGGTGTTGAAAGAAATATGCATGAGCGTCCAGCACCTCGCTCGGGATAAGATCACCATCTCCGGGTTCGACTCTCAATCATCCAGGACTCTCGGGTCTGTGATATTAACGCCGCGCTTTGGGCTACTCGTCACGGACATTAAATTCCATGTCATAGACGCCAAGACATGCTTCAATGCTCTGCTCGGCCGGCCATGGTTACACGAGTACAACATCATCCCTTCTACACAGCACCAATGTATGAAATATTTTAAGGATGGTCTCGAGTATACCGTAACGGGAGAACTGAACCCATTCTCCGTGAACGAAGTCCGCAATTATGAAGATGCAAAATACTTCTTATCGGATTTTGAAGACACGGAGAGGTGTCACAAGCCGGAAAACAAAACTAACGCCACCATCCCTGTCTTCGGGAGTGATACTGAGGAGGAAGAGGAAATAGTTTATTCGGGTCCGCCCCAATACAACAAGCCGGGACCATCCGCTCCTACGTTGATCTTTGGTAGCGACTCGAAAGATGAGGTCCATGCCGTATTCTCTGCTCGGCCTTCAATACAAACATCCGCTGACGAAAAGCAAAGTCTGCAAGTCGCCATGGTCCCACTTAAACACCATAAAGAACTGGATGCGCTCGATACCTACAGTGTAGAGGAGCTGCGGACGTTCTATATCCCTCCCAGGCGAGAAGGCGAAAAGGCAATTCTCTTCTACCGCTCTGAAGAAACCAAAGTGGAGAAAGAAATCTGGCATGGTATGGATCCTACGCTTGACAGGCTTCAGCCCATCCGTCTGCCTAGATATTACACCGAAGGCTTAAAAAGGCTGTTGAAGCGCCAGGGGATACCCTTTAAACAGACCGCTCGAAAAGCCAAATTCTATGACAGGGTCTGGAACGTCCCCGGAACTCAGCACAAATTGCCTAGTGGGAGGATGGAAACAATCGGGCTCGGATACATTCGGTCCAAGAAACGAGAGCTACTCCGCGGTTGCTACGTCATGCATGACTTCAATGAAGAAGAGGATGCTCAATGGGAGGACGCTAATCCTGAACCAGTAAAAGTTCCTGATGCAAAGGTGCCCAGTCCGTCATTCGAATAACAAATGAACAGGCTTATAAGGGAAGCTGGTCAAAAAGTCCGAGACGACCACAACCGCGAAATGGCCATCTATGAGAAAGCCAAAATGCAACGCCTCCTACAACAGACCGCGAAAGATGAAAGTGACGCTCCTTGTCAACCTGTGGTAAAAAAGGCTCGGCGCAGAAGCAGAAACAAGTCGAAAAGCGAAAAGGGCGCTCGACGGCAACAAAGCGGGACTAAGAAACCACGCAAGCGGGAATCGAGCGGTCCAGATCTGTCCCTTGTAAAGAAGATGAGTCGAGCATACTCTTTTCCTCGAGACAAGACAAAGATGATACTTAACCTCGCTTTAAAACATCAGATGCTTGCACTGCTGGAGTCTAAACACCCCGAACAAGCAGGCGAAGTCTCACACCCAAACTATTGCTCCTATCACCGAGCAATAGGGCACCCTCTCGAAGACTGCTTCACCTTCAAGAACTGGGTTGAAGATCAGTATCATCTCGGCAAGTTCGCTCTATCTGATAGTTGGAGGGTAACGCCGCCACAGAAGCACGAACCCAAAGCCACGAAAGTAGAACCAGACCCACATCGGTCTTCAAAGAGAGCTCGTACTTGTCATATGATAACAATATCAAAAGAAGAGCCCGAGAACATGGGTAACCTTCCCTGGTGCTTCGAAAATAGCAATGACGAGATGATCTCAGAATTTCCACCAGCGCCGAAAGAACTGGAAGATGGAATACATACCACTGCGGATAACCTCAAGAAAATTAAGTTGGGGACGGCAAATGACCCGCGACCGACATTCGTTAGTGAACTGCTATCTGAAGAAAGGGTGGCTTCATTAAAAGACGTGCTTATGCAGTATAGAGATTGCTTCGTGTGGAACTATTCCGAAATGCCAGGACTAGATCCAGAAATCGCTGTGCATAAATTGGCAATATCTCCGGACGTCAAGCCAGTCAAACAGGTGCCGAGAAGAATGCGGCTCGAGCTCGAGATGAGCATTAATGCCGAAGTCAAGAAACTGATCGACTCTGGGTTTATTCAGGAAGTTCAGTATCCCGATTGGATCGCCAACATCGTCCCAGTGATGAAGAAAAATGGGACGGTGCACATATGTGTAGACTTTCGGGATCTCAATAAAGCCTGCCCGAAGGACGATTTCCCAGTGCCAGTCACCGAGCTGATGATAGATAACACGTCCACTCACGAGGTTTTCTCCTTCATGGACGGCTCATCAGGATATAATCAGATAAAGATGCATCCCGAAGACCAGAAGCACACCGCTTTTCGGACCCCTATGAGAATATTCTGCTACAAGGTGATGCCCTTCGGTTTAAAGAACGCCGGTGCCACCTATCAGAGGGCCATGACGAAGATCTTCGATGACCTCATACATGAAATCGTCGAATGCTATATCGACGACCTCGTGGTGAAAAGCAAATCGTACGAGGAACATCTCGAGCATCTGAAGATTGTATTTCAACGCCTTCGACAATACAACTTGAAGATGAATCCTCTTAAGTGCACATTCGGAGTTTCCTCAGGCAAATTCCTAGGATCCATCGTCCGACACCGGGGTATCGAAATAGATCCGTCGAAGATCAAGGCGATCATGGAAATGCCTCCGCCGAGAACTCTCAAACAGTTGCGGTCTCTTCAAGGGAAGCTCGCATACATAAGGCGATTTATAGCCAACCTTTCAGGCAAGTGCCGTCCTTACAGCCACTTGATGAAGAAGGGAACCCCGTTCGTCTGGGATCACAAATGCCAAAGCGCTGGACGAAATCAAGCAGTACCTGCAGAACCCGCCAGTACTGGCTGCTCCGGTCAAGGGAAAGCCCCTCATTCTTTATACAACCGCCCTCGAAGGTTCCTTAGGCGCATTATGGGCGCAAGAGAACGACCAAGGGAAAGAGAGAGCTCTCTATTACTTAAGTCGAGTTCTACTAGGGGCAGAAAGCAACTATTCCCCTATTGAAAAACACTGCCTGGCGTTGATCTTCGCAATAACAAAGCTCAGGCACTATGCGTTGGCGCATGAAGTCCGTCTCATTTCGAAGGTGGACCCCCTTAAATATTTAATGTCAAAGGCCATATTGACGGGGCGACTCGCTAAATGGGCCCTGCTCTTGATGGAGTTCTCGATAACCTATCAGCCTCTTAAGGCAGTGAAAGGCGAGGCCATCGCCGACTTCCTCGCTGAGCATCCGATACCTGGCGATTCTCCTCTGAATTGCGAACTGCCAGACGAACATGCGTTTTGTAACACCCAGCCCCTTTTTATACCAATAAAACGTATCTCTCTTTAACTTATACAGTTTGTATTTATTATTTATTTTATTTATTTTAAATTTTTTAGCCCAAACCCAAACTATAGATTTATTCTTCATCACAATATTTTCCTATATTACTATATCTCTAGATTTTTAACTTTAGTTGTTCTATATTCTAATCATAAACCCAAATTCTAATTATTTATCCTAAATCTAAACCCCATTTTCCTTTTTATCAAAAGAAAACCAAACCCTACCCCATCCTATTTATTCTAATAAATTTACCTCAGCCCATTCACTTATTTTCCTTAAACTTAATCCTTTTTAAACTCGGCCCGTTCTAACCTCAGCCCACGAGAAATAAATGGAAAATTCTATTTATTTAATCTCGGCCCAGCCCGTTTTCCCCCAGCAACCCGGCCTACGCCCGCTTCCCCGACCCGACCCGCTACTCCTTCTTCCCAACGGCTGCCACCAATTTCCCGCTCCCTGTCCCTCGCGCTTCCGCCTCCTCCGCCCGTGCCCTTGTCCACGACGCGCACGTTTCCCCTGCGACCCGCTCCCCCAACGTTCACTCCTCCTTACCTCCATCACACCCTCTTTCTCATCTCGCTCTCTCTCCCTCGTTCTCCTTCCTCCTCGAAACTCACCTGCACCCCACTCCCCCGACGTCGACGACTGCAGCCACGTCGTCCCCTCACCGTCGCTCACCTCCTCCTCGCCTTCATTCTTTCCACCTTCTCTCTCCCTCCACCATCACCCGCAACCGACCACCCTTGCACCCATCGCCGCCGGCACCTTCACAGAACCCCTGCACACACAGAGCTCCCTGCACCCATCTCGACCCCCACCTGCCTTTCGCCGGCGAGCCTCCTCTCACCGGGACCGCCTCGTCGACACCTTACGTCGCCATCATCCCCTCTCTCGATCTCCCTCTCTCGATCGCTCTCTCTCTCTTTCTCTCTCCCTTCCTCTGTTCTCTATCTCTCACACTCTGTTTTCTCTCTCTATCTCTGTGCTCTCTCCCCCCCTCTCTCTCTCTCTCTGTGATCCCTCACTCTCTGTCTCTCTCTGCTTTCTCTCTCTCACTCTCTCAAATCTCTCTCTCTCTAATCCTTTCACTCTCTCCCTCAATCTCTCTGTCTTCCCCCTCTCTCTAATCTCTCAATCTCTCACTCTCTCTCTCTACAACCCTCACACTCTCTGCATCTCTCTCCCTGCACACTCCTTCTCTTTCCCTCACTCCCATCACTCTCTCCCTCCTCTCTCTTCCGCTCCCTCTCTCGAACCCACATCCCGAGCACCTCACCTGAACCTCCGCCAGCAACCTCCACCTCATTGCAACCACCATCGCCCCCACAAGCCGAGTCGAGATCACCACAAAACATTCAAGCTTTGGCATTTCATCGAGCACTTTTCATACGTCGTCGATCACTGCTGTCTCGGTCGTCGCCGCTGCTGCCGTACAACCCCGAGACGTTCCCAGGCAAGTATTTTACTTGCTTACATGCTATATACTCAAGTTACAATCTTAGATTACTTAGATCATAAAGTTACAATTTTAGATCAATTAGGTGACATACCTGTTCGATGTGTGTTCCCAATGAAAATACTTGTCTATTTTGACAGAACTGGATGGTTTATATTGGCCCTTGTAGTGATGGATATCTTGTGCAAGTTTCATTGGAAAATATGACCGTTAATGACTAAAACGACCGCCCCCAAGTTTACCCGTAAAACTGGAAATTTCTTGTATCTGAAAACCGTTAAAATCATCATAAATTATATACATACTGGAATGACTGCAGTTCGAGGGCTTAAATCGAAGCCGACTCGACGAACTATAACCCTATGTAAATTTCTAATTGTTTCTGTACTTAAACTGTGACAATATTTGGATCGGAGTGCGACTCTGGACTGCAGTCCAGAGCGACTCCAGTTGTTGTTTACTGTCCCGTAATGAACACCACCCTGTTTTCTTAACTCATAGGTTGCGGAACTCCGCTGTTTATTATAGGTGAATCTGTTAACTAGACAACACAAATAGTTTCATTCTGTTTCGTTATCATTTGTTATTTAATCTGTAATTTAAAAGATGGGGACGTATAATAGTCCCAGCAGAATCAGAATTGACATACTAGTATTAAACAGTGTATATCTCCTGACATACAGACGCGATTGAAGATCCGTATATTGAGTTGAAAACCTTACTGAAAACCCTAGATTTCATCCAACTGTAGCGTCGCTAAATTCTGATCCCAACTGGGATTAAATTGCGTTGCGAAACGGACTTATGATTCTGAAACCGGATTTCCAGCCGTGAACGCTTAAAATGAAATGGTTATAACTAATGATCCTGGAACTCGATTGGCATGAAACCAAATTCGCTAGATAGATAACTGAACATACTAATTATTACCCGTTCTTTCACTAAACTGTAACCGTATGATTTATGATAAATTATACAAGTGGTAGATTATTGATTCATGACACCCTAATCATGCTTTACATACTGTTTACGCATCATATCATACACATGTCACTGCATTGATAACCTAGTGATAACGTGCATTACCCAGTGTTAGGTATTAGTGATGATTGTGGCAAGTACGTTAGTGTTCGTGTATCAGTGAATAAGTGGAAGTGACACGTACTTGTACACAATCAGTGAACCTTATTATTCTATTGTATTGTCGACGTCTGTGGGACGCGCGTACGTGTGACTATAAGTGGTATGGGACACTTATGGAAGCTCTTGCACGGGTGTCACAGATAAGGCACCAGACACTGCCATTTATCTTAGGTATTAGTCGGGACGTGCTTGATGGAGGTCCTGCCTCCAGTTCTCGCGCAGACTTGTCACAGACCGACTGGTATTTAGGGTTATGGTTAGCGTTTGATGTAGACCACGGGGTGTGGGGTAGTTTGAGTGTGAATTCAACAGAATCTCGGGAGTCCCATGCCGGCTTATATATATATGGAGATATATGGAGATTTACATGGTACATGATTATTACCGTGAGTTACATGTTTGGGCCCGTGGTCCCTTGCCCTTGGGTTCTACCCTTGGGTGGAGGACACTCGCGAGTGGTTGACTCTCACATTTGGACTGACGATAGGTTTAGTGATCTGTACAGTGAGACTTAGAGACTAATAGGGATAATGGCATTGATATACTTTACTTACCGTGTTGACATACTTGGCACATTATTTTACTGCTTTTACTGTTCCATTGCATTGATTACTGCATGTTCATATCTATACCGTCATTGATTTACTGTTATATATATTTATTATCCCTGTTAGAGTTGTCACTTGGATTTATATAATATATTACTATTGTGTCGCTCTGACGACCTGAGTATGCATGCTCAGTGCGAGGAGAAGATTTAGCCTGGACCAGGACTAGACGCATATCACGGACACCTTGATCAGTTATCCAGAGTTATACTTTTTTGTTTCCATCAGGTCAGTTCTCTATATTGTTTCATTTCAGTTACTGTATTTCTCATTGCCTGCGCATTATTTACTGATTACCATGTAAAGCTAGAAGCCGAAGTGTGACTACGGCAGGATATATCCTTGACCGTAGGAGCATGGCTGGCCTTGTCAACCCCTCGTATTCCTATTTTAGGAAGCGGGGCGTGACACGTTTGATGCGATCTACGGTAGTGGTACCCGATGGGAGATTTATTTTGATGGAGCGTCTTCCATGAAGAAGCGCAAACAAAGGATCCATATAATCAAATCGGGGGTAGGCCTCATCTTCGTGACCCCACAAGGAGGGATAATGCGCTTCGCCTTCTCCTTAACGGAGCCAAGGACGAACAACGAAGCCGAATATGAAGCTTTGATAGCAGGCTTAGAGATCGCCATCGACATGGGAATCGAAAACCTTCTCATATACGGAGATTCCCAACTGGTCGTTAGTCAAGTAAACGGCGACTATCAAACGTGCAAACCAGAACTGGTGAAGTACGGCGAGAGAGTACAGCAACTGCTGACTCAAATCCCCTCCTACATGCTGGAAAGCATACCACGTGCGGAAAATAGCAGAGCGGATGCGTTAGCCAAGCTCGCTAAAGAACTGGCTGACGAGAATCTCGATGACGTAAGAATCGTGGTACAAAGCCGTCGGATGCTTGCCCCGGCAGGAATATCTCCGGAATCATCCGAAGAAAAGGTAGCGACTGAGCAGACGACCCTGCAAATAAAAGATCGGGAAAGGCTGAGGATTGGAGAGAAGTCTTTATAGACTACTTCAAATACCGTCGAACGCCCGAAGATGCGTCCTTAAGACATCAGCTTACGAAACGAGCTCTGTCTTTCGCCTTCGTCAATGATACTCTGTACAAGAGGTCGTTTGATTCTCTGTGGTTGAGATGTCTGGGACCCGACGAACCGAAAAGAGTCGTTCAGGAAGTTCACGACGGACTCTGCGGTTCTCACCAAGCGGGCCCGAAGATGAAGTTGAAGATTAAACGAATGGGCTACTATTGGCCCACGATGATTCAAGACTGCCTCGAGTATGCAAAACAATGCCACTCATGCCAGATTCATGGAGACTTTATACATCAGCACCCAAATCCTCTACATCCAACAGTGGCTAGCTGGCCATTCGAAATGTGGGGGACTGACGTAATCGGCCCCATCGAACCAGCATCTTCCAGGGGACATCGATTCATCTTGGCGACGACTGACTACTTCTCCAAATGGGCAGAAGCAGTACCGCTAAGGGAAGTGAAGACAGAGAATATCCTCCATTTCTTCAAGACGCACGTCATTTATCGGTTTGGAACTCCGCGGCGGATCATCTCCGATAACGGACCAGCCTACAGAAGCCACAAGATCAGCCGCTTCGCGCAACAACACAACATAGACTGGAGATATTTCTCAGTTTATAATCCGCGAGCTAACGGTCTAGCTGAGGCCTTCAACAAGACCTTGACGAAGATCGTGAAGAAAACGGTGTCCCGAAATAAGAAGGACTGGCACGAGAGACTGCAAGAAGCTCTCTGGGCGTATCGAACTACGTTCAAGACAGCCACGAACACAACGCCATACGCGTTGGTATTCGGTACAGAAGCAGTACTCCCCCTCGAGATAGAGTTACCCTCTTTATGAGTGGCAGTCCACTACGAGCTGACGGACGAAGAAAATGCTCACCTTCGGCTTGAGGAGCTTGATGCCCTTGATGAAACCCGGCTAATAGCGCAACAAAATCTGGAGGCTTATAAAGCAAAGATGACGCGCTCATATGAAAGATTGACCCGGCCGAGGACATTCCGCCAAGGCGAACTCATGCTAGTGGTCAAAAGACCTATGATCCCCAGTCGCGCTAAGCGGGGAAAATTCGAGCCGAACTATGAAGGCCCGTACATCATAGACAAGGTCTACCAGGGTGGAGCCTATCTACTCATGGATATGCACGGTGAAAGGCCTTTCAGGCCAATAAACGGTCGCTTCCTGAAGAAATACTATGCTTAATGAGCCACAACCTAGGTCAATGATAGATGACGACGACTATGTCCTCTCGCTATCTTCCTAAGCCCAAACTCTATAAGTAGTAATCGGCCTTCTTCAGCAACGGACGAAACGTCCTTAAACTAATGACGGACCGAAACGTCCTTAAACTAATGACGGACCACTATGTCCTAAAACTAGCTGTTGACCGAGATGTCGATAAACTACGGTGGATTGAAACATCACAAAGCCGATATATATAAAAAAATAAAATAAATAATAATAAAAATAATAAAAATAATAAAAAATAAACGGTATGTCCATAAGCAAAATGGGCACGGATGAAAACCCGAAAGGGCTCCGTGAGTAAAAACAGCAGGGCTACCGGCGAGTGTTTGTGAAAACCTGAAAGGGCGCAACCTCGTTAGGAAAAAGAGAATAAAAAAAATAATAAAAAATAAACGGTATGTCCATAAGCAAACTGGGCACGGATGAAAACCCGAAAGGGCTCCGTGAGTAAAAACAGCAGGGCTACCGGCGAGTGTTTGTGAAAACCCGGAAGGGCGCAACCTCGTTAAAAGACACTTACAGGGTCCTCTCGACCTTGTAAGGAGAAACCACCCGCGTGAGATCTTTACGACTCACAAGGGAGCAACACACTTAGGGGTCCCCACGATTCTTAAGGAGAAAATACACTTGCGAGATCCTCATGACTCGTAAGGAGAACTCTCTTATGGGACCCTCATGGCTCATAAGATTTGAAAGTTTTAAGTTACAGAGACCTAAACCTATGCTTAAGCAACCCCCACAACTTTCGATATTGCCCTACAAGTGGTTCAATACTGACCTTTGTATACAATCCACGGGCGCGAATAAACATTTCCCTAACGAAGTCCCACCCGTGACTAGGGATATGTCCATATGGCGAACAACCCTTATAAGTCCTCTCGATTTACAAGGAGAAAACCCTCTTGTAGGATCCTTACGACTTACAGAGGAACATGCACTTAGGATCCTCACGATTCCTAAGGAGAAAACACACCTACAAGATCCTCACGACTTGTAGGGAGAGATACCTTTGTGAGACCCTTACGGCTCATGAAGTCAAAAGCCTTAGTCGACAGGATCTTAACCCTGTTTACTAAGCCACCTTTGTTCGACATCGACAGAGGCAAATGATGATTCGCTCCTGGCAACATCCCAGTTGTAGCGGTGCTGATGCCGATATCGGTGCCTAATTCCAGGCTTACAGCGGAAAGCCAGCAAGCCGCACATGCATACGAAATAGCCGAAATGATGGGGCAACTTGCAATAAAAAGCAGCAAGTAAAATCGTACGCATACAAAATAGCCGAAATGATTGGGCAACTCGCAATAAAAAGCAGCGAGTAAAAATAAAATTAATAGCCGAAATGATTGGGCACCGCGAAAGATAGCCGAAATGATGGGGCAATCGCGACTTTCGCGATATAAAGCTGAAATGATAGAGCATCGCGGAAATAAAATAATAATAAAAAAAATGATGAACTTTTGCCCTACAGGTGAGATCACGTCGATCCCTGTATACAATCCAAGGGCACAAACAAAGAGGGAACCATACCTTCCCAACAGGCTCCGCCAGAGTGCGAAGCCAAATCTCGACGGTTCACCAACAACCTAGAGACAACCGTGACATTCGTCTCGATACAGCAGATGCAGTGCCAGCAAACGAAGCGAAGATCAAATTTCTAGCTTCACGGTTTTGACGGTAACTCATATAAAACCTGAAAGACCACCAGAGATCGTTTCAACCCCCAGGGAAATCAGTGTCCTTGGCAACCTCCTCGACTCAGGGAAACTAGCGTCCTTGATGAGAGCTTCTTGATTCGCGTCGACCCGCAGAGAAACTAGCGTCTTTGCAGGAGTACTTCGATTCGTTTCAACCTCGAGGAAACTAGTGTCCTCGGCAAAATACTTCGACTCAGGGAAACCGGTGTCCTTGACGAGAACATCTTGATTCGCGTCGGCCCGCAGAGAAACTAGCGTCTTTGCAGGAATACCCCGATTCGTCTCAACCCCAGGGAAATCAGTGTCCTTGGCAAATACCTCAATTCAGGGAAACTAGCGTCCTTGATGAGAGCTTCTTGATTCGCGTCGACCCGCAGAGAAACTAGCGTCTTTGCAGGAATACATCGATTCGTTTCAACCCCAGGGAAATCAGTGTCCTTGGCAAATACCTCGACTCAGGAAAACCAGTGTCCTTGACAAGAACATCTTGATTCGCGTCGGCCCGCAGAGAAACTAGCGTCTTTGCAGGAATACCCCGATTCGTTTCAACCCCAGGGAAATCAGTGTCCTTGGCAGATACCTCAATTCAGGGAAACTAGCGTCCTTGATGAGAGCTTCTTGATTCGCGTCGAACCGCAGAGAAACCAGCGTCTTTGCAGGAGTACTTCGATTCGTTTCAACCTCGAGGAAACCAGTGTCCTCGGCAAAATACTTCGACTCAGGGAAACCAGTGTCCTTGACGAGAACATCTTGATTCGCGTCGGCCCGCAGAGAAACTAGTATCTTTGCAGGAATATTCCGATTCGTCTCAACCCCAGGGAAATCAGTATCCTTGGCAAATACCTCAATTCAGGGAAACTAGCGTCCTTGACGAGAGCTTCTTGATTCGCGTCGACCCGCAGAGAAACTGGCGTCTTTGCAGGAGTACTTCGATTCGTTTCAACCTCGAGGAAACCAGTGTCCTCGGCAAAATACTTCGACTCATAGAAATTAGTGTCCTTGATAAGAGCTGCTCGATTCGTCTCGACTCATGAAGAAATTAGTGTCTTCGCGAGGACTTCCCGATTCGTCTCGACTTGCAAGATAAAGCCTTAGGCAGCAGGGATTAAAAAACTTGTTTCCTAAGCACTGGGACCCTGCAAGTCGATCCAAAACGGTCTCTTGCATACTATCCACGAGTCTCACTCTCTGAAGTCGAATCTCGACAAAGAGGAAAACAACCGCTTACGAGTCCTCTCGACTCGTAAGAGGGAAAATTCTCTTATAAGATCCTTAATAAGAGAAAACGCACTTAGGAATCCTCACGATTCCTAAAGAGAAAATTCACCTACGAGATCCTCTCGATCCCTAGGGAGAAAAGTCTCTATGAGACCCTCACGGCTCATAGAGTTAGAAAGTCTTAGGCAGCAGATCTGAACCTGCGGCCTAAGCCATCGCTATCTCTTGAAGAAACCAAGATGCTTGCTCTATTATCTGTCAACCATGTTTATTAAGACAGCATGCTGATAATAAGAGAAGGGAGAAAGCAAAGAAATGATACAAGACATTGCAAAGAAAAAATGTGTATCTTTATTCATTAATTCAATCAAGTACAAGGTGAATCGTATAAAAGAATAAAGAATGGATACATCTTATTCGAAAAAGAAATTTTTTACAAGTATATCAATACAAGGGCAGCTACTGGGAAGGAAGCGTCTTGAATAGCCCTATCAATTGTTCGCGCACTTCCTTCCATGCTTTCTCCTGATCGGCCACCACCGCCAGTTCTGCTTCCACTTGAGCCCGCTGCTACAAGAAGGATGCAAGCTGCTCCCCTACGGCCTGCTGAGCAGCTTCGCGGCCTGGGGCATCACGCTCGGCAGCATCGAGCTTCTGCTTCAGGTTTAGCCCATTTAAGATACGTTCCAGAAGGCCCTCGAAGATAGCCTTCACCTGGGCAGCGTTCGCCTCAACCTCAGCACGCAGACGAGCCGTCTCACTTGAGGTCTCTTAGCATTCATTCAGCCTTAAAGCCGCTTCTTGTTCCAAGTGGCGGAAGTAAGAAGCGCTTTGCTCGATCCATGCTGCTCGTTGATTGCTCGCGGCTAAGGTCTCGGGAGCAGGGCGCATAAACTCCGATTGATGCAGGTGGACCTCGATTTCCCTGCAGTGATTAACCCAAAGCTCGACGACGCCTTCATCATGAAAATTTACAAGCGCCGCCAACATCGGGTTAACTTCCGCAGCGAAATCCGCAGCAGATGGGGGAGCGTCCGCGTCAAGCTCTTCGACGTATCCGCTCAGCATGCTCAAGCTCATTACGGCACCCTTTGAAGACGAACGTCTCTGGAAGGGGCCTGCCGGCATTATGACGCGAGACTCAAAAGGCGCCGGAATCGGAACGACAGCTGAAAAAACAAAATACGATCAGATGACGGTTCAAGAAATATGAAAAAGTCATCGATGGGATAGTTTACTATACCAGCTGCAGCAGGCGGCAAAGCCGGGAGGGCAGGTGGCGCTACCAATCTTTCATCTCCTCCTTCGATTTGTAGCACTGCAATTCGGACAAGGAAGAGTCAGAAATAATTCCATTACTGAAAAAAGAAAGGCATCCATTGGAAACTATACTCACCAGCGCCACTGGAGGAAGAAGCGAGTTCAGATGGGAAGGAGAAGTGCGGGTGCAACACCTGGTAGAGGTGATCAAAAAGCACTCCTGCAAAAACGCAATAGTACGACATTAGTACATAGATCATGCGGCCGAAAGATGAAACTGATGGGTCACAAATCCATACCTTCCAGCATCTGCGATGGTACGAGAGAAGGCTGAGAGGTGGCCACCGCCAAGGCAGTAGCTGACGGTGCTCCCTCGAGCAATGGAGCGTCAGCACTGGACGCACCTGCGTTAAAAACAAAGATAAACCTGTCAGGAAGGATTGCAAGATAAAGAAAAAAGGACAGTAACTCGAAATTTACCTGATGAGCTGCCAGCCGAAACGGAGGCGCCTCCCTCCTCCATCGACATGAGTCCGCCTCCCGTGGCCTCATCACCCGACTCTACGGGGGCTGTCATCGTGTTCACGAGGCCAGGAGACGGCGGAGGACCGTAGACGGGGAGAGCAATGATTGGAACATTGCCAGACTTTTGAGAAAGAGCGGCTGGCCTGTCCCCGGGAGTCGTGCCCGTCTCACCCGCTATTCCCTCGGGCTCGACAGTCGCTGCTGTCTCATCAGCCGTCGCCATAGGGTCACCAGTCTCAGGCGCTCCGTCCGCTGCTGCCCCAGACTCAGTTATAACAGTCGTCTCATTTGTCGCTACCTCGGGCTCGGCATCGACGACCTTCTCTGGCGCAGTTTCTTCAGCCCCCAGCTTAGGTCCAGCAACCCCGGCGACGTCGCCCACCATCGGCTCGGGTTCAGCCGGTGCCTTTTCCTCTGTCCCCTTAGGTTCGACGGTTTCCTCCTCCCCTTCGGTTGGACTTGGCCCTGCAGGATAAGATATATAAGAACCGACAGGTTTTACAATTCTTACAACAAAATCTTGAAAGACACATTACCTGAGGCGGACTGATCATTAGCCTCACGAGCTGCCCGCGCCGCCTGTCTGTAAGCGGTAGACAAGGCGACCGGGGGCTCTTCGGAAGGAGAAGCAGCAGGAATAATGATGCTTGGGCCCGCTCCCACGGCCAAAGCAGCTCTGCGCTCCTTCGCCTCACGCCTCAACCGCTTCCTCTCCTCCCGGGCCGTCGCGACGGACCTCTTCGACGCATTCTTCATCAAGGTATCGTCGTCCTTGTTTAGAGTTGCCTCCAGAGCCTTCAAGGCATCTCTCATTGGCTCCTCAAGTCGGGTCTCTCGCGGTAGCCCCGAAGAGGTCTGGACTTCAGTAGCTGGCTCGGGAAGAGCCTCCGCATCGGCGTGCGCAGAAGATCCCGCGGTCCCTGCAATAAGACAAAGAAAAGGTTAGATTGACCGTCACAAAGGAGAATAAAGACTTAATGAATCGAAATGTACCGAGGCCTAAGGATGCTCTGAGTCGTTCCTCCTCTTGAAAAGTTTTGAGGGAAGCAGCGATAGCTTCTTCAGTGGTGATGCCTGTTTAAAGAGAAGAGGGGAAAATCATTAGTCAAAGACAGTAATAAAAGTACGATGCAGTAAAAAAATGCAACTAGTGATTACCCGATTGCGCAAGCTTAGCTAGCCACACGTCGCGCCTCGCCAATCGCTCTGAAGCTGCGATGGAGGCCGCCATATCAGTGTCATCTGGTGGCATAACTAATCCTTTGTTGGTCCCGTACTCGCCCAAGCCCTCGCTATAGGGAGCATGAGATTCCTGACCGAACGCAACGTCAGCAGAGAGGATCGACTTCTTCTTCCTTTTCTGCACGCGAGCCCCGAGTGCACCCAAGATCAATTTGCGTTTCGCAGGCACCTTAGGGCGGCGGGTTCCAATGTCCGCGCCGACGCCGGACTCCGGCGAAACCACATTTACCGTCTCCACTGGAGCACGGGGGGCTGGTGGCGCATCCACAGTATCGCGAAGCGGAAATCCGTGCGGAGGACTCAACACGTGCGGTGTCCCAGCTCTGGCATCTTTCAGCGGAGGAACGACAGGGGTCCTTGGCTTCAGGGGAGCCTTACGGTCGCCGCCGGGAGGCGCACCCTTGCGGTCAACCAGCATGCGCTTCTCCATATGGATAACTGGACCCATTGCATGTGCGTACCAAGCCACGTACGCGTTGAGGACCTTGGGAACGCAGCTTGGCTCGCTGATGAAGAAGTAGGAGCCCGTGTTCAGTCGCATGAAATGGTGCATTGCGCTCCGTATCCCCTCCCTGCTGGCCGCGGGCTCTTCCAAAAACGCCTCCAGCGGGATTCCCTGGTGATAGCTTGATTGTTGGGCGAACCGGTAGGGGTTATACCTCATGAAAAGCGCCGTCTCGTTCTTCCTGAACACCAGGTAGCCCGGCCGAATGGAGTAGAGGTGAAGAATCTCCCGGGCTTTCAGCACGGAGGCCCCGTCCTTGAAGTCATCGCGCAGCGCCACCACCGACTTGGAGGTTTCTGAGCCTATAGTTATGACTTTATCCAAAAAAGAAACCTTCGCTCCGACCAGGTGTAGATGAAGGAGCAACCCCTAGCCTCCCGCGGAGGCGCAACCACGATCGAGGCGCCGATCAGTCGCATGACTCTTAGGAGTCTGCACCTCTCGAAAAACGAAGGGATCTTATGGACGCCGAACACCCCGTGCACATGCATTTCCATCCAAGAGGTGAAGTAGTGCATCGGGAAATTAGCAGGCTGCACCCCAGGTTCATTAGCGTCCGCCGCCACGCTAAGACCATTATATAGGTGAGCCAACCCGACGATTCCTACTGTCAACTGCAGGCCAGCCACCATCCGATGCGCTGGGTAGAAAATGGACGGCCGCATGTGGCGTGGGTGTATGGGGAGCGCGAAGCTGCACAGCCACAATCCCAGAAACCCTACAAAAAAGGTCTCCTCATCCATGTCCGGGACGGCGATTTCTGACAAGGGCATGACGGCGGCGCCGGGGAGATAAAAATCCTTTTGATCGTCTTCCGATGTTGGTCGACGGTCCAAGCCGAAGCCGAAAGGGTCATCAAGCTTGGCGAACTTCTCGCTCCGCTCCGATAGAAACTCCGGTCGAATGAAGCAGGCGATAAAATCTGCGAAACCGACTCCCCGGACCCCTGATTCCAGATAGAGCCCTTCATATATGTTCATCACCTTCAACAAGCCCGGAAACTGGTGCTAAATAGCATTCTCTGGCGTCAGATCAAACACCAGCGGCTTGGTGGCGAAGACGTATTCGTTAGGAGGAAGCAGCTCCTCATAATGCTCCCCCCTCATCGGCAGACCTGAGATCCTAAGGAGATAGAGACTTCTCTGTCCGTCATAAGGAAGGTGTGGGTGGGGATATTCCATTGTTCGATAAAAGCCTTAATCCACCACGTTGGAGGAGAGGGGTACTCAAAAAGCGAGACGTAGATTGCCGAATACAAACCAATCTTCATTAGATGAGTCCTCTTCGCCGATAAGATGTACCGGGCCCACTGCAAATATCCGGCGGGTGGTCGCGGGGTCAATCCAATGTTTTAAGCCTGTCCCCAAGGGCGTGCTTCACCCTGACATATTCGCCTCCCCAAAATGTCTATTGCCGGCGGCGGCTGCACGGGAATGGCACCAATCGCAGGCTGGAGAAGATCATCTGAATTCCAGTCTTTGACTTCCACGGCATACTTCACCGGGGGTTCATCCGCATAGGGGATCGAAAATATGGGCTCAGACGGCGTAGCGGAACCGAAGCTTCGGCGACCCTGGATGATCTCATTATACCACCTACCCCACAGGTGAAGGTTCTTGTGCTCGGGGTCATGATCCTTGATGAGAGCGAGCACCTCTCGGTCCACTGGTGCCTGGGGAAATCCTCCCTCCGAGCGAACAAACGGGAAAGACAAATCAACAGACATGTTTCCTGCGGAGGGACAAAAATCAGCCATTAGTGTTGTAATTCCAACGCTTGGCATTTTAAGATTTATAACACACTGCAATGCAGTGGGTAGGGGACCAAAGGGGGACCCACAAAATCTGGATGACAGTGCATCAGTTAATAAGACAGCCCCATCATTGGATTGGACTGTCAATTAATGAAGAGATCCCCAAGAGAATATTCTCATTAATGGGAAATCCCTAGAGACAAGGAGAAAATCTCCTCTTTCAGAGTAAAGCTCTGTCACAGAGTGACATTTATCAAACTCTGGTCTCAAGGGAATAAAATTCCCTAAAAGAGCCTAGCTCTGTAATAATGATGGAAAGATCCATCAAAAGAAAAATTTAACTCTTGAAATTTTTTTTAAAATTTTGGGATCTTAAAGATCCATGAAAACTCTTAGGAGTTCTTCATTTTTCAGATCAAAAAGATCTACATTTGATCCATGAGCAAAGCTCTGTTCATGGGTTAAAACCCATGAAACAAGATCTCTGTAGATCTATGGATTCTTGAGAGCAAGGCTCTGTTGGTGAAACCTCAAAGGGGTTTTCTTTAGATCAAAAATCTATAAGAGCAAGGCTCTGTTGGTGAAACCCCAAAGGGGTTTTCTTTAGATCAAAAATCTATAAGAGCAAGGCTCTGTTGATTAAAATTATTTTAATTTAATTTAATTTAAGTTAAATTTTACCTAAAATGTTCTAAAATTTGAACTCTGAAGTTCTTGAAAAGAAACGAGAGCAAGGCTCTAAAGTTCTTAAAAACAAGAGCAGGGCTCTGAAAGCAAAAGTTCTGAAGATGGTAACTATTTACTGAGGACCAAGGGTCCTATTTATAGGCGCTTGCGCCCCTTCAACTCCTGAGTTGATCCGACCGTTGGGATCTTGCCACCGCTGCACTCACGTGTGCGCCACGTGAGCGCAACGGTGGGGGGGCATTTGTTTCCCCCAATCAGAGCAAATCTCTGTTTGAATTTCAAAAATTCAAAAATTGAAGCAACGCTTCAAATTCCTTGCGCTGCGCGCAACGCGCCACGTGTTAAACGCTGATACATCAGCGCAACGTCCAAGGCAGCGTACCCAATCAGAGCAAGGCTCTATTTAAAACAAACTTAAAAGAATCAACGCTTCAGATGATTTGCGCTCAGCGCTGCGCGACACGTGTCAGCGCAGTTGCGCTGTGCTCTGCGCTGCGGGACACGTGTCAAGCGCAGGTGCGTTTGTGCCAAACAGAATTAAAATTCCAGTAAGATCTTTCTGTTCTTGTTAAAACAAGAAGATTGTCTTCTGTAAAACGGAAGCCCTTGGATCAAAGATCCAACGGTGAGGAAAAATCCCCAAATCACTCAGAGAATGATCTCTTTAACGAATTTAACAAATTAATGGGCACTATATAAAGGCCCCTAGATCCCAATTCCAAAACATACAGAGATAGAGAAAGAGACACAGAAACACAAAAAACAGAGAGAGAACTCCTCTAAAGATTTTTAAGAAGAACTCAATAAGAGAAAAAGGTAAACCCTTTGAATAAAGAAGAATTTCTTCTGAAAAGATTATTGATCTAAGAACAAGATCAAGGATCTTCAATAAAAAAAATAATAATAACAAAGGCATTGCCTTTTTTTATGAACCATTGGTTCTGGAATCATAAAGATTCTTTTCTTGAATCCAAAATTGGATCAAGATATTAAAACAGTGTCTTGCACTTGTAAATCTGCACTGTTGCGCTCCTGGGTTGGCGCAAACCACCAGAGAGCGCCACGTATCAGCACCAGAATAACTTGCGCTATGCGCTTTTAAAATAGAGCATTGCTCTCTGAAATTGGCGTAACTCACCAGAGCGCGCCACGTGTCAGCAGCGCAACAGCGCAGCGCACTGCGCTTGCGCTCACCAGAGCGTGACACGTGTCACCTCCACATGCGCTTGCGCTCAATAATTGACGCAAAGCGCCTGACATGCCACATGGCCACTGTCAGATAATTAATGCACTGCATTATTTAAAGAAAGGCTGAGCCCAATTAAAAAAGGCCAAACAGGCCTAATAAAATGCAATGCATTATTTTAAAAAAAGGGCAGAGCCCAAACAAAGGTCTGTCAGACCAAAACAGATGCTGTGCATCATTTAAAAAGGGACAGAGCCCAAATCAAAAAGGCCTAGCAGGCCAGAAGAAAATGCAGTGCATTATTAAACAGGGCAAAGCCCTAGCACAAGCCTAATAGGCCAAAGACAAATAAAAACGTTGATCATCTTCAGCTGGACTTAGCCCAATTATGGCCATAAGTCCTCAAATTAAATTGACTGAGCACGACTGCTCCCTTAAATCAATCTACATCCGGTTCAAGGGTACATCTCCGAACTCCTCTGACACCTATCGTTTAATCCTTCAACGACGTCAGAGAAGTGACGGGTCCCGACAACTACACATCGATACGGACTGTGGGGTCCTTAAACTCATGGACTTAAGCGTCCTTAAACCAAGATACGGACTGTGGGGTCCTTAAACTAATGGACTAATGCGTCCTTAAACACATCCATATGGACTGTGAGGTCCTTAAACTTATGGACTTATGCGTCCTTAAACCAAGATACGGACTGTGGGGTCTTTAAACCCATGGACTAATGCGTCCTTAAACTAATATCCGGGAACGATGGACCACCATGTCCCTAAACTGGCAATGGACCGCAATGTCCTTAAACTACCTATGGACCGCTACGTCCCTAAACTGGAACAATAGAGCCCCAAATGCTCTTTTATCGGATCTAAACGATCCCGTTAAGTCGATCTTAGTCTCAAATAGGACTAACGTATCCTTAACAAACGTTTGAGTTGATCTTAGCCTCAAATATGGCTAACGTATCCTCAAATCAAAACCCCAAATCCAAATCTAAGAAAATTCGGATTTGGACTAATCCACGTCCTACGGGCGACGACATAAATTAGTCTCCGTATACAATCCACGGGCAATCACAAACAAAACAAACACCCATGACACGAAGTGAAATTCTGGAGAAGGAGAAAGTGGTTACCGCGACGCGGTAGCGTAATTAACTGCAGGGGCTTGCGCCTGCAGGGAAGAGCGTCCCCACAATAAAAACCCCCTCAAACGAGGGGGAATCTGACGAAGTCTGCTACATCGGCCGCATCCGTCTAAACCTCCGATACACGGTGCCATAAATCAACTTGGCATCTTCGGAGAGGTGGACGGATAAAACCAAATAGTATCTGCCCCGAATCTCAGGCAAGACGTTCAGTCTCGGCCGTCTTTCCGAGGGGAACACTCCCGCCGAGCTGACCATCGGCCAAATCATGCTTGCCTCCGCGGATGACCAGTCCGGCGCCCGGAAGCCCCCGCACCCAGCGCCAAACACGGATACCAGCAAGCCTCCAGGAAGCTCAGGCCACGCTGATAGGGTCATCTATTAGCCTGTACTTTTCTTTTGGGGAAATGTAAACTCTCCCTAGGGTTATTGTCAATTTAATAAAGATCAACAGAACATTGCGAGGAAAGTAGAAAAGATCTTATTTATTCAAAGGGGGGGTATTATGGGCTCCTCAGCCGTACATGCGAAAAAATTATTATTACAACAGCGGGGTAAAGGGGTGCAGAGAGCACTGCTCGTGATACTCGGTAAAGATCTCGGCCAGCCGAGGCCTCACGAGATTCAACCTCTCCCCTCGGTTCCCCCCGCGCGCGTTAATCCCAAGCCTCAACTCGTAGCACTCGCGGACGAGCGCCTCCGAGCGAGCCAGCCGGTTCGCGGAGATCAGGCCGAAGTGCCTCAGGGACCGCAGCTTGCCCACGACCTCGTCATAGAGCTGCTCGGACAGGGGGTTATAAAGCCCTGGCGACGCCCTCCAGATAGAGTACATCAGCAGCTGCAGCAGGGAGGAACGTCGGGGGAGCAGCCGGCCGAAGTGGTCCTCGATGCTCCCGTACACCAACTGTATCGTGTCCTCGGTGCAGTTCTGGTCATAGAGGTACACATCCTCGAAATTGATGATGTCGGGGATGGTAAAGGGGAAGTCCTGCATTCTCAACACTCTGTTTGCAGGGGAAGGAAGGACTGGTACTCCTTCAGCCTTATATAGCCCGTTGCACCCCCAGAGGAACTCAACGGTCGCCCACTCTCGCCCAATGAGTCGCTGCCACGCGACGATCATTAAGCCTCCTCTGACGGAATCGAAGCGACGCGACCCTGGCGCTTTACCTCCCCCCACATTCAATGCGCATGCCAACCGTTCCTGTTCCTCATATCTGCAAATGTATGGTCCGGCGAAACCTCTTGAAGATTCAGCCGAGTAGCTGCCCTGCTCGGTTATCCTTAGCCGGCCTCCTCAGGCCCCCTAGCGCTAAAGGTTAAAGCCCTCACCAAGAGGCAACCCAGCAGCTGCCCTGCTCGGTTATCCATGGCGTGTAGCCTCCCTACCGCAACGCCAGGGATCGAAAAGTCTTCCCAGAGGAAACCCAGCAGCTGCCCTGCTCGGTTATCCCTGGCAGGTAGCCTCCCTACCGCAACGCCAGGGATCGAAAAGTCCTCCCAGAGGCAACCTAGCAGCTGCCCTGCTCGGTCACCCCTGGCGGGTAGCTTCCCTGCCGCAACGCTAGGGACCAAAGCCCTCACCAAGAGGCGACCTAGCTGCTGCCTTACTCGGTCATCCTCGGCGGGTAGCTTCACTGCCGCAACGCCAGGGATCAAAGCCCTCACCACGAGACAACCCAGCAGCTGCCCTGCTCGGTTATCCCTGGTGGGTAGCTCCCCTACCGCAACGCCAGGGATCAGAAATTCCTCCCAGAGGCAGTCGAGCCCAACCATCGCTCGGCTATCCCTGGCGGGTAGTTTCCCTGCCTCAACGCCAAGGATCAGAAAGCCCTCCCAGAGGCAGTCGAGCCCGAGGATCCCTCGCTCGGCTATCCTTCAGGACAAAAGCCCTCGCCAAGAGGCACCGGGTAGTAACCCTGCCCGGCCAAGGGTCCTTGGTAGGCTCCTACAGCCCCTCCCGCGCCAAGGACCAAAGTCCTCCCAGAGGCAGTCGAGTCCTTTCTCGGCTATTCCCGGCTGGGAGCATCCTACCACAACCGACAGGGATCAAAGTCCTCGCTAAGAGGCACTGGGCAGTAACCCTGCTCGGTCCTCGTCCTGAAGGATCAAAGACCTCGCAAGAGGCAACCGGACAGCTACCCTGCTCAGTCATCTTCGGCCGGTAGCTCCCTACCAATGACACCAGGGATCGGAGCCCTCGTGAGAGGCATCTGAGCGGCTACCCCGCTTGGTCGTCCCAGGCTGATAGTTACCTACCCACGACATCAGAAATCAGAAGCCCTCGCCGAAGGGTAACGGAGCAGCTTCCATCCATCCTCGGTGCAAATAAGGCTGACAGCCCTCTGCCCACCACACGTAGAGGATCCAAACCGCCAACTAGGGGAATTAGGTCTATCCAAGTCTCGAGCGATCTCCCCTCGACTTCGGGACCATGGAGACACCTTCTCCTCGGCAGCGCTTGAATCAATTCGACGGACGATCGCTAGGCAAATAACCGACCTGACATGGAAGCCCAACAACGCGAGAAGAGAAATTTTTACAAGCAAGCCAATGAAACCAAAGAAAAAGTTTTATTACTAAAAGGCGGTCTTTACAGAGGGTATTTTTGGCTCCCTAGCCTAACAAAATGCCCGGAGGCTTACAAAATTCCAGACGCAGCAAAATAAAAAGGAGGAGGAAGACGAGGGTTTTAGGCCTCGGGGCCAGGAGCGACCTCGGGGCCCTCGACATCCACCACGAGGCGAGCTGGGTCCTCGGCGACTTCCTCGCCATTAATCTCCTGCTCCTTCCCACCGGTGTCTGCGAGGGGGTACTGGGCCCGGAGCTCTTCATCGGCGAACCCCGGCACCCGGGCCTTAACAGTGTCGAGGGCCTCGTGCCAGATGAGGGTCGTGGCGACGGCCAGGTCATCATAGTAGTCTTTCGACTTCTTGTAGCCCTCCATCGCCTTCATCGCCGAGAGGTCGGCCAACTTGGCCGCCCTCAGGTCGGCCGACTTCGCCCACTCGTCCGCCGCCCCCAGCTCTTTCTGGAGGGTTTTCACTGTCTTCTTCAGGTTCCCGGCCAGAACCTGAGCGTCCTCAAGCTTGGCCTCAGCAACCGCGGCGGCCTCGCGGTGCCGGGCAACCTCCTGCTTCCCGGCCTCCACCTCGCCCCCCAGGGCGACGACCTTCGCCTTCATCGCCTCCAGCTCCCGCTTGGAGCTCTTTTCCAGCGAGGCGAGCTGGCCCGCAGCTTTCATCGCCGGGGCTACCACCTCGGCCTCCATGCGCAAGGCGAGGGCGACGTGCCGAAAGACCTGAAAGGCAGAAGAGAGATCAGGAAGATGAGAGAGGCACCGAACCTCAAAAAATAATAATAATAAAAGACAAGCGCTTACCTGCACGGACTCCTGGGCGATGGACGCCAGCTGAGCCCTGAAGGTCCCCCCAAGGACTCTACCCCCGGCCGATACCTCTATCTCATGCAGCAGGCTATCCGCGACGGATAGCCCCGAAGGCACGGCGAACTGGAGACCGCTTTCCTTCACCGTGATCGGCGAAGACGGTCCCCAGGAAGATCTCCTCTTGAGCGGCCTTGAGGGAGAGCCGGTCTCCTCCTCCGAGGCCGGGTCCTCCAGAATCCGAGCCCGCCTCCGACCCGACATTCTGCTGGGCCCGGGGGCGAGATCCGCCTCTGAGCGCTCGCGGGGCACTACCGCCGGGGGAGAAGGAGCCGGGGCAGGCTGTGAACGGGAAGTGCCGGCGCCCCTAACCTTCGCAACCGGCCTCGGCTGGCGCATGGAAGCCCGGAGCGAGTCCATGTCCATGGGTCCTGCACGGAACCAAGTGTAAAAGGAGTCAGCGACACAGGCAATATACGAACCAAAAAAGAAAACCTAAACTTACCGACGAACTCAACGGGGCTGAGCTCGGCTCAACTCAGAACTCTCTCAGACAAAAGCACGTCGAAATGGGGGATGGGCTCCCACGACGCCACTCTCACCGCGACGGGGTCACTAGACTGGTTCCCCGGCAAGTGCTTCTCCCTCGACCACTCTGTAGGCACGGGCCAGTTCTTGCCCTCAGGAAGGGAAACGAAGAAGAACTTCTTCTTCCAGTCGTGAATGGAAGAAGGCAGGGCCACAACCCTCGTCCCGGCGGTGCCCCTGGTCGCTTTCTGAAAGAGAGATAAACCCACCTCGGGTCGCCCGCTCGACCACCGGGGTGATTTTTGAAGACGAGGGAAGAATCAAGGAGGGAAAGGCTAAAGGGGATCGCTTGTAACTTCAGGCGGACCAGAAACCCGAGGAGAATCCTCCACGAGTTCGGCACCAACTGACCGGGGGCTAACCCGAAGAAGTTCAACGCTTCAACGACCTCAGGAGAGAAGGGCAGACGCATTCCACCCCAAAATGCTTCCAAATACAGGGCGATCTCCCTGCCCCATATTTGGTCTGCCCTCTCTCCCTCCTTGACCAGGCGGAGCGTATAGCGTGAGGGGATGTGGAAGCGAGCTCGAGCGTTGGCAATCTCGTCCTCATGCCTTATCCAACACAAGGCGCTAGGGGCAGCATCTACCGCCTCCTCCCTGAGGGCTGCCCCTGCCACATGATCCCGGGAAGAGGGGACAACCCCTGCTCCCCGGGAGGACTCAGGCTCACCTAAAGGCTTCCTAGAACCTACCTCAACGACATCAACTGACTCGACAAGAGAAGACATCTAACCTTAGGAAGAATGATCCTCGGGGAACGAAAGTGGAAGGAAGAAGACGGGCGCCGAGCAACCGAGGCTTAGAACGGGAAATATGAAGGAGTAGGGGCCCAGGAACGGGCCCCACCCCTACTTATCGCCACGAGCGACCTCATCCAACGGTGCCCTTCATCTCCCGCCAAGACGCCTCCTCGCATCCAACGGCTCCGATTTCTCCATTTGTCGTCCTCGCACTGGACCGCACCCTTTCAGGCGTCGCAGGTCTGCACACGTCGCGTCAGCCAACAGACGCTCGACACGTGGGCCGTCACTTCAAAGGAAAGATACACGAACCGGCGCACCCCCCTTAAATGCAGAGATCTCGCCCTGATTCGATGGCAGAAAAGACAGCTCGCGGCCTGGGGACGCGTCCCGACGAAACCTTAGGAGGGAGCTCACCCCGGGTGGCCCGGCGGTCCACTCCTGACCCGACTCGCTGGCTGGTCGGGACAAGAGTGGGGGGCTAATGACAATGCTCAATATTGGCGACCCTTAAGATCAGGACACGTGGTGAATGGCACGTCCCAGAACTCAGAAGAAATGGCCCACAAAGGCCGACCTGGCCACCCCTGTACCCGACTGGCCAGCACAAGCTAGCCCTCCTCAGGGCTCCCTGCAGATTGGCCTCCTCTGCCCCTCAGCTCGTCCTGAGCTGCCACAGGACCAAGTCTCCTCGGCCTTCTCGCTCGTCCCCGAGCCTCTTGGCCGAGGCCGTCTTCCTTGGTCCTCCGACCAGTTCCGCCACTCACAGGCGTAACCGCCGCTCCGCGAATCTCGCCATGCGCGGATTCTCCGCCAACAACATCCCACGTTCCATGCCTTCACTATCCCTATTCATGGGCGATCCGCTTTCTACACGGGCGTGACGTCGGGAGCGTAACTGCCGGCGAGATTCTCGCGCCTGCTGCTGCGCACCTCCACCACCATATAAACCCCCATCACAGAAGGGTCAAGTAAGCCATTTTTACTCCACTTAGCCGTTACACTGCTCGGATCTAGTACTAACTTGATCGTCGGAGGGTCCTCGGTGGTATCAAACCACCCCGGGACTTCTTTGTAGGTACTCGGCGTCAAACTTCTCCAATCACCAAATCTCCTCAAAACCCACTGAGACCCACACATCCCCTCCAGAATCCACCGGGAGGTCGACGGAAGACAACATCTGAAGGAGATATGAAAAGGACCTCCATCACTTGCAGAATGATGCACTATGGATGTCTTGTTTATGATTTCTTCCTTTTGTGGGAGTATAGGGAACATGTGGTTAAATAAATGCACTGAGTATCACAGAGCTACTCAAATTTACTTATCAAGTTTTGATGGTGCTCATAAGTGCGGATTCATCTGATCAAGACACGTAGCGGATGACAAATTTCTCACGTGCACCAATTAACTCTTTGAAGTACTATGCGAAGGGGACATTCATTGACGCGTCATCTCCGAGGTATCATCCGACCTTTGGGGAGGCCTTCCCCGAGTACATTCACTATTCGCCTAGCAACCAGCCAACAACTCGCCTTCGAGCCATCCTACAGCTGAGCTTTCTCAGCATCCTCGCTCGTCTCCGAGCTATTACAGAGCCGAGCTTCCTCAGCCCCCTCGCTCGTTTCCGAGCTATCATAGAGCAGACACTCCTCAGCTCATTTGCTCATCTCCGAGCTATCATGTATCTGAGATTTCTCAGCGTCCCTGTTTGGCCGGGAGCACAGAGTCTGAGCATCCCCATAACGGCTCCGTGTATCTTGTCACGACGAGATCTCCGCCGCTCTACGTCCCACATCCCACGCTAGCGTATCTCGCCATTAATGAGCGTATTCCGCCATCAACGGGAACATGACGCGGGTGCGTAACGGACGATGAGAACCTCGCATCGGCTCACTCCATGTAACCGCTATATAAACCCCTCTTCTAGACGACTTAGGTAAAGGGAATTCATTCCAGTACACCGCTATCCTGCCATTATTCCTCGGTACTTACTCGATCGTCGGAGGATCCTACGGTGGTTTCCTAGCCCGGGACTTCCCTTGCATGTAGCTCGGCGTCAACATCCTACAACCTATTTAAATCCACACAGTCAATTCTCATTCTCATTCACAACCGTTCAACATCGCTTGTAGCGGAATCGGCGGAGGACAACATCTGAGGGAGATTTCGACCTCCATCAGTTGGTGCCGTCTGTGGGAAGACTTTCTTCTCCACCAAAAAAATTGATCTTCCACCTTCGATTCAATGACAAGCGACAACCGCGACGATCCCAGCACGAGCCGTCCCGTCCTCCATAATGGGGGCGGAGGCGGCCCTACTCCCCTCCTAACGTTATCAATGCCTTATCCGCTTGAATCGATAGGCTCACGGCGATGGTGGATGCGCCCGGCCGCGTTCAAGCGGCCGACCATGCCCTCCAAACCACAGCATCCCCTCCCTGGGATAACTGTTGGGATCAAAAATTACATCCCGGTTGACCCAGTCAAAGTCAATCCCAAGTAAGCGGGCCCAAGCCCAGGTCAAGTGGGCCCATGCCCAAGTCGAGCCCCGCGGCCGGCCTCTCCCATGCTAAAATGAAAATTAAGTAATAAATAATTTTGATGTAATTTTTATAAATAAATGTAAGAAAAATGGGCATAAAGCCAAACTTTTGTAAAGCCCATGGCTTATATGCAAAAGAATTGAGCACATGAGGAAGGTGTTTACCGCCGAAAACGGGAGACGGAACCGCGTAGGTCGTCTTACCTGAATTTGGGGGCAGGTACTATTTGGTTTTATCCGTCCACCTCTTCGAAGATGCCAAGTTGATTTATGGCACCGTGTATCGGAGGTTTGAACGGATGCGACCGTTGTAGCAGACTTCGTCAGATTCTCCCTCATTTCTGAGGGGTTTTTGACTGTGGGGACGCTCTTCCCTGCAGGCGCAAGCCCCTGCAGTTAATTATATTACCGCATCGCGATAACCACTTTCTCCTGTTCTAGAAGTTCACTTCATGTCGTATGTGTTTGTTTTATTTTTGGTTGCCCGTGGATTGTATACGAAGACTAATTTATGTTGTCATTCGAAGGGCGAGGATTAGTCCAAATCCGTATATTCTAAGATTTGAGTTTAGGTTGATTTAAGGATCGTTAATCTCGTTTGAGATTAAGATCAACTTAAATATTTGTTGAGAATACGTTAGTCTAATTTTAGACTAAGATCTACTCAACAGGGTTTGTCACGCCCCGTTTTCCAGAGTATGCTAAGATAGGCACGTGACATATCCACCCATACTACCTGTGGATAGGAAATATCCTTCCATAGTCACATTACGGCTGTAGAGATATCAAGAACAATAATAAACTATCTAACACATGTCCATAAGCCAGAATAAAACGAGTCAAGAATAAAATAATGCGGAAGCAAAAGATCCAATACAAGAATAACTGGAATGTATGTCCCATAATGCGGGCTCACATCAGGAATGAAAATACCGAAAATAAAAGAACTAACTCCTAACAAGTCCTCACTGCTCAGCCTGCTGACTGAAGTACTCCTGCTCGGCCTGTAGCAAAGGTAAAGAATCTGGGCCATGCAAAACCCAGACGTCAGTGCGTCATAATATCAAGAAATAATATAAACAGGGGTAGCAAGACATGCATGTATGAGTATGAGCAAGAATATAATAAGAATATATAACAGTGAGTATGCCAGTATAAGTGACGTACGGTGATATCTAAACTGTGCTACGGGGTTGTCTATTCTAAAGTCTTCGAAACCAAGTAATGTAATTCTCATCGTAACCCATCGGTGATTATTCCGTAACGTTCGGAAAAACGGCAAACAATAGGTATTCCGCAACGCCCAGAAAAATGGCAAACAATAGGTATTCCGTAACGCCCGGAAAAACGACAAACAATAGGATGGCCCTTTGAGTTACGTTCGGTTACAATCCTGATTTCCCCATACCCCCAAGTTATATATGTTCAAGTCAAGTATTAAATAATCTGGAACTAATGCCAACACAGGATCAGGCAGGTACAGGTTTGTCTGGATAGACAACAAGAAGTGTCCGTAGGGACAACAGGTCAGGTTTGTTGGCATTAGTAACAAGATCAGGTAACAGCGAAAGCCATGGTACCTCAAGTCAAGTCAGGTAGTGTATAGTTATCATGTCAAGTCAGGAAGTGCACGGTATCACGTCGTGTCAAGTAATGGTATGTCAAGTCATGCCAGGGGTGCACAAAATGTCACATGTGTGCTCATAATCAAACAATAATAAGAATGGGTATACAAAACAAGTATGGGGTACTAATGGAACAATAAAAATGGAATATTGTGGTGTTATATGCAAGTAAGTACAGATTAAAGCATATGGATGCACAGTTATCTACTTGAGTTAGGGTTGTGGTCCAACATTAATTAAATAACACCTTATCAAATATGGAATATTAAATTTACAATACTATATAGTCAAATGATCTATGGATGCGACTGTATAAATAATAGGCTAAATGGATGCAAACGGTGTCCGAAAGGTTATAAACAATTAAAATGGTACTATGGGCTATACAACTAAGCAATATGTGATTCAAATATGGACATGGGTTCCGTGTATCGTAAACTATTATGCAATATGAAATGTTTCAGGTTCTAGATCTAAAATGATATAAACGGAACATCGAAATGTTAAATTGGAACATATGGCCTTAGATTTGATCTACAGGTTTAACATGCAGTTAATTAAGTATAAAAATATTATGAATAGCATGTAGCAAGTTTTACTTGTCTTGACAGATCAAGAAACGGGTGAACGGAACGTCTCACGTCGGCGGAAAAAGTCGCGACGTGCGCACGGTACACGGAACAGATCTAAACAACGTATAAGGGGATCACACGGGTCAGATACGCTCGCTGGGTCATCGAGATCGTCGTCGGCACGACCGGATTCCGGCAAGCAAGAAAAAACAGTGAACATATAAGAGAAAAGAGAAGTATAGAAAGAAGGAATAAGAGAAGAATGGAAGGAGGAAGGAGAAGAATGAGAAGAGAATCTCACTGTGGTTTAGTGGGAAGTCGTGAGGTGCCGACGGCGTTGACGGAGCTCTGGCGAGTCGATCTGCAGAGGACAGGGAACATATATCATTAACGGCAGAAGAAAAGAAGAGAGGAAAGAAGGAGGAAAGAAGAGAAGAGAGGAGGAAGGAATGACTCACTGTAGTGTAGTGGAGTCGGGGGACGAGGGACGACGACGAGAGCAACTCCGGCGATCTTCGTCGGCGGTGTAGCGCGCGTGCAGAGATGGCTCAGTTTTGGGTTCTGGGTGTGTGCAGGGCTCGGGAAGAGAGAGGATGTGGAGGTAGGGATGAGGGTGAGGAGGCGGCGACGAGACGGCGATGGTGACGACGACGACGACGAGATAGGCGAGGGGGCGACGGCTTAGGCGAGGGGGCGTGTAGGATCTCGTGGGTTCAAAGGAAAATGAGGAGGGAGGAAGAAATAAATAAATAGGGAGAGAGAGAGAGTTAATATGAGAGAGAGAGAGGAGATCGAGAGGAGAGAGAGAGGGTGCAGTGAATAGTGAGGAGAGATAGTTTTGTTGTTTTGTGGGAGAGAGAGAAAGAGATAGCGGGTGAGAGAGGAAGAAAGAGGAAGAGAGAGAAGTGGGGCCCGGCGCAAGGAAAGGGGGATTTTCATTGGCTCGTGGGGATGGGAATTGGTTTAAAATCTTTTTAAAAGATTTTATATTTTATAAAACTAAAGGATTCGTTCAGTTACCAAATTTTAAAGGAAAAATTTAAAATAAATAAATAAAAATAATCAATTTGAATTTAGGCGGATACAAAAATATTTCAAAACGCGTCCGGGTCGGGTCTAAAAATTTAGATTTGAAATACGAAAATTATTTGTAAGTTCCAAAATTTAAAATGAAAGATTAGGTAACGAAAAAGCATACCCCCAAGAACGGATGCACGTACGTGCGCGTAGCCATCCAAACACGTCCGTTTCACTGAACGGGACGAGAACAAGATGCGCGGACGCTACCACGGGGTTAGGGGTATCATGCAGGCTATGAAATGCAATTTTAATTTATTTTACGTGATCTAAAATGTTATTTGTAAAATATGCGATGCTGGATGAAATGCCAATATGCAGTTTATACTATATGCACGTGTCTATGCAACAAGCCAGGGTAATATATAAATATGAATCAACAGGTTCAAGCAAGCGGGTCGGGTCGAATGCAGAGTAAATGTAAAATTACTATTCGCACCCAAACCTGATAAATCAATAAAAAAAATACCACAGATAAACAAATACTGAAACAGAAATTGGTATAACTGAACTCGGTTGTTACATTATACCAAACTACAAAAAGAATTTCGTCCTCGAAATTCCAAGAACAAGAAAGGATAAATAACCAACAAACTACCAGAATAGATGGGGAAACTTTTGTCGGATTTCATCTTCTCGTTCCCAAGTTGATTCTCTATGTGAGCGATTACCCCAAGAAACAAGCACAAGGGGATAACCTTGTTCTTAAGAACCTTTTCTTTTCGATCCACAATCGACATCGGTCGCTCCTCAAAAGTCAAATATTCACGTACAGTCAGCTCCGAATGATCCAGCACATGTGTTTCATCACGAACATACTTACGGAGTTGAGATACGTGAAACACGTCATGAACATTCGCCAAGGATTGCGGTAACGCCAAACGATAAGCCACTTCTCCAACACGTTCCAAGATCTCAAAAGGTCCAACGAATCGAGGACTAAGCTTTCCTCGACTTTCGAAACAGATCACCCCTCTAGTCGGTGGTATGTTCAAGAATACCAAATCACCCACGGCGAACTCTAGAGGTCTTCTCGACGTATCTGCCAAACTCTTCTGTCGGTCTTGTGCTGCTTTCATATGATTCCAGATAGTGTTAACCTTCTCAACTGTTTGCACGATCAAATCCGGTCCCAACAATCCAAAATCGTTCCAACAAACAGGTGAACGACACTTGCGACCATATAAAGGTTCGAATGGAGCCATCTAAAAAGTCGCCTGAAAACTGTTGTTGTAAGAAAACTCCACTAAGTGTAGATGATCCTCCCATGAACCCTTGAAGTCTAACATGCAAGCTCTCAACATGTCTTCAAGAGTTTGGATCGTTCTCTCCGACTGGCCATCTGTTTGAGGATGATAAGCTGTGCTAAACTTCAATCGTGTCCCCAAACTTTCCTGTAAGCTCCTCCAAAAGTGTGATAAGAAACGAGTGTCACGGTCGGACACGATGCTCACCGGTACTCCATGCAATCTTACTATCTCCTGCATGTACCGTTCTGCCAAAGCTTATGTTAATTGACCAACTCGAAATGGTATGAAATGAGCTGCCTTGGTCAATCGATCAACAATCACCCAAACTGCATTGTTGCCTTTTGGACTCCGCGGTAGAGCCGTCACGAAATCCATGGTTATATGTTCCCACTTCCACTGAGGAATCGGAAGTGGTTGCAATAAACCAGCAACCCTTTGATGTTCAGCCTTAACTTGCTGACACACCAAGCACTTCGCTACAAAGCGAGCTATCTCCCGTTTCATGCCTTCCCACCAGAAATGCTGTCGTAGATCGCGGTACATCTTCGTGCCTCCTGGATGTACGGAATATGAGGAACTGTGCGCCTCCTTCGTCACTTCTTCGTGAAAGTCTCCTTTTGGCACACAAACGGCTACCATAACACAACGATCCATCTTCATGGATCAGTAAATCCGTTCGAAGTCCAGCTTCAACCTGTTCTCGAAACCTTTGCAATCTTGGGTCCTGCAATTGTGCTACTTTAATATTCTCGATCAACGATGACTGTACATGCAGCCGCATCAACTGTCCTGAAGAATGCGGTAGCACAACTTCCAAATCGAATCTCCGAAAGTCTTCAATAAGCTCCTTCTGTGTAGTCAACATGTGAATTGCTGGCAACCGACTAAGCGCATCCGGTACAACATTAACATTCCCCGGATGGTATTTAAGATCAAGATCGTAGTCAGCCATCAGCTCCAACCATCTACGCTGCCTCATATTAAGCTCCCTCTGAGTGAACACGTACTTTAGGCTTTTGTGCTTGGTGAATACTTCAACCCCTTTCGCCCAATAAGTAGTGTCTCCAAAACTTCAAAGCGAAAATCACAGCTGCTAGCTTCAAGTCATGGGTTGGGTAATTTTTCCCATGGGTCTTCAACTGTCTCGATGCGTAAGCTACAATCTTCCCATGCTGCATTAAAACACATCCCAAACCCTTTTCCAGATGCGTCGCTGTGAATCACCAATTCTCCGGAACCGTCTGGTACGGTTAAAACAGGTGCGGTTATCAACCTTTGCTTCAACGCCTCAAAAGTTGATGCACATCTATCCGTCCATTCGAACGGTACTTCCTTCCGCGTAAGCTTGGTCAAAGGCTCAGCTAAGCGAGCAAAATTCTCCACGAACCTTCTGTAATATCCGGTAAGTCCAAGAAAACTTCTGATCTCTGCAACGTTCTTCGGAATCGGCCAATCTTGAACTGCTATAATCTTTTCGGAATCAACGGCGATTCCATCTCCGGACATGACATGCCCCAAAACTTCATTTCTTCAAGCCAAAACTCATACTTGCTCATCCTTGCCTACAATCTTTCTTGCCTCAATGTCTGCAGTGCGATCTTCAATTGTTCTGCATGCTCTTCTATACTTCTTTGAGTAGACCAGAATATCATCAACGAACACCACTATAAACTGGTCCAAGAATGGTGAAAAAATTCGGTTCATCAAGTCCATAAATATCGCCGGTGCATTTGTTACTCCGAAGGGACTCACTAAGTATTCATAATGTCCATACCGAGTTCTGAACGCAGTCTTGCAAATATCCTCTGATTTAACTCGGACCTGATGATATCCGGATCGCAAATCCAGTTTCGAGAATACCCCCGCGCCACTAAGCTGCTCGAACAATTCGCCAATGCGAGGGGTCGGGTACTTGTTCTTAATAGTCACCCGGTTTAATTCTCGATAATCGATGCACATCCTCTTTGTGACGTCATCTTCTTTACTAGAAGAACTGGAACTCCCCAAGGTGAGTTACTGCTGCGAATCCAACCCTTCTCAAGCAATTCGGTAACCTGCTTCTTTACTCCATCCAACTCTACTAGTGCCATCGGATAATACGCCTTGAAATCGGCGCTGCACCAAAAACAAGATCAATCGCGAACTCCACATCTTGTTTTGGTGGTAAACCCGAGATTTCTTCGAACACGTCTATGAAATCTCGAACTACTGCTGGTGCTTCCTCCTTATCAACTTCCATCGACGAAAGAACATTGTTTGTCGGCCTAGCCCTAAACTCGACTGGCCCGACAGAGTAGCTTCCTCCAGTAAAGACAAACTTCGGATGTCCGGGAATCTGAAAATTCGCTTTCTTTGCTCTACAATCAATGTGAGCGTGGAAAATGCCGAGAAAATTCATTCCCAAGACAACAACAAACAAGGAGTGCACCAGAATTGAATAATTCTAATGCGGAAAAGACATGAACAAGTAGGATACTTGAAACGATTTCACTTGAAGCCAAACACTGAAGTAGATATGCACGGTAAATAGAATTCAAGCTTGCGATAAAATATGAACTGGAAAGCAAGAGAAGCAAGGCAATATAACGACCATGGAACACGGAAGTGAATCAAGACCAGGACTCCAAGTTACTTAAATAGAGTACCGCATTGTAACCATGCTGCAGTTCTTGGGTACAATTACATAACTCCACTCAAGTCGCCCAAATCCTAGTATCAGAATCAAGGAACAGGGAGAAACAATAGTGAATCAAAAAGGTTTCAAGCCGAGATGCAAAGTCGTTTGCATATCGTCAAGACAAGGATGAAAAGAAAGATATGATTCAAGAATCACGATTACAAGGTGGCAGGACATGTTCCTAATCACGAGTATTCTGATTCGTGTATTTGGTCCAATACCCAACTACAAAAGAATTAAACTCGATTAACCTATATCCTATGGCTCTGATACCAAACAAACCATGTCACACCCTTCTTCCCAGAGTACGCTAAGATAGGCATGTGACATAGCCAACCATGCTACCTGTGGATAGGAAATATCCTTCCACAGTCACATTACGGCTGTAGAGATATCAAGAATAATAATAAACTATCTAACACATGTCCATAAGCCAGAATAAAACGAGTCAAAAATAAAATAATGCGGAAGCAAAAGATCCAATACAAGAATAACTGGAATGTATGTCCCATAATGCGGGCTCACATCAGGAATGAAAATACCGAAAATAAAAGAACTAACTCCTAACAAGTCCTCACTGCTCAGCCTGCTGACTGAAGTACTCCTGCTCGGCCTGTAGCGAAGGTAAAGAATCTGGGCCATGCAAAACCCAGACGTCAGTGCGTCATAATATCAAGCAATAATATAAACAGGGGTAGCAAGACATGCAGGTATGAGTATGAGCAAGAATATAATAAGAATATATAACAGTGAGTATGCCAGTATAAGTGACGTACAGTGATATCTAAACTGTGCTACGGGGCTGTCTATTCTAAAGTCTTCGAAACCAAGTAATGTAATTCTCATCGTAACCCATCGGTGATTATTCCGTAACGCTCGGAAAAACAGCAAACAATAGGTATTCCGTAACGCCCGGAAAAACGGCAACCAATAGGTATTCCATAACGCCCGGAAAAACGGCAAACAATAGGATGGCCCTTTGAGTTACGTTCGGTTACAATCCTGATTTCTCCATACCCCCAAGTTATATATGTTCAAGTCAAGTATTAAATAATCTGGAACTAATGCCAACACAGGATCAGGCAGGTACAGGTTTGTCTGGATAGACAACAGGAAATGTCCGTAGGGACAACAGGTCAGGTTTGTTGGCATTAGTAACAAGATCAGGTAACATCGAAAGCCATGGTACCTCAAGTCAAGTCAGGTAGTGTATAGTTATCATGTCAAGTCAGGAAGTGCACGGTATCACGTTGTGTCAAGTAATGGTATGTCAAGTCATGCCAGGGGTGCATAAAATATCACATGTGTGCTCATAATCAAACAATAATAAGCATGGGTATACAAAACAAGTATGTGGTACTAATGGAACAATAAAAATGGAATATTGTGGTGTTATATGCAAGTAAGTACAGATTAAAGCATATGGATGCACAATTATCTACTTGAGTTAGGGTTGTGGTCCAACATTAATTAAATTACACCTTATCAAATATGGAATGTTAAATTTACAATACTATATAGTCAAATGATCTATGGATGCGACTGTATAAATAATAGGCTAAATGGATGCAAACGGTGTCCGAAAGGTTATAAACAATTAAAAGGGTACTATGGGCTATACAACTAAGCAATATGTGATTCAAATATGGACATGGGTTCCGTGTATCGTAAACTAATATGCAATATGAAATGTTTCAGGTTCTAGATCTAAAATGATATAAACGGAACATCGAAATGTTAAATTGGAACATATGGCCTTAGATTTAATCTACAGGTTTAACATGCAGTTAATTAAGTATAAAAATATTATGAATAGCATGTAGCAAGTTTTACTTGCCTCGACAGATCAAGAAACGGGTGAACGGAACATCTCACATCGGCGGAAAAAGTCGCGACGCGCGTACGGTACATGGAACAGATCCAAAAAACATACAAGGGGATCACACGGGTCAGATACGCTCGCTGGGTCGTCGAGATCGTCGTCGGCACGACCGGATTCCGGCAAGCAAGAAAAACAGTGAACATATAAGAGAAAAGAGAAGTATAGAAAGAAGGAATAAGAGAAGAATGGAAGGAGGAAGGAGAAGAATGAGAAGAGAATCTCACTGTGGTTTAGAGGGAATTCGTGAGGTGTCGACGGAGCTCCGGCGAGTCGATCTGCAGAGGACAGGGAACATATATCGTTAACGGCAGAAGAAAAGAAGAGAGGAAAGAAGGAGGAAAGAAGAGGAGAGAGGAGGAAGGAATGGCTCACTGTAGTGTACTGGAGTCGGGGGACGAGGGGCGACGACGAGAGAAACTCCGGCGATCTTCGTCGGTGGTGTAGCGCGCGTGCAGAGATGGCTCGGTTTTGGGTTTTGGGTGTGTGCAGGGCTCGGGAAAAGAGAGGATATGGAGGTAGGGATGAGGGTGAGGAGGCGGCGACGAGACGGCGATTGTGACGACGACGGCGATGAGGTAGGCGAGGGGGCGACGGCTGCGGCTAGGCTTCGTGTAGGATCTCGTGGGTTCAAAGGAAAATGAGGAGGGAGGAAGAAATAAATAAATAGGGAGAGAGAGAGAGTTAATATGAGAGAGAGAGGAGAGAGAGAGGAGAGAGAGAGGGTGCGGTAAATAGTGAGGAGAGATAGTTTTGTTGTTTTGTGGGAGAGAGAGAAATAGATAGCAGGTGAGAGAGGAAGAAAGAGGAAGAGAGAGAAGAGAGAGAAGTGGGGCCCGACGCAAGGAAAGGGGGATTTTCATTGGCTCGTGGGGATGAGAATTGGTTTAAATTTTTTAAAAAAGATTTTGTATTTTATAAAACTAAAGGATTCGTTCAGTTACCAAATTTTAAAGGAAAAATTTAAAATAAATAAATAAAAACAATCAATTTGAATTTAGGCGGAAATAAAAATATTTCAAAACGCTCCCGGGTCGGGTCTAAAAATTTAGATTTGAAATACGAAAATTATTTGTAAGTTCCAAAATTTAAAATGAAAGATTAGGTAACGAAAAAGCATACCCCCAAGAACGGATGCACGTACATGCGTGTAGCCATCCAAACACGTCCGTTTCACTGAACGGGACGAGAACAAGATGCGCGGACGCTACCATGGGGTTAGGGGTATCATGCAGGCTATGAAATGCAATTTTAATTTATTTTACGTGATCTAAATTGTTATTTGTAAAATATGCGATGCTGGATGAAATGCCAATATGCAGTTTATACTATATGCACGTGTCTATGCAACAAGCCAGGGTAATCTATAAATATGAATCAACAGGTTCAAGCAAGCGGGTCGGGTCGAATGCAGAGTAAATGTAAAATTACTATTCACACCCAAACCTGATAAATCAATAAAAAAATACCACAGATAAACAAATACTGAAACAAAAATTGGTATAACTGAACTCGGTTGTTACAGTTTTGGGATCATTCAGACCCAACAAAAGAGCATTTGGGCTCCATTCTGTTAGTTTAAGGACGTTGCGGTCCGTTGCTAGTTTAAAAACGTTTTGGTCCGCAGTGGGATGTGCTCATCGGTTTGGGAGTGCACCAAAGAGTTGTTGGTTGTCGGGACCCTCCACCTCTCTGAAAACGTTGAAGAATTACAACAATATGTATCAGAGGTGTGGAGAGATGTACCGTTGAACCAAATTCCAGATTGAGGGGGGAGATCATGGTGGACCGTATCAGAAGCCTTAGTCATTTCTGGGAGACTAAGATTGTCTTAGGAGATGTGGGATTGACATCGTTCTGGTCAATTAGTTTGGAAAGTCATAAGCATAGAGGCTCGGTCTATTTGGAGATCCAAGATATTTTAATTTCAGGAAAACTTAGCCAATTTGGGGCTGACATTGGCTTCTTATAGTGTTAAACACTAATATATGCTTGATGCTCACGTGCTCCCACGTGAGATTCTAAAGCGTTGTTAAACACTGAAATTTGGGGCGCTAACGTGTGGCACGTGAGATACCTGAAATTTGGTGTTGTACCCTTGGGTTCAATCCCCGTCTATATATGCAAGTGTTAAACACTTAAGTCTTATGGTCATCATGTGTGGACACGTGAGGCGCCCCAGAGTTGGGCACTGCTTTTTTGGGTTTGTTCCCTCTTTCTTTTATAAGTGCTAAGCACTTAGCTCATATAATACTCACGTGCGAACACGTGGGGTGCTCAAAAGTGAGTGCCGTCTTTGGATTTTTCCCCTTTTCTATTTAAGCAACTGTTTGGGGTCACGTGAGAACACGTGATTCGATCTCAGTCCTTCCTTTTTGTTCCTCAGAGGCGTTCAAGTGGGGACACGTGAGCCTTCGTTATAGCGTTGGAACGCTAATGATTCATTAGTCTGTTCTTTTATATGTATGGAAATTTTTATATGAGCTTTGAGAATTTCATGCCCTTTTCTTTATAAGAATTAAATTCTTTTGCAGGGTTAAACCCTAGTTTTATCAGAGGAATTAAATTCCTGTATACTTTTGGAAGAATTAAATTCTTCGAACTTAGTTCACTCCCCTAAGTTTTGAGTCTGCATGACAGAATCTTCTCGATGAGAATTAAATTCTCAACTTGTGGGGAGATCTGCTTCTACAAATCTTAACCAGAGGAAGAACTAAGTTCTTTTTTGAAGGGTTAAACCCTTAGAGAGAAAATAATATCTGTACTTTCTTCTTACCAAGGATTTTTGTTTAAGAAGGGGATTTTCTTCCTCTAGAGAATTGAATTCTCTTTTTCTTTTTTTCTTTTGTTTCTTAAAACTTAGGGGGGGGGGGGTTCCTCTGTACAAGAATTGAAGTCTTGGGTCCTTTATATAGTAGAAACAAGTTTTTTGATTTAGTTAAAGAAATCTCTCATTGAGAGATCTTAATTGATTTGGGGATTTTATCCATCGTTGGATCTTTGATCCAAGAACTTCTGTTTTACAGAAAATATTTTTCTTGTTTTTAACAAAATTAGGGAAATTTTTTCCCGTTCAGAATTTTTTTCTGTATATGGGTGATTTTTAATCACCATTGGATTTTTTAATCCAACGGAACTCTATTTTACAGAGAGTAATCTTTCTTATTTAGAAAGATTTGAGAAATATTTCCTCAACAGAATTTAATTCTGTATTTTGATGATTTATCATCTCCGTTGGATTTTTGATCCAATGACTCTGTTTAACAGAGCGCTTTTAGTTCTGGCGCTGGCGCCCTCGTGCGAGGCACGTGTGGCACTGCCTCAGAGTTTTTAACTCTTGGCGCCGGCGCCCTCGTGCAAGGCACGTGAGGTGTTGCCTAAGAGTTTTTAACTCTTGGCGCTGCCTTTCAAATTTTGAACAGAGTTTTGCTCTTTTATTGGGGAAACAAATGTCGAGTGCAGCGGTGCCAGCTTTTTCACCGTTGGATTTTCTTGGAAGTTGAATCGACTTCCTGTGCCTATAAGTAGGGCCTTTGGCCCTTGAGATGATTGTTGTTCATCTTCTCTTGTTATTCTTTTTTTCTGAGAATTTAATTCTCCTTTCAGAGGTTAGATCTCTGCCCAAAGAAATCCCTTCTAGAGTTAGAACTCTGCCAAAAATTTGGTAAGGATCATAATCGAACCCATTAACACAGCTTTGCTCTTCTTAGATCGTAGATCTTAAGATGTATTTTAGGGTTGCTTAACCGATTAATTAGAATACTGTTCATCTTTCATGAAGAACTCCTAGAGTTTGTTTTGCAGATCTTAAAGATCTTGGGGTTTTACCCTGTTAAAAAGCTTGCTTTTGAGAGTTCTGGTAGATTATCCCATTGTTTTTTTTACAGAGCATAGCTCTTAGAAATTTTTGGGGGAATTTTATTCCCTTCTTAATTAAAATTGACAGATATGAAATCTGTTTGCAGAGCATAGCTCTCGAAGGAGTTTAACTCCTTAGCCCAATGAGCTTTCTCATTAAATGAGAATCCTGTTAGGATTTCATCCTTCATGAGTGACTGTCCCATCAATGATGGGCCGTCACTACTGTTTTTATTTTAGACTCTAAGAGTCTTGATATTTAATTGGTAATCTTTTATTGAATTTTCTTTCCAGATACTATGGTTGTTTATCTGTATGATCTTGACGAGATTATCTTCTATGAAGACATTCGCGTCCAAGGCCGCTGTCAAGACGATGCTCAATGCGCTGAGGTGATACGTCGCTTCGATGAATACAACGGTCGACCACTCCTCCGTCGTTCCGCTTTTTTGAAAATTATCGTGGGAGCGATTTGGGAAGCACTTCTTGAATTTAACGAGGCTATGCCGCTTGAGGCACTTGATGATGCCGAAGACAAGGTGCACTCAGTATATCTGATGGCCTGATCTCGAAGAGGCGGAGAGATGATCTTGTTAATATTTTGCATCAGGTCTTCCAACAGACGGTGATAATCTCCGCCTACTAGAGGACAGACGATATCGGCGAGAATCCCGACGCATGCATTCTTGAGAAAATGCATAAGAAAATGGTCAGAGAAGCAAGAAGCATTTTACTCGGACTTGCTTCTGAATTCTTAAATCCATGTCCAGAATTCAGTGTCTTGCCATTATAAACATTTTGATGATACTTTTGTTTTGTTGTTATCACCGATGTATAAATTTTCTCAAGTATGAATGGAAAAATTTCCCTTTCCCTTATACCACTGCTCATAGGTGCCTCATGTGAAATAGTAGTTACTCGTATATAAAATGTCGGGGCCCCCGTGTTATACGTGCGAGGCACGTGAGGCGCCGCCTCAGAGTTTTTAACTCTCGGCGCTGGCGTCCTCGTGCAAGGCAGGTGAGGCACTGCCTCATTACTGAATGAGTCTTTTCACCTTCTTTCTCTGTTTCCTATGGGTCAACTATCTTGTTCCCCAAGCCCTTTTTTCGGCCTTGGAAATAGTTCCACCGTGCACAAAATTTTCCGTACGTAGATTTGAACGTTTCTCTTTATAACCCGAAGTTATGTCTTCCTTCTGTTCCCCTCCGAATGGCGGCGCACAGGACTGCGATGTCCTGACGCTGAGATTCAGGACAGATGCTATTTGGTTTTATCCGTCTACCTCTCCGAAGATGCCAAGTTGATTTATGGCACCGTGTATCGGAGGTTTAGACGGATGCGGCCGATGTAGCAGACTTCGTCAGATTCCCCCTCGCTTGAGGGGTTTTTGATTGTGGGGACGCTCTTCTCTGCAGGCGCAAGCCCCTGCAGTTAATTACGCTACCGCATCGCGGTAACAACTTTCTCCTTCTCCAGAATTTCACTTCGTGTCGTGTGTGTTTGTTTTGTTTGTGGTTGCCCGTGGATTGTATACGGAGACTGAGTAATACCGTCGCCCGTAGGACGTGGATTAGTCCAAATCCGTATTTACTTAGATTTGGGTTTGGTGTTTATAGTTTAAGGATGCATTAGTCGCGTTGCGGCTAAGATCAACTTAAACGTTCGTTAAGGATACGTTAGTCCTGTTTTAGACTAAGATCAACTTAACGTAGTGATTCATTTAATATATGGCCGTCAGGACTCGTCACCTCTCTGACGCCGTTGAAGGATTACAACGACAGGTGTCAGAGGAGTTCAGAGATGTACCCTTGAACCAAAGTTGATTTGGGGTTTTATCATTCATTTAAATGTCTAAGGATGCGTTAGCCGTGTTTGGGGCTAAGATCAACTTAAACGGGACCGTTTAGATCCGACAAAAGAGCGTTTGGGCTCTATTGTTCCAGTTTGGGAGATTCATAGTCCAATTTGGGACTAAAGTCTGTTTGGAGGATACGTTAGCCATTTTTGAAGCTAAAATCGACTCAAACGTTTGTTAAGGATACGTTAGTCCAGTTTGAGACTAAGATCAACTTAACGGGACCGTTTAGATCCGACAAAAGAGCATTTGGGCTCTATTGTGCCAGTTTAGGGACGTGGTGGTCCATATTCCAGTTTAGGGACGTGGTGGTCCGATATTAGTTTAGGGACGTCTCGGTCCGATATTAGTTTAGGGACGTCTCTCTGTCCGATATTAGTTTAGGGACGTCTCTCGGTCCGATATTAGTTTAGGGACGTCTCGGTCCAATATTAGTTTAAGGACGTTTCGGTCCACGAGTTTAAGGACCCCGCAGTCCATATGGGTGTGTGGTCGTTGGGACCCGTCACCTCTTTGATGTCGTTGAGGAATTACAACGATGGATATCAAAGGAGTTCGGAGATGTACCCTTGAACCGGATGTGGATTGGTTTAGGAGAGCCGTTTTGCTCAGTTAATTTAGTTTAAGGACTTATGGCCACGATTGGGCTAAGTCCAGTTAAAAATGTCCAATATTTTATTTGCATTTGTTTTTATTCTTATTTGGGCTTTGCCCAGAAAAGATGCAGGGCATCAATTTGTTTTGGGCTCTGCCCTTTATAAATGATGCAGAGCATCAATTTCATTTGGGCTATGCCCTTGTATAAAGGATGCAAATCATTAATTTATTTGGGCTCTGCCCATTTATTGCCTTGCAATTTATTTTGGACTGTCAGGTCATTTTGATTTGGGCCTGGCCCTTTAAGTAATGCGTTGCATTTGTGCAAAGCACTGTTAATTTTAGAATCTTTTAGATTCAAGAACCGATGGTTCATAAAAGAAGTGCAAAGCACTATTTGATTTAGATCTAAGAAAAAACAAGTTTTTTCTTGTTTTTTTTATCTCAGAGAACCAAAGATTCATAAAAGTGCAAAGCACTATTAATTTAAGAATCTTTTAGGTTCAAGAACCGATGGTTCATAAAACAAGTGCAAGGCACTATTTGATTTAGATCTAAGAAAAAACAAATTCTTCTTGTTTTTCTTATATCAGAGAACCAAAGGTTCATGAAAGTGCAAAGCACTATTAATTTAAGAACCTTTTAGGTTCAAGAACCGATGGTTCATAAAACAAGTGCAAGACACTATTTTATTTATTTATTTATTTATTGTTGAAGATCCATGATCTTATTCATAAGAGAATTTTCTCTTCTTTTAAAGATTTTTTACCCTTTTTTTTTTATTCTTCAAGAGTTCTCAAGGGTTCACTTCTCTCTTTTTTTTAGCCAGATCTTGATCTCCTTTGAAATGAGGTCTAGGGTCCTTTTTATAGTGCCCATAAATTAGTTAAATTTGTTACATAAATCTTTTTCTGAGTGATTTGGCTAATTTTCCCCACCGTTGGATTTTTGATCTAAAGGCCCCTGCTTTACAGAAGAAAATCTTCTTGTTTTAATAAGAACAGAAAAGATTTATTCTGTTTTGCGCAACTCCCCCAGCGCGTGACACGTGTCGCGCAGCTGTGCTTGCGCAACTGCGCAGACACGTGTCGCGCAACTGAATTTTTTTTTTTGCTGCTTGCGCAACTGCGCGCGCTGACACGTGTCGCGCAGCGCACTGCGCAGCTGCGCTGACACGTGTCGCGCAGCGCACTGCGCACTTGCGCGGTTGCGCACTTTTTTTTTGCTTGCGAAACTGCGCGCGCTGACACGTGTCGCGCAGCGCACTGCGCAGCTGCGCCGACACGTGTCGCGCACTGCGCTGTTGCGCACTGCGCATTTTTTTTCGCTTGCGCAACTGCGCGCGCTGACACGTGTCGCGCAGCGCACTGCGCACTTGCGCGGTTGCGCACCTTTTTTTTGTTGTTTTTTGAACTTTGCTCTGATGGAGTACGCTACCTTGGGCGCTGCGCTCCTTGCGCTAACGTGTCTGATTTTGACACGTGGCGCTCTGTGTGCAGCGCACGAGATCTGAAACGTTACTTCATTTATTTTAACTTTAATTTTCAAGACAGAGCTTTGCTCTGATTGGAGAAAAACAGAAGCATTGCTTCTTTTCCCACCTTGGAATTTGAACAGAGCTTTGCTCTGATTGAGGTAAACAAATGCCCCCCCACCGTTGCGCTTACGTGGCCTCCTAACGTGAGCGCAGCGGTGGCAGATTCCGAACCGTCTCGCCATCCCTTGGTAGCTAAAAGGGCACTTGATGCCTATAAATAGGACCTTTGGTCTCTTAGATGATTCTCATCTCTAAATTTTTACTTTCAGAACTCAGAGCCCCGCTCTTTATTTTCAAGAACTTTAAGAGTTAAACTCTTAAAACTTTTAGGTGAAAATTTTAATTTGGATTAAATTAAATTAAATTAATTTTTGTTGATAGAGACTCGCTCTCAAAAGATCCCTGATCTAAATGAAACCTATTTAGGGTTTCACTTAGCAGAGTTTTGCTCTACAGGTCTTAAAAGGATCTAAAGAGAACTAAAGGGGACCCTATTAGGGTTCCATAGAGCTCTGCTCTCCGAAAGATTTTCCTTGGATTTTCTTAATTCATTAATGGAGCTTTGCTCCTCCTAAATTATATAGAAGAACTCTTAAGAATTCTTCATGGATCTTGGAACTTACAGATGGCATTTTATTCCTCAGTGCATTATATCGTTTTGCTTAATCAGTCTTTCTGATAATTCTGTTGATCCACTTTCACAGGAATAATGAACGCCCACATGTATGCTCTTAACGAGATCATCTCTCATGAGGGCATCCGCCGACTTGGCCGCTCTCAAAATCGGGAGTTCACAAACGAGGAGTGTGCTGAAATAATGAGTCGCTTCGACGCATACAATGGTCCACTGCTTCCTCGACGTTCCTCTCTTCTTAAACTTATCGTTGGAGCTATCTGGGAAGCGCTTCCCCTATTCTGTTCCGGCGTGCCGCTTAGGGCGTTGGATGCCGCAGAGGACAAGGTGCACTCTGTGTACCTATTGAACTTTATCTCGAAGAGACGGCGAGACAGTCTTATCGACCTCTTGCACAAGGTCTTTCAACAGTCTGCCATACTCGCTGCTTATCGGAGGGTGGAAGACATTGGAAGGGACCCTGACGCTTGTGCTCGCGAAAGGAAGCACACTAGGATGGTCCGCGAGGCTTGGAAAGTCATAGATAGGGTCGCTTTTGAATTCCTCAATCCATGTCCTGGATCTGAGGTTATTCCATTGTAACTTTCATTTATTGTTTTTATGACTGTAAGAACTTCGGGCAATATTAATGGAATTTTTTTTTATCCCAGCTTGTCTTTATTATATATCTTTTGTCCTGAGTCTTTTTGCCCATGCATGAATGAATGTGTTTTGAACGCTTGATCAAATGTAAATCGAATGCTCTTTCTGTTGCTTTTCCTCTTTCTCAGCATGTCGTCACAATTAGCAGGTAATAGAGTAAGCTTCTTGATTTCTTCACGAGATAGCGAGGGCTTAGGCCGCAGGTTTAGATCTGCTGCCTAAGACTTTTCAACTCTATGAGCCGTGAGGGTCTCATAGAGATTTTTCTCCCTACGGATCGAGAGGATCTCGTAGGCGGGTATTTTTTTTAGGAATCGTGAGGATTTCTAAGTGTGGTTTTCTCTTGTAAGTCGTAAGGATCCTACAAGAGAATTTTTCCCTCTTACGAGTCGAGAGGACTTGTAAGCGGTTGTTTCCCTCCTTGTCGAAGTTCGACGTTGGAGAGTGAGACCCGTGGATGGTATGCAAGAGACCGTTTTGGGCCAACTTACGGGGTCCCAATGCTTAGGAAACAGGCTTCTTTTATGCCCACTGCCTAAGGCTTTATCTCACGAGTCGAGCGGCCTCGACAATTTATCACAAGTCGAGACGAATCGAACGTTTCTCGCAAGAACATCTTAACGTCGCATTTAACCTCTGCTCTTTACGACAGAAGCCCGTTAAGGTTGGTGGTACTTAGGGTTTTGGCCATCGTACCGTCGCATAAGCTGATATAGTCATCGATAGGCAATCGTGCTGTTCGAGTAGCCCTGCGACTGCCGTGTCTCTGATCCCTTCGGGGGCTGGACAAGACGTCTTCAAGCAATCCTCCTTGGCAGTTTGACCGTCGGAAGAGCAAGCGCTAGGAATTTGCCATGCCGCTTTTTACTTGAGGTTAGGCTCATTTTGGAGAGCCCCGATGAGTCATAACCACTCCGCGCTGGTGTGGGATGATCTCCGATAGTCTTTCAGGCTTTATATGACTTGCCGTTAAGACCCTGAAGCTGGGAATTTGGCCTTTGCTTCGTTTGCTGGCATTGCGTCCTCTGTATCGAGACGAATGTCGTGGTTGTCTCTAGGTTGCTGATGAACCGTCGAGGTTTGGAACTAGGGATTTTGCCGTGGCTCCTTTTGGTGATGTTGCGTCTGCTGTATCGAGACGAACGTCGAGGTGGTGACCACTCCATGTGGGATGATCTCCGGTGGGATGATCAGGCTTTATATGACTTGCCGTTAAGACCCTGAAGCTAGGAATTTGGCCTTCGCTTCGTTTGCTGGCATCGCGTCCTCTGTATCGAGACGAATGTCATCGTTGTCTCTAGGTTGCTGGTGAACCGTCGAGGTTTGGAACTAGGGATTTTGCCGTGGCTCCTTTTGGTGATGTTGCGTCTGCTGTATCGAAACGAACGTCGAGGTGGTGACCACTCCATGTGGGATGATCTCCGATTGTCTTTTCGGTTTTATATGAGTTACCGTCAAGACGTTGAAGCTAGGAATTTGGCCTTCGCTTCGTTTGCTTTGGCGCGTCCGAATCCTGTTGGGGGAAGAACGCTGGGGTGACATTTCATCTGTTGTATCGAGACGATCGTCGAGGTGGTGACCACTCCGCGCTGGTGTGAGATGATCTCCGATTGTCTTTCAGGCTTTATATGACTTGCCGTTAAGACGTATGAAGCTAGGAATTTGGCCTTCGCTTCGTTTGTTTCGACCATGGGGTCTCTTGTTGACGTTGCTTCTACATCCTGCTGGACTGCGAAGGAACGCCGTTGTTGACATTGCGTCTGCTGTATCAAGACGAATGTTGAGGTGAAGCTGGGATTTTGCCGTCGCTCCGCTTTACTGACCATGGGGGCTTTCGTTGACGTTGCATCTGCATCCTGCTGGACTGCGGAGGAACGTCGCCGTTGACATCTCGTCTGCTGTAACGAGACGAATGCTGAGATGGAGTTGGGATTTTGCCATCGCTCCGCTTGATGGTGTAACATCTGTGTCCTGTTAGAATGAGGAGGCACACCGTTGTTGGTCTCCAGGCTGTAGATGTGGCCATTGATATTTGGAACTAGGGACTTTGTCATGGTTCCGTTTCGTTGCGACTCTGGGGTCGGTTGTTGACGTCACGTCTGCATCTGGTTGGAGTGAGGAGAAACGCCGTTGGTGATATCTAAGTTGTCGATATTGACGTCGAGACCCTGAAGCTAGGGACCTTCCTTTGCTCCGTTTGTTGACATCGTGTCTGCAATATGGCGACAAATGTCGAGGTTGTCTCTAGGTTATCTATGAACCGTCGAGGTTTGGCTTCGCTTTCTGGTGGAGCCTGTTGGGAAGGTATTGTTCCCTTTTTATCTGTGCCCCTGGATTGTATACAGGGATCGATGTGATTTTACCTGTAGGGCAAAAAGTTTCATTCTTTCATTTTTTTTTCTTTCCGCGATGCTCTATCATTTCAGCTTTTATATCGCGAAGGTCGCGATTGCCCAATCGTTTCGGCTATTTTTCGCGGTGCCCAATCGTTTCGGCTGTTTATTTTGTTTTTACTCGCTGCTTTTTATTGCGAGTTGCCCAATCATTTCGGCTGTTTATTTTATTTTACTCGCTGTTTTTTATTGCGAGTTGCCCAATCATTTCGGCTATATATATATATTTTTTACTCGCTGTTTTTATTGCGAGTTGCCCAATCATTTCGGCTATTTAATATGCATTTTCAGCTCGCTGATTTTTATCGCGAGCGTAGAGCTTGGAATCTGGTGCCAATCTCAGCATCAGCATCGCTACAACCGGAATATTGCGAGGAGCGAATCATCATCTGCCATGAAAGGACTTGGAATTTGATACCGATTTAGGCATTAGTATCGCTACAACTGGGATATTGCCAGGAGCGAATCATCATTTGCCTCTGTCGTTGTCGAACAAAGGAGGCTTAGCGACCAGGGTTAAGGTTCTGTCGACTAAGGCTTTTGACTTTATGAGCCGTAAGGGTCTCACAAAGCTATTTCTCCCTACAAGTCGTGAGGATCTTATATGTGTATTTTCTCCTTAGGAATCGTGAGGGTTCCTAAGTGTATTGTTCCTCTGTAAGTCGTAAGGATCCTACAGGAAGGTTTTCTCCTTGTAAGTCGAGAGGATTTACAAGGGTTTTTTACCATGCAAACACATCCCTAGTCTCAGATGGGACTTAGTTAGGGAAAATGTTTATTCACGCCCATGGATTGTATACAAGGGCCAATATAGGACCACTTGTAGGGCAATGTCGGAAGTTGTAGGGATTGCTTAAGCACAGGTTTAGGTCTCTGTAACTTAAGACTTTCAAATCTTATGAACCGTGTGGGTCCCATAAGAGAGTTCTCCTTACGAGTCGTGAGGATCTCGCAAGTGTATTTTCTCCTTAGGAATCGTGAGGATCCCTAAGTGTGTTGCTCCCTTGTAAGTCGTAAGGATCTCACGCGGGTGGTTTCTCCTTACAAGGTTGAGAGGGCCCTGTAAGTGTCTTTTGACGAGGTTGCGCCCTTTCAGGTTTTCACAAACACTCGCCGGTAGTCCTGCTGTTTTTACTCACGGAGCCCTTTCGGGTTTTCATCCGTGCCCATTTTGCTTATGGACATACCGTTTATTTTTTTATTTTATTTTATTTTTTATATTCTCATCAGCCTGAGAATGCTGCGGTAGTAGTTTAAAGACATTTCGGTCATTTGCAAGTTTTAGGACATTGCGGTCCATCATTAGTTTAAGGACATCTCGGTCCGTTGTTAGTTTAAGGACGTTTCGGTCCGTTGTCGCCGTATTTGAGGCGAATATCTGGTTTATTGACTTTTTGGTCTATGAGTCCTTCTCCATGAATGAACATGATGCCCCCGGCGTATCCATCTTCTTCGGAGCGTGCGGTTGTGGCGGACTCACCTTCCAGTTCTCAGACAGCACAAACTTGCCATGTTGGTATTGGTCTTCAACCCAGTTTTTGAAGACGTAGCAGTCCTCGATCAGGTGACCTACTGTTTGGTGGTAAGGGCAATAATTAGGATTATTAACATCGTCTGGCCGCAACGGACGTTTTGGACCTGGCAGATTGATGAGTCTGTCGCACACTGCCAGCTCGAACAGTCCCCTTGTTTTATCTTGCGGAAACGAGTAAGGACGTTTCAACTTTTCCTGGAGGGGTTGCCGCTTGTTGCTTTGGCAAGCAACCGGTCTAGGGTCACCTGATTGTTGTTGAGCGCTGGCGACGAGGGCCTTTTTTCCTTTTCTTTTATCCTTTTTGTTCGCTCCGTTGTTTGCGGGGCCGGGATTTTTTCCGAGTAGCATGCGATTGCATGGCTGAACGTTCTCGCAGCTTCTCAATTCCTTTATTTTTGAAATAGATTCCCTGAGGGAAGAGTTGGGGATAGCTTCTTCATCAGAGTTGCTTCCAAAGGTGATAATTTGCGATGCCTTAGAGTCGGCTATATGGCAATCGTCGGCAACTCTTTTGCGCTCATATATCGCATTTTTCCGATGTCCACAAGCTTCACACTTTGTCCTGTCGAAGTGTTGCTTTTGAGAGACATACCCTTGCCACCAACAGTTAAAGGATTCGCAGTCTTCGGTAGGATGTATGATCTTCTGATGATATAAACAGAAGTTAGGGTGCATCTCTACCTCAGCGAGAGTATTTTCTTCAGAGGGCGGTAGCTTCATTCCTAATGATAGAGCTTTGGCGAACCTTTTCCTCGTCTTGAATTTGTTTTTACCCGCAGTGTATGGCTTTTGATTTGACGGGAATGCTTTGGCTCTTTCCAATATGGCTATTTCACGCTCTTGATTGGCTTTTGCTTTCAGATGAATTTCATTTAGGAAGACATCGATCAACTCGTCTAATGGCTGTAGAATCTTCGGCTCAGGGTTCGCCATTGATTTCTCAGCGCAAGGAGCCTCCTCATCATCCGTCAGTGAATGAGAAATCACATGACAAGTCGCTACGTAGTCTTCGGATTCATCCGATAAGTTTTCTCCATCGTTTTCATCCTCGACGAAAGAACAAGTTGCCCCCGGCGTGTCCGTTTTCTTTGGAGAGTGTGGCTGTGGTGGGTTTACCTTCCAGTTTTCCGACAGCGCGAACTTGCCTTGTAGGTACTGATCTTCGATCCATCCCTTAAAGACGAAACAATCCTCAATCGGGTGCTTACCGTTTGGTGGTAAGGGCAATAATTGGGATTATTAAGATCGCCTGGCTGCGACAGACGCTTTGGATTCGGTAGATTAATGAATCTGTTGCGCACGGCCAGCTCGAACAGTCTTCTCGTTTTATTCTGAGGAAACGAGTAAGGACGTCCTAGCCTCTCTTCGAGGGATGGGCGTGGACGCACGTTGTTTTGGCGAACGACCGGCTTTGAGTTGCTCGACTGTTGTTGAGCATTGGCGACGATGATCGCTTTCCCTTTTCCTTTCTCATCTCGGGAATCTGATTTTGGAGGAGACGGTCTATGGCCCATCTGGTCCATTTGGGCTAATTTGTCAATCAATGCCTGGAAGGTGGTCGGCCTGAAAAACATCATGAATTGTGAGATGGTCGCCTGCGGATCGAGAGTGCCCACAAACATGCCTACCGCAGGTGCCTCTTCTATGCGTTGTTCGCATTTCGACCATAGGTTCCGCCATCGTGTTGCGTATTGGACCCACGTTTCGCTTGGCCTTATCCTGGCATTTATCAGTGCTGTTATCGGGGTGCGTTCGCTAGCACTCGCGAATTTTTGTGTAAACAGCAGTTCCATCTCTGCAAATGTTTTGACAGAGTCGTTACGTAGCTCCGAATACCATTCAAAGGCTGTTTCTGCTAAGCTGCCGACGAATCGACGTAGCAACAATTTGTCATCGCCTCCAGTATTGCCGCATAAGGCCCTGAATTGAGCGACATGCTGATGCGGATTCCCTGTCCCTTTATATACGTGGAATTTAGGGATCGTATATCCTGGCGGGTAACTGATTTGGTCATACCAGCCCGGATAGGGTCGTCCAGTTCTAACAGTTTGCCCAGTCGCTTCACTCGCCTGATGAGCTCGTATTTGCTGAGCTATATAGTCGTCAAGCGCGGCCTTGGAAATGGTTTCTTCCTTGGCTGCTGAAAGAGCCGGAGGAGGATCAGATGTTTCCCCTCCGTCATTTCCGACAATGACTGGAGGGTCTTCAGCTGGAGGGTCCGGCTGTAACATCATCCCTACCATGTCTTGGAAGAGGAGCGCTATCTGTTTTATGTTAGCCGCTTGCTCTGCAGCTTCTTTGTCCCTCTTTTCGAGGACTCTGCGTAAAAAGTCAGCATCGGTTTCTTGTTCTTGATGCTCATCCGAAGACGTTTCAGAGCTTTCTTTTGGCTCAGTGAGTGCAGCCATTGTAGTCATCATTTCCTGAAGCTTTTGTTGTTGCTCCTGGGCTTTCGTCACGGATCGGGTGAGCGGTCGGTGGCCCATAGAAGTGCGGCTTTCCTCCTTTCCAGAAGCCATATAAACAGTATGCACCACCATGCCCCCAGACTTGGGGCGTTTGTGTTCGGTGTCTTTGCGATTTGCCGAAGACACAGGGGCTTTTTGCGGCCTCCTTTTTTGAGTGATTGGAGTTAAGGGAGCCGTTGTAGTGGGCACCCAAGTAGCTTTTGCTTCTTGTGGTTTGACAGAGTAATCCTTCCCCTGCCGAACCTTCATCTTTTTCTGTCGTCGGAGGCAGTCTTGATCGATCACCGACTCTTGGACCTGTCGCCAGACTTTGTAAATTTTAGAGGACAGCCGTTGAGGGGGCTGCTCTAGCTTCTTCTCTGGAGTATTCTCCACAGGTGAAGGAGTTCGTTTCAACATCGCAGTAGGAGAGTTTCTGCGCACCTTGTTGAGCAGTTCAAAGCTGTTCTTGGTTGGAACAGCAGCATCGATCCTCACCATCGGAGTTGGAGGAGTAAGTCCAGAGGGGGAGTTGCCCCCAGCCTTCCTCACTCGGCGCCAGTAGCGACGTCGGGCATGTCGTGCTGATGGAGTTGTTTCAGCTATAGGGGTGACCTCCTCATGCCCCCTGTGTTGGTCAGAATATACTGGTACCAGCTTTTTAAAGATCGACGTCCGTTGAACGGGGATGGCCAACCTGTCAGAAGCGGGCTTCCGAACATGGGAAGCAACCTTGGTGACTTCGCCAAGAACGGGAGCTGGGATGGCTATCCGCTTCGGGATAACGCCTTCTGGTATGGCAGACTTCTTCATGGGCCCGATGGAGCTCTGGCCTAATCCATTAAAACCTGAAGCAGTGGAGTTGGGCGACCTATTGAGAGGGGTCGCGGCAGTGGTAAGTCGATCGAAAACCGACTTCTTTGGAGCTTCTTGCAATGTCATTGGGGCGTTGAAGCTCACTGGTGGGAGCATGGTCCCAAAAAATAGTCTAGTGGTGGCTTGAGCCACCTGCTCCACCGGCATTTTGAAAAGGGAGGCCGCTTGGGGCCCATAAGTCACTCCTCCAGCAATGACGGAGCGAGAGTTATCGCTGCTGGCGGTGCAGTTCGAAGCCATCGATTTTCTGTTTTCAGCATAGAGCAAGACACCAAATCTTAGTACCTTGAATCCACAGGCAATCACAGCAAACCGCGATTTGTTCGCGAACACGACACACGAAGTGTGGAGTGGAAAGAGGAAGAGGTCCCACCGGGCGTGCCCGAATCTGTTCCCCTCCGAATGACGGCGCACATGACTGCGATGTCCTGACGCTGAGATTCGGGGCAGATGCTATTTGGTTTTATCCGTCTACCTCTCCGAAGATGCCAAGTTGATTTATGGCACCGTGTATCGGAGGTTTAGACGGATGCGGCCGATGTAGCAGACTTCGTCAGATTCCCCCTCGCTTGAGGGGTTTTTGATTGTGGGGATGCTCTTCCCTGCAGGCGCAAGCCCCTGCAGTTAATTACGCTACCGCATCGCGGTAACAACTTTCTCCTTCTCCAGAATTTCACTTCGTGTCGTGTGTGTTTGTTTTGTTTGTGGTTGCCCGTGGATTGTATACGGAGACTGAGTAATACCGTCGCCCGTAGGACGTGGATTAGTCCAAATCCGTATTTAATTAGATTTGGGTTTGGTGTTTATAGTTTAAGGATGCATTAGTCGCGTTGCGGCTAAGATCAACTTAAACGTTCGTTAAGGATACGTTAGTCCTGTTTTAGACTAAGATCAACTTAACGTAGTGATTCATTTAATATATGGCCGTCAGGACTCGTCACCTCTCTGACGCCGTTGAAGGATTACAACGACAGGTGTCAGAGGAGTTCAGAGATGTACCCTTGAACCAAAGTTGATTTGGGGTTTTATCATTCATTTAAATGTCTAAGGATGCGTTAGCCGTGTTTGGGGCTAAGATCAACTTAAACGGGACCGTTTAGATCCGACAAAAGAGCGTTTGGGCTCTATTGTTCCAGTTTGGGAGATTCATAGTCCAATTTGGGACTAAAGTCTGTTTGGAGGATACGTTAGCCATTTTTGAAGCTAAAATCGACTCAAACATTTGTTAAGGATACGTTAGTCCAGTTTGAGACTAAGATCAACTTAACGGGACCGTTTAGATCCGACAAAAGAGCATTTGGGCTCTACTGTGCCAGTTTAGGGACGTGGTGGTCCATATTCCAGTTTAGAGACGTGGTGGTCCGATATTAGTTTAGGGACGTCTCGGTCCGATATTAGTTTAAGGACGTTTCGGTCCGATATTAGTTTAAGGACGTCTCGGTCCGATGTTAGTTTAAGGACGTCTTGGTCCAATACTAGTTTAGGGACGTCTCTCGGTCCGATATTAGTTTAGGGACGTCTCGGTCCGATATTAGTTTAGGGACGTTTCGGTCCAATATTAGTTTAAGGACGTTTCGGTCCACGAGTTTAAGGAGCCCGCAGTCCATATGGGTGTGTGGTCGTTGGGACCCGTCACCTCTTTGATGTCGTTGAGGAATTACAACGATGGATATCAAAGGAGTTCGGAGATGTACCCTTGAACTGGATGTGGATTGGTTTAGGAGAGCCGTTTTGCTCAGTTAATTTAGTTTAAGGACTTATGGCCACGATTGGGCTAAGTCCAGTTAAAAATGTCCAATATTTTATTTGCATTTGTTTTTATTCTTATTTGGGCTTTGCCCAGAAAAGATGCAGGGCATCAATTTGTTTTGGGTTCTGCCCTTTATAAATGATGCAGAGCATCAATTTCATTTGGGCTATGCCCTTGTATAAAGGATGCAAATCATTAATTTATTTGGGCTCTGCCCATTTATTGCCTTGCAATTTATTTTGGCCTGTCAGGTCATTTTGATTTGGGCCTGGCCCTTTAAGTAATGCGTTGCATTTGTGCAAAGCACTGTTAATTTTAGAATCTTTTAGATTCAAGAACCGATGGTTCATAAAAGAAGTGCAAAGCACTATTTGATTTAGATCTAAGAAAAAACAAGTTTTTTCTTGTTTTTCTTATCTCAGAGAACCAAAGATTCATAAAAGTGCAAAGCACTATTAATTTAAGAACCTTTTAGGTTCAAGAACCGATGGTTCATAAAACAAGTGCAAGGCACTATTTGATTTAGATCTAAGAAAAAACAAATTCTTCTTGTTTTTCTTATATCAGAGAACCAAAGGTTCATGAAAGTGCAAAGCACTATTAATTTAAGAACCTTTTAGGTTCAAGAACCGATGGTTCATAAAACAAGTGCAAGGCACTATTTTATTTATTTATTTATTTATTGTTGAAGATCCATGATCTTATTCATAAGAGAATTTTCTCTTCTTTTAAAGGTTTTTTACCTTTTTTTTTATTCTTCAAGAGTTCTCAAGGGTTCACTTCTCTCTTTTTTTAGCCAGATCTTGATCTCCTTTGAAATGAGGTCTAGGGTCCTTTTTATAGTGTCCATAAATTAGTTAAATTTGTTACATAAATCTTTTTCTGAGTGATTTGGGTAATTTTTCCCACCGTTGGATTTTTGATCCAAAGGCCCCTGCTTTACAGAAGAAAATCTTCTTGTTTTAACAAGAACAGAAAAGATTTATTCTGTTTTGCGCAACTCCCCAGCGCGTGACACGTGTCGCGCAGCTGTGCTTGCGCAACTGCGCAGACACGTGTCGCGCAACTGATTTTTTTTTGCTTCTTGCGCAACTGCGCGCGCTGACACGTGTCGCGCAGCGCACTGCGCAGCTGCGCTGACACGTGTCGCGCAGCGCACTGCGCACTTCCGCGGTTGCGCACTTTTTATTTTGCTTGCGCAACTGCGCGCGCTGACACGTGTCGCGCAGCGCAGCTGCGCTGACACGTGTCGCGCACTGCGCATTTTTTTTTGCTTGCGCAACTGCGCGCGCTGACACGTGTCGCGCAGCGCACTGCGCAGCTGCGCTGACACGTGTTGCGCAGCGCACTGCGCAGTTGCGCACTTGCGCGGTTAAGCACCTTTTTTTTATTTTTTATTTTATGTTGTTTTTTGAACTTTGCTCTGATGGAGTACGCTACCTTGGGCGCTGCGCTCCTTGCGCTATCGTGTCTGATTTTGACACGTGGCGCTCTGTGTGCAGCGCAGGGGATCTGAAGCGTTATTTCATTTATTTTAACTTTAATTTTCAAGACAGAGCTTTGCTCTGATTGGAGAAAAACAGAAGCATTGCTTCTTTTCCCACCTTGGAATTTGAACAGAGCTTTGCTCTGATTGAGGTAAACACCTTCTTCTCTTCAAAGAGAAACCCATTTCTACTAACAGAATTCAAACAAACCAAGAGCTATGGATTGCAATCGTCCTCACGCTTGTCGGCAACCGTGGGAGGTGCCCATCAAGGAAATGATTCATCGCTTTGCTGCATGGCTAGTAGACCCTCTTCTTACCGATGCTCAGTGTGACGCGGTGATATATGAGCTCCTAAATCGTAGGGGCTCTCCTCTTCCTATGGGCTCTATTTGGCTCCGGATGATCTTTCTATCTGTGCTTGCCGACGTCCCTCCTCATCCGACAGAGATGACTCCGGCGATTCTCGATGCGGCGGAGGATAATATCGAGTGCTTTCACGATGCACGTTTGATTGCCCAGTCTTTGAGGTACCGATCAGTTCAGCTGCTAATCCAAATACGGGCTCAACGGGCTATCATGTCCGCCTTTGCTGATGAGCACGGTGTTAATCGATGGGGAGCAACTTCTCGCGAGGACCGCCGCTTCAACATGGTGGAGATGGCAGAGAGGGAATTGGAGAACTTCGTATTTTGTTTTGTCAACCCTTGTATCTCTGATCCCATATTTGGTGATCTTTTCCCCGTAGAGTAGTATGTTTACATCAATGTATTTCTCTTATTATTGACTGTTGAAAGTTTCCTGTTGAATGCTTCCATTTCATTACATATTCGTACATGTATCTCGCCTCTGTGCATGAGATTTATACTTTCCCCTTAGGATTTTTTTTTGCTAAGTGCGAGCGCCATTGTAGTGTCGTACATAAATTAGCACGTTTTGGACACCATTTTCATTTAAGCAGGCACGCAGTTGTTAATGAACGCTTAGTGGGGTGTGAACCAAAGACTCTCCTTACTGCCTTGCACAGTACATGGTTGGTGCTCGTGGGTTGCGCCTTTCTGTCTTGACTGGACGTGAAGTAGTTTATATACTCATTTCGGAGTTTGTGTAGTTTACTTCCTTTGGGCTTGTAGGCAAACATGTCCTAACATTACAGTTAACCCCTGCTCTTTACGACAGAGGTCCGTTAGGGTGTGTGGTACTAAGGCATTCCCGATACGCAGTCTTGCTGTCGTGTCTCTGCTCCCTTCGTGGCAGGAAAAGGCGTCCTCAAATAATCTCCCAGGTCATATTACCGTCGGGAGAGCACATCCTCCCTAGAAATCGTGAGGATCTCCAAGCGTTCATCGCCTCCTTGTGTCGCCAGGATCTCGCTCGGATATTTTTCCTTACGAATCTTGAGGACTTATAAGTAGCTTTTTTATTTCAGTGGCATGTAACTTTGGCAAATATGGCCCGTAGATAGTCCATCTTGACCTCCTCGCAGGGCAGCGATGGCTTAGGAAACTGGTTTGGATCTACCACCTAAGACTTTTCAACTTTATAAGCCGTGAGGGTCTCATAAAGACTTTTCTCTCTACGAGTCGAGAGGATCCCGTAGGTGTATTTTCTCCTTAGGAGTCATGAGGACTCCTAAGTGCGTTTTCTATTGAGAGTCGTAAGCATCTCACAAGAGAATTTTCCCCCTTACAAGTCGAGAGGACTCGTATGTGGTTTTTTCCCTCCTTGTCGATACTCGACTTTGGAGAGTGTGGCCCGTGAATAGTATACAATAGTCCATCTTGGACCTACTTGCAGGGCCCCAGTGCTTCGGAAACAGGTTGATATCCCCGTTGCCTAAGGCTATTTCCCTACGGGTCGAGACGAATCGAGAAGTTCTCGCAGGAACATTGTTTTTCCTACGAGTCGAGACGAATCGAGAAGCGCAAGAATGTCCTAACGTCACAGTTAACCTCTGCTGATAGAAGTCCGTTAGGGTCTGTGGTACTAAGTTTTTTGTCCGTCGTACCGTCGCGTTGGCTGATACATTCCCCGATACGCAATCCTGCTGTTCGAGTAGCCCCGTGACTGTCGTATCTCTGATCCCTTCGGGGGCTGGACAAAATGTCTTCAAGTAATCTCCCAGGTCATATTACCGTCGGAAGAGCAAGCGTTAGAGATTTTCCATGCCGCTTTTTATTTGAGGTTAGGCTCAATTTGGGAGCCCCGATGAGTCATAACCGCTCCGTGCTGGTGTGAGATGATCTCCGATAGTCTTTCAGGTTTTATTTGAGTTGCCGTCAAGACCCTGAAGCTAGGGATCTTCCTTTGCTTCGTTTGTTGACATTGTGTCTGCAATATTGCGACGAATGTCGAGATTGTCTCTAGGTTGTCTGTGAACCATCGAGTCTTGGAACTAGATACTTTGACATGGCTCCTTTGTTTTGACCCTGGGGTCGGTTGTTGACGTTGCGTCTGCATCCTGCTGGTGTGACAAGGAATGCCGTGGTGATTTCTAGGCTGTAGATGTCGCCGTCGAGACCCTGAAGCTAGGGATCTTCCTTCGCTTTGTTTGTCGACATTGTGTCTGCTATATTGCGACGAATGTCGAGATTGTCTCTAGGTTGTCTGTGAACCGTCGAGTCTTGGAACTAAGGACTTTGCCATGGCTCCATTTTTTTGACTCGGGGGTCAGTTGTTGACGTTGCGTCTGCATCCTGTTGGAGTGAGAAGGAACGCCTTTGTTGATTTCTTGACTATCTGTGAACCGTCGAGATTTGGAGCTAGGGACTTTGCCATGGCTTCGATCTGTTGACGTCGCGTCTGCATCCTGTTGGAGTGGAGAAGAAACGTCATTGTTGATATCTAGGCTGTAGATGTTGCCGTCGAGACTTGGCTCTCTTTCTGATGGAGCCTGGTGGGAAAATGTGGTTCCCTTTTTGTTTATGCCCATGGATTGTAAACTGGGGTCGATGCAGACTCACCTGCAGGGCAAAAATTTTCTCTTCTTCTTTTTTTTGTTTCTTTCCGCGATGCTCTATCATTTCAGCTTTTTATATCGCGAGAATCGCGATTGCCTAATCATTTCGGTTTTTTGTCGCGGTGCCCAATCATTTCGGTTTTTTGTCGCGGTGCCCAATCATTTCGGCCATTTTCTTTTTACTCGCTGCTTTTTATTACTAGTTGCCCAAACATTTTGTCTATTTTTATATGCATATGTTTTGCTCGCTGATTTTTATTGCGAGTTGCCCCATCATTTCGGCTATCTCATATGCATCTTTTGCTCGCTGATTTTTGCGAGTATGGAACTTGAAATCTGATACCAATCTTAGCATCAGCATCGCTGCGACTGGAATATTGTCAGGAGCGAATCATCATTTGCCGTGAAAGGACTTGGAATTTGATACCGATTGAGGCATCAGTATCGCTACGAATGGAATATTGCCAGGAGCGAATCATTATTTGCCTTTGTCAATTCGTACAAAGATGGCTTAGCAAATAGGGTTAGGATCCTATCGACTAAGGCTTTTTGACTTTATGAGCCGTAAGGGTCTCATAAAGGTATTTTCTCCCTACGAGTCGTGAGGATCCCACATGTGTATTTTCTTCTTAGGAATCGTGAGGATTCCTAAGTGATATCTTCTCTTATAAGCCGTAAGGATCTCATAAGAGTATTTTCTCCTTGCAAGTCGAGAGGACCTGCAAGTGCTGTTCACCAAATGGGGAAATTTCGCGCTATTGGTGGAACTAGGTGAGGGAACGTTTGTTTGTGCCCGTGGATTGTATACAAGAGTCACTATTGGACCGTTTGTAGAGCATATTGGGGGATATGACAGCTTAAGAACAGGTTCAGATCCCTGTAGCTTAAGGCTTTTGAATCGTATGAGCTGTGAGGGTCTCATAAGGGGGAATTCTCCTTACGAGTCGTGATTGATTAGAAAGAGTGTTTGTAGTTTAATCGCAATCAGAACGGTGTCGCGCGTAGCTAGACCGAGGTGAGTACGGGTTGTCCTCAGGGAGACGTTGAATCTTTTACTCTTACTTTAGACGTGTTGAAAAAGAGAGGAGGAATAAAGAATTTTGTGAATGGTTTCTAGATCTACGTTAAGCAAGAATGCAAAATATATAGATCTAGATTATTTTAGGGATGTAGTTAATATAATAAGAGGGCTTATAGGGTTCGTTAGGATTTAGTAGTTATGGATGATTAATTAAAAGTTACCATTTTTATCCTTTAATAGATTTAAAACTAGAACGACGGTGATGCGTGTAGATTAGGGTTTCTGGAGGAAAAAGGAATCCCACTCTTAACCCTTATCTCGACACGGAACTCCGTTCATATCTAGCCTTTACCAAAACAATCATTAATCTAATCTCTAATCGCGGTCGGAATTAACAAAGAATTGTTAGCGCGCCCGATTAGGATGTTAATGATTCTTTTGATAAAGTTCATAAACTTTATAGGACTTAAAAAGGGTTTAGGAATGTTAATCATCCATTAGCCTACCCTAATCCTACGAACCCTAACAAACGGAGAATTACTCGCGCATGTTGGGAAAAGAAGATGAAAAGACAGAGAGGGAAAACATAATGTAAAATGCAAAAGAATTAAATAAAACAACTACCTTTATTAATCAACTTGAACAATCTACACTATTCCTTAGAAAATGATTACAAAAACTTGGTTTGCTTCTCGAACTCTTCCGAAGGAGGTAGATGAACAGTTGATGATCAGCCTGGATGCGTGAGCCGTCTTAGACTTCGTGATCTCTTCGGCTTGATAAATTTTTCAAGAGGCTCTCGGTCCCTTTTTATAGTCCAAAGCCATAATCTTTTGCTTCCAAATTAGGTAACTAGATGTATAAAATCTTCCACAAAAATTGCAGTAACTAACTCATCAAATCTGTCGCGGATCCGCGGCCCAAGGGTGGTAAGGCCGCGGATCCGCGGCCATTGTATCTCCTCCCTTCATCAAATTTCAGGAGTTCTGTCTTGTGACATGTGGACTTCTCTGGAACCTTCAGAATCTAAAAATCTTTTCTCGGTTGCTTCCAGACTTGGTCTCCAAGTTTTGCTTCTTAATTTGGCAAGATTTCTTCAACAACTTGATTTGTTTGATAAATTCTGCATAACAACTTGGAAAATTTTGCACAATAATCTCAAATAATATTTAGTAGGCTTATTTCTACTTGGATTTGGTCAATAGATTTATTTGCATACATTTTCCTACCAAATACTAATTAAAATATATTAACACATGGAAAATAGTGTTTTTACACATAAACTCTCATATGTATAATATATTATAATAAAGTCCTTTTTTAATATGAAAATGGTAGGAAAAATGTAATACAAATGTGCAGTTTTATCAACTGAACAAGTCGTGAGGATCTCGTAAGTGTAGTTTCTCCTTAGGAATCGTGGGGATCCCTAAGTGTGTTGCTCCCTTGTGAGTCGTAAGGATCTCACGCAGGTGTTTTCTTCTTATAAGGTCGAGAGGACCTTGCAGGTGTTTTTATTTTAACGAGATTGCGCCCTTTCGGGTTTTCACAAACTCGCTGGTAGCCCTGTTGTTTTTACTCACGGCGTCCTTTCGGGTTTTCATCCGTACCCATTTCGCTTATGGACGTACCGTTTTTTTAATGGCACTTAGGTGGGGACTTCGCCTCCGGAGCAGTTGTGCAGCCATCGAGACTTGAGTTGCAGTCTGCGCCGCTGGGACTTGTGGACTTGAATTCCACTATCACCATGTTTGAGGCGATGTATTTAGTTTTAGGACATTACGGTCTATCGTTAGTTTAGGGACGTCTCGGTCCAGTGTTAGTTTAGGGACATCTCGGTCCATTGTTGCCATTTTGGAGGCAACGTTTAGTTTAAGGACATTTCGTTCCATTGTTAGTTTAAGGATGTCTCGGTCCAGTGCCAGCTTCGAGGCGGAGTTTTGCCGGATACTATTTATAGAGTCCCGACTCAGTATAACAGCGAGTGGATACGAGCGTCGTCATCTATCATTAACCTGAGTTGTGACTTGTTAAGCGTAGTATTTCTTAAGGAATCGTCCGTTTATTGGCCTGAAGGGTCTTTCTCCATGTATATCCATGAGCAAATAGACCCCACCTTGGTAAACCTTGTCTATGATGTACGGACCCTCATAGTTCGTCTCGAATTTCCTCCGTTTTGCACGGTTGGGGATCATCGGTTTTTTTACGACCAGCACGAGTTCGCCTTAGCGGAATGTTCTCGGCCTGATTAGTTTTTTGTATGAACGCGTCATCCTTGCTTTGTAAGATTCAAGATTTTGCTGTGCCATGAGACAAGTTTCATCGAGGGCATCGGGCTCCTCAAGTCGAAGATGGGCATTTTCTTCATCCGTCAGCTCGTATCGAACTGCTACTCATAGAGAAGGTAATTCTATCTCCAAGGGAAGTACCGCTTCCGTGCTGAATACCAACGCAAATGGCGCAGTGTTCGTAGCCGTTTTGAACGTGGTTCGATACGTCCAGAGAGCTTCATGTAGTCTCTCATGCCAATCCTTTTTGTTTCTAGACACCGTTTTCTTTATGATCTTCGTCAAGGTTTTGTTGAAAGCTTCAGCTAGACCGTTGGCACAAAGATTATAGACCGAAGAGTATCTCCAGTCTATTTTATGCTGCTGTGCGAAGCAGATGATCTTATGGTTTCTGTAAGCCGGCCCATTATCTGAGATGATCCGTCGTGGAGTGCCGAACCGGTAGATGACGTATGTCCTGAAGAAATGGAGGATGTTCTTCATCTTCACATCTCTTAGCGGTACTGCTTCTTCCCATTTAGAGAAGTAATCAGTTGTTTCTAATATGAACCGATGTCCTTTAGATGATGCTGGTTCGATAGGCCCGATTATATCGGTTCCCCACATTTCGAATGGCCAGCTAGCCAGTGTTGGGTGTAGCGAATTTAGATGCTGGTGGATGAAGTCCCCGTGAATCTGGCACGAGTGACACTGCTTCGCATATTCGGGGCAGTCCTGAATCATTGTGGGCCAATAGTTACCCATTCTTTTGATTTTCGGCTTCATTTTTGGCCCGGTTTGATGAGAATCGCAGAGTCCGTCGTGGATTTCTTGAACGACCGTTTTTGCTTCTTCTGGTCCCAGGCACCTTAGCCACAAACTGTCGAACGATCTCTGATGTAGAGTATCATTGACGAAGGCGAAAGATAGGGCTCGTTTCATGAGCTGATGTCTTGACGATGAATTTTCAGGTGTTCGATGGGATTTGAAGTAGTTTATGAAGACTTCCTTCCAGTCCTTGACCCTTTCTTCATCTTCTATTTGGAGGACCGCTTGTTTGGTCGCTTCTTTTTTATCAGATGACTCCAGAGATATTTCTGCTGGCGCGAGAATCCGGTGGCTTTGCACAATGATCCTTACGTCATCAAGATTTTCATCAGCCAGTTCTTTAGCAAGTTTGGCTAATGCATCCGCCTTGCTATTTTCCGCCCGCGGTATGCTTTTCAGGATGTAGGATAGAATTTGAGTTAGCAGTTGCTGCACCCTTTCACCATATTTTATCAACTCTGGTTTGCACGTCTGATAGTCGCCATTTACTTGGCTAACGACCAGCTGAGAGTCTCCATATATGAGGAGGTTTTCGATCCCCATGTCGACAACGATCTCAAGACCTGCTATCAAAGCTTCATATTCCGTTTCGTTGTTTGTTCTTGGCTCTGTCAATGAAAGGGCGAAACACATTATCTCTTCTTGCGGGGTCACAAAAATAAAGCCTACCCCAGCTTTGATTATGGGGGTGTTTTGCTTTCGCTTCTTCATGGAAGATGCTCCATCGAAGTAGAGTTCCCATCGGGCATTATTTCCTTTCTCTTCCCTGCCGATTGCATCGAACGCGTGTTCATCTGACAATTCGCAATTTAAGGGAGAGTCGGCTGGTATTGGATGTTCAGCGAGGAAGTTGGCGATGGCTTGGCCTTTCACTGCCTTGAGAGGTCGATATGTAATTGAGAACTCTATAAAGAGGAGGGCCCATTTGGAAAGCCTTCCTGTTAATATGGCTCTTGACATCAAATACTTGAGAGGATCCACCTTTGATATGAGATGAATCTCATGTGCCAAGGCATAATGCTTGAGCTTCGTTATTGCGAAGATCAGTGCCAGGAAGTGCTTTTCAATAGGGGAGTAGTTGTTTTCTGCCCCCAGGAGAACTCGACTCAAATAATAGAGAGCTTTCTCCTTCCCCTGATCTTTCTCCTATGCCCATAGTGTGCCTAAAGAACCTTCAAGGGCTATTGTGTACAGGATGAGAGTCTTTCGCTTGACCGGAGCGGTCAGTACTGGTGGGTTCTGCAGGTATTGCTTGATTTCGTCCAGTGCACTTTGGTATTTACGATCCCAAATGAATGGGGTCCCCTTTTTCATTAGATGGCTGTAGGGGCGGCATTTTCCGGAGAGGTTAGGTATGAACCGTCAGATATACGTGAGCTTTCCTTGGAGAGACCGTAGTTGCTTAAGAGTTTTTGGTGATGGCATTTCCATAATCGCCTTGATCTTTGATGGGTCTACTTCGATGCCACGGTGTCGTACGATGAATCCTAGGAATTTGCCTGAGGAGACTCCAAATGCGCATTTCAGAGGGTTCATCTTCAGATTATATTTTCGAAGACGCTGGAACACTATTTTCAAATGCTCCCAGTGCTCCTTGTACGATTTGCTTTTCACTATGAGGTTTTCGATATAGCATTCAACGATCTCATGGATGAGGTCATCAAATATCTTTGTCATGGCCCTCTTGTAGGTAGCGCATGCGTTCTTCAAGCCAAAGGGCATCACCTTATAGCAGAATATGCCTAGCGGAGTCCGGAAGGCGGTATGCTTTCGGTATTCGGGATGCATCTTTATTTGATTATACCCTAAAGATCCATCCATGAAGGAGAAGACTTCATGAGTGTACGTGTTATCTATCATCAGCTCGGTAACCGGTACGGGGAAGTCATCCTTCGGGCAAGCCTTGTTGAGGTCTCGAAAGTCCATGCAGATGCGCACTATTCTATTTTTCTTCATCACTGGAACAATTTTGGCAATCCAGTCAGGATATTGAACTTCTTGGATGAAGCCGGAGTCGATTAGTTTCTTAACTTCGGCATTGATGCTCATCTCGAGTTCGAGCCACATTCTTCTTGGCGCCTGTTTGACTGGCTTGACGTCTGGTGATATAGCCAGTTTATGCACCGCTATTTCTGGATCTAGTCCCGGCATCTCGGAATAATTCCATGCAAAGCAGTCTTTATACTGTATAAGCACATCTTTTAGTGTAGCCACCTGCTCTTTAGACAATAGCTCGCTAACGAACGTTGGCCTCGGATCGTTTGTCGTCCCCAAGTCGATTTTCCTCAGATTGTCCGTCATGGTTTGTATCCCATCCTCCAGCTCTTTTGGCGCCGGTGGAAATTCTGAGATCACTTCGTCCTCATCTTCATTTGTGAAGCACTTGGAGAGGTTGTCCACATTCTCATGCTCTCCCTCCTTTGAGAATGTTATCATGTGTCAGGTACGAGCTCGTTTTCAAGCTCGATGTTGATCTGGACTTGCCCTCGTAGTGTAGGTTGCTCTTGGCTCATGCTTTCGTGGTGAGGCTACCCTCCAATTGTCGGACAGAGCGAACCTGCGTTGCTGATACTGGTCTTCGAACCAGTCTTTGAAGATGAAGCAATCTTTAAGAGGATGTCATATTGCTCTGTGGTAGGAGCAATAAGCCGGATGATGGACCTCGTTTATTTGCTCAGGGTGCCGAGAATCCGGGAGTATCATCATTTGATACTTCATGACAAGGTTGAATATTTTCCTTATCTTGTTTTATGGGAAAGAGTATTTCCGACCCATCTTTTTCATAAAAGACGGATTCCAGCTGACTTTTTCTCGATCGCGTGACTTCTTGGATCTGCTTTGCTGTCTTTGAACGTCGTTCCCGTTCTTGATCTTGTTGTTGCCTCTGCGTCGGACTTTTTCCTTTCCACGAGAGCGCACAGCAGGCTGAAGGTGAAGGGCATCGTCGTCTTCTCTTTCCGTAGACTGCTGAATGAGATGCTGCGTCCTGGCTTTCTCGTAAATGGCCATTTCACGGCTGTGGTCATCCCGAACCTTTTGACCCGCTTCCCTTATTAGCTTATCAATTTGTTATTCGAATGACGGGCTTGGTATTCTCACGGCGGGATCTCTCTCTGGTTTGATATCAGCGCTATCTGGAAATGCATTCGCTTTTCCACCGGAGTTATTTATAACATGGCAGCCATGGAATCGCTCTCGTTTCTTGGACTGAACGTATCCAATCCCGGTCGTCTCCACCCTCCCGTTGGGCATTTTTCTCTGAGTCCTGGGAACGTCCCAAATCTTGTTGTAGAACTGGGCTTGTCGAGCAGTTTGTTTAAAGGGTACACCTTGGCATCTTAACAACCTCTTTAATCCCTCTGCGTAGTATCTGGGCAGACGGATTGGTAGAAGCCTGTCAAGCGTAATATCGGTACCATGCCAGACTTATTTCTCCATTTTAGTCTCAGTGGATTGATAGAAGAGGATCGCCTTTTCATCTCTCCGCCTAGGAAGAACGTAGAAGGTCTGCAACTCTTGCACGCCGTATGTATCGAGCGCATCAAGTTCCCTGTAATGTTGCTGCGGAACTATGGTGATTAGCAAACCCTGATCAGCTCCAATGAAGGTTTGTATTGATGGACGAACAGAGAATACTGCGTTGACCTCGTCTTCAGAGTCGCTGCCGAAGACCAAAATAGGCGTAGATGGTCCTGGCCTGCTGCCTTGGGGTTGCCCCGAGTAGACTATTTCTTCATCTTCCTCGGTATCGCTCCCAAAGATCGGGATAGTCGCAATGGCTTTTTGTTTATCCTCAGGTTTATAACATATTTCCGTGTCTTCGAAGTCTGGTAGGAAGTACTTGGCATCTTCATATTTGCGGACTTCATTTACGGAGAATGGGTTTAGCTCCCCTGTAACCGTGTACTCGAGGCCATCTTTGAAGTACTTCATACACTGATGTTGTGTAGAAAGGATGATGTTGTATTCGTGTAACCAAAGCCGGCCGAGCAGAGCGTTATAGCAAGTCTTGGCGTCGATGACATGAAATTTGATGTCAGTGATGAGCATCCCGAAGCGTAACGTCAGTTTTACAGACCCAACCGTCCGTGATGACTGCGAGTCGAACCCAGAGATGGTAATTTTGTCCCAAGCCAGGTGTTGAACGTTCATGCAGATCTCCTTCAGTACCTTCATATTGAGAAGCTTGACAGAGGACCCGTTGTCGACCAGGATCTTGCCTATCTTAATGTCGTGGCAGTACCTGGTGATATATAGAGGACGGTTGTGCTCGCATGTTCTGAGGAGGAGATTTTCATTGCCGAATGCGATGTCAGCTGTATGAACCTTTGCCAGCTCGTCCTTCATCTTTTCTTCCGCAAAGAAAGCTTAGAACTGATCAGGCTCTTGCAGTGCCTTGATCAGAGAATCTCGTGCTTCTTTGGACAGGAGGAGAGCATCCAGTATGTTTAGTTGCACGGGTTTCTTCTTCAGGTGTGCCAGAACATTGTAATCTACCTTGTTCTTCTTAGACGGGTCCTTGGCTGTGAGCTCTTCGACGACTTTATCATCGAGGGCAATCTCCTCAAGGACTTTTTCCTTCCCCTTGTCTCTCTTGCCCAGATCTTTGTTTGAGGGCCCGAGATTCTTTTCAGGCAACGTACGGTTACACAGCTGAATGTTCTCACACTTCTTCACCTCTTCTTCTTTTCCAGAGATGGATTCCTTGAAGAGAGGTCCGAGAGCTATTTCTTCGTCAGAATCGCTTCCGAAGGTAAGAACTTGAGATTTTCCTTTTGTCGAAATGGCATCAACCATATAACAGTTGCCAGCCGTTCCTTCACGCTTGTCTGTCGCGCCTCTTTGATGTCGACAAACTTCACGCTTCATCCTCTTGAAGTGTTGTCGGTAGGAAACGAACCCCTGCCACCATTTCTTGAAGGCGCTGCACTCTTCGGTGGGGTATGTGACCCTCCGATGGTATAAGCAGTAGTTCGGATGTGTAGGGTTCCGTAGCGCGGCAACAAGGTTTCGGGAGGTATCGTCCATGCCGTTTTCAAATTTTTGCCGTTCTAAAGAACCCTAACCTAGAATCTTTAACTAGAGTTTTAAACGAAAAAACATGTAAACAACTTTTACATCCAAGTGCATGAGGAATACAACCTTTGTAGATCGGTCCTTCACTTCTAAAGCTCCGTGTAGTAGTCCCTTCGCTCCAAGTAGTGAATATCCGAACTCTAGTAAGGGTTCACATGAAGAAATTAACATGCTTGCTCGAAATCTTCGAGGTCGAAGATGATCTACGTCGAGGAGACTCAAGCTCATGCTACCTCTTCACTAATTGTAAATTAGTGAAGCAAACACCCTAAATTAAATGGCTAATATAGTAGAGGATGATGAAGTAGGAGATGGACTCACTTTAAATTTTATTTTCTCACAATATTTTCTCACTTAGAAAAAAACTAGCAAGCCTTTTCTCATGAAGAAGAAGATGAAGAAAAATGAATATAAGAGAATGAACTAATGAGGAGAGAATAGCAACCATGGGTGAGTTAGTGTCATACACTAACTCATGTAGAGAATAAACCATGCGTAAATAATAATGGTTGGGTTAATAAATATCTTCAAGTAAAACAAAAGGAGTAGACTTGGTCAATGGTTCCATAAGTTTCTACAAACTTCAACCATGTGACAATTTCTAACAAATTTTGATTTACTTTAAATAAATAAAAACCCTTCATTATTATTTGCATGGTGTGAGTCTCATACACCCATGTAGCATGTGACATCAAGCATGACACATAAATAATGTACATTAATATATATCACATATATACTAAGTGTACACTAGTGAGAAAAAGAAATCTTAAGTGAGCTAATATTAGTTTATGTAAGTTAATATATCAAATATATAATTATACATTAAATTATTAAATCAACACTTGATTTAATAATCCGGCTATATCACATATAACCGACTAATATTAAATGTAATAATCTATCGAATCAACACTTGATCCGATAATTCGGCTATATCACATACAACCGACCGATATCACATATCGCGAGAATAGAATGCGGTATCACATATGCGCATTAATCTCGGTCCCGCACATATCACATACGTGCTCATACTTCGTTTCGCATGAACCAGGAAAGCTCTGTGTAGGACTCTAAAGACTCGTCAATACGCCGGCAGTAGGTGATGATCATATCAAACACCCATAAGCCGCAAGCGGTCTGCTAAACGTAACGGCCACCCGGGTATTGAGCGATCGGAAGATCAACAAGCAAGCCTCCTCATACTTCTGCGAATCTAATCAGTAACATTACCGTACAGTCCGGTCTCTTCGTCAGATATGTCGCATATCACAGCCCGAGGATGGTAAAACGTCAGACCCTAATAGCCTGATAAGTCATGCCGATGCAAGGTCCATAACGGTTCGAGAAACAACTGATAACACTTGTAGGGTGTTTTTCGTCACCCTATTGAGATGGAAATGCGCGCGCGCTTGTCAGGCGCATTACAGATTCCCCCTGCTTAGGGTAGGCTGGGGTTTATTGATTGTGGGGATCCGAATTTCCGGCAGCCGCGGACTAAGCTGCCGTTAATTACCGTTCGCCTTTGGAGCGAGAGAACCTCCGATTGACGGGTCAAACAAGCCATGCGAACTCAATATGCAGTGTTGTGTTTTGAAGGGGTTTTGGATATATCGGGGGCCCCGCAGAGTTTTTACGGGGGTGTGTGTAAAATGAAGGGAAAATAGCGTCCAAAGGACGCGTGGGTGCCAGCGCCTTGCCTGCCTAGCACGCAGGCGCTGGGTGTTGGCGCCTCACGTGCTTGGCACGTGGGCACCGGACGCTATGCGCTGAGCGCCAGTGCCCCACGTGCTTGGCACGCGGGCACTAGGCGTCAGCAGCAAAAGGGACTTGGTCCCTGCACTGGGAGCTGTTCTCCTGAAAGGAAATATTTATTATTTTGTATATATATATTAGAGGAGTTGAACTCCTAAGATATTTTGGAGCTGATGAAAGGGGCTTCTCCCTTGAGCCCTGGATCTTCCCCAAAGTGAGGTTCTTGGAAGTGGGTCTCCTTCTTCCTCCTCTGTTGGCCGGATCTTGAAGAACAAGAAAGGGTGAGATTTAAAAATCTCTCCTTTTTGAGATATAATGGAAGATTTGAGCTCCTTTTGGTGGGTTTTGTGGTGGAAAACTATTTATTTTTGGAAAAGGAAGAGTAAAGCTCTTGATTTAATTGAAAATGGGAAGAAGGTTTAGAACCTTGAGGATGGAGGAGGCACAAAAAACCCTAGAGTTTGAGAGAATAAAAGTGTATATTTTATTCATCATCATGTTGCCTTATATAGGCTTACACATTTACATATAGCCCCTTGGGCTTTACAAAATGGCATTTTGCCCATCCCATGCCTTATGTGCTCATTTCTTTTGCACATAAGCCGTGAGCTTCACAAAAATTTGGCTTTATGACCATTTTGCTTACATTCATGCATAAAAAATTACATCAAAATTATTTATTACATGATTTTTTTATTTCGGCATGGGGGAGGCCGGCCGCTTCATGTTCGGGCTCGACTCGGGCATAGGCCTACTTGATCTGGGCTTGGGCCCACCTGGCTTGGGGTTGACCTTGAGTTTGACTTGTCAACCGGGGTACAATTTTCGACCCCAACAACACTTACCAGTAAATCTCAGCAACCCTGGCCAGGAATTTCATATTATGGCCAATCGAGCATAGCGCAATATCAACTTCCAATACTGGGAGAGACGAATCCCCTCCTATCGCTCATTGCCTCCATGTGACTCGGGACTGTACCCAAAAACCACCTTTTTGCACGATCTCTTGACCGTAGTATGGTGGAAATCAAACCACAGTGGGAATCACACAAGACTCTATGACGATCTCGGGTCAACAGACTAACCTGTACCAGTGTCACCAGAGAACTGCTATTATCGTATAATACCATCTAGGAGTTCTCGGCGAGTCCGTCCAGTGTGCCCAGTCTCTACTGAGCACCTATATACCATCTTTGATGGCAAACACCAATGGATGTGGGATCATCCATCGCCCATCATATGGGTCAAGATGCGTATACGCTAGTCTACTCTGGAATATCGATGCCCTGTCTCAATACACCCTCGACTAGGAACAGTCATAGGGTGTACTTGTGGACTACCCTTGGCCCCGCTAGTATGATCTACGTCATAGTCCTGGTAGTCAAGTACACATCCTAAGGGCTTTATCAACATGTGAGAGCAAGACAACATCACTTATACAATTCAACATGTTAAGATAAAGAGCAACCAGATAACTTACTATCATGTCGAGCAAGAAAGTCCTCCCTATATATGTCCTAGCATCCACTACAATATACATCACATGTACAGTAATGGCATCTAGGGTATACATATAACTAGCAATCTCCCACTTGCACTAAGACCACTTGTTGCAGTATCTCGTACTCAACAGTTTAGCAGTGGTTTTAGTATCTCATACTCAACCATCCCAAAATCTCTCAAATAGTATTTGGGTAAGCAGGCCTTGGTGAGTGGATCCGCCGTGTTAACCTCAAAATCTACTCTCCTTACCTCAATCCCTTGGAGATCAACCATCTCCCTGATCATGTGATATTTTCCTCAGAATATGTCTGGATCGATGATGGGACGGGTGTTCCTAGGCTAAAGACACAACTCCATTGTAGTCACAATAACAGTTATTGGACGCTCAATAGTAGGAACCTTGTTCATATCATGAACAAGAAATGTCCAGATAACCTCTTTGGTAGCATCGTTGGTAGCAATGTATTCAGCCTTTATCGTCTAGTATGCCACGGTATCTAGCTTGGAACTCTTCCAACATACCGTCCCTCTACTGAGCGTAAAGACAATGCCTATGACTGACTTTCAGTCGAACTTATCACTCTGGAAGCTGGAACCAAGAACTTTCTTTTATTGCTTCTCAAGTACTTAAGAATGTCCTCCACAGCTTTCCAGTGATTCTCCCAAGATCCGATTGATTTCTAATCACTACACCTAGTGAGTCAGCTACATATGGTCTGGTACATAACATCGCATACATGATAGAGCCTACTGCCGAAGCATAGGGTATCCCTTGCACGCGAGCTCTCTCCAAATCAGTCTTGGAAGACATCTTTTTGGAGAGAGTGATTCCTGAGTAAGTGGACGAACCACCACGCTTAGAATCTTTCATACTAAACCCCTTTAGTATGGTGTTAATGTACATGGATTTGGGACACTCCCAATATCCATAAAGATCTATCACCATAGATCATAATCCACAAGATGTAGTAGGTATCATCCAGATCTTCCATGGAGAATCCTCGTGATAAGAGGAGCTTGACCGAGTGTAGCATAGGGAACCATTTCCTATCAAGAGTATTGTAGGGTGTTTTTCGTCACCCCATTGAGATGGGAATATGCGCGCGCTTGTCAGGCGTACTACAGATTCCCCCTGCCTAGGGTAGGCGGGAGTTTAATGATTGTGGGGATCCGAATCTCCGGCAGCCGCGACCTAAGCTGCCGTTAATTACCCCCCGCCTTTGGGGCGAGGGAACCTCCGATTGACGGGTTAAAATGGTCATGCGAACTCAATGTATAGTGTACGTGTGTTGTGTTTTGAAAAGGGGGGATTTGGATATATCGGGAGCCACGCAGAGTTTTTACGGGGGTCCCGCTACCCGGATAGCGGGCTGGGGGTCAAGGGGGCTAGCAGCCCCCTTGCGGGGTGCGGGGCAGCGCCCCGTTAGAAATTTTTTCTAACAGGGACAGTGTCGCGGAGTATGTGTGTGTGCAAATATGTATACATATGTATAGATATACATATATGTATAAAAAAAAGGGAAAATACATCCAAAGGATGCGTGGGGCAGCACCTTGGGCGCTGTGCGCTCAAGAGCTAGAGTGCCACGTGTCGGCACGTGGGCGACTTGTGCTGGAGCGCAAGCACGCCACGTGTCGGCACGGGGGTGACTTGCGCTCGAGCGCAAGTGCGCCATGTGTCGGCACGGGGGCGACTTGTGTTCGAGCGCTTGCGTTGGAGCGCAAGCGTGCCACGTTTCGGCACGGAGGCGACTTGCGCTGGAGCGCTTGCAAATCTGCAAAAATCTGCACACTTGCCCACAAAAATATTGTCCAAAAAAAAAAACAAAAAGAATATTTTTTTTTTATATATATACAAAAAGAATATTAACCCGAATAACAAGAAAGAAAATACGCTACCGTCTCCCCGGCAACGGCGCCATTTGATCGCACGCTTTTGGCGTGTCGGATGTTCAAAGAATTTAAGTGTAACCGCGATCAGGACGGTGTCGCTATGCAGCTAGCCGGTGAGCACGGGTCGGTCCACAGGGAGATGGTGTTATCTTACCTTCTTGTTTTAGACGAGTTAATAAAGAATCTGTATGAGTGTTTGATCTAACCTATGTGTTTATCTGCAAGTATAAAGTTGTTAAGAAAAATACGAGATTGTAAGCTAAGAAATCCGTACTCAAAGACCTTTGAGCCGAGTCTTGACCAATTGAAGCTAAGCAATCGGCAACAACGTGGATTAGGGGATTTAAGCGCGGTATTCGTGGAATCCGGCTTGTTTACCCTTGTCCTTCCGTTCTTGTCTCTTGCTTTCGCCTCCGGCCAAACCGAACGCAACCGGTCGTGGTTAGGAATCACCGTTACCTTGTCAGGGTACGGTGCCTAACGGAGCGCTTGCGTATGGTTCGGGCGGAGTTCAAATGGAAAATAACGGGAAAAGGAATTGGCAAAGAAATGTTAACTTATAAAACCGTATTAATTCTTAACAACAACAATAATTACAACATTCACAAAATGAACAAAAGAGAACAAAAAGAAAAGACAAAGAAAAGAAAAGATACAAGTATTAAAGTGCATGGAATAAAATTGCAAGTAATAAAAGCAAGAATGAAAAATGCAAGTAATAAATAAGCAAATAAAAAGAACACGGAAGTAGAACCCAAGCCAAGCATGTGCTCAATAGCCAACCCTTAAACTTGCAAGCTCAATGAAGAACTTGCAAGATCAAGGGAAGGGTAGAGAACGCATGTGAAGTGAAGAACTAGTCCCGTGAGAAAATACGACCCTTGAGATCAATAACTAACTCTTACCCATTCAAGCTCAATGAAGAGGTTGAATGAGCAAGAGAAAGCAAGAATCTCAAGGGGGAGCAAACTAACAAGAAAGATAACAAGCCCTCATCTTCATTAATCTTCCACTCAAAAGCTCTCACTACAATGTCATGGAGAAAGAATGAAGAAGAGGAAGAAGAAGAACAAAATTACACAAAGAAGAAACTAAAGAAAAGCCCCAAAATTTTGCTCCCTTGGCTCAGCCCTGATCTGCTGTATTTATAGGCAGAGAGATGACGACCTAGGGCAACCATCTACCACAATATGATGTACCCAAACTACCCCCAAAAATCCAGCAGATGAGGCGCCCACTTAGCCGCGCATGCGCGGCCAATAGCCCCTTTAGGCCGCGCATACGCGGCCGTACAGTTGAATTGGACTGTGGGGTTTTGGTACTTTTCCTGGTTTGTTGTCCCCTGTTTTCTGGTATATGTATTTTCTGAAAATACATTCACAATTCTTCCAGAATTTCTGTTGAGGAAAGGTGGACTTTTTGTGGATGTCTTTTGTCATGATTGCCTCGAGCTCCGCGTAGATCTCTTAGATTTTGTGCTACCATTGAGCCTTGTGCATGAGGATGACATTGATTTGACATTTTGTCTTCCTAAACTGGTATCTGGCAGCATACAGATGAAGAACGGAGACCGTGTTTTATCAGTGGTTGGCAGGAACCCGGATTTTGTCGCATTTTCCATGAATTTCACCGTTTTAGAACCGAGAACCTGTATCCTGCAAATATGTAATAAACACGGATAAAAAGCACCTACCTATAAACACAAGAGCGTAAGAATGGGCGGTATAAAATGCAGTATTCTGGTATGAACACGCCACGTGTCGGCACGGGGGCGATTTGCTCTTGAGCGCCTGCGCTGGAGCGCAAGCGCGCCACGTGTCGGCACGGGGGCGACTTGCGCTGGAGCGCTTGCGCTTGAGCGCTTGTGCTGGAGCGCAAGCGCGCCACGTGTCGGCACGTGGGCTCTTTGCGCTCGAGCGCTGAGCGCTTGAGCGCTAGCGCGCCACGTGTCGGCACGCGGGCGCTCTGCGCTTGAGCGCCGGCGAGAAAAAGAGGCTTTTAGCCTAAAAAATGATTTCTTGAAAGAGAAATCAGAGAGGAGTTGGACTCCTGAGTGTGTTTTTGGGGTTAATGGAAGGGGTTCTTCTTCTTCCTCCTCTGTTAGCTGGATCTTGAAGATCAAGAGATGTGAGATCTCAAAATCTCTCCTTTTTGAGATCTGATGACAGATCCAAGTTCCCCTTTGTGGGTTTGGTGGTGAAAAACTATTTTGTTTTTGAAAAGGAAGAGTAAAACTCTTGATTTAATTCAAAAGAAATAAAAAGGTTTTGGAACCTTGAAGGAGGAAGAAAGAGCTCAGATCTGAGACTTTTTTTTGGAGAGAAAGAAAAGTGTTTTTTTATTCATCATCATTTTGCCTTATATAGGCTTACATATTTGCACATAGCCCCTTGGGCTTTACAAAATGGCATTTTGCCTATCCCATGGCTCATGTGCCATTTCATTTTTGCACATAAGCCATGGGCTTACAAAATATTGGCTTAATGCCCATTTTGTTTACATTCATGCATAAACAATTACATAAAAATTATTTATTACATGATTTTGTTGTTGGCACGGGGAGGCTGGCTGCGGGCTCGACTTCGGCATGGGCCCTCTTGACCTGGGCTTGGGCCCACCTGGCTTGGGGTTGACTTTGATTTTGACTTGGTCAACCGGGGTGTAAATTTTTACCCCAACAAATTGCCCCCCATCAATAAATGCACACAGCATATGTGGGTCGTGTGCATGAAATTGATGGATCTTCTTTTGCGTGGAGGCAACTTGCTTTGGTTCCCACTTTTTGGGATGCACTGCCTTTTTTTACGACAAGGACGGTCGACGCTTGACGCGTCTCCGAGATAGAGTGTCCGTAGTAGACGTTTCCCTAGCCCGGAGTGATTTCGTTGACGTGCCCCCGGCGCGGAGTGTCGCTGGTCGACGTTTCCCCGAGGCGGAGTATCGGCTGGATGACGTGTCCCCAAGACGGAGTGTCTGCTGGAGTGTCGCTGGTCGACGTATCCCCGAGACGGAGTGTCGCTGGTTGACGTGTCCCTGGCACGAAGTGTCTGCTGGTTGACGTATCCCCGATGTAGAGTGTCACTGGTTGACTTTTCCCCGGCACGGAGTGTCGCTAATCGACTTTTCCCCGGCGCGGAGTGTCGCGGGTTGACTTTTCCCCGGCACGGAGTGTCGCTGATCGACTTTTCCCCGGCACGGAGTGTCAGATTGACTTTTCCCCGGCACGGAGTGTCGCTGATCGACTTTTCCCCGGCGCGGAGTGTCGGGTTGACTTTTCCCCGGCACGGAGTGACGCTGATCGACTTTTCCCCGGCGCGGAGTGTCGGGTTGAATTTTTCCCGGCACGGCGTGTCGCTGATCGACTTTTCCCCGGCGCGGAGTGTCGCGGGTTGACTTTTCCCCGGCACGGAGTGTCGCTGATCGACTTTTCCCCGGCGCGGAGTGTCGGGTTGACTTTTCCCCGACACGGAGTGTCGCTGATCGACTTTTCCCCGACGCAGAGTGTCGCGGGTTGACTTTTCCCCGGCACGGAGTGTCGCTGATCGACTTTTCCCCAGCGCGGAGTGTCGGGTTGACTTTTCCCCGGCACGGAGTGTCGCTGATCGACTTTTCCCCGGCGCGGATTGTCGGGTTGACTTTTCCCCGGCACGGAGTGTCGCTGATCGACTTTTCCCCGGCGCGGAGTGTCGGGTTGACTTTTCCCCGGCACGGAGTGTCGCTGATCAACTTTTCCCCGGCGCGGAGTGTCGCTGATCGACTTTTCCCCGGCACGGAGTGTCGGGTTGACTTTTCCCCGGCGCGGAGTGTCGCGGGTTGACTTTTCCCCGGCACGGAGTGTCGCTGATCGACTTTTTCCCGTCGCGGAGTGTCGGGTTGACTTTTCCCCGGCACGGAGTGTCGCTGATCGACTTTTTCCCGTCGCGGAGTGTCGGGTTGACTTTTCCCCGGCACGGAGTGTCGCTGATCGACTTTTCCCCGGCGCAGAGTGTCGGGTTGACTTTTCCCCGGCACGGAGTGTCGCTAATCGACTTTTCCCCGGCGCGGAGTGTCACTGGTTGACTTAATTCCGAGGCGGAGCATAATTCCGGCAGGGAAGATAGATATCCCGAGGCGAAGCATGATTTCGACGCGGGGTAAATTCTGGGACGGAGCATGATTCCTCCATAGAGGTTGTTGGTTTGATTTGATTTGGGTTGACATCAGCATCGCTACACTGGAATATGGTACCAGGAGCGAATCATCATCTGTCTTGAGAGGATTTGGGAATTTTTTTTTGTTTGGCATCTGCATTGCTGCACAGGAATAATGCCAGGAGCAACTCATCATTTGCCCCGAGAGGATTTGGGAATGTGTTTTTTTTTTGTTTGGCATCTGCATTGCTGCACTGGAATAATGCCAGGAGCAACTCATCATTTGCCCCGAGAGGATTTGGGAATGGGTTTTTTTTTGTTTGGCATCTGCATTGCTGCACTGGAATAATGCCAGGAGCAACTCATCATGTGCCCCGAGAGGATTTGGAAATTGGTGGCTTAGGAGACAGGTTTAGGTCCCTGTCACCTAAGGCTTTTCCATTTTGTGAGCCGTAAGGGTCTCACAAATCATTTTCTCCCTACGGGTCATAAGGATCCCGTAGGTGTATTTTCTCCTTAGGAGTCGTGGGGACTCCTAAGTGTGTTGCTCCTTTGTGAGTCGTAGGGATCTCACGCTGGAATTTTCTCCTCATAAAGTCGAGAGGACTTTGCGAGTGCATTTCATTTCTTTTTTCTCTCTTTTTTTTTACGAGTTTGCGCCCTTTCGGGATTTCACAAACTCGTCGGCAGTCCTGCTGTTTTTACTCACGGAGCCCTTTCGGGTTTTCATCCGTGCCCATTTTGCTTGTGGACATACCGTTCTTTTTTCTTTTCTTTTCTTTTTTTTGGAGAGATCGGGATTGTTTTACGCCCGTGGATTGTATACGGTTTTGCAGGATGTATGATCCAGACCGTAGGGCCGGAAAAATTTCAGGACTTTGTTGGCGTCTGCATCGCTGCACTGGAATGTGGTACCAGGAACGACTCATCATTCGGGGTATGGGATTTGGAATTTGGTTGGCGTCTGCATCGCTACACTGGAATATGGTACCAGGAGCGACTCATCATTCGCCATTGGGATTTGAATTTGGAATTTGGTTAGCGTCTGCATCGCTGCACTGGAACATGGTACCAGGAGCGACTCATCATTCGCCACTTTGGGGTTGGGGAGCGATGGCTTAGGAGACAGGTTTAGATCCCTGTCACCTAAGACTTTTCAATTATATGGGCCATGAGGATCCCATAAAAACATTTTCTCCCTGCGAGTCGTAAGGATCCCGCAGGTGTATTTTCTCCTTAGGAGTCGTGAGGATTCCTAAGGGTGTTTTTCCTTTGTGAGTCGTAAGGATCCCACAAAGGTCTGTTCTCCTCATGTATCGTGAGGACACATGAGTGGATTTCCCTCGTTCCCAGTTTAATGACTTAGAGGTCGACTGTTTCCAGTTTAACGACTTGGAGGTCATCTGTTTCCATTTTAACGACTTGGTGGTCATCTGTTTCCAGTTTAACGACTTGGTGGTCATCTGTTTCCAGTTTAACGACTTGGTGGTCATCTGTTTCCAGTTTAACGACTTGGAGGTCATCTGTTTCCAGTTTAACGACTTGGTGGTCATCTGTTTCCAGTTTAACGACTTGGTGGTCATCTGTTTCCAGTTTAACGACTTGGAGGTCATCTGTTTCCAGTTTAAAGACTTAGGGGTCTATTGATGGCGAGCTTAGAATTTTGGGGTAGGGGCCGGCATGAGCGTTGCTGACACTGAAGCAGAGGTGCCAGGACAATTCATCATTTGCCTATTCCTGTTGGGGGAGCGGTGGCTTAGGAGACAGGTTTAGGTCCCTATCGCCTAAGGCTTTTCAATTTTATGGGTCGTGAGGGTCCCATAAAAGCATTTTCTCCCTGCGAGTCGTAAAGATCCCGCAGGTGTATTTTCTCCTTAGGAGTCGTGAGGACTCCTAAGTGTGTTTTTCCTTTATGAGTCGTAAGGATCCCACAAAGGTTTGTTCTCCTCATGTATCGTGAGGACACATGAGTGGGCCTTCTCAATGGAGCATAATTCCAAAGGCGGAGACCAGCCGCGTAACTGGTGATTACGGTGGGGCATGGGTATGATGAGAATTATTTGAGCCCGTGGATTGTATACGGCAGTCAATTTGGGGACTGGCCGTAGGGCCGGGAGAATTTTGAGAAATTGGATTTTGGTTGGCGTCTGCATCGCTACACTGGAATATGGTACCAGGAGCGACTCATCATTCGCCGTTGTTTTGTTTGTTTGTTTGTTTTTTTACCGCGATTGCTCTATCATTTCATCTTTTCTTATCGCGAAGGTCGCGATTGCCCTTTCATTTCGGCTTTTATTCGCGGTTGCCCCATCATTTCGGCTTTTATTTTTTTTTCTTTTATTTACACATTTTTTTTATTTACATTTTTATTTACATTCTCAGTTTAACGACTTAGAGGTCGACTGTTCCCAGTTTAATGACGTGGTGGTCGACTGTTCTCCCAGCTCCTTGAACTTTGATCTTGGCGGAGCTGTGTTGATGACCTAGCTCCGTGGCTTGCCGATACATCCGAGGATTGTGAGGTTTTTCCAAGCTTATATCGGTCCTCTGCCCAATCTTTGAAAATATAGCAGTCTTCGATGGTATGACCCACCACTTTATGATATGGGCAATATACGGGATTGCCGGTCATGTTCATTTCCTGTGGCCTCTTTGGAACAGGCAGTTGCAGACCGTTGTTCAAGGCGTCCATGAATATTTTGCGGACTTCATCCCTCCTGAAGGAGTATACCTTCTTCTTTCTCTCCATTGGAGTAGGTGCCTTTACTGATGCTGGTCCTCGAGGCCAATCGGTCTTTGGTTCGCCCTTTTCAGATAATGGCACATGTCTGGGAGGATTAGGTTCCCGAAAGGCTTCGGCCTCCATTTGCATGAAATCGGCGGTCGTAGCTTGACTGTTTGCTAACGCGCCTTTAGACAGTTCTATCTCTCCCGCCCTGTATTGCCTTTCAACCCAATCTTTGAAGACGAAACAGTCCTCAATGGCATGACCTATCACCCTGTGATAGGGGCAATATTTTGGGTCGTCGGTCATATTCTCTTCTTGCGGTCTCTTTGATTCCGGCAGTTGTAGACCGTTTCTTAGGGCGTCCCTGAATATCTTGTGGACCTTTTCCCTTTTGAAGGAATAGACCGTTTCCAGCTTCTCTTTCAGAGGCGATCGCCCCCGGCGTATGTATCGGAGGGACTGGAGGCTGATTGCGGCCGTTTTTCGCGAAGGCGCTCCGCTTTTAGGTTGAAAGGGATATCAGTTGGCTGCCCCCGGGTATCAATCCCTGGCTCATGAGCCAAAATTTGATTCTGCTGTAATTGCAATCGGGCGACTTGGGTTGCGAGATCTGCCACGACGTTTGCCAGCTCGTCGACTTTGGAATAGACCTCAGCCATCTTCTCATCCCTGTCTTGAAACTGCCTTTGAAGCCATTGGAATAATGCTTGTTCTGTTGTTCCGGCTATGACAACCGGGTAATCTTTATTGCCTGAGCTCAATTCCGTAGGAACCATGAGCTCCTCTGGCTTATCGGCCTGAGCGGGCTCTTCGTCATTTAGATCGAGCCGATGCTGGGTAGCGTCAACCATATCATCACCATGGCTGTGAAGAAGATGAGGGTTCGTTTCTTCATGTCCGGCCATATAGACAGTGTGGATAACACATTCAGCCATTCTTTCATCACTGGCAGCTGGTTTCGCGGAGCGGTCCGGGATTTGGAAATTCATAAATTTTAACACGGCCAGAGCCCTAGCCCTTTTGTTGGCTTTGTATCTGAGCCGCTTCTGCCTCAGCTTCTCTGCCTTGAGCGCTTGGCAGGCTTCTGCTCTTCGGGAAGCCGCCATGGGCTGAGTGATGGGGAAACTTGAGAAGACACCCAATCGAGCAGTTGTCAGAGGCGCCGTCGGAGCTTGCGCGAGATGCCCTGTTGCTTTGTTGGCGCTGATGGCCTTGCCCCCAGCTAGGGCCATGGAGAGTCGTTCAAACACCGACTTGTGTTTGAGTTGGGGCGCCTTCGAGACCACCACATTCGGCCTCTTGCCTTTCGAGACCGGTTTGTCTGTTACCGGAGCTTGAGGAGCTGGGATGGCGCCAACTGGTATGAACATAATAGAGCCGAATGGTAGCAGCGGCTCCTCCCATTGTCGCCCGAGACTGGCCGGGAGGACCGTCCTAGAGTCTATCCTCATCGTGTAGGAGACGGGAGCCGTGTTCATCATCGAAGACATCGTCGGAAGGTGATTGCTTGAAAATCTGCACGAAAAAGCATTATTTTAGTATAAATATAGACATGTAAATTGATTGAGTTCGCATGAACGTTTAACCCGAGATATGGGAGGAGTGATTGGTCCCACCGGGCGTGCCAGAATCTGTAGGGTGTTTTTCGTCACCCCATTGAGATGGGAATACGCGCGCGCTTGTCAGGCGTACTACAGATTCCCCCTACCTAGGGTAGGCGGGGGTTTAATGATTGCGGGGATCCGAATCTCCGGCAACCGCGAACTAAGCTGCCGTTAATTACCCCCCGCCTTTGGGGCGAGGGAACCCCCGTAAAAACTCTGCGTGGCTCCCGATATATCCAAACCCCCCTTTTCAAAACACAACACACGTACACTGCACATTGAGTGCCACGTGTCGGGGAGTGTCGCGGAGTATGTGTGTGTGCAAATATGTATACATATGTATAGATATACATATATGTATAAAAAAAAGGGAAAAGACATCCAAAGGATGCGTGGGGCAGCACCTTGGGCGCTGTGCGCTCAAGAGCTAGAGTGCCACGTGTCGGCACGTGGGCGACTTGCGCTCGAGCGCTTGCGCTGGAGCGCAAGCGCGCTACGTGTCGGCACGGGGGCAACTTGCGCTCGAGCGCAAGTGCGCCACGTGTCGGCACGGGGGCGACTTGCGCTGGAGCGCCTGCGCTGGAGCGCAAGCGCGCCACGTGTCAGCACGGGGGCGACTTGCGCTCGAGCGCAAGCGCGCCACGTGTCGGCACGTGGGCGCTTTGCGCTCGAGCGCTGAGCGCTTGAGCGCAAGCGCGCCACGTGTCGGCACGCGGGCGCTCTGCGCTTGAGCGCCGGCGAGAAAAAGAGGCTTTTAGCCTAAAAAATGATTTCTTGAAAGAGAAATCAGAGAGGAGTTGGACTCCTGAGTGTGTTTTTGGGGTTAATGGAAGGGGTTCTTCTTCTTCCTCCTCTGTTAGCTGGATCTTGAAGATCAAGAGATGTGAGATCTCAAAATCTCTCCTTTTTGAGATCTGATGACAGATCCAAGTTCCCCTTTGTGGGTTTGGTGGTGAAAAACTATTTTGTTTTTGAAAAGGAAGAGTAAAACTCTTGATTTAATTCAAAAGAAATAAAAAGGTTTTGGAACCTTGAAGGAGGAAGAAAGAGCTCAGATCTGAGACATTTTTTTGGAGAGAAAGAAAAGTGTTTTTTTATTCATCATCATTTTGCCTTATATAGGCTTACATATTTGCACATAGCCCCTTGGGCTTTACAAAATGGCATTTTGCCTATCCCATGGCTCATGTGCCATTTCATTTTTGCACATAAGCCATGGGCTTACAAAATATTGGCTTAATGCCCATTTTGTTTACATTCATGCATAAACAATTACATAAAAATTATTTATTACATGATTTTGTTGTTGGCACGGGGAGGCTGGCTGCGGGCTCGACTTCGGCATGGGCCCTCTTGACCTGGGCTTGGGCCCACCTGGCTTGGGGTTGACTTTGATTTTGACTTGGTCAACCGGGGTGTAAATTTTTACCCCAACAAGTATGTCATCTACGTATAATACGTGTAAGACAACTTCACTCTCTACTACCTTCTTGTATATACAAGGTTCATCTACCTTTTTGATGAAGTCAAACTCTTTGACTGTCACATAAAAAAAAATAGATGTTCCATCTCCGCGATACTTGCGTTGATCCTGATGGACTTAAGCATAGCTTTGAAAGTCTCAACTTTTCCATCTACACCAAGAATCTTCTCAAGATCTATTTGCTCTCAATGGGTTTTACCCTTTCAGGTGCAACATTCAAAGTCATACTTTGTTGGTGTACATGGATTCCATCTTTGATCGCAAAGCATCCAGCCATTTCACAGAGTCCTCACTTGTGATGGCCTGCCTGAACCTGGTTGAGTCATCATCAACCATGATGCAATCCTCACTCCCACTGTCATCGAGAAGACCGTAGTATCTCTCAAGTGGATGAGGAACCCTACCATATTCGCGGAGAGGCTGAGATTCGTTGGAGACTATTGAATCCTTTGGTTTCACCAAATCATCAGCTGTTAGTTTGTCTAGCTGGAACTCCTTCCAGTTGTACGTCATGTCCACTAATTTTTTCAAAAGAAATTCCTTTTCTAACAAGAAATTCCTTTTCTAAAAAGGTGGTATGCTGAGAAACAAAACACCTTTTGCTCCTCAGAGTGGTAGAAGATATTCCCTCACAAATGTTTGGGATATCCTAACAAACTTATACAAAACTGACCTTGTCTCGAGTTTATCCAGATTTTGCTTTTCAATATAGGCCGGACAAACTCACATCTTAACTCGTTTAAGACACGGTCTCTTCCCATACCATATCTCATATGGAGTGGTAGGCACCGATTTGGTTGGAACCCCATTCAATAGGTATGCAGTTTCTCAAGTGCATAACACCAAAAGAAAATAGGTAACTCAGCAATACTCATCATAGAGCGCACCATATCTCATAGGGTGCGATACCTCCGCTCCGATACACCGTTGTGCTGTGGTGTATACGAAGGAGTAAGCTAAGAGAGAATCTTATTCTCTATTTTGAAAATCTAGGAACTCCATGCCCAAGTATTCTCCTCCTCGATCACATTGTAGGACTTTAATACTTCTACCCGTCTGGTTCTTTAACTTCAAGCTTATATTCTTTGAATTTCTCAAAAGTTTCAGACTTGTGTTTCAACGGGAACATATGTCCGAATCTTGAGAGATGATCAGTGAATATAATGAAATACGAAGAACCAACCTTGGCATTTGTAGACATAGGACCGTATACATCATCATGTATCCGTCCCAAGAGTTCAGTAACTCTTTCTATATTTCCAGTAAACGGAGTATTGGTCATTTTACCTTTGAGACAAGACTGGCAAGTATCATAAGATGAAAATTCGAACTGATTCTCATATTCATCCTTATGTAACTTAGCTGGTTATGTCGCATTGGTATGACCTACTCTACAATACCACAAGAAGGATTCGTTCATTTCTGAACTACTCCTCTTGTGTGTGTTCTAAATACTTTGAACTGTGGTTTGATTTAGAACGTATATGCTATTATATAACGTGCCTGATTGAATCATCTCTTGATTCAGGAAAATGTTCACAATATTATTCTCCAATACAGAATTATATCCTTCTTTAACTTATTAAAGAAACTGATATACTGTTGTATATCAGGTTCGGTATGTAATAACATTCGTTCAGAATCAATGTATTAATACAAGGTGATATTTGCCAACTGGTTTGGCTGCAACACTTGCACCATTCTCTACACTTAGAGATATATCACCCATTCTTAGTTCTCTACCTATTAGTAGCCCATGTAACATATTACATATGCGGGATCCTGATACGGTATCATATGTAAGTCCAAGCTGCCTCTCCCGGTACTTACGGGCATGCGGAATTTGATGAAAAACAATTTTCTAGAGGCGGCAACATGGACTCAAACCGGATCTTTGTTAAACTATCTACCTAACAACCTAACTAGGAGTAGTTAACTACTCGGTTAGGGGGTTATACCTTGCTTTCTTGAACTCCTTCGTCTTCTACACTTGATGGTTGTACGGATCAGCTTCACCCCATCGTCTCCTTGCGCCGAAGATCGATCCACCCGAAAGCTTTTACCTTTGGCTTCTTCTTCGAACTTTGAAGAAACTAGTTCACTCGGTTTGCTAAACCTTGTGAACTAGAGTGAGTAGAGAAGAGTGTGTTGGGATTTTTCTCTATGGTTCTTGCTTCTCAACTCATGAGACAAATGAACCATAGACTAGAGAGAAAGGGAGAGCAAGAGGAAGAGGGTGAGAGCTCAAGCCAAGAGAGAGAATGGAAATGATAGAATGAGCAAGACTTTTTCTCTCTTGGCTCTCATAATCCAAAGCCATCATAACCAATAATAACAATCAAGTATTAGTGATGGTTTAAGCTATAATAGCCATATCATTTCATGCACTCATTTTGCACAAGATAAAAAAGCAAGCAAAAGTCTTTGCCATGAAATGATAGCTATTGTCATGATGATGGTCAACTAGTCCAACCTAGTCAACCGGTCAACAAAGTCAACAAGTTAACAAAGTCAACCCCTCAACAACCATGTCACTATAATACTTAATTAATATCAATGTTAATCATATATTATATTCTCATTAGGGTTTAGCAAAAAGTCAATAGTCAACAGTCAACAACCCTAATGAGAATCCTCTGCCTCTGTCTCTCCGTCAACTGTGCATACACACCCGCATTCGCGTTCCGAGGAACACGAATACATACTAGATAAAACCAATCCCAAAGCGTACACTAGGATCTGGCTTAAACCAAAGCCCGCTAGTGTTAACTGTCCGGACACTAAACGTGCACAAGTGCACGGATGTGACCGAACCCTGTCGCAAAACCATGCGACCTCTACTCCTTTGCCTAAAGGCGAATAGCTTTCTGTGTGGGACTCTAAAGACTCGACACTACGCTGGCAGTGGGTTTAACCACAGACCGCAAGCGGCACTAGCTGTGCGTAACGGTCCCCAGGTAGATGCCGACAAGAAGACTGACGAGGTGAAACCCATCTGAACTCCTACTGAGCCTGAATATGACAGTCTCCGTACAGTCCGGTCTTTTCGTCTGATACATCGCATGGCGGGCCTAGGGGGGCGGTAAACGTCAGTCCCCTAATAGCGGTACAAGTCGTGCCGGAGTGAAGCCCAAAACACCCTGAGATAACACTGGAAGCCTACCAGTATATCTCGCTTGCCCTGGCCAGGGACTACTCGTGTAATGGCTCTCCTAGACACAGCGCGATGTCAACCCCTAATACCGGGAGAGACAAATCTTGTCTAACCGTCATTGCCTCCAAATGCTTCGGGACTGCACCCAACTACTACCTGTTTGCACGACTCCTTTGAGCCGTGGTAGGGTAGTAATCAAAGTACAGTGGGAACACACTCGAGGCGAAGTGATAGTGTCAAGTCAGCGGACTAAGCTGTACTCATGTCACCTGGGAACTGATAACTGACGATAGGTATAATACCAACCAGTCAGTTCCCGACGAGTCCTGTCCAGTGTACTCGTAACCTAACGAGCACCCGCATGCTATCTCAAGTACGACATACTGACGGCTGTGGGACAGACCGTCTCCCACACTGGGATGAGAAGCGCATACGCTAGTCTACTCCGGAGTATCGATGCCCTGTCTCAATAGTCCTGCGACTAGGGACCTGCATAAGGATGTGCTTATAGATTACCCAGCCCCCACTAGTGTGACTGCCATCACAACGCTGGTAATCAAGCAAAGATCCTAAGGGCTCCACTAATGTGTATAGGTGATATACTAAAATAAACACATGTACACATTGAAGTAGAAACAAACCAAGTAGCATACTACTATTTTGAGCAAGATTGTATATACAACTGTGAATATCCCAAGCTTCCATTAAGTAATATACAAACTAGTATGATACAGTAATGGTCTCTAGGGCATATACACTAACAATCTCCCACTTGCACTAAGGCCATGTACTGGCGTATCGAAGACCTATCATCTCGATCAGCCGCTCGAACTGAGTCTGGGGCAAGGCCTTGGTGAATGGATCTGCAGTGTTATCTTCTGAAGCAACCCTCTGAACCTCGATCTCCTGGCGATCCACGATCTCCCTGATCAGGTGATACCGCCTTAAGATGTGTCTGGATTTCTGATGGGACCTGGGTTCCTTCGCTAAAACTATAGCCCCGTTGTTGTCGCAATACAGAGGTATTGGATCAACAATGGACGGAACCACTTGAAGTTCTTTCAAGAACTTCCTCATCCAGACGGCTTCTTTTGCGGCATCAGATGCAGCGATGTATTCCGCTTCCATAGTCGAGTCAGCAACGGTTTCCTGTTTAGAACTCTTCCAACACACCTCCCCTCCATTGAGGGTAAAGACAAAACCCGACATGGACTTGGAATCATCCTTGTCACTCTGGAAGCTGGAGTCAGCAAAGGCCTCGATCTGGAGGTCCTTTCCGCCATACACCAAGAGCATCTCCTTAGTCTTTCTCAGGTACTTGAGAATGTTCTTTACCACTATCCAGTGTTTCTCCCCAGGGTTTGACCGATACCGGCTTACTACACTCAGTGCATAAGCTACATCCGGTCTGGTACACAACATCGCATACATTATAGAGCCTACCGCAGAAGCGTAGGGTATAATAGACATGCGATCCCTTTCCAAATCAGTCTTGGGAGACATCTCTTTGGAGAGGGTGATCCCGTGACAAGCCGGTAGATTACCGCGCTTGGAATCTTCCATACTGAATCTTTTCAGTATGGTGTCGATGTACCTGGACTGTGAAAGTCCTAATATCCTCTTGGATCTATCACGATGGATCCGGATCCTCAGGATGTAAGAGGCATCACCCAGGTCTTTCATGGAGAACCTGTGTGACAAGAACCCCTTGACAGATTGTAGCATAGGAATGTCATTTCCTATTAAGAGAATGTCATCCACGTATAAAACGAGGAATACTACAGTTCTCGCTACAAATCTACTATAGATGCATGGTTCATCTGGATTTTTGATAAAGCCAAATTCCTTGACCGTCTCATCAAAACAGATGTTCCAACTCCGCGATGCCTGCTTTAGTCCATAAATGGACTTAAGCAACTTGCACACCTTTCCGCTGCTCCCACTCTGAATGAAACCCTCTGGCTGGTCCATATAGACACACTCCTCTAAATTTCCATTTAGAAAAGCGGTCTTTACGTCCATCTGCCAAATCTCATAATCGTGGAAGGCAGCAACGGCAAGAAGGATCCGAATGGATTTCAGCATAGCCACTGGAGAAAAGGTTTCATCATAGTCCAAACCAGGTCTTTGACGAAAACCCTTTGCAACAAGTCTAGCTTTATAGGTCTCAACCTGTGCATCTACACCAATCTTCCTTTTGAAGACCACTTGCATCCTACGGGTTTTACCCCATCTGGAGCAATGTCCAACGTCCATAGTTTGTTGGTGTACATGGACTCCATTTCGGTCCGCATTGCATCCAGCCATTTTACCGAGTCAACGCTCTGAACGGCCTGCTGGAAGCTAGTAGGCTCATCATAATCTATGATGCAATCCTCTCTATCCCCGTCTATGAGAAAACCATAGTATCTCTCGGGTGGATGAGACTGCCTACTACTCCTGCGGAGCGGCGTAGGAATGTCCTGTTCTTTTGAACCCTCTGGTTCTACTAAGCTTTCAGTAATAGCTCGTGGTTCTGGAATTTCTTCCAGTTCTACTGCGCTCCCACTTATCTGGTTTTCCAAAAACTCAGTTTCCAAGAAGTAGGCATAACGAGAAACAAAAACCTTTTGTTCCTCTTCGCAGTAGAAGAAATATCCCTTGGAGTTCTTTGGATATCCCACGAACTTGCACTGTACTGAGCGTGCCTCGAGTTTGTCCGCATGCTGCTTTTTGACAAGAGATGGACATCCCCATGTCTTAATGTGATTAACATAGGGTCTCTTCCCACACCACATCTCATATGGTGTAGTAGGCATAGTCTTAGTTGGAACTCGGTTCAAAAGGTATGCAGCTGATTCTAGCGCATACCCCTAGAATGATCGTGGTAACTCAGCATTACTCATCATGGACCGTACCATATCTAATAAGGTTCGGTTCCGTCTCTCCGATACACCGTTATGTTGCGGAGTATATGGAGGAGTAAGCTGAGAGAGAATTCCGTTCTCTTTTAAATAGTCCAGGAACTCGGCACTCAAGTATTCACCACCTCGATCCGATCTTAGAATCTTGATACTTTTGCCGGTTTGTTTTTCTACTTCATTCTTATATTCCTGGAATTTTCCGAAGGCTTCGGACTTATGTTTCATTAAGAAGACATAACCGTACCTTGAAAAGTCATCCGTAAAAGTAATGAAGTAAGAATAACCGCTTCGCGCATGTGTACACATTGGACCGCACACGTCGCTGTGTACGAGTCCCAAGAGCTCGCTCGCTCTTACTCCGTGTCCAGTGAACGGAGTTTTTGTCATCTTTCCTTTGAGACAGGATTGAAAAGTGGCATACGATTGATATTCGAACGGATCCAAATATCCTTCTGTATGTAACTTAGTCAACCTTCTCTCATTGATGTGACCCAGTCTACAATGCCATAAGAAATTCTGATTGATTTCTGGAGACTTTCTTTTGTGTGTATTCTGGACATTGAAAATCTGTGGTTGGTTTAATACGTATATACCATTGCTCAATGTACCTGACCCAATCAGAACTTGATTAAGGTGAATGTTTACAACATTACTTACAAACGCAAATTCATAACCTTCTTTAGAAACCAAAGATACAGAAATGATATTACAAGTTGCGTTGGGTACAAAAAAGCAATTACGCAAAACCAAAACATGTCCATCTGACATTCCCAGGTGATAGTCCCCCACGGCCTTAGCATCCATGCTAGCTCCGTTTGCAACTTTGAGGGTCATGTCACCTGCCTTAAAAAACCTACGGTTTCTCAACGCCTGCAAAGAATTACAGATATGAGATCCTGATCCGGTATCCAATACCCAGGAAGTAGAGTTTATTGAAAGACAGTTATCAATAACATACATACCTGAAGCTGAAGCCGCAACCTGCTTCAGATCCTGTGTTCTGGCCTTCCAAGCCCTGCAATCATTCTTCCAGTGTCCCTTCTTATGACAATAGAAGCATTCTTCTTTATCCACAAGCTGCCCCGCTTTCTTTGTTGCTTTTGCTTTTGCTTTTCCCTTCGTATCCACTTTACTAACACCGCCCCTTGGTTTGGCGAGGGTTTTCTTCTTCTTTCCCTTGGCTTTCGCCTTGGACCTAGAAGAGGAAGATCCTCCTACAAACAAAGTGGATGTTTCCCTACCTTTCTGTAAGGTGCCCTCTGCGCTCCTCAGCATGTTGAGGAGTTCTGAAAGTTCAACTTCATTTTCTTGTAAGTTGAAGTTCAGGATAAACTGGGCGTAAGTGGAAGGAAGGGACTGGAGAATCAAGTCCGTATAGAGCTCATTCTCCAACGTGGTCCCAAGGTCCGCGAGCTCTTCTATGTAGCCAATCATCTTAAGCACGTGTTCCGCTACCGATGATCCGACGGCCAATCTTGCCGAAAATAACCTCTTCGACACTTCGTATCTTGCGATACGAGATTGCTCTCCATACAGTTCTTTTGTATGGAAAAATATGGATTCGAGGTCCATATTCTCGTGCCTCCTCTGATGTTCGTTGTCCATATAGGCAAGCACGAGGCACTTGGCCTTCGCGCAATCGATCTCCCAAGTCTTACGGATTTCCTTATCCGCGACGCTGGAGGTGGGACCTGGGATAGGGGGAGCTTTGGTGGTAAGAAGATACCCCATCTTGTCGTAAGTGATTGCCATTTTGACATTCCTGAGCCAATCTTTGTAGTTTGGCCCTGTCAGTATGTTTTTATCTAGAAGTAACTTAAGTCTAGTCATGTCGATTGGTCGCTGCAATTAGGAGAGGGAGAAGAAACACTCAGCATGATGCTCTTGCAAGTTTAGAGTGGTTTTTAGTTTGTCTAAACAGGATGGCTCCCACTGTTTCTCGAATCCCTCCTCAAACCAAAAAGGAAGAATTAGTCAGGATCAATCTCACCGTACAATTCTTGCTTAACCGTTCAGCCAGGCTAGTGTCGGTACTTCGAGGGAGGTTTTCCAACGCTTTCGCGAAGTTCCTTAATTTAAGAACCTCTTTTCCCTGGGGGCGTAGCCCCGCTAACACCTTTCTAGACACCTACTAGGTTTATAGCATTGATCGTTTAGTGAGAAATTTCCCGAGGAGTAGCATATACTCACAGTAGGATCGGGATCCAAACATCATTGCATGATGAAACTGAAGGAATCCTACCAGAATCATCACACTCCAAATGGTATGCAACTCTAGCAAGTTTTAGTACTTATGAAAATCCCGATGTGGATTTTTGCCCCATGCTCTTATGACCTTGACTTTGGCCAACAAATCATAAGTCACATGTCAAGTTCTACCCGTCGTTCTCCAGGTTAATTTGAATCCACCCGTACCTACCCTTGACTTTGGCCAACAAGGCAGTACGACTGTTCCAAATCAACGCATCTATCTATGCTGCACATGAATACCCAATAGCTACCAATCACTATGCCTTGACTTTGGCCAACAAACATAGCTTGAATACTATTGACCATTCATGTGAAACGACGGAGGGCTACGAATGGTTTTGACAAAACCGTGAACGTAGTGAACTTGATATAATCGATGGAACGAGATAGCTTTTAAAAGGAGTGGCTCAAGCTCCGCATTTAAAAGTTGGTTTTGAAAAGAACCGAGTGGTTTTTCGAAAGTGTTCCAACGACTTTTACTTGGTTTATTTTCTTGCATTAGTTCTTTTAATGCGTGTTATTCTTGCATTAGTTCTTTTAATGCGTCCCATCATTTAATCCTACCATTGTAGAAAACAACCAAAATATGACGTACGCTTATGCCATTCGCATTCGCCACGGGGCCCCGTCATTACCCGTTAGGTTACTTAACTGACGACAGAGCGGGGCTGGGCTAGCGCGGCTGTAAAACATAAGCAACGCCTAAATAATATCATATATAGATATATATTGCAATGATAGCCATTTCAGATTACAGATGAATACATTGGATATACTAGGAACCCGCAATTCGTACGAGCCTGTAACGAAAAGCAGATTACACGGTCGCGGTGAATAGCCAATACCCCACCCAAGACCCCTACGGGTGAGGCAAACTACCCGCCAAGTACTCGAAGCGAAGCAACCTCCCTCAACTCCGTGAGTAGGCCACTCGGCACTTCGGGATACCCGGTAGTTTGTGCACCCCCTCCATGGGTCTATCCTAGGAGCAAAAACAGTAAAAAGAAATTATATAATGACGGCTACAACTCCGACCCGGTTGCGCGGCCATATAAATAATTATTACATCAATTTACAAATTTACATGAATTGAAAGAAAAGAAAACTCTCGTCTCACAACCCCCGGCTATTCACCCGCGACAATCCAAGGAATTCATATACACATACCAATAACATTACAGATCACAGATTTGTATAACCCCCACTAATCGACATATAGCGATTAGCAGACGTTCAATACAAATATCACATCACAGATAAAAACCCGTCAGCTTAAGTCTTTAGAAGTTCGATCAAAAATACGGATTTTTAGGCCCCAAACACAAATTTTCTTTTTGGAAAATCTGGGCCGAAAAGACATATTCAAAAAATCCCAAAACAACCCCAGAAACACACTGCTCAAAATTTGGACCTCGACCGAGTCAACTCGACCGCGGAACCGCGGCGGGAGCGTGCTCTCGCCGCGTTTCCGCGGCGCTTTGACCGATTCGTTGGACCAAATTTTGTGGGTGTTTAATAAAAAGCCTGAGCCGATTTTTAAGATGAAATTTATCATTTTTTGAACAGAAAAAAATTCGGCAGAAACTTGACATATCGGGTTCGTTTCGCGACTTTTTCTTTGATCAATCTTCTAGTTACTTTGCTAACATGTTAGATAGAGTTTAACTAGTCTCTGATACCACTGTAAGTCCATGCTGCCTCTCCCGATACTTACGGGCATGCGGAATTTGATGAAAAACAATTTTCTAGAGGCGGCAACATGGACTCAAACCGGATCTTTGTTAAACTATCTACCTAACAACCTAACTAGGAGTAGTTAACTACTCGGTTAGGGGGTTATACCTTGCTTTCTTGAACTCTTTCGTCTTCTACACTTGATGGTTGTACGGATCAGCTTCACCCCGTCGTCTCCTTGCGCCGAAGATCGATCCACCCGAAAGCTTCTACCTTTGGCTTCTTCTTCAAACTTTGAAGAAACTAGTTTACTCGGTTTGCTAAACCTTGTGATCTAGAGTGAGTAGAGGAGAGTGTGTTGGGATTTTTCTCTATGGTTCTTGCTTCTCAACTCATGAGACAAATGAACCATAGACTAGAGAGAAAGGGAGAGCAAGAGGAAGAGGGTGAGAGCTCAAGCCAAGAGAGAGAATGGAAATGATAGAATGAGTAAGACTTTTACTCTCTTGGCTCTCATAATCCAAAGCCATCATAACCAATAATAGCAATCAAGTATTAGTGATGGTTTAAGCTACAATAGCCATATCATTTCATGCACTCATTTTGCACAAGATAAACAAGCAAGCAAAAGTCTTTGCCATGAAATGATAGCTATTGTCATGATGATGGTCAACTAGTCCAACCTAGTCAACCGGTCAACAAAGTCTACAAGTCAACAAAGTCAACCCCTCAACAACCATGTCACTATAATACTTAATTAATATTAATGTTAATCATATATCATATTCTCATTAGGGTTTAGCAAAAAGTCAATAGTCAACAGTCAACATTCAACAACCCTAATGAGAATCCTCTGCCTCTGTCTCTCCGTCAACTGTGCATACACACCCACATCCGCGTTCCGAGGAACACGAATACATACTAGATAAAACCAATCCCAAAGCGTACACTAGGATCTGGCTTAAACCAAAGCCCGCTAGTGTTAACTGTCCGGACACTAAACGTGCACAAGTGCACGGATGTGACCGAACCCTGTCGCAAAACCATGCGACCTGTCGCAAAACCATGCGACCTCTACTCTTTTGCCTAAAGGAGAATAGCTTTCTGTGTGGGACTCTAAAGACTCGACACTACGCTGGCAGTGGGTTTAACCACAGACCGCAAGCGGCACTAGCTGTGCGTAATGGTCCCCAGGTAGATGCCGACAAGAAGACTGACGAGGTGAAACCCATCTAAACTCCTACTGAGCCTGAATGTGACAGTCTCCGTACAGTCCGGTCTGTTCGTCTGATACATCGCATGGCGGGCCTAGGGGGGCGGTAAACGTCAGTCCCCTAATAGCGGTATAAGTCGTGCCGGAGTGAAGCCCAAAACACCCTGAGATAACACTGGAAGCCTACCAGTATATCTCGCTTGCCCTGGCCAGGGACTACTCGTGTAATGGCTCTCCTAGACACAGCGCGATGTCAACCCCCAATACCGGAAGAGACGAATCCTGTCTAACCGTCACTGCCTCCAAATGCTTCGGGACTGCACCCAACTACTACCTGTTTGCACGACTCCTTTGAGCCGTGGTAGGGTAGTAATCAAAGTGTCACGCCCCGCTTCTCAGAGTCGCAAGATTGGGCACGTGACATAGCCAACCATGCTACCTGTGGGTAGGAAGTATCCATCCACAGTCACATTAAGGTTGTAGAGATATCAAGAACAATATAAATAAACTAGACTATCACATGTCCAAATCCATAATAACAAGAGTCAATAAGCAATAAGTGCGGAAGCAAATGATCCAATACAATAAATAAATAGTACGTCCCATAATGCGGGCTCACATCTGGAAATGAAATGAAATAAATGAACTAATCACTAAGGAATTCACAGATCAGCCTGCTGGCTGAAGTACTCATGCTCGGTCGTCGACGGTGGTAAGGAATCTGGGCCATGCAAAACCCAGACGTCAGCGCGTCATGTCAACCAATAGTAATATGAACATGGTAATAAGCAATGCAGGTATGAACATGAATAAAGCAGTACTATGAAATAACAGTGCAGCGGTAACTAAACTGTCCTATCAGGTTTCTACCCTAAAGTCTTTGAAATCAATTGGTGACTCGTCGATGTAACTCAATAGTATCCCGTGCGTGCCCGGGACCACGGTCAAGGTTCTCGGGGCTGAATCCGAGACGTGCCGCTAGGCAGTAATAGGTAGCAGGATGGGCGAGTGATGTCAGCATCATCACTCCGGGGCTGGCCAAGCCCGTAAGACTGATCAGAACAGGTATCGAACTGTTGAGTTACAAGTCGGTTTCACCTTTGATTTCCCCATACCCCCAAGTTATGTATGTCAGGTCAGGTATTCAATAATCAAGGACTAATGCCAACACAGGATCAGGTAACAGCAGGTTTGTCTGGGTAGACAACAGGAATGGTCCATGAGGACCCCAAGTCAGGTTTGTTGGCATTAGGTATGAGATCAGGTAACAAGCCAGGTCATGGTACGACAGGTTGAGTTGGTAGTAAAGGGTACCATGTCCGGTGCATCGGTATGTATATATGTCGGGTGTATCAAGATCGGGTCAATATGTAATGCAATCGAATGTATGCTCATAACAGGTATAGAAGCGAATAAGGAACAACAACAGGAAACAGTAAATAACAATATTATTCCATGTAATCACAGTGGTGCTTTGTATTCTCTTATTAACAGGTTCGAGCACCCTTGGGGTGCAATAATCACAAGGTAGAGCAATATCAATAACAGGAAGTACTGAAGCTAGATGAAATTAAAACTAAAGCATAAGTAATTGTCATATGGATGATCTAACAATTAAAAGCAAGGACGATTTAAATGATTTAGTTAGTTAAAAGCATGGATTAATAGCAGACCCGATAATTACATGAATCTACTATAATGATTCAATGTTAATGATAATTGTAACCATCAGTTCTAAGTTATACCATAATCGATATTACCATCACTATGTTGTTATATTAAATAATATAATGATTAAAGGTATAGCAAGACTCGATCTTGTATAGTAGCATGTTAGAGCAAGTATTCGGATACTTGCCTCGACGGTTTCGCAGACCGGAAAACACGAATGCAAAGTCGGCGGAAAACACGAGACGGATGCACGGGCCACGGATCGAGTCCAAACAGCGAACAGCGGGACCACACGGACCAGAGCACTTCGAGGGAAGAACCAGGGGGCAACCACGACGGGCTCGACGGCGATGGGACGCCGGCGAGGCAGCGACGGCGAGCAGCGAAGGCTGGAAAGCCTCTGGGTTCGCTGGAAAGGGTGGTGCGATGAGTAGAGGAGGGTGCTGGCTGGCTCTAGGGTTCAGGGGAAGAATGAGGTGATCGGCGGCGGCTCTGGCAACGACGGCGGGGTCGACGGTGTCCTTTTTCCGGCGAACCAGAGGGTTAGGTGATGGGTTAGACTCGGGTTCTGACGTGGCCGGCGAGGGAAGGAGGAGGAAGACGACGAGGTCGGGACGAGGGTGAAGGGAGGAAGATTCTGGTGTCGGCGGCGATGAGAGGCGGCGGCGACGGCGAGCACTGCGTGCTGGTGTGGCGTCGGGGGTTGGGTTTGCAGGCTCGGGAAGGAGGGAGGAAGGAGGTAGGGGGTGCGGTTAGGCTGTGGAGGCGAGGACGGCGACAGCGAGGTCGCGGGGAGGTCGACGGCGACGGCATGAGGTGGCTAGGGTTAGGGTTCGGGGGTAACGCGATGGGTTCTCGTGGTGAAGTTTGAGGAACAGTGCGTGATAAATAAAGAGAGAGGGAGAGAGATTTTAGGGGAGAGAGAGAGAAATCGTTAGAGAGAGAGAGAAGGAGATTAGAGAGAGATAGAGATAGAGAGGTAGAGAGAGAGAAGGAGGCGGGGCCCACGAGAGATTTAAGTCTCTCGTGATTGGCTGCCAGAAAGATTTTGAATCCAATGAAATATTTCTTAAGGATTTATTGTACAGAGAATATATATATATATAGTTTAGTATAATTAATTGATTTGGGATTTTGGCGCTAAATGAAACATTTCCAAATCGCGCCCGGGTTGCGCCCAAATATTTCAAATTCAAATTATAGGATTTTAAGCGAGTTCCAAATTTTGAAAAGAGGTGTTTTATGATTAAAATGCATGCCCCCAAGTCGGACACTTGCACGCGCGCGTAGCCGTCCAAATTTGCCCGTTTCGCCGAACGGGATGAAATCTCGACACGCGGACGCTACCACGCGACTAGTGGCGACGAGTAGGCCAACATGGATATTTTTAATTTTATTTTAGGTGTTAAAATTTGTTATGTGCCAAAATGACTTAGCCGGTTAAAATTTAGCAATAAACACCAAACAATCAAGATAATTGAAATGAGCAATGTATAACACTCCACTAGTAATAGAAATGGTATTATTGGGCTCGGTTGTTACATCATACCCAACTACAAAAAGAATTTCGTCCTCGAAATTCCAAGAATACAAGATAGCTAACTACAGGAAAAGGTGAGGAAATTTCTGCCGGATCTCGTCTTCTCGCTCCCAAGTGGATTCTCCATGCGATCGATTACCCCAAGAAACTAGCACAAGGGGGATAATCTTGTTCTTGAGAACCTTTTCTCTTCGATCCTTGATTTCAACCGGTCGCTCCTCAAAAGTTAGGTCTTCCCGTACTGTCAACTCCGAATGATCCAAGACGTGAGTTTCATCGCGAACATACCTCCGTAGTTGAGATACATGAAACACATCGTGCACTCCTGCTAATGACTGTGGTAACGCCAAACGGTACGCTACCTCTCCAACACGCTCCAATATCTCGAAGGGTCCAACGAATCGAGGACTAAGCTTTCCCCGACTCCCAAAGCGAATCACTCCTCTAGTCGGTGATATCTTCAGGAATACCAAATCACCCACGGCGAACTCTAGAGGTCTTCTTGACGTGTCAGCCCAACTTTTCTGTCTGTCTTGAACTGCCTTCATATGCTTCCTGATTGTATTCACCTTCTCGACTGTCTGTACCACCAAATCTGGTCCTAGTAACCTTCGTTCACCAACATCATCCCAGCAAACAGGTGAACGGCACTTACGACCATACAACGCTTCAAACGGAGCCATCTGAATAGTCGCTTGGAAGCTATTGTTGTACGAAAACTCCATCAGGTGTAGATGATCCTCCCAAGAACCTTTGAAGTCCAACATGCAAGCCCTCAACATATCTTCAAGGGTCTGGATCGTTCTCTCCGATTGTCCATCAGTTTGAGGATGATAAGCTGTGCTAAACTTCAATCGAGTCCCCAAACTTTCTTGTAAACTCCTCCAGAAGTGCGACAAGAACCGAGTGTCCCGATCGGACACGATGCTTACCGGTACTCCATGCAATCTTACAATCTCCTGCATGTACCGCTCTGCCAAAGTTTCCGTCGATTGACCAACCCGAAAAGGAATAAAGTGAGCTGCCTTGGTCAACCGATCGACAATCACCCATACTGCATTGTTGCCCTTTGGACTCCGCGGTAAAGCCGTCACGAAATCCATGGTTATATGTTCCCACTTCCACTGAGGGATCGGAAGTGGTTGCAACAAACCAGCAACCCTTTGGTGTTCAGCCTTGACTTGCTGACACACCAAGCGTTTAGCCACGAAGCGAGCAATTTCCCATTTCATACCTTCCCACCAGAAGTGCTATCGAATATCTCGGTACATCTTTGTCCCTCCTGGATGTACAGAGTAAGCTGAACTGTGTGCCTCCCTCATAAGCTCTTCATGCACATCTCCTTTTGGCACACACACACGGCTACCATACCTCAACGAACCATCTTCATGGATCAGTAAATCGGTTCGCAGTCCGGCTTCAACCTGCTCTCGAAACTTTTGCAGTCTAGGATCCTGCGATTGTGCCGCTTTAATCTTCTCAACTAAGGACGACTGTACCTGCAATTGCATCAGCTGTCCCGTAGCATGTGGTAGCACAACCTCCAAGTCAATTCTCCGAAAATCCGCAATGATCTCCCTCTGTGCAGTCAATACCTGAATCGCTGGTAACCGACTAAGCGCATCCGGCACAACGTTAACTTTTCCCGGATGGTACTTAAGATCAAGGTCGTAGTCGGCCATCAGCTCCAACCATCTGCGTTGCCTCATGTTCAACTCCTTCTGAGTGAACACATACTTCAAACTCTTGTGATCTGTAAAGACTTCGACTCTCTCGCCCAAAAGGTAGTGTCTCCAAATCTTCAGGGCGAAGATCACGGCTGCAAGCTCCAAGTCATGAGTCGGATAATTCTTCTCATGAGTCTTCAGTTGTCTCGATGCGTAAGCGACGACCTTCCCATTCTGCATCAAAACACATCCCAATCCTTTTCCAGATGCGTCGCTGTGAATCACCAGTCCTCCTGAATTATTTGGTACAGTCAGGATAGGGGCGGTTATCAACTTCTACTTCAACGTCTCGAAGGCCAATGCACATCCATCCGTCCAAACAAACGGTACCTCCTTGCGCGTAAGCTTGGTTAACGGCTCTGCCAAACGAGCGAAGTTCTCCACAAATCTCCTGTAGTATCCGACGAGTCCAAGAAAACTTCTTATCTCCGCAACATTTCTTGGAATAGGCCAATCTCGAACTGCTGCAATCTTCTCGGGATCAACGGTGATTCCATTGCCCGACACGACATGTCCCAGAAATTTCACTTCTTCCAGCCAGAATTCGCACTTACTCATCTTCGCATACAATTTCTCCTGTCTCAGCGTCTGCAGTGCGATCTTCAAATGCTCAGCATGTTCTTCCGGACTCTTCGAGTACACCAGAATATCGTCAATGAATACCACAATAAACTGGTCCAAGAATGGTGAAAAGATCCTGTTCATCAAATCCATGAATATTGCCGGCGCATTCGTCACTCCGAAGGGCATCACTAGATACTCGAAATGTCCATATCGAGTTCGAAACGCCGTCTTGCAAATGTCTTCTGCTTTCACTCGGACCTGATGATATCCTGATCGCAAATCCAGTTTCGAAAATACCCTCGCGCCACTAAGCTGCTCAAAAAGTTCTCCAATGCGAGGGATCGGGTACTTGTTCTTAATAGTCACCCGGTTCAATTCTCGATAATCAATGCACATCCTTCTCGTGCCATCCTTCTTCTTTACTAAAAGAACTGGAGCTCCCCAAGGCGAGTTGCTGCTTCGAATCCATCCCTTCTCAAGTAATTCACCAACTTGTTTCTTAACTTCTTCCAATTCCACTGGTGCCATTGGATAATAAGATTTTGATACTGGCGCTGCACCAGGAATAAGGTCAATCGCGAACTCCACATCTCGCTTCGGCGGTAAGCCCGTTATATCTTCAAATACATCCATAAAGTCGCTAACAACTGCCGGCTCTTCATTACTATCAACTTCCATTGCTGCAAGAACACTGCGTGTCTGCCTAGCTCTGAACTCGACTGGCCCGACAGAACTGCTTCCCCCAGTGAAGGTAAACTCAGGATGTCCGGGAATCTGGAAAATTACCTTCCTTGCCCTACAGTCAATGTGGGCGTGGAAAGTGCCAAGAAAATCCATTCCCAAGACAACTTCATAGCTGCCCGTATCTATCACCAAGAAATCTGCAAAAAGCTCCCGTCCGCAAACAACAACTGTACAATCTCTACATTCCTTACTAGCTATGATTTTCCCATTCCCAGTGTGTATGTCCCAAAAACTAGACAGGGTCGTGCAGGTAATCGAGTGTGTAGTTATAAATTGGGATGACATAAAACAGTGGGATGCTCCGGAATCAAATAATGCCAATGCGGGAAAACCATGAACGAGTAAAGTACCTGAAACCACTTCTCCTGATGCCTTGGCTTCCTCAGCTGTCAACGTGAAAGCTCGAGCCTGCTTTGGTCCTTGAGTCAGCTGTTTCTGCCCTTGGAACGGTCTCTGCGGAGGCTTCTGTATATCGTCTCTCGTGCGAAGCTTCGACGGACAGGCACCAACTGCATGATCGGCCGCTCCACAAACCAGGCAAAGTCCCAGTCTCCTTCGACAATCCTTCTGCACGTGCCCAGGTAAACGGCAGTAGTCACAAATCACGCTCTTCCTTCGGTCAACGATCACAGGCTTCTTCATTAGCGCTACACCTCGACGGTCCACTGGAATACCTCTGCGCCCCTGATCTCGGTTAGGTACAAATGCGGGCTTTCTGGCCGCAACTGTTGTCTGCTGTAGGTTCCCTTTCATTCCCGACAAACTCTGCTGCTCTCTGGCTGCCGTAAGAACCTGCGAGAAAGTGGTCAAACCCAGGGAGACAATCTGCCTCTGGATGTCCACATCCAAACTGCGCAAGAACCTTCGCGCCCTGTCTGCCTCCTTGGCGACTAAGGGTCCAGCGAAGCGGCTGAGTCTCGTCCACTCTGCTGCGTGTACATCCACAGCTGCTCCATTTTGTCTCAGCCCAATAAATTTCTCCTCCATTTCCTCCCGTGCAGTCCGCGGGAAGAACTTTTCCAAGAAACTTTTAGATAAATCCGCCCAACTGATGGGCTTGGTCAAGCGGGTCTCTTCCACAAGCCCCCACTCTTGGGCGTAATCCACCAGCTGGATGCGCACTACATCAACTCTCTTGTCTTCAGGGATCTGTGCCGCAATCAGTAAATTCTCCGTGTCCACTAGCCACTGCTCGGCTGGCAACGGCTCCTCCAGACCAGTGAAAGTAGTAGGACCCAACCGTCTGAAATCTGCCACGGTCCCTACTCGGTCAACTGGCTTCGCTACAGCGGTGTTTACAGACTGCCGAATGTCCTGCAAACCCTCCTGAAATGAATCTACTTGCTGCTGGATCAGCTCAGTTTGCCTCTTCTGATTCTCCAACATCCCACGTATCACTCCTAACATGGCGGCTTCATCCACACGCCTCTGATACGTCTTGAAATTCTTATCTGCCATGGTCCTGAAATCAAAACAAACAACATTAGCATGATGATAGATTCAATATATAAATCAAGGCTAGAACTCCAAGATACTTAAATAGAGTACTGCATTGTAGCTATGCCGCGGTATCATAGCCGCAATTACTTAACTCCACCCAAGTCGCCTAAGTCCTAGAGATAACAAGGAATTAGGTTTTCGAGTTGACAAATGCAAAGTAAGTTTGCATGTCGACATGATCCGGAAGAATGATTCAAGGATGGTAAAACGGTCAAGGTGGCAGGACATGTTTCCTAATCACGGGTATTCTGATTCGTGTATCGGGTATAATACCCAACTACAAAAGAATCAACCCAACTAACCTATGGCTCTGATACCAAAAAAACCATGTCACGCCCCGCTTCTCAGAGTACGCAAGATTGGGCACGTGACATAGCCAACCATGCTACCTGTGGGTAGGAAGTATCCATCCACAGTCATATTACGGTTGTAGAGATATCAAGAACAATATAAATAAACTAGACTATCACATGTCCAAATCCATAATAACAAGAGTCAATAAACAATAAGTGCGGAAGCAAATGATCCAATACAATAAATAAATAGTACGTCCCATAATGCGGGCTCACATCTGGAAATGAAATGAAATAAATGAACTAATCACTAAGGAACTCACAGATCAGCCTGCTGGCTGAAGTACTCCTGCTCGGTCGTCGACGGTGGTAAGGAATCTGGGCCATGCAAAACCCAGACGTCAGCGCGTCATGTCAACCAATAGTAATATGAACATGGTAATAAGCAATGCAGGTATGAACATGAATAAAGCAGTACTATGAAATAACAGTGCAGCGGTAACTAAACTGTCCTATCAGGTTTCTACCCTAAAGTCTTTGAAATCAATTGGTGACTCGTCGATGTAACTCAATAGTATCCCGTGCGTGCCCGGGACCACGGTCAAGGTTCTCGGGGCTGAATCCGAGACGTGCCGCTAGGCAGTAATAGGTAGCAGGATGGGCGAGTGATGTCAGCATCATCACTCCGGGGCTGGCCAAGCCCGTAAGACTGATCAGAACAGGTATCGAACTGTTGAGTTACAAGTCGGTTTCACCTTTGATTTCCCCATACCCCCAAGTTATGTATGTCAGGTCAGGTATTCAATAATCAAGGACTAATGCCAACACAGGATCAGGTAACAGCAGGTTTGTCTGGGTAGACAACAGGAATGGTCCATGAGGACCCCAAGTCAGGTTTGTTGGCATTATGTATGAGATCAGGTAACAAGCCAGGTCATGGTACGACAGGTTGAGTTAGTAGTAAAGGGTACCATGTCCGGTGCATCGGTATGTATATATGTCAGGTGTATCAAGATCGGGTCAATATGTAATGCAATCGAATGTATGCTCATAACAGGTATAGAAGCGAATAAGGAACAACAGCAGGAAACAGAAAATAACAATATTATTCCATGTAATCACAGTGGTGCTTTGTATTCTCTTATTAACAGGTTCGAGCACTCTTGGGGTGCAATAATCACAAGGTAGAGCAATATCAATAACAGGAAGTACTGAAGCTAGATGAAATTAAAACTAAAGCATAAGTAATTGTCACATGGATGATCTAACAATTAAAAGCAAGGACGATTTAAATGATTTAGTTAGTTAAAAGCATGGATTAATAGCAGACCCGATAATTACATGAATCTACTATAATGATTCAATGTTAATGATAATTGTAACCATCAGTTCTAAGTTATACCATAATCGATATTACCATCACTGTGTTGTTATATTAAATAATATAATGATTAAAGGTATAGCAAGACTCGATCTTGTATAGTAGCATGTTAGAGCAAGTATTCGGATACTTGCCTCGACGGTTTCGCAGACCGGAAAACACGAATGCAAAGTCGGCGGAAAACACGAGACGGATGCACGGGCCACGGATCGAGTCCAAACAGCGAACAGCGGGACCACACGGACCAGAGCACTTCGAGGGAAGAACCAGGGGGCAACCACGACGGGCTCGACGGCGATGGGACGCCGGCGAGGCAGCGACGGCGAGCAGCGAAGGCTGGAAAGCTTCTGGGTTCGCTGGAAAGGGTGGTGCGATGAGTAGAGGAGGGTGCTGGCTGGCTCTAGGGTTCAGGGGAAGAATGAGGTGATCGGCGGCGGCTCTGGCAACGACGGCGGGGTCGACGGTGTCCTTTTTCCGGCGAACCAGAGGGTTAGGTGATGGGTTAGACTCGGGTTCTGACGTGGCCGGCGAGGGAAGGAGGAAGAAGACGACGAGGTCGGGACGAGGGTGAAGGGAGGAAGATTCTGGTGTCGGCGGCGATGAGAGGCGGCGGCGACGGCGAGCACTGCGTGCTGGTGTGGCGTCGGGGGTTGGGTTTGCAGGCTCGGGAAGGAGGGAGGAAGGAGGTAGGGGGTGCGGTTAGGCTGTGGAGGCGAGGACGGCGACGGCGAGGTCGCGGGGAGGTCGACGGCGACGGCAGGAGGTGGCTAGGGTTAGGGTTCTGGGGTAACGCGATGGGTTCTCGTGGTGAAGTTTGAGGAACAGTGCGTGATAAATAAAGAGAGAGGGAGAGAGATTTTAGGGGAGAGAGAGAGAGAAATCGTTAGAGAGAGATAGAGATAGAGAGGTAGAGAGAGAAGGAGGCGGGGCCCACGAGAGATTTATGTCTCTCGTGATTGGCTGCCAGAAAGATTTTGAATCCAATGAAATATTTCTTTAGGATTTATTGTACAGAGAATATATATATATATATATATATATATATATATATATATATATATAGTTTAGTATAATTAATTGATTTGGGATTTTGGCGCTAAATGAAACATTTCCAAATCGCGCCCGGGTTGCGCCCAAATATTTCAAATTCAAATTATAGGATTTTAAGCGAGTTCCAAATTTTGAAAAGAGGTGTTTTATGATTAAAATGCATGCCCCCAAGTCGGACACTTGCACGCGCGCGTAGCCGTCCAAACTTGCCCGTTTCGCCGAACGGGATGAAATCTCGACACGTGGACGCTACCACGCGACTAGTGGCGACGAGTAGGCCAACATGGATATTTTTAATTTCATTTTAGGTGTTAAAATTTGTTATGTGCCAAAATGACTTAGCCGGTTAAAATTTAGCAATAAACACCAAACAATCAAGATAATTGAAATGAGCAATGTATAACACTCCACTAGTAATAGAAATGGTATTATTGGGCTCGGGTGTTGCACAAAGTACAGTGGGAACAAACTCGAGGCGAAGTGACGGTGTCAAGTCAGCGGACTAAGCTGTACTCATGTCACCTGGGAATTGATAACTGACGATAGGTATAATACCAACCAGTCAGTTCCCGACGAGCCCTGTCCAGTGTACTCGTAACCTAACGAGCACCCGCATACTATCTCAAGTACAACGTACTGACGGCTGTGGGACAGACCGTCTCCCACACTGGGATGAGAAGCGCATACGCTAGTCTACTCCGGAGTATCGATGCCCTGTCTCATAGTCCTGCGACTAGGGACCTGCATAAGGATGTGCTTATAGATTACCCAGCCCCCACTAGTGTGACTGCCATCACAACGCTGGTAATCAAGCAAAGATTGATATACTAAAATAAACACATGTACACATTGAAGTAGAAACAAACCAAGTAGCATACTACTATTTTGAGCAAGATTGTATATACAACTGTGATTATCCCAAGCTTCCATTAAGTAATATACAAACTAGTATGATACAGTAATGGCCTCTAGGGCATATACACTAACATCATATACCCAGGACGTAAAGGATGCTGAAAAACAGTTCTCGGTAATGAACACGTCCGAAGAAGATATATCAACATGCACTTTCTTCGAATGGGTGGCATGGGAATCCGGATATTCCCCTTATAACAATTATAAGATAGAGCGGAACCAACGTTCCCAAGCACAGTATAATAAGCAGGTTCGGTCAATGCATCCATATTATTATCTTGATTAAGGCGTGACACGGTCGCTACCAGGAGAGAGAGAGAGAGAGAAGAAAACACTCTGCGTGCGCTCTTTGTAAGATTAGATTGGTTATTATTTTATCTAATCAGGATGGCTCCCACTATTTTTATCAAATCTTCTTTCAAACCCTAAAAGGTAAGACTAGCCGGGATTAATTATACGCTACAAGTTTGCCAATCTTTCATCCAGGTCAGTGTCGGTACGTTGAGGGAGGTTCCCCGTGCTTTCGTACGGACCTAATTAAAATAAATCTCGTTTTCCCAGGGGTGTAACCCCGTTAACACCTTTCTCGACACCTACTTGATCGGCTAATTGTAATGTGTAGAACTCTCCCAGGAGTAACTCTTACTCGCAGTGGGTATCGGGATCCAACTATCTCATAGAAGGTATGCAATCTCATTGCAAATTCCAACACTTGAAATTCCTGATAATATTTTACTCCTAGCATTCTATGACCTTGACGGAGGTCAACAAACCATAGGGTGCTAGTCATGTTCAACCCGTCATTTCCTGATTGAATTAAACCCACCCGCACGACCCTTGACGGAGGTCAACAAGGTCGTACGACTATCCTAATCCAATCGCATCGTATGCTGCAGATAAGCACTAATCAGCTACCGCACACTACGCCTCGACGGAGGTCAACAAACATAGCACGAATACTAAATACTACTTTTCTGAAATGATGGAGGGTTACGACAGGTTTTTAAGAAAATCCTTTGCGTAATGAACTTGATATCGTTGTAGAATCGAGTGAATTTTAAAAGGAGTGTTTTTTAGGCTTTTACTAGTTTTACTAAAGAGGTCACTCCCGGTGAAGGGATCTCGGCTCTTTCCTTATCGAATAAGGTGCAGGATATTTCACAAATACCACTATACAAAGTAAAAACTATAGAAGCAATCAAAAGACAAACCGAGTGGGTTGTAGTATCTGCTAGTTTCGCTAAAGAGTCACTCCCGGTGAAGGGATCTCGGCTCTTTCCTTATCGAATAAGGTGCCGGATATTTTATAAGGAATACCGCTATGCAAAGCAAGAACTAGAATTACCAATTTTTAAAACAAGTTTCTACAATATCTTTAGGTTTCTTTTTCTTTCATTAATCTCATTAATGAATTCCCATCAATTATGCTTCCCAAGCATCACAGAAGAAACGAAAGCATCAATATTTATTATATATCATATATATAAAATATAAGTATTCGTCTCAGAATATCAAGTGATCACATCACAGAATATCAGCAGTAGAAGAATACATATGAAATATTGGATATAGTAGGAATTCCGTGTTTTAAATTAAGCCATTAAAAAACACGGATTCTACGGTCGTGATGAATAGCCAAACCCACATCCCTAGACCCCTACGAGTGTGGCAAGCAACCCTTCCAATTCTAGAGTTAGGAGACCCGGTCTCGACTCCTCGAGATGGTTTTCCACTGGACCCTAGAACCCGGTTACTTGTGCTCCCCGCCTTGGGTCTATCCCAATACGAAAAAGTAAATAATATACATCAATGGTGACATCATCCTTAACCCTGAAGTGCCTCAATAAAAGAATATAACATACAAGGTTTTACATGAATGAAAATGAAAAACTCTCATCTCACATAAAAACCCCCGGCTATTCAAAACACGACGATCTAATATAACATATCACAGCAACAAATAACATCACATGTCATCAACGTAAGTAAATATGCGTATCCCAATTTTCGTTGACATATAACAACGAAACCGGCGATACACCACATTGTAGGGTGTTTTTCGTCACCCCATTGAGATGGGAATACGCGCACGCTTGTCAAGCGTACTACAGATTCCCCCTTCCTAGGGTAGGCCGGGGTTTAATGATTGTGGGGATCCGAATCTCCGGCAGCCGCGGACTAAACTACCGTTAATTACCCCTCGCCTTTGGAGCGAGGGAACCTCCGATTGACGGGTTAAACTGGTCATGCGAACTCGATGTGCAGTGTACGTGTGTTTTGTTTTGGGGGGGTTTGGATATATCGGGAGCCAAGCAGAGTTTTTACGGGGGTCCCGTTACTTGGATAGCGGGTTGGGGGTCAAGGGGGTTAGCAGCCTCCTTGCGGGGTGCGGGGCAGTGCCCCGTTAGAAATTTTTTCTAACAGGGACAGTGTCGTGGAGTATGTGTATGTGTACATATGTATACATATGTATATATATACATGTATATATAAATAAAGGGGGAAAAAGACATCCAAAGGATGCGTGAGGCCAGCGCCTAGGCGCTTGAGCGCAAGCGCGCCACTTGTCGGCACGTGGATGCTTTGCGCTCGAGCGCAGAGTGCCGGAGCGCAAGCGCGCCACGTGTCGGCACGTGGGCGCTTTACGCTCGGGCGCTGGGCGCTTTGCGCTCGGGCGCTGGGCGCTTGAGCGCAAGCGCGCCACGTGGGCGCTTTGCGCTCGAACGTAGAGTGCTGGAGCGCAAGTGCGCCACGTGTCGGCACGTGGGCGCTTTGCGCTCGGGTGCTGGGCGCTTGAGTGCAAGCGCGCCACGTGTCGGCACGTGGGCGCTTTGCGCTGGGGCGCAGGGCGCTTGAGCGCAAGCGCGCCACGTGTCGGCACGTGGGCGCTTTGCGCTCGGCGAGGAAAAGGGGGCTTTTAGCCCCGGAAATTCTCTAAAGAGAAAATATGGTGGAATTTAAACTCCTAAGATGCTTTGGGTTAATGAAGGGGGTTCTTCTTCTTCCTCTTCTGTTGGCTGGATCTTGAAGATCAAGAGATATGAGATTTTTAAAAATCTCTCCTTTTTGAGATCTAGTGACAGATCCAAATTCCCCTTTGTGGGTTTGGTGGTGAAAAACTATTTTGTTTTATAAAATGAAGAGTAAAACTCTTGATTTAATTCAAAAGAAAGAAGAAGATTTTGGAACCTTGAAGAAGGAGAAAAGATCTCAGATCTAAATTTTTTGGAGAGAGAAAAGTTGTTGGGATATTTTCATTATCCTTGCCTTTATAGGCTATACACTTTACACATAGCCCCTTGGGCTTCACAAAATGGCATTTTGCCTATCCTATGGCTCATGTGCCATTTCTTTTTGCACATAAGCCATGGGTGTTCCCCTCCGAACGGCGGCCAAGACATGGGCGTCTCGCCTGAAGTTCGGGGCAGATGCTATTTGGTTTTATCCGTCCACCTCTCCGAAGATACCAAGTTGATTTATGGCACCGTGTATCGGAGGTTTGGACGGATGCGGCCGATGTAGCAGACTTCGTCAGATTCCCCCTCGCCTGAGGGGTTTTTGATTGTGGAGACGCTCTTCCCTGCAGGCGCAAGCCCCTGTAGTTAATTACGCTACCGCATCGCGGTAAAAACTTTCTCCTTCTCCAGATGGTCACTTCGTGTCGTGGGTGTTTGTTTTGTTTGTGGTTGCCCGTGGATTGTATACGGAGACTAATTTATGTTGTCGCCCGTAGGACGTGGATTGGTCCAAATCCGTGTTTTCTTAGATTTGGGTTTGGGGTTTTGGTTTAAGGATACATTAGCCGTATTTGAGACTAAGATCGACTTAAACGTTTGTTAAGGATACGTTAGCCTAATTTGAGACTAAGATCAACTTAACGAGATCGTTTAGATCCGACAAGTGAGCATTTGGGGGCTCTATTGTTCTAGTTTAGGGACATAGTGGTCCATTGAATGTATGGCCATCGGGACCCGTCACCTTTCTGACGACGTTGAAGGATTACAACGACAAATATCAGAGGAGTTCAGAGATGTACCCGAACCAAAGTTAGTTGGGAGATCTATAGTCCAATTTGGGACTAAAGTCTGTTTGAAGGTTTTGGTTTAAGGATACGTTAGCCATATTTGAGGCTAAGATCAACTTAAACGTTTGTTAAGGATACGTTAGTTCAATTTGAGACTAAGATCAACTTAACAGGATCGTTTAGATCCAACATGAGAGCATTTGGGGGCTCTATTGTTCTAGTTTAGGGACATAGTGGTCCATTACCAGTTTAAGGACATGGTGGTCCATGTTCCAGTTTAGGGACATAATGGTCCAATACCAATTTAAGGACATAGTGGTCCATAAAATGTATGGCTGTCGGGACCCATCACCTCTCTGAAGACGTTGAAGGATTACAACGACAAATATCAGAGGAGTTCAGAGATGTACCCTTGAACCAATGAGTTGGTTGAAAGAGCAGATGTGCTCAGTTCAAGAAGATTTGATGACTTATGGCCAGTTTGGGCTAAGTCCAATTATGTTTGAAATATTGGCCCTTTGGGCCATTAGACATTTGTCTGGGTTCAGCCCCTCATCATTCAGCAGTGCTAAACAGAGGTTTGGGGGCTCTGACAATATTTTGTCTTTGATTTCCTCAATTTTGAGATTCATTTGGAGGAAGGACTTTTGCCTCTGGAAAATTAGCCAATTTGGCTAAAAGTAGTGTTAAACACTAAAGAACAACAGTGTTAAACACTGGAGGTAGAACTCTCAAATTAGTGTTAAACACTAAAAGACAATCAGTGTTAAACACTGGAGATATAATCTTCAATTTAGTGTTAAACACTAGAAACAATCAGTGTTAAACACTGGAAATATAATCTTCAATTTAGTGTTAAACACTGTAAATATAATCCCCAAATTAGTGTTAAACACTAAAGAAAGAGGGGTCACGTGTGGACACGTGAGAGCGCCCAAAGGTGGGACCAGATCCCTTTTCTTCGTTATGCAATTAAGTGTTAAACACTTTTTCATCTTTTGAGCATCACGTGTTGACACGTGATAGGGATTTATGCGCTGACTGTTAAAGCGTTTGCCAAAGGGTCACGTGGGAGCACGTGAGAGCGCCCAAGGCCTTCATTTCCTTTACTTTTTCTTTCTGCGTTTTGGGAGTCATGTGGGAGCACGTGAGGCATTGCCTCAAAGTTAATTCCTTCTTATTTCCGGGGATCTGTTCAGGGGTCACGTGGGGACACGTGACCTTAGTCTTTTGCATGCATGGAGATCTTTGAGTTCTCTGTTATTTTAAGAATTAAATTCTCTGTAGGGTTAAACCCTAATCATGATTTTGGAGGAATTAAATTCCTATTGTGCAAGAATTAAATTCTTAAGTAGGGTTAAACCTCGATTTCTTTTTAGATGAATTGAATTCCCACATATGTAAAAGAATTTAATTCTTGATTAGGGTTAAACCCTAGTTCTGTCCATCTTGAAGGAATTAAATTCCTGTGAGTTTGGGAGAATTAAATTCTCATATAGGGTTAAACCCTAACTTTGTTTTGGGAGAATTAAATTCTCTAAACTCAATTCCCCCTCTAAGTTTTGGATCTGCATGGCAGGATCTCAACCCGATGAGAATTAAATTCTCAACTTATGGGGAGATGTGCTCTTTGCAGATCTTCAACCAGAGGAAGAACTAAGTTCTTTTGTGTAGAAGAGTTAAACTCTTAGATTTGAGAATTAAATTCTCCGTTTGAAGTTTTGATTCCCTTTCTTTTCTCACCTAGGGTTTTCTTTGTTGAGAATTAAATTCTCCTCTCTTTTTTTCTCTTGAGAATTAAATTCTCCTCTCTCTGTTCTTCTCTCAAAAAAGTAGATCCCTTCTCTTTTCTTCTTGGCTCCTATTTATAGGAGAAAGAAAAGAATCAAATTGTTTAGTGAATCATTCATTGAAAGATTTTAATTGATTTCATAATTATTATGATCATTTAGATCACACAATGAATTTTATTCACCGTTGGATTTTAAATCCAAAAATATTTTGTTTGTTATTTTCGGTGAGATTTAGGGGAAATCTTTCCTTGTCTAAGATCCTTCCATAAATTGGTGATTTTTAATCACCCTTGGATCTTTAATCCAACGGTCCCCATAATCCTTTTCCATTTGGAAAGATTTAGAAGCTTTTAGAATTTAATTTTATTAACTGTAAGGCTTTCGAAGCCAGTCACGTGCTGACACGTGACCCTTGGTCACGTGTGAGCACGTGACCCCTAATTGAGTTCTTTTAACGGACACTTGTTTATGTTGTTGTTTTAACCATCACGTGTCAACACGTGACCATTGGTCACGTGTGAGCACGTGATACCTCGTTTAGGTATTTTTTCTGACTTTTAGAATTAAATTCTTTTAAGCTGTAAGGCTTTCAAAGCCTGTCACGTGCTGGCACGTGACCATTGGTCACGTGGGAGCACGTGACCCTCAATTGAGTTATTTTTCAGCAGTTTGTTTTCGCCTCTGTTCGATGAAGTTTTAACCATCACGTGTCAACACGTGACCATTGGTCACGTGTGAGCACGTGACACCTCATTGAGGTAATTCCTGATTTTTAATCAGGGAACAGTGCATAGCATATTTGCTCATAACTTTTGATCCCGGATGAATTATGAAGCCCATAATATATCAAATCGAAGGGTTTTTCGAGATGCTTTCGATACCATCAAAATTTAATAGTTCCTCCTTTGAGAGTTTATCAAAATACAGGCCGGAAAATACTGGTTCGCATTTCCTTAAGCGTATCGCTGCCATTTGATACCTTGGACTCCTTTGCGCAGAAATTTTTGGCGGGAACAATGGGCTTTACAAAAATTTGGCTTTATGCCTATTTTTCTTACATTTATCCATAAAATAAAATAAAAGAAATGCAACAAAATTATTTATTACAAAATTTTTATCTTGGCATGGGGGGAGGCCGGCCGCTTCATGTTCGGGCTCGACCCGGGTATGGGCCCACTGGATCTGGGCTTGGGCCCACTTGGCTTGGGGTTGACTTTGATTTTGATTTGGTCAACCGGGGTGTAAATTTTTACCCCAACAAATTGCCCCCCATCAACAAATGCACACCACATATGTGGGTCGTGCGTATGAAATTGATGGATCTTCTTTTACTTGGAGGCGACCTGATTTGGTTCCCGCTTTTTGGGAAGCTGGCACTACCCTTTTTACGACATGGACGGTCGTTGCTTGACATGTCTCCGAGACGGAGTGTCCGTGATAGACGTTTCCCTGGCCCGGAGTGATCTGGTTCCCGCTTTGTAGGAATCCTGCGCTGTCCTTTTTACGACATGGACGGTCAATGCTGCCCTTTTTGATACTTGGACGGTCGATGCTGCCCTTTTAGCGACTTGGACGGTCGAAGCTGCCCTTTTTGCGACTTGGACGGTCGGTGCTGCCCTTTTAGCGACGTGGACGGTCGATGCTGCCCTTTTTGCGACTTGGACGGTCGGTGCTGCCATTTTAGCGACGTGGATGGTCGATGCTGCCATTTTAGCGACGTGGACGGTCGATTCTGCCCTTTTTGCGACTTGGACGGTCGGTGCTGCCCTTTTAGCGACGTGGACGGTCGATACTGCCATTTTAGCGACGTGGACGGTCGGTGCTGCCATTTTAGCGACGTGGACGGTCGGTGCTACCATTTTTGCGACTTGGACGGTCGGTTCTGCCCTTTTTGCGACTTGGACGGTCGTTTCTGCCCTTTTAGCGACGTGGACGGTCGAAGCTGCCCTTTTTGCGACTTGGATGGTCGGTGCTGCCCTTTTAGCGACGTGGACGGTCGATGCTGCCCTTTTTGCGACTTGGACGGTCGGTGCTGCCATTTTAGCGACGTGGACGGTCGATGCTGCCATTTTAGCGACGTGGACGGTCGAAGCTGCCATTTTAGCGACGTGGCGGGTCGCGCGCAGCGCGAAGGATCTGAAGCGTTACTTCATTTATTAAAGTTTAAATTTTCAAAGCAAAGCTTTGTTTCTGATTGGGGGAAGATGAAGCGTTGCTTCATCTCCCGCCTTGGAATTTGAACAGATCTTTGCTCTGATTGGGGTGCGGGAGATGAGCTCTGTTCAAATTCCAAGGCGGGAGATGAAGCAACGCTTCATCTTCCCCCAATCAGAAACAAAGCTTTGCTTTGAAAATTTAAACTTTAATAAATGAAGCAATGCTTCAGATCCTTCGCGCTGCGCGTGACCTGCCACGTGTCTAGCGCAAATACCTTAGCACAGCGTCCAAGAAGGCGCGCCCAATTAGAGCAAAGCTCTGTTAAAGGAAGCGCCGCGCCGCGCTCTGCGACACGTGGCGGCGCAGTTGTGCTGCGCGACACGTGTCAGCGCAGATGCGCTAGCACAGAAGAAGGGGCTAAGTGCCAAAGGCAATTTATCCATGCAAAATTACATGCACTTGATAATAACAAATTAAAATCATACGATGCACAAGCACAACAGAGAACTAAAATAAAAGAACCCTTAACAAACAATGAAGTACTTGATTAAAAAGAAAAATACTTATTCATTCTTATTGTTATTACATTTTAAAAAGATCACCGAATACGGGATCAGAGAGACAAGGGTTCACAAAAAGAAAAAGAAGATTATTCAGCTCCCTCTCCGTCTTCTCCATCACGTCGAAGCGGCGATCTTCCCGAGGGTTAGCCATCCAACGGTCGACGCCGCACTCCTGGGAAAAAGTGGCGATGACGACCCGACGAGCCCGTATCTGGCTCAGTAAGTAGAAGGAGAAGTCCCTTAGGGCTTTGGTGATCAAGAGCGCTTCGAAAAAGCTCTCGATCTTATCCTCGGCCACATCAAGCATTGCCGAGGACATCTCCGCCGGAGGAGGGGGAATGTCGGCGAGTACTGAGGCAAGGATCATCCGAAGCCAAATGGAACCCAGGGGAAGAGGAGACCCCACACTAGTCGAAAGCTTGTACATTGCAGCATCGCACTGCTCGTCCGAAAGAGAGGAGTCCACCAAGCGCGCAGCAAAACGGGGAACGATGTCCCGGATCGGCACTTCCCACGGTTGTCGGCGGGCGTGAGGACGGTTGCAAGCCATGATCGAAAAAGTTCTCTGAAAATGAGAGAAGAAAAGGCTCAGCCTCGAATTATATATATAGACCCAGGCGCAGAAGATTCTGTGCACAATGAAATCATTTCCAAGGCCCGGGAAATCAGAATTTTGGAAATACGAGTTTGACTTGAAAAAAGGAGATGAAAAGATATCTCAGGAGAAGCGACGCTTCCGATTTGCCCAAAATCTAAGTTTCAATAAATGAAGCAACGCTTCAGATCCTCTGCGCTGAGCGCAGGGCGCCACGTGTCTGGCGCAGACGCATCAGCGCAGCGCCCGAGGCAGCGCAACCAATCAGAGCAAAGCTCTGTTTAAAACAAAAGGTAAAGGAAGCAACGTTTCAGTTGCGCATGCACTGCACTGCGCGACACGTGTCTGCGCAGTTGCGCAAGCCAACTGCGCAAGCACAGTTGCGCAAGCACTGCACCGCACGACACGTGTCTGCGCAGTTGCGTAAGCACAGCTGCGCAAGCGCTGCGCAGCGCGACACGTGTCAAGCGATGGGGAGTTGCGCAAAACAGAATGGAGATATAAAGAAATCTTTCTGTTCTTGTTAAAACAAGAACATTTTCTTCTGTAAAACAGAAGCCCTTGGATCAAAGATCCAACGGTGGGGAAAATTCCCCAAATCACTCAGAGAAAGATCTCTTTAACAAATTTAACTAATTTATGGGCACTATTAAAAGAACCCTAGACCTCAATTCAAAGGCATCGACATCTTTCTAAAAAAAAGAGAAGAGAATTCTCGAGAACTCCTCAAGAACAACAGAAGGTAAAAACCTTTGAGAGAAGAGAAAATTCTCTTATGAACAGATCAGTAATCTAAAAACAAGATCATTGATCTTTAAACAGAACTAAATAAAGGGATAAATAAAATAGTGCTTTGCACTTGTTCATGAACCTTTGGTTCTTTAAGATAAGAAAAAACTTATCTTTTTCTTTGATCTAAATTAGATCAAAAAAAAAATCTAACAGTGCTTTGCACTTCTGTTCATTGAATCTAAAAGATTCCTAAATCATTGTGCCTTGCACTTGCAAAACTGCACTGTTGCGCTCTTGGATTGGCGCAAGTCACCGGAGAGCGCCACGTGTCAGCATCTGAACCAATTGCGCTATGCGCTTTTGAAATAGAGCTTTTCTCTCTGTGATTGGCGCAACTCACCAGAGGGCGCCACGTGTCAGCAGTGCAAGCGCAGCGCACTAGCGCAGCGCACTGCGCTTGCATGACACGTGTCGTCGTCACAAACGCTTGCGCTCTCTGATTGGCGCAAAGCGCCTGATAAATGCAATGTATTTCCTAAAAAGGCCAGGCCCAAATCAAAAAGACCAAGCATGCCAAAATAAATTGCAAAGCAATAAAAGGGCAGAGCCCAAATAAAATTGATGCTCTGCATTATTTATAAAGGGCAGAGCCCAAAACAAATTGATGCTCTGCATCCTTTCTGGGCAAAGCCCGAATAAAAATAAAAAGAAATGCAATGCAAAAGCAAATAAAATGTTGAACATTTTCAACTGGACTTAGCCCAATTTTGGCCGTAAGTCCTTAAATTAAATTGACTGAGCAAGATTGCTCTCTTAAATCAATTTACCTCCGGTTCGAGGGTACATCTCCTAACTCCTCTGACACCCGTCGTTGTAATCCTTCAACGACGTCAGAGAGGTGACGGGTCCCGACGACCACACACGTATATGGACCGAAACGTCCTTAAACTAACATCAGACCGAAACGTCCTTAAACTAACATCAGACCGAAACGTCCCTAAACTAATAACGGACCACCACGTCTTTAAACTGGAATATGGACCACCATGTCCTTAAACTGGAATATGGACCACCACGTCCCTAAACTGGAGCATGGACCGCAACGTTCCTAAACTACCTATGGACCACTATGTCCCTAAACTGGAACAATAGAGCCTCCAAATGTTCTTTTGCCGGATCTAAACGGTCCCGTTTAAGTTGATCTTAGCCCCAAATACGGCTAACGTATCCTTAGACATTTAAATGAACGATAAAACTCCAAATCAACTTTGGTTCAAGAGTACATCTCTGAACTCCTCCGACACCTATCGTTGTAATCCTTCAATGACGTCAGAGAAGTGATGAGTCCTGACAGCCATATATTAAATGGATCACTACGATAAGTTGATCTCAGTCTCAAACAGGACTGACGTATCCTTAACGAACGTTTAAGTTGATCTTAGTCTCAATACGACTAATGTATCCTTAAACTAAAAACACCAAACCCAAATCTAAGTAGATACGGATTTGGACTAATCCACGTCCTACGGGCGACGGCATTACTCAGTCTCCGTATACAATCCACGGGCAACCACAAACAAAACAAACACACACGACACGAAGTGAAATTCTGGAGAAGGAGAAAGTTGTTACCGCGATGCGGTAGCGTAATTAACTGCAGGGGCTTGCGCCTGCAGGGAAGAGCGTCCCCACAATCAAAAACCCCTCAAGCGAGGGGGAATCTGACGAAGTCTGCTACATCGGCCGCATCCGTCTAAACCACCGATACACGGTGCCATAAATCAACTTGGCATCTTCGGAGAGGTGGACGGATAAAACCAAATAGCATCTGCCCCGAATCCCAGCGTCAGGACATCGCGGTCCTGTGCGCCGCGCCTTTCGGAGTGGAACAGATTCTGGCACGCCCGGTGGGACCTTTTCCTCTTTCCACTCCACACTTCGTGTGTCGTGATTCGCGAACCAATCGCGGTTTGTTCAATGGTTGCCTTCGGATTTCAAGTTACTAAGATTTAGTCTTTTGCCTGGCGCAGAACTCAAGATTCAATGGCCTCTAACTGCACCAACTGCTCGAAGTGCCACTGCAATGGACGCTCCACCTCCCCCGGAGGTGTAGCATACGGGCCCCAAGCGGCTTCCTTCCTCGCTCTACCGGTAGACCAGGTGACCCAAGCCACCACTGGCCTGTTCTTCGGGACCATGATCCCACCTACAAGCTTCTCTATGCCAATACCTGCAACGGAAGTGAACAAAAAGTCGGTCTTCGACCGGCTCACTGCTACGACGGCCCCTGTCAACGGGTCGCCCACTACCAAACCAACAGCCTCAGTTTTCACCAGGCTAAATCAGAACTCTAAACTGGCTGTCCCAAGAAAGGCAATAACTGCTGCTCCAGAAGTTGTCAAGGCGGCTTCTCCTGTCAAAGAGTCAGTCTTTTCAAGACTGACGATTCCTGCTCCTGCCCCTGTCCGAGGATCCGTCTTCGACAGGTTGAATATCACCCCTCAAAAGACAACTTCAGTATTTAAGAGGTTAACACCGGCGGCGCCTCATTCAGACAGGGGGCAAAAAGAAGATATCTCAATCTCCGAGCTAGTCCCAATGGCTCGTCATGCTCGACGTCGCCATTGGCAACGAGTGAGGAAGGCAGGGGGCAACTCCCCCTCAGGGCTAACTCCACCGGCTCCAGTGGTGGAAGTCAACGCTGCTGTTCCAACTGGGAACAGCTTTGAACTGCTGAGGAGGGTACGGAAGAATTCTCCAACCGCTACACTGAAAAGATCTCCTTCGCCTGCGGAGAGAGTTCCGGAAACAAAACAAGAACAGCCCCCTCAACGGCTGTCTTCAAAAATTTATAAAGTTTGGCGGAGGGTTCAAGACTCCGTGATTGACCCAGGTCACTCTCGTCGCCAGAAAAAGACGAAGGTGGAAAAAGACAAGGACCGTCCCATTAAACAGCAGGGGACAACAGCTGCTAGGGTGCCCCCTTCAACGGTTCCTTCAACCTCGACGGCCCACAAAAGAAGGAGGCCAGAGAAAACTCCCGCGTCAGCGGCAAAAGTTAAAAATGGTGAACCTAAACGCCCCAAGTCAGGGGGCATAACAATTCATACGGTTTACATGGCATCGGGAAAAGAAGACAGCCGTGCATCCACGGGTCATAGACCGCTTACACGGTCAGTGACCAAGGCTCTGGAGCAGCAACAGAAGCTCCAGGAGATGATGAACGCTATGGCCGCACTTACAGGGCCAAAAGAGAACCCTGAAACGTCCTCAGATGAGCGCCAGGAGGAAGAAACCGACGCCGAATTCCTTCGTCAGATATTGGAGAAGAAGGACAAAGAGGCTGCTGAACAAGTAGCCAACATACAGCGTATGGACCTCCTCTTCCAGGACATGATAGGGATGATGATACAACAAGATCCCCCGGCTGAAGAGCCCCCGATCGTCCTTGGAGACGATAGGGGAGAGACATCAAATCCTCTACCAGCTCTGTCGACGGCTAAGGAGGATACAATCTCTAAAGCTGATTTGGACGAGTACATCGCCCAACAAATACGGGTTCATTATGCGACCGAAGCAGCCGGCCAGGTCGTAAAAATGGGACGGCCATATCCGAGTTGGTACGATCAAATCAAGTACCCGCCAGGTTATACAATTCCCAAGTTCCATGTCTACAAAGGGACGGTCAATCCTCATCAGCATGTTGCCCAGTTCAGGGCACTTTGCGGCAACACCGGCGGTGACGACAAGCTGTTGCTTCGTCAGTTTGTTGGAAGCTTATCAGATACGGCGTTCGAGTGGTACTCTGAGCTCCCGAATGACTCTATCAAGACCTTCGCGGAGATGGAGCTGCTGTTTACTCAGCGTTTTGCAAGCGCCAGTGAACGTACCCCGATGACGGCACTGATTAACGCCAGGGTAAAGCCAGGCGAGACGTGGGTTCAGTACGCTATACGATGGCGGAACTTATGGTCGAAGTGCGAGCAGCGCATTGAAGAAGCTCCTGCGGTGGGTATGTTTGTGGGAACCCTTGATCCACAAGCAACCATCTCGCAATTTATGATGTTTTTCAAGCCGACTACCTTCCAGGCCTTGATTGACAAGCTAGCGCAAATGGATCAGATGGGCCATAAACCCCCTCTTCCAAAGCCGGACTCCCGAAATGACAAAGGGAAGGGAAAAGCGATCGTCGTCGCTAATGCTCAACAACAACGGAGCAACTCGAAGCCGGTTGTGCATCAAAATAATATGCGCCCATACGTAGACCTCGAGGAGAGACTAGGGCGTCCTTACTCTTTTCCCCGCGATAAAACGAGAAGGTTATTCGAGCTGGCATTGCGCAACAGACTCATAAATCTGCCAGAACCAAAACGTCCGTTGCAACCAAGTGATGTCAACGAGCCCAACTACTGTCTTTATCATCGAGTACTAGGCTATCCGATCGAAGACTGCTACGTTTTCAAAAATTGGCTTGAAAACCAGTACCGACAGGGCAAGTTCGCGTTATCTGACAAATGGAAGGTGAATCCCCCGCAGCCCCACACCTCTAAGGGGACGAATACGCCGGGGGCAACATGCTCCGTCATTGAAGAAGCTCCTTGGGAGGTTGTATTATCAGCCAAGAAAAAGAGGATGCTAAACGATTTTCAGGCATGTCCAGCGATCAAGTGGAAGAACCCGTTGGAACCGCAGGTCATTGAAGGGATGTTGAAGCCACGTCCAACCCCAAAGACCGATGGTGGTGGTTCAAGCACTTGCAGCCAACCGTCAAAATCTTCGAAAAAGAAGAAAAAGAAATCTAAGAAGCCTGTGAAGCCTAGCGACAAGCTCACGGATCTGCAAAAACAAATTGACGCGCTGGAAGAATACAACCAGAAGACACGAACTCCCATTACACTCCAAGAGTTCCTCAATCATGTCTTTCAAGAAGAAGGTGAGGGAGAAAGTTCGTCAGATGAATCTGGAGAATGCGTGGCGAGCTGTCATGTGATTTCTCATTCGTTCGTGGGTGATGAGGAAACTCCTTGTACCGAAGCGCTGGGGGCAAATCTTGAACCAAAATTCCCGAAACTATCAGATGAAATGATTGACGCGTTCCTTAACGAAGCTCGATTGAAAAGTAAAGCTGATCGAGAACGCGAGACGGCTATATTTGAAAGGGCCAAGCGCCAGTGACTTGATGAAAGAGCTGAGATAATCCCGCTGGAGCAAAACATCCCCACTACCGACAAGAACCAGTTCAAGACGAAGAAAAGGTTGCTAAAGCCGTGTCAATGGGCATGAAGCTACCATCCTCCGAAGAAAAATTACTGGTGAAGCGGAAATGCATCCCTCTTATTGCTTATATCATCGGAAGATTTCGCACCCCACTGAAAAGTGCAAAGTTTCGATAGATGGTGGCAAGGATATGTTGCTCATCGACAATGCTTTAAGCGGGAGAAGCGCAAAACTCGTCGAGAGCAAGGAAATACGACCGAAGGGATTACAAGAACTACCGGTAATTGTCGCATGGTTAACACTGGCGGGTCACAAGTGCCTACATTCGGGAGCGATTCTGATGAAGAGCTAGAACTTGCCCCTCTCTTTAAAGAATCCACTTCGGGAAAAGAAGAAGAGCCGAAGGTCTGCGAAAATATCCGGCTACGTAATCGCACGCTACCCGAAAAGAACCTCGGACCCTCGAACTAAAAAGATAAAGGGAAAGAAAAGGCCTCTGAAGATATCGTCTTAGATGACCAAGTGGTGGAAGGGCTAGCTGCCAAAGACCCGCCAAAGAAGAATAAGGTGGATTACAACGTCTTAGCACATCTGTGGAAGCTGCCCTCATAGCTCAGCATTCTTGACGCCCTTTTGCTATCAAAAGAGGCGAGAGATTCGTTGATTAAGGCGCTCCAAGACCCAGAACAATTCCAAGCATGCCTGGCCGAGGAAAAGATGAAGGATGAATTGGAAGAAGTGCACACGGCCGATGTTACTTTTGGCGAAGAAGACCTTCTACTTGGGATGTGCGAACACAATCGCCCCCTCTATGTCTCAGGATACTGCCATGATATAAAGATAGGCAAAATCTTAATCGACAATGGATCCTCCGTTAACCTCCTCAGTGTGCGGGTGTTAAAAGAAATCTGCATGAGCGTCCAGCACCTTGCTCGTGACAAGATCACCATCTCCGGGTTCGACTCCCAGTCATCAAGAACTCTTGGGTCTGTGATACTGACGTTACGCTTCGGGCTACTCGTCACGGACATTAAGTTCCACGTCATAGACGCCAAGACATGCTACAATGCTTTGCTCGGCCGGCCATGGTTACACGAGTACAACATCATCCCTTCTACACAACATCAGTGTATGAAGTATTTTAAGGATGGTTTCGAGTATACCGTGACGGGAGAACTAAACCCGTTCTCCGTGAACGAGGTCCGCAAATACGAAGATGCCAAATATTTCTTGCCAGATTTCGAAGATACGGAGAAGTGTCACAAACCAGAGAATAAAGCTAACGCCACCATCCCTGTCTTCGGCAGTGATACTGAGGAGGAAGAGGAGATAGTGTATTCGGGTCCGTCCGCTCCTACGTTGATCTTTGGTAGCGACTCGGAAGATGAGATCCGTGTTGTATTCTCTGCTCGACCTTCAATACGAACGTCTGCTGACGAAGAGCAAAGTCTACAAGTCGCCATAGTGCCGCTTAAACACCATAAAAAACTGGATGCACTTAATATTTACAATGTAGAAGAGCTACAAACATTCTACATCCCTACCAGGAGAGAAAGCGAGAAAGAAATTCTATTCTACCGCTCTGAAGAAACCAAGGTGGAAAAAGAAATCTGGCATGGTGCGGATCCTATGCTCGACAGGCTTCAGCCTATCCGTCTTCCCAGATATTATACAAAGGGTTTGAAAAAGCTGCTAAAGCGCCAAGGGATATCCTTCAGGCAGACCGTTCGAAAAGCCAAGTTCTATGACAAAATCTGGAACGTTCCCGGGACTCAACACAAACTGCCCAATGGGAGAATGGAAACAATTGGGCTTGGATACGTCCGGTCAAAGAAATGAGAGCTACTACACGGCTGCTACGTCGTGTATGACTTCGACGAAGAAGCGGATGCTCAATGGGAGGACGCTAATCCTGAGCCAGTGAAAGTTCCGGATGCAAAAGCGTCCAGTCCGTCGTTCGAAGAACAAATGGACAAGCTTATAAGGGAAGCGGGTCAAAAAGTCCGAGACGATCATAACCGCGAAATGGTCATCTATGAGAAAGCCAAGACGCAACGTCTTCTCCAACAGGCCGTGAAAGATGAAAAGGCCGCTCCATGTTAACCTGTTATAAAGAAGACTCGACGTAAAAGCAGAAATAAGTCGAAAGGCCAAAAAGGCGCTCAACAACAACAAAGCAGGGCTAAGAAGCCACGCAAACGGGAGTCGAGCGTCATTGATCTATCCCTCATGAAGAAAATGGGTCGAGCATACTCGTTTCCTCGGGACAAGACGAAGAAGATACTTGATCTTGCTCTGAAGCATCAAATGCTTACACTGCCGAAGTCCAAAAACTCCGAACTAGCAGGTGAAATCTCTGACCCAAATTATTGCTCTTATCACCGAGTGATAGGACACCCTCTAGAAGATTGCTTCACCTTCAAAAATTGGGTTGAAGATCAGTATCAGCTTGGCAAATTCGCTCTGTCTGACAACTGGAGGGTAACGCCGCCACAGAAGCACGAACCCAAAGTCACGAGAACAGAACCAACTCCACATTGGGATTGGAAGCGGATTCGCACCTGTCACATGATAACAATATTAAAAGAAGAGCCCGGGAACATGGATAACCTTCCTTGGTGCTTCGAGAACAGCAATGACGAGGTGATCTCAGAATTTCCACCAGCTCCAAAAGAACTGGAGGATGGAATACATACCGCTGCAGATAACCTCAAGAAAATTGAGTTGGGGACGGCAAACGATCCACGACCGACATTCATCAGCGAGTTGCTATCTGAAGAAAGGGTGGCTGCGTTAAAGGATGTGCTTCTACAGCATAAAGATTGCTTCGCAAGGAACTATTCCGAAATACCGGGACTAGATCCAGAAATTGCTGTGCACAGATTGGCGATATCCCCGGACATCAAGCCAGTCAAACAGGCGCCGAGGAGAATGCGGCTCGAGCTTGAAATGAGTATCAATGCTGAAGTCAAAAAGCTGATCGACTCCGGCTTCATCCAGGAAGTTCAATACCCTGAATGGATCGCCAACATCGTCCCGGTGATGAAGAAAAATGGGACGGTGCGCATATGCGTGGACTTTCGGGATCTCAATAAAGCTTGCCCGAAGGATGATTTTCCAGTGCCAGTCACCGAACTGATGATAGACAATACGTCCACTCATGAGATTTTCTCCTTCATGGACGGCTCGTTAGGATATAATCAGATAAAAATGCATCCAGAAGACCAGAAGCACACACCCTTCAGGACCCCTCTAGGAATATTCTGTTACAAGGTGATGCCCTTCGGTTTAAAGAACGCCGGTGCCACCTACCAAAGGGCCATGACGAAGATCTTCGATGACCTTATACACGAAATCGTCGAATGCTATATCGACGACCTCGTGGTTAAAAGAAAATCATACGAGGAACATCTCGAGCATTTGAAGACTGTATTTCAACGCCTCCAGCAATACAACTTGAAGATGAACCCGCTCAAGTGTGCATTTGGGGTTTCCTCAGGCAAATTCCTGGGATTCATTGTTCGACACCGAGGTATTGAAATAGATCCGTCAAAGATCAAAGCGATCATGGAAATGCCTCCGCCGAGAACTCTCAAACAGTTGCGATCTCTCCAAGGGAAGCTCGCATACATACGGCGATTTATAGCCAATCTTTCAGGCAAGTGCCGTCCCTACAGCCACCTGATGAAGAAGGGAACCCCGTTCGTCTGGGACCAAAAATGCCAAAGCGCACTAGACGAGATCAAACAATACCTGCAGAACCCGCCGGTGTTGGCTGCTCCGGTCAAGGGAAAGCCCCTCATTCTTTATACAACCGCCCTCGAAGGTTCCTTAGGCGCATTATGGGCACAAGAGAACGACCAAAGGAAAGAAAGAGCACTCTACTACTTAAGTCGAGTTCTACCGGGGGCAGAAAGCAACTACTCCCCCATTGAAAAACACTGCCTGGCGTTGATCTTCGCGATAACAAAGCTCAGGCACTATGCGTTGGCGCATGAGGTCCGTCTCATTTCAAAGGTGGACCCCCTTAAATACTTGATGTCAAAGGCCATATTGACGGGACGACTCACTAAATGGGCTCTGCTCTTGATGGAGTTCTCGATAACATATCAACCTCTCAAGGCAGTGAAAGGCCAGGCCATCGCCGACTTCCTAGCTGAGCATCCGATACCCGCCGATTCTCCTCTGAATTGCGATCTTCCAGACGAACATGCGTTTGATGCGATCGATGGTGATAATACCCGATGGGAGCTTTATTTCGACGGAGCATCTTCCGTGAAGAAGCGCAAACAAAGTACCCCTATAATTAAATCGGGGGTAGGACTCATCTTTATAACTCCACAAGAAAGGATAATGCGCTATGCGTTCTCCCTGACGGAGCTGAGGACAAACAACGAAGCCGAATACGAAGCTCTGATAGCAGGCCTCGAGATCGCCATTGACATGGGAATTGAAGACCTCCTCATATACGGGGATTCTCAACTGGACGTTAGTCAAGTAAATGGCGACTACCAAACGTGCAAACCGGAGTTAGTGAAATACGGTGAAAAGGTACAACAACTGTTGACCCAAATTCCCTCCTATACTTTGGAGAACATACCGCGCGCGGAAAATAGCAAAGCAGACGCGTTAGCCAAACTTGCTAAAGAACTGGCTGATGAGAACCTCGATGACGTTAGAATCGTGGTACAAAGCCGTCTGTTTCCTGATTTAAAATCAGAAAAGCTTATGGGAAAAGCTTCAGAAAGGGGGCCACGTGCTTACACGTGACATATAAAAGCAGCGGAAAAGGCACATTGGTTCCCTGATCAAGTCAAAGAAAAGGCTTCAGAAGAGGTCACGTGTTGGCACGTGACGCTCAAAGCAGCAGACTCGTCCTCCGGTTGAATCAAAGAAAGAGGCTCCAGACAGGGGTCACGTGTTCACACGTGACCAATGGTCACGCGTTAACACGTGATGACTGAACAGCAACCAGAAGACAGAGAACAAAAAGAAAGAGGAAGGCTCGTTCCAAGGGGGTCACGTGGTCACACGTGACCGGCTTTCAAAGCCCATTTTGTTAATAGAATTAAATTCTGAAGGAAATTCAAATCTTTTCAAAGGAAAGTGATTATCTGAAGCCAATCGGATTAAAGATTTAGAGGTGATTAAATATCGTCTATCTATGGGAAAATCTCGTGTTTGGAAAGATTTCCCCTTTAAATCTAACCGAAATAACAAGGGAGAATCCCCGGATTTGAAATCCAATGGTGAATAAAATTCACCTAATAATCCAAAGGTCCAGAACGAATGATGGATGCAAATCAAATCTCTCAATGAAGATTCGTCAAAAAACTAATTGACTCGGCTGCTTCTCCTATAAATAGGAGCCAAGAGATACAAAAAAGGAGACATATACGCAGAGGGAGAAAAAAGGAGAAAAGCCTTGATTACTCTGAGGAATTTGGAGCTTCTGCAAAAGAAAACCCTAGGTAAGAAAGGGAAGGCTTTTTGAAGAAAAGAGAATTTAATTCTCAAAAGAGTTTAACTCTGGTATATAAAACAGAAGAACATATTTCTTCTCTCTTTGATAGAGGATCTGCAAAGTGCACATCTCCCCTCTAGGTTGAGAATTTAATTCTCAATGGGTCGAGATCCTGCCATGCAGATCCAAAACATAGAGAGGGAATGGAAACATGAGAATTTAATTCTCACAGAACTATAGGAATTTAATTCCTTTAAGATAAAAGTAGGGCCTGACCCTGTGATTGGGAATTTAATTCCTTCAGAACAAAAAGAAACAGGGTTGAACCCTAATTAAGAACATAGTTCTGTTGAAACAGCGGGAATTTAATTCCCTTAATCATAATTCTTTAAAATGGGAGTTTAATTCCTTAAAAGCTTTTATTAGGGTTTAACCCTATTCAGTTCTTCACATATATGAGGAATTTAATTCCTACAGAAAATTCAGAGTCCAACTCTATTCAGAATATAAATCTTCAAAAGGAAGTAGGAATTTAATCCTCTGAAATTACTGTCGGGGTTTAACCCTACGAGGAATTTAATTCCTGGAAAAGATTAACAGGTCCTCTAAACAGCATACATAGAGGCAGGGTCACGTGTCACCACGTGACCCCCTAAGAGATCTACAAAAAGCCCCTTTGAGGCAGCACCCCACGTGACCCACGTGACCCTCGGCAGAAGCTTTAGCATACAAGCATTTAAATGCCCGTCACGTGAGGACACGTGATGCTCAGAAAGATGCGATAATCTCAGCAGAACAAATAAAGGGAGGGCGCCCTCACGTGTTACCACGTGACCCCTCTTGCCTTAGTGTTTAACACTAAATTGGAACCCCTGAATCCAGTGTTAAAATACTGTTTGACCTTAGTGTTCAACACTAATCAAAGAACTTTATTTGCAGTGTTTAACACTGAATTTCTTAGTGTTCAACACTAATTTGAAGCCTCTGCTGCTAGTGTTTGACACTGATTTGCTCTAGTGTTTAACACTAATTTGGACCCCCTGTTGTTGGTGTTTAACACCAACTGTCTTTTAGTGTTAAACACTAACTTGTCAACCTCATTCCCAGTGTTCAACACTGATTGCTCTGTAGTGTTTAACATTAGGCTTTGGCCCAATTGTCTAAATGGATAGAGGCAAAGCCTCTCCTTCAATGGACCAACAAGAAGCCAATATTCCAGATATGATAGGACTTAGCTCGAGCTAGGCCATGAGTCTTCAATTCGTAATTAACTGGGCTAATGGGCTCATAACATAATTAATCGGTCTTGACCCCAAATTGGGCCAAGGACTACTTAAGCCATTCCGGTTCTAGGGTACATCTCTTCACTCCTTTGATACTTGGCATTGTAATCCCTCAATGTCTTCAAAGAGGTGACGGGTCCCGACGACCATCCATGATACGGACTGTGGGGTCCTTAAACCCATGTCTAATGCAAAATTCCTGGTTACGTGGAACGCGGATAACGTCACTCTTTGACCCCGTGGAAAACGTCCAGAGCGGAGCCTGGTCCTCGCCTAGCACGGCAGTGAACCCGTGTGAAGCATCCAGAGCACATACCGGACTATGGAGTCCTTAAACCCATGGACTATAATGTCCTTAACCTTGACCGAGATGTCTTAAAACTAACAATAGACCGCAATGTTCTTAAACTACCCATGGACCGCAATGTCCTTAAACTACCCATGGACCGCGATGTCCTTAAACTAGAACAATAGAGCCTCCAAATGCTCTTTTGTCGGATCTAAACGATCCCGTTTAAGTTGATCTTAGCCTTAAAGATGGCTTACGTATCCTTAAACCCTCAAACAGACTGGACTATGAATCCCCCCAATTAACTCTGGCTCGAGGGTACATCTCTGAACTCCTCTGACATCCGTCGTTGTAATCCTTCAACGTCGTCAGAGAGGTGACGGGTCCCGACGGCCACACATACGATGGACCACTATGTCCCTAAACTGGAACAATAGAGCCCAAATGCTCTTTTGTTGGATCTAAACGATCCCGTTAAGTTGATCTTAGTCTCAACGTTAGACTAACGTATCCTTAACAAACGTTTGAGTTGATCTTAGCCTCAAGTATGGCTGACGTATCCTCAAACCAAACCCCCAAACCCAAATCTAAGATAAACACGGATTTGGACTAGTCCACGCCCTACGGGCGACGGCATAACTCAGTCTCCGTAAACAATCCACGGGCAATAAAAAACAAAATAAACACCCACGACACGAAGTGACCATCTGGAGAAGGAGAAAGTTGTTACCGCGATGCGGTAGCGTAATTAACTGCAGGGGCTTGCGCCTGCAGGGAAGAGCGTCCCCACAATCAAAAAACCCCTCAAACGAGGGGGAATCTGACGAAGTCTGCTACATCGGCCGCATCCGTCTAAACCTTCGATACTCGGTGCCATAGATCAACTTGGCATCTTCGGAGAGGCGGACGGATAGCACCAATTAGCATCTGCCCCGAATCTCAGGCAAGACAACCCATGTCACGGCCGCCATTCGGAGGGGAACAGATTCTGGCACGCCCGGTGGGACCTTTTCCTCTTTCCACTCCACACTTCGTGTGTCGTGATTCGCGAACCAATCGCGGTTCGCTAATAGTTGCCCTTGGGTTTCAAGATACTAAGAATTGGCGTCTTGCTTATTGCAGAAAGCAAAGGATCGATGGCTTCTACTTCTGCGAAACTCTCCAACTGCTCAAACTGCAATTGCGACCAACGCTTTGCCTCGCCCGGAGGCATAGCCTACGGACCCCAAGCTGCTTCGTTGTTCACAATGCCGGTGGACCAAGTAACTCAGCCCACTACCGGATTGTTCTTTGGGACTATACTCCCACCAACAAGCTTCACGGCGCCGGTGCTGACAAAGGAAGCTCCCAAGAAGTCGGTCTTTGATCGTCTTACCCCTGCCGCGGCTCCCCTCAACGAGTCGCCCAACGTCAACGCCTCGGTCTTCTCTAGATTGGGCCAGAAATCCTGCGAACTCATCATGGGGCCTACAATCTCAGAGAAGGCTGCTTCTGAGAAAGTGGCCGCTCCTGCCCCCGAAATCGCCAAGGCGGCTTCTCCGGCCAAAAAGTCGGTCTTTACAAGATTGACGGCTTCAGCTCCCGCTCCTACTGCCCAAAGGACATCGGTCTTTGATAGGCTAACACCAACAGCGACCCCCCACCCACACAGGGGGCAAGACGAAACCATTCTTACCGCTGACCCAACGCCGTCCGCTCGACACGCTCGACGTCGCCATTGGCGCCGAATAAGGAAGGCTGGAGGCAACTCCCCCTCCGGGTTGACTCCATCAGCCCCGATGGCAGAAGTTAATGCTGCTGTTCCAACTGGGAACAGCTTCGAAATGCTAAATAAGGTGCGAAGGAATTCCCCTACTGCAGTCCTAAAGAGGTCTCCTCCCCCATTAAAAAAGGTTGTGGAAATAAAATCAGAACAGCCCCGATCTCCTCAACGGCTGTCTTCCAGAATCTATAAGGTTTGGCGCCAGGCCCGAGACTCGATCATCGATCCAAACTTCTCCCGCCAGCACAAGAAGCTGAAAATCCAACCGGAGGCTGGTCACCAGGCTAAACCCCGAAAGGATGTCTGGACGCCCACCTCAACGGCCCCCTCAACCTCCATGGCTCATAAAAGGAGGAAGCTAGAGAAGACCCCCCAGCGTGCAACGACAGCTAAAAGCACTGAACCCAGACGCCCTAAGTCTGGGGGCATGGTGGTGCACACTGTTTACATGGCCTCTGGAAAAGAGGAAAGCCGCACTTCTACAGGCCACCGACCGCTTACCCGATCCGTGACGAAAGCCCAGGAGCAGCAACAAAAGCTTCAGGAAATGATGAATGCTATGGCCGCACTTACCGGGCCAAAAGAAAGCCCAGGAACGTCCTCGGACGCACGCCTGGAGGAAGAAACCGACGCTGAATTTCTTCGCCGGATACTGGAGAAAAAGGACAAAGAGGCTGCTGAACAAGCAGCCAACATACAACGTATGGGCCTTCTCTTCCAAGATATGATAGGCATGATGATCCAGCAAGACTTACCCGCCGAGGATCCCCCAATCGTTCTTGAAGACGACCGAGGGAAGACGTCAAATCCACCACCAGCCCTATCAACGGCCAAGGAGGAGGCAATCTCTAAGGCTGACTTGGTTGACTGCATAGCCCAGCAAATCCGGGTTCACCATGCGACTGAGGCAGCTGGTCAAGTCGTAAAAACGGGACGGCCGTATCCGAGCTGGTACGACCAAATCAAATACCCGCAAGGCTATACGATACCAAAATTCCACGTGTATAAGGGGACCGGCAACCCCCATCAACATGTCGCCCAGTTCCGGGCCCTCTGCGGTAACACTGGCGGCGATGATAAACTGTTGCTCCGCCAGTTCGTGGGCAGCTTATCAGAAACGGCGTTCGAATGGTATTCGGAACTCCCGAACGATTCTATCAAAACGTTCGCTGAAATGGAGCTGTTGTTCACTCAGCGATTCGCAAGTGCCAGCGAACGCACTCCAATAACTGCATTGATTAACGCCCGGGTAAAACCAGGCGAAACCTGGGTCCAGTATGCTATACGCTGGCGCAATTTGTGGTCGAGATGCGAGCAACGCATTGAGGAAGCACCCGCAATGGGCATGTTCGTAGGAACCCTAGACCCCCACGCAACTATCTCCCAGTTTATGATGTTCTTTAAGCCAACCACATTCCAGGCTTTAATCGACAAGTTGGCTCAGATGGACCAGATGGGTCATAGACCACCTCCCCCGAAGTCGGAACCTCGGAATGACAAGGGTAAAGGAAAGGCAACCTTCGTCGCGAATGCCCAACAGCAACCTAACGCCCCGAGACCGGCAGATCAACTGGAAGAAAGACGCCGGTATTATAATGAGAAGATGAAACGTCCCTACTCGTTCCCACGGGACAAGACGAAACGGTTATTTGAGCTGGCAGTACGCAACAGACTTATAAACTTGCCAAATCCAAGGCGACCGCCACAACCCATTGAGGTGAATAACCCCAACTATTGCCCTTACCATCAAACGGTAAGCCATCCGATTGAGGATTGCTTCGTTTTCAAAGGATGGATTGAAGATCAATACCTCCAGGGGAAATTTGTACTGTCCGAAAAGTGGAAGGTGAACCCACCATAGCCGCATACTCCTATGAAAGCAGATATACCGGGGGCAACCTGCTCCTTTATTGAAGAAGCTCCATGGAAGGTCGTGCTATCAACTAAAACCAAAAGAATGCTGAGAGACCTTCATGCGTGCCCCGCGATCAGATGGGAGGACCCTCTTGAACCTCAAGTTATCGAAGGGATGTTGAAGCCCCGTCCAACTACGAAGACTCACGATAATGGCCCAAATACTCGCGCCCAACCGTCAAAATCTTCGAAGAAAAAGAAGAAGAAATCCAAGAAGCCCGGAGACGAGCACACGAACTTGCAGAAGCAAATTGACGCGCTGGAAGAATACAATCAAAAGGCGCGAACTCCTGTCACACTGCGAGAGTTCCTCAACCACATCTTTCAAGAGGGAGATGATGAAGAGAGCTCATCGGATGAATCCGAAGAGTATGTGGCAAGTTGTAACGTGATCTCCCACTTGTTTACCGACGATGAGAAAACTCCTGACACTAAGAAGCTGGAGACGGAGCCCGAACCAGAGCGTCCGTGGCTAACAAATGAAATGATCAATGCCTTTCTAGACGAGATTCGTCTAAAGAGTAAAGCGGATCAGGAGCGTGAGATGGCAACGTCAGAAGGAACCAAAGGCGGGCGACTGAACGAAAGAGTCGAACTACCCCTGCCAGAGCAAAAGGCATCCAAAGTAGACAAGAAGATATTCAAGACGAGGAAAAGGTTTGCCAAAGCCATGTCGATGGGAATGAAGCTACCACCCTCGGAAGGAAACACGCACGATGGGGCGGAGAGGCACCCTGATTATTGCACATATCATCGGAGAATCTCACACCCCACGGAGGAGTGCGACTCCTTTAAGATATGGTGGCAAGGATATGTTGCTCGTCGGCAACACGTCAAGCGCATGAAGCGCAAGATCCGTCGGGAGCAAAGAAGCATTGTCGAAGGGCACAACAGAACTACTGGCAACTGTTATATGGCTCACGCCGAGGGGTCACAAGTTCTCACCTTTGGGAGCGACTCTGATGAAGAAATGGCTCTAGGCCCTCTCTTTAAAGAATCCGTTTTAGGGAAAGAGGAGAAATCGGAAGCCTGCGAAAACATTCAGCTGCGCAATCGCACACTCCCAGAAAAGAATCTCGGGCCCGCGAATAGAAAAGATAAGGGAAAGGAAAAGGTCACTGAGGATATCACTTTAGATGACCAAGTCATGAAAGAACTAACTACCAAAGACCCTCCCAGGAAGGGTAAGGTGGACTATAACATCCTCGCGCACCTAAGGAAGCTACCTTCTCAGCTCAGCATTCTCGATGCCCTCCTATTATCAAAAGAAGCGCGAGATTCACTAATTAAGGCGTTACAAGAACCTGAGCAATTCCAAGCCTTCCTCGCCACTGAAAAGATGAAGGATGAACTGGAGGAAGTGCATACGGCCGATATCACTTTCGGTGATGAAGACCTCCTTCTCGGGACGTGCGACCACAACCGTCCCCTATATGTCTCCGGATACTGCCATGATATCAAGATAGGCAAGATCCTGGTGGATAATGGATCCTCCGTCAATCTCCTTAATGTTCGGGTGCTGAAGAAAATCTGCATGAGTGTGCAACACCTCGCTCGTGACAAAATTACTATTTCCGGTTTCGATTCACAATCGTCACGGACTCTCGGATCTTTGATACTAACATTACGCTTTGGACTTCTCGTCACGGACATCAAATTCCATGTCATCGACGCCAAGACTTGCTACAACGCCTTGCTCGGCCGTCCTTGGCTACACGAGTACAACATCATCCCTTCTACACAACATCAGTGTATGAAGTACTTTAAAGATGGTTTCGAGTATACTGTAACAGGTGAGTTGAACCCATTTTCCGTGAACGAAGTCCGCAAATACGAAGATGCGAAATACTTTTTGCCAGATTTCGAGGATACAGAAAGGTGTCGCGACCCGGAGAACAAAACCGCCGCCACCATCCCTGTTTTCGGGAGCGATACCGAAGAAGAGGAAGAAATAGTTTATGAAGGGCCATCTCAACACAACAACCTGGGGACGCCCGCCCCCATACTGGTCTTCGGAAGTGATTCAGAAGATGAAGTTAATGCTGTGTTCTCCAATCGGCTGTCAATACAAGCACCCCCTGGCGATGACCATAGTTTGCAAATCACCATGGTATCGCGAGAACACTACAAGGATCTCGACACGCTGCAAGCTCATAATGTACAGGACCTGCGAACATTTTACGTCCCTCCCAGGCAAAGGGGTGAGAAGGTGATCCTATTCTACCGATCCTCGGAGTCGAAAGTAGAGAAAGAGATCTGGCATGGCGCGGATGCTACACCTGACAGGCTCCAACCCATCCGTCTGCCTAGATACTATACAAATGGATTAAAGAAGCTATTGAAGCGCCAGGGAATACCCTTAAAACAGACTGTTCGGCAGGCTCGGTTCTACAACAAGATTTGGGATGTCCCCGGAACTCAACGCAAATTGCCCAATGGGAAAATGGAGACACTCGGGCTTGGATACGCGAGAGCGGGAAAACGGGAACGGGCCCACAGCAGCTACGCCATATACACCTTTGATGAAGAAGAGGACGCCTCGTCAGGAGATGCCAACCCCTCATCAAAACCAGACCCCGTGATTGAAGCACCGAGTCCGTCGTTTGAAGAACGAACGGACAAGCCTATCAGGAAAATGGGTCAGAAAGCTCGGGAAGACCACAACCGCGAGATGGCCATCTACAAGAAAGCCAGGACGCAACGTCTATTTCAACAGGCTCCAAAAGACAAAGATGCTCATCTTTGTCAACCCGTTGTACGAAAGGCCCAATGCAAAGACGGAAATAAATTAAGAAGTGGGAAGAGGAGCCGACAACAACGACGCAGGATGAGAGGGTTACGTGATCGGGTACTGTACGGCTCGGATTCGTCCCTCATGGAGAAGATGAGTCGAGCGTACTCCTTCCCCCGAGACAAGACGGAGAGGTTACTCAAGCTCGCTTTAAAACATCAAATGATCGCGCTTCCAGAGTCTAGACACCCTGAGCAAGCTAACGAGGCTTCTCGTTTGAGCTATTGTTCTTATCACCGAGCCATAGGACATCCTACCGAAGACTGCTTCACCTTCAAGAACTGGGTCGAGGACCAGTACCAACGGGGCAGATTCGCTTTATCCAATGGCTGGAGGGTAACGCCGCCACAAAAGCATGAACCCAAGGCCGCAAGAGCAGAACCGGATCCGCCTCGGTCCTGGGTGCGGATTCGCACCTGTTATGCGATTACGATATTAAAAGAAGAGCGCGAGAACATGGATGACCTTCCCCAGTGCTTTGAGAACGGCGATGAGGAGGTGATCTCAGAATTTCCGCCAGCTCCGAAAGAACTGGAAGACGGTATACATACTACGGCAGATAACCTCAGGAAGATTGAGTTGGGATCGGCAGACGACCCGCGACCGACATTTGTCAGCGAGCTGCTATCTGAAGAAAGGGTGGCTGTGTTAAAGAACGTGCTTCTACGGCATAAAGACTGCTTCGCGTGGAACTACTCCGAGATGCCAGGTTTAGATCCGGAGGTTGCTGTGCATAAATTAGCAATATCCCCAGATATCAAGCCAGTCAAGCAGGCGCCAAGAAGGATGCGACTCGAGCTTGAGATGAGCATCAACGCCGAAGTCAAGAAGCTGATCGATTCTGGGTTTATCCAAGAAGTCCAATATCCCGATTGGATCGCCAATATCGTCCCGGTAATGAAGAAGAATGGGATGGTACGCATATGCGTGGATTTCAGGGATCTCAATAAAGCCTGTCCAAAGGATGATTTCCCAGTACCGGTAACCGAGCTAATGATAGATAACACGTCCACTCACGAGGTTTTCTCCTTTATGGACGGTTCGTCAGGATACAACCAGATAAAGATGCATCCCGAAGACCAGAAGCACACCGCTTTCCGAACCCCTTTGGGTATATTCTGCTACAGGGTTATGCCCTTTGGTCTAAAGAACGCTGGCGCTACCTATCAAAGGGCCATGACAAAGATCTTCGACGACCTCATACATGACATCGTCGAGTGCTATATCGATGACCTCGTAGTAAAGAGCATGTCATACGAAGAGCATTTAAACCACCTGGAGACTGTATTTCAACGCCATCGGCAATATAATTTGAAAATGAATCCCCTCAAATGCGCGTTTGGAGTCTCCTCGGGCAAATTCCTGGGATTCATCGTTCGACACCGAGGTATTGAAATAGATCCATCAAAGATTAAAGCGATCATGGAAATGCCTCCACCAAGAACCCTCAAACAGTTGCGGCCTCTCCAAGGGAAGCTCGCATACATCCGGCGATTTATCGCCAATCTTACAGGCAAATGCCGTCCTTACAGCCACCTGATGAAAAAGGGAACTCCATTCGTTTGGGATCACAAATGCCAAGGTGCACTAGACGAGATCAAGCAGTACCTACAGAACCCTCCGGTGTTAGCCGCGCCGGTCAAGGGAAAGCCCCTCATTCTTTATACAACCGCCCTCGAAGGTTCCTTGGGCGCATTATGGGCGCAAGAGAACGATCAGGGAAAAGAGAGAGCACTCTACTATTTAAGTCGAGTTCTACTGGGGGCAGAAAGCAACTACTCTCCCCTTGAAAAACATTGCTTGGCCTTAATCTTCGCGGTAACGAAGCTCAGGCACTATGCGTTGGCGCATGAAGTCCGTCTTATTTCAAAAGTGGACCCCCTTAAATACTTGATGTCAAAAGCCATATTGACGGGACGACTCGCTAAGTGGGCCCTGCTCTTGATGGAGTTCTCGATAGCGTATCAACCTCTTAAGGCAGTGAAAGGCCAGGCCATTGCCGATTTCCTCGCTGAGCACCCGATACCGGCCGATTCTCCTCTGAACTGTGATTTGCCGGACGAGCATGCATTTGATGCGATTGGCGGCGGTAGCACCCGATGGGAACTCTATTTCGATGGAGCGTCCTCCGTAAAGAATAGAAACAAGGTATCCCAATGATCAAATCGGGGATAGGCCTCATCTTTGCGACTCCACAAGGAGGGATAATGCGCTTCGCCTTCTCCTTAACAGAGCCGAGGACAAACAATGAAGCTGAATACGAAGCTCTGATAGCGGGCCTCGAAATCGCCATCGACTTGGGAATTGAAGACCTCCTTATATACGGGGATTCTCAACTGGTTGTTAGTCAAGTAAATGGTGATTACCAAACGTGCAAACCGGAGTTGGTGAGGTACGGAGAAAAGGTGCAACAACTATTGACCCAAATTCCCTCCTATACTTTGGAGAACATACCACGCGCGGAAAACAGCAAAGCAGACGCGTTAGCCAAACTTGCTAAAGAACTGGCGGACGAAAACCTCGATGATGTAAGAATCGTGGTACAAAGCCGTCGAGTGCTTGCCCCGGCAGAAATACCTCCGGAATTATATAAGGAAAAGAGAACGACTGAGCAGGCGACCCTACAAATAAAAGACCATGAGAAGGCCGAGGACTGGAGGGAAGTCTTCATAGACTACTTCAAGTCCCACCGAATGCCCAAAGACACATCCTCAAGGCATCAGCTCATGAAACGAGCTCTATCTTTCGCCTTCGTCAACGATACTCTATATAAGAGATCGTTTGATTCTCTATGGCTGAGATGCTTAGGACCTGACGAAGCGGAGAGAGTCATTCAGGAAGTTCACGACGGACTTTGCGGTTCTCACCAAGCAGGCCCAAAGATGAAGTTAAAAATTAAACGGATGGGTTACTACTGGCCCACGATGATCCAGGACTGCCTCGAGTATGCGAAGCAATGCCACTCGTGCCAGATCCACGGAGACTTCATCCACCAACATCCGAACCCACTACATACAACGGTGGCTAGTTGGCCATTCGAAATGTGGGGGACTGACATAGTCGGCCCCATCGAGCCAGCATCATCCCGGGGACATCGTTTTATCCTGGCGACAACTGATTACTTCTCCAAATGGGCAGAAGCAGTACCGCTGAGGGAAGTGAAGACGGAGAATATCCTCCATTTCTTCAAGACGCACGTCATCTATCGGTTCGGAACCCCACGGCGGATTATCTCCGACAACGGGCCAGCCTATAGAAGCCATAAGATTAGCCGCTTCGCGCAGCAGCACAATATAGACTGGAGATATTCTTTAGTTTACAACCCACGAGCTAACGGTCTGGCCGAGGCCTTCAATAAGACCTTGACGAAGATCATAAAAAAGACCGTTTCCCGGAATAAGAGAGACTGGCACGAGAGGCTGCAAGAAGCCCTTTGGGCTTATCGAACTACATTCAAGACGGCCACGAACACAACGCCGTACGCGTTAGTATTTGGGACGAAAGCAGTACTCCCCCTCGAGATAGAGTTACCCTCTCTGCGAGTGGCGGTCCACCACGAGCTGACGGACGAAGAAAACGCTCACCTACGGCTTGAGGAGCTTGATGCCCTTGACGAAACCCGGCTCATGGCGCAACAACATCTAGAAGCTTACAAAGCGAAGATGACGCGCTCGTACGAAAGATTGACCAGGCCGAGGACATTCCACCAAGGCGAACTCGTGCTAGTGGTCAAAAGACCTATGATCCCCAATCGTGCCAAGCGGGGGAAATTTGAGCCAAACTACGAAGGCCCTTACATCATAGACAAGGTCTATCAGGGTGGAGCCTATCTACTCGTGGACATGCACGGTGAAAGGCCTTTCAGGCGAATAAACGGCCGCTTCTTAAAGAAATACTATGCTTGATAAGCCATAGCCTGGGTCAATGATAGATGACGACGATTATGTCCGCTCGCTATCTTCCTAGGCTCAAACTTTACAAGCAGCAGCTGGCCTTCCCATAGCGGCGGACCGAAACGTCCTTAAACTAACTACGGACCGAAACGTCCTTAAACTAACTACGGACCGAAACGTCCTTAAACTAACTACGGACCGAAACGTCCTTAAACTAACGACGGACTGAAAACGTCTCTAAACTAACGACGGACCGAACACGTCCTTAAACTAACGACGGACCGAACACGTCCTTAAACTAACGACGGACCGAAACGTCCTTAAACTATCAACGGACCGAAACGTCCTTAAACTAGCGACGGACCGAAGTGTCCCTGAACTACTACCGCAGCATCCTTGGGCTGACGAGATAAAAAACAAAGAAAAAAAAAGAAGGGAAATATATAAAATAAAAACGGTATGTCCATAAGCAAAATGGGCACGGATGAAAACCCGAAAGGGCTCCGTGAGTAAAAACAGCAGGACTACCGGCGAGTGTTTGTGAAAACCCGAAAGGGCGCAACCTCGTTAAAAAGACACTTATAGGGTCCTCTCGACCTTGTAAGGAGAAACCACCTGCGTGAGATCCCTACGACTCACAAAGGAGCAACACACTTAGGGATCCTCACGATTCCTAAGGAGAAAGTACACTTACGAGATCCTCACGACTCGTAAGGAGAACTCTCTTATGGGACCCTTACGGCTCATAAGATTTGAAAGTCTTAGGTGACAGAGACCTAAACCTTTGCTTAAGCAATCCTCCACAATCTTCGATATTGCCCTACAAGCAGCTCATATTGACCCTTGTATACAATCCACGGGCGCGAATAAACATTTCCCCAGCAAAGTCCAACCCTTGTAGGTCCTCTCGATCCATAAGGAGAAAGCCCTCTTGTAGGATCCTTACGACTTACAGAGGAGCACACACTTAGGAATCCTCACGATCCCTAAGGAGAAAATACACCTGCAAGATCCTCGCGACTTGTAGGGAGAAATACCTTTGTCAGACCCTTACGGCTCATGAAGTCAAAAGCCTTGGTCGACAGGACCCTTAACCCTGTTTGCTGAGCCACCTTTGTTCGTCATCGACAAAGGCAAATGATGATTCGCTCCTGGCAACATTCCAGTTGTAGCGGTGCTGATGCCGAAATCGGTGCCTAAAATCCAGGCTGACAGCGAAAAAGCTAGCAAGCCACACATGCCTACAAAATAGCCGAAATGATGGGGCAACTTGCAATAAAAAGCAGCAAGTAAAAATGAAGGCATGAAAAATAGCCGAAATGATGGGGCAACTCGCAATAAAAAAGCAGCGAGCAGAAAATAAATAAATAGCCGAAATGATTGGGCAACGCGAAAAATAGCCGAAATGATGGGGCAATCGCGACCTTCGCGATATAAAAGCTGAAATGATAGAGTATCGCGGAAAAAGAAAAAAAATAAAAGTGAAATCCTCGCCCTACAGGTGATGTTACATCTACCCCTGTATACAATCCAGGGGCGCAAACAAAGAAGGGATCATACTCCTTCCCCAGGTTTCATCATAAGGAGAAGCCAAATCTCGGCGATTCACAGATAGCCTAGAGATCATCTCGTCGTTCGTCTCATGGCAGCAAACACAACATCAAGCGAAGCGGAACAGCGGCAACCCCCAGTTCCATGACTCGACGATGTGTTCCCACAGAGAGTCAAACCCCAACCCCGTGAAATGCGGATACAATCAGCAAATTCCTGGTTACGTGGAACGCGGATAACGTCACTCTTCGACCCCGTGGAAAACGTCCAGAGCGGATCCTGGTCCTCGCAGAGCACGGCAATGAACCCGTGTGAAGTATCCAGAGCGGAGCCTAGTCCTCGCCGAGCACGGCAGTGAACCCGTGTGAAGCATCTAGTGCAAAATTCCTGGTTACGTGGAACGCGGATAACGTCACTCTTTGACCCCGTGGAAAACGTCCAGAGCGGATCCTGGTCCTCGCAGAGCACGGCAATAAACCCGTGTGAAGCATCCAGAGCGGAGCCTAGTCCTCGCCGAGCACGACAGTGAACCCGTGTGAAGCATCTAGTGCAAAATTCCTGGTTACGTGGAACGCGGATAATGTCACTCTCTGACCCCGTGGAAAACGTCCAGAGCGGATCCTGGTCCTCACAGAGCACGGCAGTGAACCCGTGTGAAGCATCCAGAGCGGAGCCTAGTCCTTGCCGAGCACGGCAGTGAACCCGTGTGAAGCATCTAGTGCAAAATTCCTGGTTACGTGGAAAGCGGATAATGTCACTCTTTGACCCCGTGGAAAACGTCCAGAGCGGATCCTGGTCCTCGCAGAGCACGGCAGTGAACCCGTGTGAAGCATCCAGAGCGAAGCCTAGTCCTCGCCGAGCACGGCAGTGAACCCGTGTGAAGCATCTAGTGCAAAATTCCTGGTTACGTGGAACGCGGATAATGTCACTCTTTGACCCCGTGGAAAACGTCCAGAGCGGATCCTGGTCCTCGCAGAGCACGGCAGTGAACCCGTGTGAAGCATCCAGAGCGGAGCCTGGTCCTCGCCAAGCACGGCAGTGAACCCGTGTGAAGCATCCAGAGCAAATATCAGACTGTGGAGTCCTTAAAATCCACGGACTATGATGTCCTTAACCTCGACCGTGATGTCTTAAAACTAACGATCAAACACCCCGATTCCCTACAGATTCTGCCTTGGTTTAAGGGTACATCTCTTCACTCCTTTGATACCTGGCGTTGTAATTCCTCAACGTCTTCAAAGAAGTGACGGGTCCCTGCAACCTAACATCGGACTGTGGAGTCCCTAAATCCACGGACTATGAGGTCCTTAACCTTGACCGTGATGTCTTAAAACTAACATCGGACTGTGGAGTCCCTAAATCCACGGACTATGAGGTCCTTAACCTTGACCGTGATGTCTTAAAACTAACATCGGACTGTGGAGTCCCTAAATCCACGGACTATGAGGTCCTTAACCTTGACCGCGACGTCTTTAAACTACGATACCTGGAGCAGCCTCTGACCCCGTGAAACACGGATAAGGGTGACCACATTCAGCACTTGCAGGTCCTCACGACCTGTAAGGAAGAAAAAACTCCCTTGTGAGATCCTTACGACTCTCAAGGGAAAACCCGCTTAAAATCCTCATGATCTCTAAAAAGAACTTACACCTATGGGATCCTTTCGACCTGTGGGGAAAAAAAAACTCTTTATGAGACCCTCGTGGCTCATAAAATGCAAAAGTCTTAGGAAACAGATCTTAACCCTGAATCCTGAGCCATCGCTGTCATGCAAGGAGATCAAGATAGAATGTCCGCAGAATACATTCAATAAAAAGGGGACACACCATTGAGAGGAAAATTGTATCTTTTATTCATAAACCAAAATGGATACAAAGTACAATTTATGAAAGAAACAAAGAAAGAGATACTCTCATCCATGAGTATGTACAAAAAAAAAAAAGATACAAGTCCTCAAGCCGGCGGGCGGTGCAATAATTTCACCAGCTCATCGTTCTGTTGCTGAGCCACGGCTTCATGACGCAAGATCTCCAGAAGGCGAGCCTCCGCCTGAGCTTGTTGGGCCTGATATGAAGCAAGCCGGGTTTCAAGCTCTTTCTCAGTGGCCTTGTGAGCCTCAACCCTCTCGCGAGTAAACGTGGCGGCTTTATCAAGAGCCACCACCTCCTTGATAGACTCCTGAAGCACCCGCCAAAGTTCATACGCTTTGTTGGCTTTAGCTGTGAGGTTGGCTTGAAGCTCACCCAACGCCTTGGAGGCTAGCTCCCTCTCCGAGAACTTGCGGCCAAGTCTCTTCTCGCACGACGTCTTGTTGGCCGTACATCGTGCTATCAGACCTCGTAACTCCGCTTTTGCAGCCACGGCTTCCGAGGAGAGGCGAGAACATTCCAGGGCGTACAAACAAGCCTCCACCTTCCTACAGAACTCCACCCAGACCCGCACCACCTCCTCGCTATGATAGGTGGCGAGAAAAGGGAGGGAGCCATTAGCTTCAGCGGCAAATGCTTCGGCTGTGGTCGCACTACCAGCACGGAGCTCCTCGATGAAAGAAGATAGGGAGACAAGGCTCAATTGGGCCAAGCGTTCTGAAGCCCGCAAGGCGTAGGGGCCGGGCGGCATCACAATGCGCGATTCCAAAGCCATGGAGACTGGCAGGGCTGTTCAAATTCGGCGAATGTTAGTAAAACTTTTAAACACAGAATGAACGGAACTATAATAAATGTCACTCACCGACAGTCATGCAAGTAGGAGCTGAAGGTTCCCCTGGCCCTTCAACGACCTCAACCTCATCGTCGGCTTCTAAAACTATAAGAGACATCAACGTCATTTCGCAAAATAGTAACAATACTATGGTAAAAAAATTGCGAATGACACTAACCTTGCCCAGAGGAAAGGACAATACGCTGAGGGGAGATCGCCTGCGGAGCTGCCATCTCTAATAAACGCTGAAATGACTGGCGAGGCGACAGATCCGCGATCGTAGCCGCTAAGCCGCGCAATTCTGGGAAAGATAAAAGAGTTCAGACTATGAAAGGGTTACTAAATTAAAATGCAGAGGGATACCTTCAACACTCCTCCCATTCTGAGCCGGGGGGATAGCAGCTTCAACGGTCTCCGCCGTGACCTCAGGCTCCAACAAAGGGAGAGTAGTCCCGACTACCTCGCTTCCAGCCTTTGGGCCGCCTTCAGTAAGAGTCATTGGGGTGGTGGCCTCCAGGGGAGCCTCCCCCAAAGGGGCAAGCACTCCCTGATCAAGAATCACCGCTGGAGGTTCTATCATGAGAGGAGCAGCCTCATCAGCCCCCTCCACATCCAGCAAGGCTTCATTGAGAATTTCGACGGGCTTTAGCTTTAATGGGCCAGTAGGGAGCTCCCCCAGCGTCGAAGATTCTGCGCGATTCAAATAAGAATAATGGTACATACCCATGAGCATAAATAAGCGAAAAGACTACAAAAGAAGCACAACGTACCTATACGCAAAGAAGCCCTCAATATGGCTTCTTCAAGCCGCTTCTCCTTCTTAAGGAGGTGAGCTCGCCGGGGTTTAAGGGTAGATTCATGACCGCCGGTCCATAAAGAAAGTGCATCAGCGGCATCTTCTGAAGCGGCCTGCTTCAAAGCCCTTTCCCCCCATTCCTCCAAAGGGCCGATAAACCGTCGCCGAATCCACGAAGGGTCTTCGTAAAAAATTACAGCGGGATAAGACTTCTTCGGAATCTTGGCGTTATGGGACGCGTCTTTTGAACGCCGTATGGCCTCAGCCAACTGTGCAGCCTCCTCATCAGCCGAACTCGGGAAGAGAAGTCCAGCATTTGACTCTTGCAAGGCCAATGGTTCGTCTTCAAGGATAGGCTCAGACTCCACCACAGAATCGAGCGGGGTGGTAGCCGCTTTCCTCCGCCGCTTGGACCCGGAGCCGGTCGCTGAGGATGACCGCTTCCTCCGTCGCGAAGCTTTAGGGCGGCGCTGACCCACATCGCCTTCAGCGCCCTCATCCCTGTTACTCTCGCTCGGTGCCACGACCAAGGACGACATCGCCATTGTCGACGCCACGGGGGGCGGTGCCGCCACCGGCAAAGGTGCTACTACTAGAGCCCGTCTACCCCGCGATCGGGAACCCAAGGGCATACCAGCTGTTGGAGTAAGGTCTATCCCTGACTCCCCCGGAATGAGGGCAGCGCCAATCTCCCTCAAAGGGAAGCGGACTGGAACCCTCGGTCGCAGCTTAGCTCCCGAGACCTGAGGAGGGGCGTCGTGACCAAGAAGAACCCTTCTTTCTTCAGCAATAATTGGGGTGATCCAATGAAGATACCAGCCCGTAAATGCACCCACGCATCGGGGGATGTACTCGGCTTCAGGGACCATGAAATAAGAGCCGGTGTTCAGCCTCATGAAATGATGAGCGGCATCGCGAACAGCATCAAGCGAAGGGATCGGGGCGACTATAAAAGCCTCAAAAGGAACACCCTGGTCGTATCCAAGCTGCCGGGCAAATCGATGCGGATTGTACCGCATAAAAAGAGCTGCGCTGTCCTGGCGAAACACCAAGTAGCCCGGTCTAATTGTATACAAATGCGTGGCCTCCCGGGGCTTCAGAGAAGGCGCGTTGTCTTTCGACCGGTCCCAGAGTTGTTGAACGGGACCCGAAGGAGCAGACAAAACCCGATCATTAAAAACCAACCCTCCAGCGGGGGCATGAGGAGAGATCAGCACCCGGATAGCCCCAAATTGAGTTGGGTCGGCAGCAGAAGCACCCACCAGTCGCATAAGTCGCGGGAAAGGATAGGCGTCGTAAAAAGCGGGCCTCTGATGCATAGCAAAAGACCCCAGCACATGCATTTCGATCCACGACGTGAAATAATGAAGCGAAAAGTTCACTACGTCCACGCCAGGCGTAGAGGTATTAGCCGCGGTGCCCAATCCGTTATAGAGGTGCGCCAAGGCCGGGATGCCGACAGCCAACCGCATCCCCTCAGCAATACGATGAGCCGGGTAGATGACCGAGGCTCTCATGAAGCGGCGATGCATGGGAATAAAGAACCAGCTAAGCCAGACACTAACAAACCCCACAAAGAACGTCTCCTCGTCCATGCCTGGGACAGCAATGGATTCAAAAGGTATCGGCGATATAATAGGGATGTAATACTGAGGTAAATCTGATTCGTTGGTCGGCAACCTCTTCGGACCGAACCCAAAGGGGTCCCCAATGTTGGCAAACTTCGGAGCTGTCTTCGATAGAGCGTCCTCACGAAGGAAACGAGCAATGAAGCTCTTAAAAGTGACGCCCTGCTCCTCAGACTCGGTGAATAATCGGTCGAAGATGCCTAGGGCCCTAATTAAACTGGGGCGCTTGTGGCGAACAGCATTCTCAGTAGATAGGCCGTCAACTGGGGCGAGCTCGGGTTCAAAAACGTACTCGTCAGGAGGCAACAACTCCTCGTACAGGTTACCCCTTATTGGCAACCCCGAGATATCATAGAATTCGGCCAAAGAAATCGAAACCTCGCGATCTCCCAGAAGGAAAGTATTAGTCGGAAGGTTCCACTGGTTCAAAAACGCCTTGACCCACCAGGCATGCGGGGACTTGTAATGGAATAGTGACGCGTATATGGCCTGGTAGAGGCCGACTTTCTGCAACCGCGCCCGATGGGCAGAAAGGATGTAACGAGCCCAGATAAGGTAGCCCGTAGGATGCCTAGGAGTGAGCCCTATCTTATAAATTTGCCCCCACGGGTGGGCCTCACCTTGGCAGATACGCCGTCCTAAGATGTCTATGGCTGGGATCGGATGGTTCGGAATACCGGTCGTCGAAGGCTCCAGCCTCCCCGTTGGAGTCCAATTGGGCATTTCCACAGCAAAAGCTGTCCTTGGAGGATCCATCGGTAAAAAGGGGAAAGTGGGCTCCGTTGGCACCGCGCAAAGAAAACTCCTGCGACTTTGATTAATCTGACTATACCAAGATCCCCATTGAAGAAGGTTGGTGCAGTTCGGGTCATGGGCCCGAATCATCGCCATCGCTTCCTCATCAGATGGTGACTGAGGGAAAGCCGCCTCCGAGTGAGAAAAGGGAAAGCGCGGAACAGAAGCCATCGCACCTAGAATCCAATAAAGGAAGACCGTTAAAAGAAAAGTCAGCGATATATATTCATGCATGAGCATAAGGACTAGTTAAAGAAGGCAACAGCAGAGTTTTCTGGGACCATTGGCTACAAAACATATGGACCCCACAGAATCCGGATGACGGCTCATCGATAATGAGGCCAAATCGTTACAATAAAACAAAGGGAATATCCTCATTTAATAAAAAATGATGACCATGCAGGATTTGTCTCGGGCTCTACAATGAATCCAACAAAATCAAAGGAATTAAATTCCCACAAAAAGACATCATTACAAAGCCCCCATTGCATTAATGGCAGGAAGAATGACCTAGGGCCAAGAGACCCCGGGAAGCCTCCGTGTGAAGAAATCAAGTCCTTCATTGGAATTAAATTCCTTATTAAGAAAAGGGAATTAAATTCCCAGAAATATTTTTGATGGAATTAAATTCCATGGGGTTGAAACGCCATCATCATCTCCCCAAAGATCATCTAAACCCTAAGAGATCTACAGTTTGAAGGTTAAGCGGTTTCATGTTCTTATAGAAAATATGAAGGAAAAAGGGGTAAAAACCCTTGTTTTGGATTTAAAATCCGGAGAAATGTGAAGGTCCATCGTTGTCCAAGAACATTACCTGAGAAAAAGGATTCTTTCCGAACAGAGTTAAACTCTGAAGATTGTTTCAAGACAGAGAACTAAGCTCTGAAAGCGAGAATTAAATTCTCAAGGAAGAAGTTCTCAGAAGAAAAAGATGAAGATGAGCAAAGTGAAGGCTCCTATGAAGAGACAGTGGTATTTATAGAAGGCAATGGAAATGTTTCATCTCCCCAAATCCCTAAAAGGAATCCAACGGTCACAAAAGTGACAGCGTTGCACTCACGTGCAGACACGTGAGAACAACGCTGTGGGGGCATTTGTTTCCTGATTTAAAATCAGAAAAGCTTATGGGAAAAGCTTCAGAAAGGGGGCCACGTGCTTACACGTGACATATAAAAGCAGCAGAAAAGGCACATTGGTTCCCTGATCAAGTCAAAGAAAAGGCTTCAGAAGAGGTCAGGTGTTGGCACGTGACGCTCAAAGCAGCAGACTCGTCCTCCGGTTGAATCAAAGAAAGAGGCTCCAGACAGGGGTCACGTGTTCACACGTGACCAATGGTCACGTGTTAACACGTGATGACTGAACAGCAACCAGAAGACAGAGAACAAAAAGAAAGAGGAAGGCTCGTTCCAAGGGGGTCACGTGGTCACATGTGACCGGCTTTCAAAGCCCATTTTGTTAACAGAATTAAATTCTGAAGGAAATTCAAATCTTTCCAAAGGAAAGTGATTATCTGAAGCCAATCGGATTAAAGATTTAGAGGTGATTAAATATCGTCTATCTATGGGAAAATCTCGTGTTTGGAAAGATTTCCCCTTTAAATCTAACCGAAATAACAAGGGAGAATCCCCGGATTTGAAATCCAATGGTGAATAAAATTCACCTAATAATCCAAAGGTCCAGAACGAATGATGGATGCAAATCAAATCTCTCAATGAAGATTCGTCAAAAAACTAATTGACTCGGCTGCTTCTCCTATAAATAGGAGCCAAGAGATATAAAAAAGGTGACATATACGCAGAGGGAGAAAAAAGGAGAAAAGCCTTGATTACTTTGAGGAATTTAGAGCTTCTGCAAAAGAAAACCCTAGGTAAGAAAGGGAAGGCTTTTTGAAGAAAAGAGAATTTAATTCTAAAAAGAGTTTAACTCTGGTATATAAAACAGAAGAACATATTTCTTCTCTCTTTGATAGAGGATCTGCAAAGTGCACATCTCCCCTCTAGGTTGAGAATTTAATTCTCAATGGGTCGAGATCCTGCCATGCAGATCCAAAATATAGAGAGGGAATGAAAACATGATAATTTAATTCTCACAGAACTATAGGAATTTAATTCCTTTAAGATAAAAGTAGGGCCTGACCCTGTGATTGGGAATTTAATTCCTTCAGAACAAAAAGAAACAAGGTTGAACCCTAATTAAGAACATAGTTCTGTTGAAACAGCGGGAATTTAATTCCCTTAATCATAATTCTTTAAAATGGGAGTTTAATTCCTTAAAAGCTTTTATTAGGGTTTAACCCTATTCAGTTCTTCACATATATGAGAAATTTAATTCCTACAGAAAATTCAGAGTCCAACTCTGTTCAGAATATAAATCTTCAAAAGGAAGTAGGAATTTAATTCCTCTGAAATTACTGTCAGGGTTTAACCCTACGAGGAATTTAATTCCTGGAAAAGATTAACAGGTCCTCTAAACAGCATACATAGAGGCAGGGTCACGTGTCACCACGTGACCCCCCAAGAGATCTACAAAAAGCCCCTTTGAGGCAACACCCCACGTGACCCACGTGACCCTTAGCAGAAGCTTTAGCATACAAGCATTTAAATGCCCGTCACGTGAGGACACGTGATGCTCAGAAAGATGCGATAATCTTAGCAGAACAAATAAAGGGAGGGCGCCCTCACGTGTTACCACGTGACCCCTCTTGCCTTAGTGTTTAACACTAAATTGGAACCCCTGAATCCAGTGTTAAAACACTGTTTGGCCTTAGTATTCAACACTAATCAAAGAACTTTATTTGCAGTGTTTAACACTGAATTTCTTAGTGTTCAACACTAATTTGAAGCCTCTGCTGCTAGTGTTTGACACTGATTTGCTCTAGTGTCTAACACTAATTTGGACCCCCTGTTGCTGGTGTTTAACACCAACTGTCTTTTAGTGTTAAACACTAACTTGTCAACCTCATTCCCAGTGTTCAACACTGATTGCTCTGTAGTGTTTAACATTAGGCTTTGGCCCAATTGTCTAAATGGATAGAGGCAAAGCCTCTCCTTCAATGGACCAACAAGAAGCCAATATTCCAGATATGATAGGACTTAGCTCGAGCTAGGCCATGAGTCTTCAATTCGTAATTAACTGGGCTAATGGGCTCATAACATAATTAATCGGTCTTGACCCCAAATTGGGCCAAGGACTACTTAAGCCATTCCGGTTCTAGGGTATATCTCTTCACTCCTTTGATACTTGGCATTGTAATCCCTCAATGTCTTCAAAGAGGTGACGGGTCCCGACGACCACCCATGATACGGACTGTGGGGTCCTTAAACCCATGTCTAATGCAAAATTCCTGGTTACGTGGAACGCGGATAACGTCACTCTTTGACCCCGTGGAAAACGTCCAGAGCGGAGCCTGGTCCTCGCCTAGCACGGCAGTGAACCCGTGTGAAGCATCCAGAGCACATACCGGACTATGGAGTCCTTAAACCCATGGACTATGATGTCCTTAACCTTGACCGAGATGTCTTAAAACTAACAATGGACCGCAATGTCCTTAAACTACCCATGGACCGCAATGTCCTTAAACTACCCATGGACCGCGATGTCCTTAAACTAGAACAATAGAGCCTCCAAATGCTCTTTTGTCGGATCTAAACGGTCCCGTTTAAGTTGATCTTAGCCTTAAAGATGGATAACGTATCCTTAAACCCTCAAACAGACTGGACTATGAATCCCCCCAATTAACTCTGGCTCGAGGGTACATCTCTGAACTCCTCTGACATCCGTCGTTGTAATCCTTCAACGTCGTCAGAGAGGTGACGGGTCCCGACGGCCACACATACGATGGACCACTATGTCCCTAAACTGGAACAATAGAGCCCAAATGCTCTTTTGTCGGATCTAAACGATCCCGTTAAGTTGATCTTAGTCTCAACGTTAGACTAACGTATCCTTAACAAACGTTTGAGTTGATCTTAGCCTCAAGTATGGCTGACGTATCCTCAAACCAAACCCCCAAACCCAAATCTAAGATAAACACGGATTTGGACTAGTCCACGCCCTACGGGCGACGACATAACTCAGTCTCCGTAAACAATCCACGGGCAATAAAAAATAAAATAAACACCCACGACACGAAGTGACCATCTGGAGAAGGAGAAAGTTGTTACCGCGATGCGGTAGCGTAATTAACTGCAGGGGCTTACGCCTGCAGGGAAGAGCGTCCCCACAATCAAAAAACCCCTCAAATGAGGGGGAATCTGACGAAGTCTGCTACATCGGCCGCATCCGTCTAAACCTTCAATACTCGGTGCCATAGATCAACTTGGCATCTTCGGAGAGGCGGACGGATAGCACCAATTAGCATCTGTCCCGAATCTCAGGCAAGACAACCCATGTCACGGCCGCCATTCGGAGGGGAACACCGTCGAGTGCTTGCCCCAGCAGAAATATCTCCGGAATCATCCGAAGAAAAAGGAGCGAACGAGCAGACAACCCTGCAAGTAAAAGATTGGGAAAATACCGAGGATTGAAGGGAAGTCTTCATAGATTACTTCAAGTCCCACCGAATGCCTGAAGAAGCATCTACAAGACATCAGCTCATGAAACGAGCTCTGTCTTTCGCCTTCGTCAACGACACTCTGTACAAGAGGTCGTTTAATTCTCTATGGCTAAGGTGTCTCGGACCTAACGAAGCCAAAAGAGTCGTTCAGGAAGTTCACGACGGACTCTGCGGTTCTCACCAAGCGGGCCCAAAGATGAAGTTGAAGATAAAACGGATGGGCTACTACTGGCCCACGATGATTCAAGACTGCCTCGAATATGCGAAGCAGTGTCACTCGTGTTAAATTCATGGGGATTTCATCCATCAGCGTCCAAATCCACTACATCCAACGGTGGCTAGCTGGCCATTCGAAATGTGGGGGACTGATATAGTCGGCCCCATCGAACCAGCATCGTCTAGAGGACATCGTTTCATCCTGGCGACGACTGACTACTTCTCCAAATGGGCAGAAGCAGTACCGTTAAGAGAAGTTAAGACGGAGAATATCCTCCATTTCTTCAAGACGCATGTCATATATCGGTTTGGAACTCCGTGACGGATCATCTCCGATAACGGGCCAGCCTACAGAAGCCACAAGATCAGTTGCTTCGCGCAACAGCATAATATAGACTGGAGATATTCCTCGGTTTATAATCCGCGACCCAACGGACTAGCTGAAGCCTTCAACAAGACCTTGACAAAAATTATAAAGAAAACGGTGTCCCGAAATAAGAAAGACTGGCATGAAAGGCTGCAAGAAGCTCTTTGGGCATATCGAACTACGTTCAAGACAACCACGAACACAACGTCGTACGCGTTGGTGTTCGGTACAGAAGCAGTACTCCCCCTCGAGATAGAGTTACCCTCTTTACGAGTGGCAGTCCACTACGAGCTAACAGACGAAGAAAATGCCCACCTTCGGCTTGAGGAGCTTGACGCCCTTGATGAAACCCGGCTCATAGCACAGCAAAATCTGGAAGCTTATAAAGCAAAGATGACGCGCTCATATGAAAGATTGATCCGGCCGAGGACATTCCGCCAAGGCGAACTTGTGTTAGTGGTCAAAAGGCCTATGATCCCCAATCGCGCCAAGCGGGGAAAATTCGAGCCGAACTTTGAAGTCCCGTACATCATAGACAAGGTCTACCATGGTGGAGCCTATCTACTCATGGATATGCACGGTGAAAGGCCTTTCAGGCCAATAAACGGTCGCTTCCTAAAGAAATACTACGCTTAATGAGCCACAACCTAGGTCAACGATAGATGACGACGACTATGTCCGCTCGCTATCTTCCTAAGCTTAAGCTTTCTAAGCAGTGGCCAGCCTTCTCCATGATGGACCGAGACGTCCTTAAACTAGTGACGGACCGAAATGTCCTTAAAGTAACAACAGACCGAAACGTCTTTAAACTAATACTGCAGCATCCTTAGGCTGACGAGATAAAAAAAATAATAAAAAATAAATAAAAAATAAAAAAATATAATAAATAAAAACGGTAAGTCCATAAGCAAAAAGGGCACGGATGAAAACCCGAAAGGGCTCCGTGAGTAAAAACAGCAGGGCTACCGGCGAGTGTTCGTGAAAACCCGAAAGGGCGCGACCTCGTAAAAAAAAGAGAAAAAGAAAATAAAAGGAATAAAAAAAACGGTATGTCCATAAGCAAAATGGGCACGGATGAAAACCCGAAAGGGCTCCGTGAGTAAAAACAGCAGGGCTACCGGCGAGTGTTTGTGAAAACCTGAAAGGGCGCAACCTCGTTAAAGGACACTTATAGGGTCCTCTCGACCTTATAAGGAGAAACCACCCACGTGAGATCCTTACGACTCACAAGGGAGCAACACACTTAGGGATCCCCACGATTCCTAAGGAGAAAATACACTTGCGAGATCCTCACGACTCGTAAGGAGAACTCTCTTATGGGACCCTTACGGCTCATAAGAGTTGAAAGTCTTAAGTTACAGTGACCTAAACCTGTGCTTAAGCAACCCCCACAATCTTCGATAATGCCCTACAAGTGGCTCAATACTGGCCCTTGTATACAATTCACGGGCGCGAATAAACATTCCCTAACCAAGTCCCATCCGTGACGGGGGATATGTTCGCATGGTGAACAACCCTTGTAAATCCTCCCGATTTACAAAGAGAAAACCCTCATGTAGGATCCTTACGACTTACAGAGGAACATACACTTAGGAATCCTCACGATTCTTAAGGAGAAAATACACCTACAAGATCCTTACGACTTGTAGGGAGAAATAACTTCGTGAGACCCTTACGGCTCATGAAGTCAAAAGCCTTAGTCGACAGAACCCTAACCCTGGTCGCTAAGCCACCATTGTTCGACATTGACAAAGGCAAATGATGATTCGCTCCTGGTAATATCCCAGTTATAGCGATGCTGATGCCGAAATCGGTTTACAGCGAAAAGCCAATAGGCCGCACATGCATACGAAATAGCCGAAATGATGGGGCAACTTGCAATAAAAAACAGCAAGTAAAAATATAGGCATGCAAAATAGCCGAAATGATTGGGCAACTCGCAATAAAAAGCAGCGGGTAAAAATAAAATAAATAGCCGAAATGATTGGGCAACTCGCAATAAAAAAAAACAGCGAGTAAAAATAAAAAATAAATAAAATAGCCGAAATGATTGGGCACCATGAAAAATAGCCGAAATGATTGGGCAATCGCGACCTTCGCGATATAAAAGCTGAAATGATAGAGCATCACGGAGATAAAACAGAAAATGATGATAAAACTTTGGCCCTACAGTTTAGATCACATCGATCCCTGTATACAACCCAATGGCGTAAACAAAGAGGGAACCATACTTTCCCAACAGGCTCCGCCAGAAGACGAAGCCAAATCTCGACGGTTCAGTCCAACTCCGAAGAAACCACTGTCTTCAGCAAATTCCTCAACTCACGGATACAAACACTCCTTGACGAGAGCCTCCTGATCCGCGTCGACTCGCAGAGCCACCAGTGCCTCCGTGGGAAATTCTCGACTCGTTTCAAACCCCAAGGAAACAAATAATCCTTAGCGCTTGGGAAACAAATAATCCCTAGCAAACTCCTCGACTCACGGATACAAACACTCATTGACGAGAGCCCGCTGATCCGTGTCGACTCGCAGAGCAACCAGTGCCTCCGTGGGAAATTCTCGACTCGTTTCAAACCCCAAGGAAACAAATAATCCTTGGCGCTTGGGAAACAAATAATCCCTAGCAAACTCCTCGACTCACGGATACAAACACTCCTTGACGAGAGCCCCCTGATCCGCGTCGACTCGCAGAGCAACCAGTGCCTCCGTGGGAAATTCTCGACTCGTTTCAAACCCCAAGGAAACAAATAATCCTTGGCGCTAGGGAAACAAATAATCCTTAGCAAATTCCTCGACTCACGGATACAAACACTCCTTGACGAGAGCCTCCAGATTCGCGTCGACTCGCAGAGCAACCAGTGCCTCCGTGGGAAATTCTCGACTCGTTTCAAACCCCAAGGAAACAAATAATCCTTGGCGCTAGGGAAACAAATAATCCTTAGCAAATTCCTCGACTCACGGATACAAACACTCCTTGACGAGAGCCTCCTAATCCGCGTCGACTCGCAGAGCAACCAGTGCCTCCGTGGGAAATTCTCGACTCGTTTCAAACCCTAAGGAAACAAATAATCCTTGGCGCTAGGGAAACAAATAATCCTTAGCAAATTCCTCGACTCACGGATACAAACACTCCTTGACGAGAGCCTCCTGATCCGTGTCGACTCGCAGAGCCACCAGTGCCTCCGTGGGAAATTCTCGACTCGTTTCAAACCCCAAGGAAACAAATAATCCTTGGTGCTAGGGAAATAAATAATCCTTAGCAAATTCCTCGACTCACGGATACAAACACTCCTTGACGAGAGCCTCCTGATTCGCGTCGGCTCGCAGAGAAACCAATGTCTCCGTGGGAAATTCCCGATTCGTCTCAACTTGCAAATGAAGCCTCAGGAAGCAGGGACTAAAAAACTTGCTTCCTGAACAATAGGACCCTGCAAGTCAATCCAAAATGGTCTCTTGCATACTATTCACGGGTCTCACTCTCCAAGGTCGAGTTTCGACAGGGAGGGAAACAACCTCTTACGAGTCCTCTCGACTCGTAAGAGGGAAAATTCTCTTATAGGATCCTTACCAATTATAAGAGAAAACCACACTTAGGAATCCTCATGATTCCTAAGGAGAAAAACCCACCTACGAGATCCTCTCGATCCGTAGGGAGAAAAGTCTCTATGAGACCCTCACGGCTCATGGAGTTGAAAAGTCTTAGGCAGCAGATATGAACCTGCGGCCTAAGCCATCGCTATTTCTTAAGAAAGTCAAGATGCGTGCTCTATTATCCGTCGACCATGTTTATTAAGATAGCATGCCGATAATAAGAGAAAGAAGAAAGCTACATAAGGAACATCCAATTTATGTTTGATCAAGCGTTCGAGACACACTCGTTCATGCACAAGCAAAAGACTCAAAACGAAAAATAAAGACAAGCTGGGATAAAAAATTTCCATTAATATGGCCAATAGTTCTTACATTCATAAAAGCAATAAATGAAAAACATTATTACAAGGGAATAACCTCGAACCCAGGACATGGATTGAGGAACTCGAAAGCAACCCTATCTATGACTTTCCAGGCCTTACGGACCATCCTAGTATGCTTTCTTTCACGAGCACAAGCGTCGGGGTCCCCCCTGATGTCTTCCACCCTCCGATAAGCAGCAAGTATGGCGGACTGTTGAAAGACCTCGTGCAAGAGATCTATAAGACTGTCTCGCCGTCTCTTCGAGATAAAGTTCAACAGGTACACCGAGTGCACCTTGTCCTCAGCGGCATCCAACGCCCTAAGCGGCACGCCGGAATAGAAGAGGGGAAGCGCTTCCCAGATGGCTCCCACGATGAGCTTAAGAAGGGAGGAACGTCGGGGGAGCAGTGGACCATTGTACGCGTCGAAGCGACTCATTATTTCAGCGCACTCCTCGTTTGTGAACTCCCGATTTTGAGAACGGCCAAGTCGGCGGATGTCCCCATACGAGATGATCTCGTTAAGGGCATACATGTGGGCGTTCATGGTTCCTGTGAAAGAAGATCAACAGAATTAGCAGACCGACTGATTAAGCGAATTCTTGTTAAAAAAACGAGCATAGACAATTAAACTCCTCGAGAGCAATGCTCTGTAGACAGGAGTGACACCTGTCAAAAACCAGTTATGAGGAGAATTTAAGGAAAATTCCCTAAGAACATTGAGAGCTTTGCTCTGAGAAAAAATAATATAATAATAATAATAGTATCAAATGCCGTGAAGAACTCTTAAGAGTTCTTCTATATGATTTGGAAGGAGCAAAGCTCCATTAATTAAGAAAATCCAAGGGAAACCTTTTGGAGAGCAGAGCTCTATTAATGGAACCCTAATAGGGTTCCCTTTAGTTCTCTTTAGACCCCTTTAGAGCAAATCTCTGCTAAGTGAAACCCTAAATGGGTCTTCATTAGATCAGGGATCTATTGAGAGCAAGGCTCTTAAAGTTGATTTAATTTAATCAAAATTAATATTTTTACTTAAAATTCTTTAAAGTTTAAACTTTTAAAAGTGTTTAAACAAGAGAGCAATGCTCTGAGTTCTGAAAGTAAAAATCTGAAAGATGATAAGCATCGGTGGGGGACCAAAGGTCCTATTTATAGGCATCGAGTGCCTCTTCAACTTCCAAAAGGTGCCGCGACGGTTGGGATTCTGCCACCGTTGCGCTTGCGTTTAGAGGCCACGTAAGCGCAGCGGTGGGAGGGAATTTGTTTACCCCAATCAGAGCAAAGCTCTGTTCAAATTCCAAGGCGGGAGATGAAGCAACACTTCATCTTCCCCCAATCAGAAACAAAGCATTGCTTTGAAAATTTAAACTTTAATAAATGAAGCAACGCTTCAGATCCTTCGCGCTGCGTGCGACTCGCCACGTGTCTGGCGCAGATACCTTAGCGCAGTGTCCAAGAAGGCGCGCCCAATTAGAGCAAAGCTCTGTTAAAGGAAGCGCCGCACTGCGCTCTGCGCTGTGCGACACGTGGCAGCGCAGTTGCGCTAGCGCAGTTACGCTGCGCGACACGTGTCAGCGCAGATGCGCTAGCACAGAAGAAGGGGCTAAGTGCCAAAGGCAATTTATCCATGCAAAATTACATGCACTTGATAATAACAAATTAAAATCATACGATGCACAAGCACAACAGAGAACTAAAATAAAAGAACCCTTAACAAACAATGAAGTACTTGATTAAAAAGAAAAATACTTATTCATTCTTATTGTTATTACATTTTAAAAAGATCACCGAATACGGGATCAGAGAGACAAGGGTTCACAAAAAGAAAAAGAAGATTATTCAGCTCCCTCTCCGTCTTCTCCATCACGTCGAAGCGGCGATCTTCCCGAGGGGTAGCCATCCAACGGTCGACGCCGCACTCCTGGGAAAAAGTGGCGATGACGACCCGACGAGCCCGTATCTGGCTCAGTAAGTAGAAGGAGAAGTCCCTTAGGGCTATGGTGATCAAGAGCGCTTCGAAAAAGCTCTCGATCTTATCCTCGGCCACATCAAGCATTGCCGAGGACATCTCCGCCGGAGGAGGGGGAATGTCAGCGAGTACTGAGGCAAGGATCATCCGAAGCTAAATGGAACCCGGGGGAAGAGGAGACCCCACACTAGTCGAAAGCTCGTACATTGCAGCATCGCACTGCTCGTCCGAAAGAGAGGAGTCCACCAAGCGTGCAGCAAAACGGGGAACGATGTCCCGGATCGGCACTTCCCACGGTTGTCGGCGGGCGTGAGGACGGTTGCAAGCCATGATCGAAGAAGTTCTCTGAAAATGAGAGAAGAAAAGGCTCAGCCTCGAATTATATATATAGACCCAGGAGCAGAAGATTCTGTGCACAATGAAATCATTTCCAAGGCCCGGGAAATCAGAATTTTGGAAATACGAGTTTGACTTGAAAAAAGGAGATGAAAAGATATCTCAGGAGAAGCGACGCTTCCGATTTGCCCAAAATCTAAGTTTCAATAAATGAAGCAACGCTTCAGATCCTCTGTGCTGAGCGCAGGGTGCCACGTGTCTGGCGCAGACGCATCAGCGCAGCGCCCGAGGCAGCGCAACCAATCAGAGCAAAGCTCTGTTTAAAACAAAAGGTAAAGGAAGCAACGTTTCAGTTGCGCATGCACTGCACTGCGCGACACGTGTCTGCGCAGTTGTGCAGGCCAACTGCGCAAACACAGTTGCGCAAGCACTGCACCGCACGACACGTGTCTGCGCAGTTGCGTAAGCACAGCTGCACAAGCACAGTTGCGCAAGCACTGCACCGCACGACACGTGTCTGCGCAGTTGCGCAAGCACAGCTGCGCAAGCGCTGCGCTGCGCGACACGTGTCAAGCGCTGGGGAGTTGCGCAAAACATAATGGAGATTTAAAGAAATCTTTCTGTTGTTGTTAAAACAAGAAGATTTTCTTCTGTAAAACAGAAGCCCTTGGATCAAAGATCCAACGGTGGGGAAAATTCCCCAAATCACTCAGAAAAAGATCTCTTTAACAAATTTAACTAATTTATGGGTACTATAAAAAGGACCCTAGACCTCAATTCAAAGGCATCAACATCTTTCTAAAAAAAAGAGAAGAGAATTCTCGAGAACTCCTCAAGAACAACAGAAGGTAAAAACCTTTGAGAGAAGAGAAAATTCTCTTATGAACAGATCGGTAATCTAAAAACAAGATCATTGATCTTTAAACAGAACTAAATAAAGGGATAAATAAAAATAGTGCTTTGCACTTGTTCATGAACCTTTGGTTCTTTAAGATAAGAAAAAACTTATCTTTTCCTTTGATCTAAATTAGATCAAAAAAAAAAAATCTAACAGTGCTTTGCACTTCTGTTCATTGAATCTAAAAGATTCCTAAATCATAGTGCCTTGCACTTGCAAAACTGCACTGTTGCGCTCTTGGATTGGCGCAAGCCACCGAAGAGCGCCACGTGTCAGCATCTAAACCAATTGCGCTATGCGCTTTTGAAATAGAGTTTTTCTCTCTGTGATTGGCGCAACTCACCAGAGGGCGCCACGTGTCAGCAGTACAAGCGCAGCGCACTGCGCTTACATGACACGTGTCGTCGTCACAAACGCTTGCGCTCTCTGATTGGCGCAAAGCGCCTGATAAATGCAATGCATTTCCTAAAAAGGCCAGGCCCAAATCAAAAAGACCAAGCAGGCCAAAATAAATTGCAAAAGCAATAAAAGGGCAGAGCCCAAATAAAATTGATGCTCTGCATCCTTTCTGGGCAGCCCAAATAAAAATAAAAATAAATGCAATGCAAAAGCAAATAAAATGTTGAACATTTTCAACTAGACTTAGCCCAATTTTGGCCGTAAGTCCTTAAATTAAATTGACTGAGCACAGCTGCTCTCGTAAATCAATTTACATCCGGTTCGAGGGTACATCTCTGAACTCCTCTGACACCCATCGTTGTAATCCTTCAACGACGTTAGAGAGGTGACGGGTCCCGACGACTAAACATTCAAATGGACTGCGGGGTCCTTAAACTCGTGGACCGAAACGTCCTTAAACTAATGTTGGACCGAAACGTCCTTAAACTAGTGTTGGATCGAAACATCCTTAAACTAATATTGGACCGAAACGTCCTTAAACTAATATTGGACCACCACGTCCCTAAACTGGAACATGGACCACCACGTCCCTAAACTGGCGATGGACCGAAACGTCCTTAAACTAATGTTGGACCGAAACGTCCTTAAACTAATGTGGGACCGAAACGTCCTTAAATTAATATCGGACCGAAACGTCCTTAAACTAACATCGGACCGAAACGTCCTTAAACTAATATCGGACCGAAACGTCCTTAAACAAATATCGGACCGAAACGTCTTTAAACTGGAATATGGACCACCACGTCCTTAAACTGGAATATGGACCACCACGTCCTTAAACTGGAATTTGGACCACCACGTCCCTAAACTGGAGCATGGACCGCAACGTCCCTAAACTACCTATGGACCACTATGTCATTAAACAGGAACAATAGAGCCTCCAAATGTTCTTTTGCCGGATCTAAACGGTCCCGTTTAAGTTGATCTTAGCCCCAAATACGGCTAACGTATCCTTAGACATTTAAATGAACGATAAAACTCCAAATCAACTTTGGTTCAAGGGTACATCTCTGAACTCCTCCGACACCTATCGTTGTAATCCTTCAACGACGTCAGAGAGGTGATGAGTCCTGACGGCCATATATTAAATGGATCACTACGTTAAGTTGATCTCAGTCTCAAACAGGACTGACGTATCCTTAACGAACGTTTAAGTTGATCTTAGTCTCAATACGACTAATGTATCCTTAAACTAAAAACACCAAACCCAAATCTAAGTAGATACGGATTTGGACTAATCCACGTCCTACGGGCGACGGCATTACTCAGTCTCCGTATACAATCCACGGGCAACCACAAACAAAACAAACACACACGACACGAAGTGAAATTCTGGAGAAGGAGAAAGTTGTTACCGCGATGCGGTAGCGTAATTAACTGCAGGGGCTTGCGCCTGCTGGGAAGAGCGTCCCCACAATCAAAAACCCCACAAGCGAGGGGGAATCTGATGAAGTCTGCTACATCGGCCGCATCCGTCTAAACCTCCGATACACGGTGCCATAAATCAACTTGGCATATTCGGAGAGGTGGACGGATAAAACCAAATAGCATCTGCCCCGAATCCCAGCGCCAGGACATCGCGGTCCTGTGCGCCGCGCCTTTCGGAGGGGAACACCTAGTTGGTACTGGTCCTTAACCCAGTTTTTGAAAATGTAGCAATCTTCAATTGGGTAGCCCATTACTCTGTGGTAGGGGCAGTAGTTAGGACTGTTAACGTCACCAGGATACAGTGGGCGTCTCGGATCCGGCAGAGTGATGAGCTTGTTGTGCACCGCCAGTTCGAACAGTCTCCTCGTTTTATCCCGAGGAAACGAGTAAGGATGTCTTAACTTCTCTTCGAGGGATCGTGATTTGTTGCTTTGGCGAGCAACCGGTTTAGGGTCACTCGGTTGTTGTTGAGCGTTGACAACGAAGGTCGCTTTCCCTTTGCTTTTTTCATTCCGGGGATCCATTTTCTACGAGGACGGCCTTGGCCCATCTAGTCCATTTGGGCCAACTTGTCGATCAAGGCCTTAAAGGTGGTTGGCTTGAAGAACATCATAAATTGGGATATAGTTGCCTGAGGATCAAGGGTCCCTACGAACATGCCCACGACAGGAGCTTCTTTTATGGGTTGTTCGCATTTTGACCATAGGTTCCGCCACCGAATTGCGTATTGAACCCAGGTTTCTCCCGGCTTCACCCTGGCATTGATTACTGCCGTAATCGGGGTGCGTTCGCTTGCGCTTATGAAACGCTATGTGAACAGTAGCTCCATTTCTGTAAATGTTTTGATGGAGTCATTCGGATGCTCCGAGTACCATTCAAATGTTGTTTCTGCCAAGCTGCCGGCGAACTGGTGAAGCAGCTGTTTGTCGTCGCCTCCAGTATTGCCGCATAGAGCTTTGAACTGAGCGACGTGCTAATAGGGATCGCCTGTCCCCTTATACACGTGGAATTTAGGGATCATATATCCCGGCGGGTACTTGATTTGATCGTACCAGCCTGGATAAGGTCGCCCAGTTCTGACGACTTGGCCAGCCACTTCACTCGCTTGATGAATTCGTATTTGTTGAGCTATGTAGTCATCGAGGGCAGCCTTGGAAATTGTCTCTTCCTGGACCGTTGAGCCATTCGGAGGAGGGTTTGACGTTTCCCCTCTGTTGTCTTCGATGATTATTAGAGGGTCTTCAGATGGAGGTTCCGGCTGGATCATCATCCCAACCATGTCTTGGAACAGAAGCGCCATCTGTTTTATATTAGCGGCATGTTCCGCGGCCTCCTTATCCTTCCTTTCCAGCACCCTTCGCAAGAACTCCGTATCAGTCTCCTGCTCCCGGCGCTGTTCGGACGATGCTTCCGGGCTTTCTTTTTGCCTAGTGAGTGTTGACATCTTCATTTGCATTTCTTGGAGCTTTTGTTGTTGCTCCTGAGCTTTCATTACAGACCGTGTGAGTGGTCGATGACCCATGGAAGTATGGCATTCCTCTTTCCCGAAAGCCATGTATAATGTGTGTACGATCATGCCCCCAAACTTGGGGCGTTTGGATCCATCACCCTTGGGATTTGCCGCCGGCGGTAGGAGATTCTCCGGCCTTCTCTTTTTGTGAGAAGTCGAAGTTGAAGGATCTATTGTAACAGGCGCCAGAGAAGTCCCTCGCTGCATGCTTGATGGATGAATTCCCTCTTGTTGAACCTTCATTTTCTCCGGTCACGAGAATAGTCCTTGTTGATCACAGAATCCTGAACTTTCTGCCAGACTCCATGGATCCGGGAGGACAACTGCTGAGGGGGCTGTTCCGGCTTAGCCTATACCGTGTTTTCAACATGTGGAGGCGACTTCTTTAGTACAATGGTTGGAGAGTTCTTTCGCACCCTCCTGAGCGGATCAAAGCTGTTCCCAGTTGGAACAGCAGCATCAATTTCCACCATTAGAGCTGGTGGAGTAAGTCCAGAGGGGGAGTTGCCCCCAGCTCTTCTCACCCAGTGCCAGTGGCGACGTCGAGTATGTCGTGCATATGGGATTGCCTCCGTTATGGGAATGGCTTCGCCATGCCCCTTGCTCTGATGAAGAGCTACTGCTGGTGCCAGCTTATTGAAGACTGACGTCCATTGAGAGGGGGCGGTCAATCTTTTGAAGGCCGATCTTTTGGTAGGGGAAGCAATCTTGATGACTTCGCCGGAAACAGGAGTTGGAACGACCAATCTTGCGAAGACCGATACTTTAGTAGGAGAATCCCCTTCGATGACTTTATCTGCCTAAACTGGAATTGCTATCCGCTTCGGGATAACCCTATCAGGTATCGCAAGCCTCTTTGCGGGCCCACTAGAGCTTTAGCTCAGTCTGTCGAAGACCGAGGTGGCAGACTTGGACGACCCGTTGAGAGGGGCAATGGTGGTCGCAGGTCGATCAAAGACCGACTTCTTCGGAGCTTCCTGTAATGGCACTGGGGCACTAAAGCTTGCTGGCGGGATCATGGCCCCAAAAAACAGTCCAGTGGTGGCCTGAGTCACCTTTTCCACCGGCATTGCAAAGATGGAGGCCGTTTGGGGCCCGTAAGTCACTCCTCCGGCGGGGACGGAGTGGAAGTTTCTGTTGCAGTTGGTGCAGCTGAAAGCCATCAATGTTATCTTTCTGCACAAGAGCAAGACACCAAATCTTAGTACCTCGAACCCAAGGGCAACCATATTAACACGACAAACGAAGTGTGGAGTGGAAAGATAAAAAGGTCCCACCGGGCGTGCCAGAATCTGTTCACCGCCGAAAACGGGAAACAGAACCGCGTAGGTCGTCTTGCCTGAATTTGGGAACAAATGCTATTTGGTTTTATCTGTCCATCTCTCCGAAGATTCCAAGTTGATTTATGGCATCGTGTATCGGAGGTTTGGACGGATGCGGCCATTGTAGTAGACTTCGTCAGATTCCCCCTCATTTCTGAGGGGTTTTTGATTGTGGGGACGCTCTTCCTTGCAGGCGCAAGCCCCTTCAGTTAATTACATTACCGTATCGCGATAACCACTTTCTCCTGCTCTAGAAGTTCACTTCGTGTCATGAGTGTTTGTTTTATTTTTGGTTGCCCGTGTATTATATACGGAGACTAATTTATATTGTCGCCCGTAGGGCGTGGATTAGTCCAAATCCGTATATTCTTAGATTTGGGTTAGGTTGATTTAAGGATCGTTAATCTCGTTTGAGATTAAGATCAACTTATATGTTTGTTGAGGATACGTTAGTCTAATTTTAGACTAAAATCTACTCAACATGGTTTTGGGATCATTCAGACCCAACAAAAGAGCATTTGGGCTCCATTGTGTTAGTTTAAGGTCGTTGCGGTCCGTTGCTAGTTTAAGAACGTTTCGGTCCGCAGTGGGATGTGCTCATCGGTTTGGGAGTGCACCAAAGAATTGTTGGTTGTCGGGACCCTCCACCTCTCTGAAGACGTTGAAGAATTACAACGACATGTATCAGAGGTGTGGAGAGATGTATCCTTGAACCAAATTCCAGATTGAGGGGGGAGATCATGATGGACCGTATCAGAAGCCTTAGTCATTTCTGGGAGACTAAGATTGTCTTAGGAGATGTGGGATCGACATCATTCTGGTCAATTAGTTTGGAAAGTCATGAGCATGCATAGAGGCTCGGTCTATTTGGAGATCCAAGATATTTTAATTTCAGGAAAACTTAGCCAATTTGGGGCTGACATTGGCTTCTTATAGTATTAAACACTAATATATGCTTGATTCTCACGTGCTCCCACGTGAGATTCTAAAGCAGTGTTAAACACTGAAACTTGGGGCGCTCACGTGTGGCACGTGAGATACCTGAAAGTTGGTGTTGTACCCTTAGGTTCAATCGCCGTCTATAAATGCAAGTGTTAAACACTTAAGTCTTATGGCCATCACATGCGGACACGTGAGGCGCCCAGAGTAGGGCACTGCTTCTTTGGGTTTGTTCCCTCTTCCTTTTATAAGTGCTAAGCACTTAGCTCATATAATGCTCAAGTGCGAACACGTGGGGTGCTCAAAAGTGAGTGCTGTCTTTGGATTTTCCCCTTTTTCTATTTAAGCAACTGTTTGGGGGTCACATGAGAACACGTGATTCGATCTCAGTCCTTCCTTTTTGTTCCTCAGAGGCGTTCACGTGGGGACACGTGAGCCTTCGTTATAGCGTTGAACGCTAATGAATCACCAGTCTGTTCTTTTATATGTATGGAAATTTTGATCTCAGCTTTAAGAATTTCAGGCCCTTTTCTTTATAAGAATTAAATTCTTTTGCAGGGTTAAACCCTAGTTTTATCAGAGGAATTAAATTCCTGTATACTTTTGGAAGAATTAAATTCTTCGAACTTAGTTCATTCCCCTAATTTTTTAGTCTGCATGACAAAATCTTCCCGATGAGAATTAAATTCTCAACTTGTGGGGAGATCTGCTTCTGCAGACCTTAACTAGAGGAAGAACTAAGTTCTTTTTTGAAGGGTTAAACCCTTAGAGAAAATAATCTCTGTACTTTCTTCTTTCCTATGATTTTGTTTAAGAAGGGGATTTTCTTCCTCTGGAGAATTGAATTCTCTTTTTCTCTTTTTCTTTTGTTTCTCAAAGCTTATGGGGGGTTTCCTCTATACAAGACTTGAAGTCTTGGGTCCTTTATATAGTAGAATCAAGTTTATTGATTTAGTTAAAAAAATCTCTCATTGAAAGTTCTTAATTGATTTAGGGATTTTATCCACCGTTGGATCTTTGATCCAAGGACTTCTGTTTTACAGAAGATATTTTTCTTGTTTTTAACAAGATTAGGGAAATATTTTCCCATACAGAATTTTTTCTGTATATGGGTGATTTTTAATCACCATTGGATTTTTTAATCCAACGGCACTCTGTTTTACAGAGAGTAATCTTTCTTGTTTAGAAATATTTGAGGAATATTTCCTCAACAGAATTTAATTCTGTATTTTGAAAATTTATTATCTCCGTTGGATTTTTGATCCAATGGCTCTGTTTAACAGAGCGCTTTTAGTTGTGGCGTTGGCGCCCTCGTGCGAGATACGTGAGACGCTGCCTCAGAGTTTTTAACTCTTGGCGCTGACGCTCTCATGCAAGGCACGTGAGGTGCGGCCTCAAAGTTTTTAACTCTTGGCGCCGCCTATCAAATTTTGAACAGAGCTTTGCTCTTTTATTGGGAAACGGCATGAGATGGGCAAAATGCCATTTTGTAAAGCCCAAGGGGCTATGTGTAAATTTGTAAGCCTATAAAAGACCACATGATGATGAAATGAAGGACAATAATTGATTCCTCTCAAAAAACTAGGGTTTGTGGCTCTTTCTCCTTCCTCAAGGTTCTAAACTTCCTTCTCTTTTCTGAATTAAGCCAAAAGTTTAACTCTTCCTTTTCTAAAAAGAAATAGTTTTCACTATAAAATCCACGAAGGAAAGCTCACATCTCCCATCAAATCTCTAAAAATGGGAGATTTTTAAGTCTCACCCCCTTTTCTCCAAGTTCCAGCCAACAGAGAGGAGGAGGAAGGAGACTCATCTCCAAAAATCTCACTTTGGGGGAAGATCCGAGGGTTTGGAGAGGATCCAGGGCTCAAAGGAGATGAAAGAGGTCCTCTTTGATCATCTTCAAAGATTTCTGGGAGTTCAACTCCATTTGTCAAAATCTTTGGAAGTTTAACTCCATAAATAAAATTCTTTTAGGAGCTTAACTCCATTCAAAATCTTTTGGTGTTTAACTCCACAAATAAAACTCTTTTGGGAGTTTAACTCCACTCAAGATCCTTTCGGGAGTTTAACTCCTAATCTCAGGGCTAAACCCCTTTTTCTGGAGGAGTTTAATTCCTGATCATATGTCGGGCACGTGAGGTGTTGGCGCCCGGTGCCAACATGCCAGGCGCATGAGGCGCTGGCTCCCAGTGCCTACACGCCTTGCACGTGGTCTACGCCCCCCCTGCATCCACGCTCCTCTTACGTGACCCGCGAACACCTACGCGCCTCTGACATGGCCCGCGGACGCCCAGCGCTCATGTGTTGGACGCGTGAGGCGCTGGCGTCCAGCGCCCACGCGCCACGCACGCGTCCTTAGGATGCTTCTCACCACTCTTTTTCCACACGCACCACACTAAAAATACCTTCTCCGTTAGCAAAAAATTCTAACGGGACGCTGTCCCGCACCCCGCAAGGGGGCTGCTAGCCTCCTTGACCCCCAGCCCGCTATCCGGGTAGTGAGACCCCTGTAAACTCTGCGAGTCCCCCGATACGTCCAAAAATATACACACAAGCACCGCATATTGAGTTCGCATGACTAGTTGGCCTGTCAATCGGAGATTCCTTTGCTTCAAAGGCGAGGGATAATTAACGGCAGCTTAGTCCGCGGCTGCCAGAGATTCGGATCTACATAATCAATAAACTCTGGCCTATCTTAGGCAGGGGGAGTCTGTAGTGTGCTTGACAAGCGGCGCGTATTTTCCATCTCAATGGGTGACGAAAAACACTCTATGACAACGTGCGCAAGGAAACGGAAGGGCGCGCTCAGTCTCTCGACCTCACTCTCTATCATCTTGATGTTACCGAACACCGGCGTGTCGGTTCCGGCAGTCATGGCCAACATGCGGGAAATGATTGCATGACCCGTTGGGCGCCGGATAGCTCGACACCTCGATCTCAGGGGAGATTAGGCTATCACTTCAACGCGCGTCGCGCTTTCTCGCCCCTGAAGAAGTGTCGGTCAAATCGCTTGATTCCAGGCTAGACCTGTGCTGCCACTTCCGTCAAGGTCACGCATACGGTGAGCGCCGGGGTTATCCATGAAGGGTCTGCCCCGAAGATTTAAGGAACATGATAGAGCGGAGCCGAAGCCTTTCTATCACGCAAGCCAGGAGCAGAGGTAGCAGGCGCTCTGAATGCGAAAATTCCTCAGGGTACCAACAACGAATCGAGGCTCTCGAAAGGAAAATCGAAGACATACGACAGGATGACCGTACGGCCGGCGAAGGCGCGAAGCACTCCGCTGATTCACTCACAAGACCCTTTACCGAGTAGCTACTAGCTGAGTGTGCCTCGTCCAGGAACAAACAGCCAAAAGTGGCCCTCTTCGACGGGATGTCCAACCTGAAGGACCACTTGGACGCTTTTACGGCAGGCATGAGTTTCCAAGACAACTCAAACGCGGCTCAATGCCGAGCTTTCCCCACCACTCTCATCCGGGCTGGCCGATATTAGTTCCGAGGGCTCGCGCCGTGCTCGATCTCGACCTTTGATAAGCTGGCGTCCCAATTCCTCGGTCATTTCATCGGTAACCGACGGCAAAAAAAGACGTCCGACTACCTGTTCACCATCAAGAACGAAAACAAGGAATCCTTCAAGGGGAACGTCACCCGCTTCTACAATGCTCTTCTAGAAGTTCCCAAGCATCGCGACGAAATGGTTATCACTGCCATGAGGTCAGGTCTCAGGCACAAAGATTGGCTCCACTCTTTTGCATTAGCGCAACCTAGAACCATGGCCGAAATAAAAGCATGGACCGAGCGAGAAATCCAACTCGAGTCAGATGTGTACGCTAACCTGTCCCGGGGCGATCAAGCGGACCGGAAAAAACGGGACATGGAGGAAAAAAAGAAAACCGACCATCCAAAACCCTATTCCCCTAGATTCTATGAGTACACTCCTCTGAACATCTCCCAGACAGAACTGCTAAAGGAGGCTAAAGGCGAGAGGTTTTTCAAGCTCCCGCCGGCAACCCAAAGGGCGGGCAAGCGGCTCCGGGGCCCGTATTACGCTTACCATAGGTCGCTGGGACACCCGACCGAGAGCTGTAAACAACTCCTAACTATATTGAGGATCCGATCCGCTCAGGTCACTTTGCAAAATACCCGTGAGACAAACGTCAAGCAGATAGGTGGCAAGCCGACCAACTTGAAGCTGGAGAGCTGATGATCGGGCAGATCATGGTCGTCATCGACTGACCCTAGTCCGAGAAACAAGGACACCCACCGAGTCCGGTCATTCAATGCAGGAGAGTTTAAACTGGCCGGAGGGTAGCTTCATGTCCGTCAAGCAAAAACCATCCCTTCACTCAAGTAAATGAAGCTTGGATATGCTAGTAGATAACCGACCAAAGCCCTCATCACGAGGCGGCCGGGTAGCTTCCTGCTCAGCCCATCCACCGTGGGTAGCTTCTTGCCCAACAACGCCATGGATCTAAAGCCCTCGTCACGAGGCCGCCGGGTAGCATTTATAGGATTACCTAGCACGACAGCAAGGTTCGGGAAGCATCGTCCATACCATTTTCAAAAATTTTCCATGCTACATAACCCTAACACTAGAATCTTAACTAGAGAATTAGACAATACAACATGTAAACAGCTTTAAATCTAAGTGAACATGGAATACAACCTTTATAGACCTGTCCTTCACTTCAATAGCTCCGTGTAATAGTCCCTTCGCTCTAAGTAGTGATCTTCCAGACTCTAGAATGGCTCCACAAGATGAAAGGAACAAGCTTGCACGAAGACTTCGAGTCCGAAGATGATCTACGTCGAGGAGACACCAACCCAAGCTACCTCTTCACTAATTAGGGATTAGTGAAGCTAACACCTTAAACTAAATGGCTAGTCTAGTAGAGGATGATGAAGTAAGAATTTTGCTCACTTTAGAAATATTTTTCTCACTAATTTTCCTCATCTCCCCAAAAGCTAGAGAGCTCACTCTTGATGAAGAAGAAGGTGAAGAGAATAATGTTGTGAATGAATCATGTGAGAGTGGCAACCATGGGTGAGAAATATCTCATATAACTCGTGTAGAGACTTGACCATGATTTAAGATAATGGTTGGGTTAATAAATATCTATAGTAAGACAAAGTTAGTGGACTAGGTCAAAGGTTTCTACAAGCTTCCACTAAGCTTCAACCATGAAAAATTCCCACCAATTTTGTATTTACTTTAAATAAATAAAACCCCAATTATCTTATGGAATGGTGTAAGTCTCATACACCCATGTTGCATGTATAATCAAGCATGACACAAAAAAACACAGTTAACATATATCACATATATATTAAGTGTGCACATGTGAGAAAAAGAAATGCACAAGTGAGCTAATATTAGTTAATGTAAATTAATATATCAAATATATAATTATACATTAAATTATTAAATCAACACTTGATTCAATAATCCGGCTATATCACATATAACCGACTAATATCATATGTATCAACTTATCGAATTAACACTTGATTCGATAACTCGGCTATATCACATATAACCGACCGATATCACATATCGCGAGAATAGCATACAGTATCACATACACGTATTAATCTCGGTCCCGCACATATAACATATGTGCTCCAATTTCGTTTCGCCTGAGCCAGAAAACTTCTGTGTAGGACTTTAAAGACTCGTTAATACGCCGGCAGTAGGTGATGATCATATCAAGCACCCATAAGCCGTCAGCGGTACTAGATGGATGTAACGGCTACCCGGGTATTGAGCGATCAGAAGATCAAGAAGCAAGCTTGCTCATACTCCTGTAAAGCCTGTCAGTAACACTACCGTACAGTCCGGTCTCTTCGTCTGATATGTCGCATATCTAGTCTAGGGGTGGTAAACGTCAGACCCCAGTAACCGATAAGTCGTGCCGATGTGAGGCTCATAACGGGTCGAGAAAATACTGATAACACTTACCAGTAGATCTCCATATCAGTCCTGGTCAGAGACTTTCTATTATAGCCAATCGAGCACAGCGCAACATCAACCCCCAATACCGGGAGAGACGAAACCCCTCCTATCGCTCATTGCCTCCATGTGACTCGGGACTGTTCCCAAAAACCACCGTTTTGCACGTTCTCTTGAACGTGGTAAGGTGAAAATCAAAGCACAGTGGGAATCACACAAGACTCTATGACGATCTTGGGTCTACAGACTAACATGTACCAGTGTCACCAGAGAACTGCTATCTGACGATAGGTATAATACCAACTAGGAGTTCTCGGCGAGTCCGTTCAGTGTACCCAGTCTCCGCTGAGCACCCGTATACCATCTTTGATGTCAAACACCAATGGATATGGGATCATTCATCGCCCATCATATGGGTCAAGAAGCGTATACGCTAGTCTACTCTGGAACATCGATGCCCTGTCTCGATACACCCTCGATTAGGAACAATTAAAGGATGTACATATGGACTACTCTGGCCCTACTAGTATGATCTCCATCATAGTCCTGGTAGTCAAGTACACATCATAAGGGCTTTATCAACATGTGAGAGCAAGACAGTATCACAATACAAGTTTACATGTTAAGACAAAAAGCAACCAGATAGCATACTACCATGTCGAGCAAAAAAGTCATCTCTATATATGTCCAAGCATCTACTATAATATACATTATATGTACAATAATGGCCTCTAGGGCATACATATAACTAACAGCTTTCTCCTCGGCCCATCCACGGTGGGTAGTTTCCTGCCCAACAACGCTGTGGATCCAAAGCCCTCATCACGAGACGACCGGGTAGCTTGCAACACCTAAGGCTTAGCAGTGGCTCCCAAACCAGTTGGTCTAAGTCACTAGGTGATAAAGCACCATCGCTATATTTTTTTATTACTGCCTCGGTGATAACAAAACCAGTGTTCATTTTTCTTTTCACCATTTTATCTTTTATTCTCCACTTTTATTTTCTTCATACTTTGGTTTTTAGACAAGAGCATTTCAAGGTATCCTCTACTATTCCGAGTTTCAAGATGTGTGTAAGTGCATAAAGTAGGGTATCAACATTCAAATGTTTGGCTTCCAAAATAGGAACTATTTTTCAGGCTTATTTTTATCCTCAGATTAGTAATTTCCTTCATCTTACTAACCCTTGGGACAACAACTCATAACTACTTATTACTAGTTTCATTTAAGAAAACATCTAACTTTCTTGTTTTTCTTAAACTATTCCTATCTTTTAAATATAATTTTTCACTTTCTACTCTTTTGTTATATAAAAAACAAAAAAATTTGAATGTCCAGTGTCAAAGATAATTCAGTGAATACAAACCTCTCCCCCAAACCTGTTTTCAGCAGTGTCCTCACTGATGTTGTCTTTTGAGAGCATGGACCTGTATACTTGGGGAGAGAAAAAAAGGGGTAAAATAATAGTTAAATGAAAACTACCCCCAAACTTGTTCTTTGGCACGCAAAGATATTCAGTTAAGTCTATTTTCATTCACCTCCATTCTTAAAACGAGAAAATGTTGCCGAAACATGGAGGTGAGGCAGAGGAAATTCAGTTATGATAAATCGGCTCCTATAAAAACAGGAGCTCCTCCGCTGGGTCAGCAGAGAAATACAGTTTTAATCTATGCCCATTTACTTTAAAAATTGAACCGTTTTTCAAATTTTCAACTTCTACTGCCCCGTGCGGGTGTACATACCGCACCACAAAAGGTCCTTTCCAACGAGATTTAAGCTTACCCGGATGAAGAAGGAGACGAGAATCGTAAAGGACTTGTCACGTCCCGCTTCCCAAAATAAGGAATACGAGGAGTTGACAAGGCCAGCCATGCTCCTACGGTCAAGAAAATGTCCTGCCGTAGTCACACTTCGGCTTCTAGTATTGCATGGTAAACAGTAAATGATGCGCAGGTAATGAGAAATGCAGTAACTGAACAAAACAATATAAAGAACTGACCTGATAGGAAACAAAAGGGTATAACTCTGGATAGATAATCAAGATGTCCGCGATGTACGTCTAGTCCTGGTCCAGGCTAAATCCACTCCTCACACTGAGCATGCATACTCAGGTCGTCAGAGCGACACAATAACAATATAATATATAAATTCCAATGACAACCCTAACAGTGATAGTAAATATATATAACAGTAAATCAATGACGGTATAGGTATGAACATGCAGTAATCAATGCAGTGGAACAGTAAAAGCAGTGCAAGAATATGCCAGGTATGTCAACACAGTAAGTGATGTATATCGATGCTATCACCCCTATCAGTCTCTAAGTCTCACTATACAGGTCACTAAGCCTATCGTCAGTCCAAGTGTGAGAGTCAACCACTCGCGAGTGTCCTCCACCCAAGGGCAAGGGACTACGGGCCCAACATGCAACTCACGGTAATAATCATGTACCCTGTAAATCTCCATATATCTCCATATATATATAAGCCGGCATGGGACTCCCGAGATTCTTTTGAACTCACACTCAAACTACCACACACCCCGTAGCCTACATCAAACGCTAACCATAATCCTAAATACCAGTCAGTCTGTGACAAGTCTGCGTGACAATTGGAGGCAGGCCTCCATCAAGCACGTCCCGACTAATACCTAAGATAAATGGCAGAGTCTGATGTCTTATCTGTGACACACATGCAAGAGTTTCCATAAGTGTCACATACCACTTATAGTTACACGTACACGCGTCCCACAGACGTCGACAATGCAATAGAATCATAAAGTTCACTGATTGTGTACAAGTACGTATCACTTTCACTTATTCACTTATACACGAACACTAACGTACTTGCCACAATCATCACTAATACCTAACACTGGGTATTGACTTTATCACTAGGATATCAATGCAGTGACATGTGTATGATATGATGCGTAAACAGTATATAAAGCATGATTAGGGTGTTATGAATCAATAATCTACCACTTGCATAATTTATCATAAATCGTACGTATACATTTTAGCGAAACGATGAACGGGGAGTAAATAGTATGTTCAGTTATCTATCCAGCGAATTTGGTTTCATGCCAATCGGGTTCCAGGATCATTAATTATAGCCATTTCATTTTAAGCGTTCACGGCTGGAAATCCGGTTTCAGAATCGGAAGTCCGTTTCGCAACGCATTTTAATCCCAGTTGGGATCAGATTTTAGCGACGTCTCAGTTTCATGAAATCTAGGTTTTTCAGTAAGGTTTTCAACGCAATAGACGGATCTTCAATCGCGTATGTACGTCAGGAGATATACACTGTTCAATACTAGTATGTAGATTCTGATTCTGTTGGGACTGTTATACGTCCACATCTATTAAATTACAGATTAAATATCGAACGATAACGAAACAGGATGAAACCACTTGTGTTGTCTATCTAACAGATTCACCTATAATAAACAGCGTAGTTTCGCAACCTACGAGTTAAGGAAACAGTGTGGTACCCATTACGGGACAGTAAACAACAACTGGAGTCGCTCTGGACTGCAGTCCAGAGTCGCACTCCGATCCAAATATTGACTCAGTTTGAGTACATAAATATTTGGAAACTAGCATAGGGTTATAGTTTGTCGAGTCGTCTTCGATTTGAGCCCTCGAACGCATCATTCCAGTATGTAAATAATTTATGGTGATTTTAACGGTTTTCAGGTACAAGGAAGTTCCAGTTTTACGAGTAAACTTGGGGGTAGTCGTTTTAGTCGTTAACGGTCATATCTTCCAATGAAACTCACACACTAAATTCACAGCCATACGTGCCAGCTTATACAATTGAGTTCCGTCAAATTAAATAATGATTTCCTATGAGAACAAGCATCGAACAGTTGCGTCGTATAATCTAACAGAAAATTAAAATATGGAATATCTACGATTTTGATTTGTAATTAACAAAAGGTAGCATGTAGCAACTAGGGAACTTGTCTGGACACGTCTTGGGGATGTACGGTGACGGTAAAGTCACGAACGCGACACGATGACCACAAGCTTGGGCTCGGCTATGGGGTTCTGTCTCGGCAACGGCTATGGATGCAGTGAGGGGGTGTCTGGGCTGGGGGTTGCTGGTGCTGTCGAGGCCGATAGAGAGGGATTACAGAGGGAGGGAGGGAGAGATATTGAAAGAGAGAGAGAGAGAGTTAGAGAGAGAAAGTGAATGCAGAGAGAGTGAGAGAGAGAGCAGGGGAAGAGAGAGAGTAGAGAGGGATAGAGAGATTAGAGTGAGGGACTGAGAGAGTGAGAAAGAGTTAGAGGGAGAGAGAAGTTTAAAGAGGAGGAGATTCAAGGCGAGGAGAGGTTGTAGGTGATGCAGAGGTGGTGCTTAGGGCTCGTCGGAGGTGAGGGGTGCTCGAGGTGGCAAAGTGCAGGGGCGATCGCGGGTGTGGGTGCGGCGCGAGAGAGGAGGAAGAAGGAGAACGAGGGAGAGAGAGAACGAGATGAGGAAGAGGGTGTGTGGGTGTGTACGAGAGGAGAGGTCGAGGAGCGCGTCGTGGGGGTAACGCGCACGAGCATGGGCGTCGGCGGAGGCGAGGAGCGCGGATCGCGAGCGGGAAAATAGGAATAGAGCCGTTGGGAGAGATGCACTGTAGGTGCGGGTCGGGTCGAGGAAGCGGCGCGGGTTGAGGGTGAAGTGGCTTGGAAAGGGGGACTGGGCCGGGCCAGAAAGAAAATAAGGAGAAAAAGTTTGAGGAGGGAAGAGGGGATGGGCCAGGGAGTTGGGCCAGGGGAAAATTAAAAGGAAAAGAAATTAATTGGGGGAAAGAATAGAAGCGGGCCGGGGCTGAATTATTAATAATATTAGGGAAAGAAATGGGTAGTGGGCTGAGGGAAAATAGGTTAGAAAAATAGGATATGGGCTGAGGAATTTAGAGGAAAAATCAAATGGGAAAATAAAGGGAGTGGGCTTGGGATTTGGGTTTAGGGTAATAATTAGAACTAGGGTTTTAGATTAGAATACAAAACAACTAGCGTTAGAAAACTAGAAATTTAGTAATATAGGAAAATATTTTGATGAAGAATAAATCTATAGTTTGGGTTTGGGCTAAAAAGGTTTTAAAAATAAATTAATAATTATTAATAAAATAAATAATAAAAACAAACTGTATAAGTTAAAGAGAGATACGTTTTATTGGTATAAAAGGGGGCTGGGTGTTACATCATACCACCCTTACAAAAAATTTCGTCCTCGAAATTTAAAATAAACGATAAGTTATACAAACATAGGTGAAAGCTATTATATTGCAAACTAACACATAAAGCCTTATTTGATATAGGCAGATAAAGAAATTTGAATGTTTATATATGTAAGAACAACATACAAAAAGATAGGTCTAAATAGGTATAAGGCAGGAATAACTATAGGGGCAACTACATTTATACGGGAATAGTAATAACGATAATAATAAACAATGATATTCGAGGCGTACTCGATAAAATCGAAACTCAAATATGTGCACGTATAAGTATGGCAGAAATAATGAGTATAAAGCACAATAATTTATAATAGTAAACATAGGCACAACACCCGAAAATAAAGTAACGATAATAAAGTAGTGAAAGATTTGTCGGTAGGTTAAGACTTTTTAGGATAACGTATCGATCAGATAACTTAAAAACTCACATAGCGAAAATAAGGAACATGGAACAAAAATATGCGCGATGTAAGGTTGCGCTACTGAAAAATAAGGATAATAGTAGTGTACTTTAAAATACATAAAACTAAGTAGTCAATAACACGCACTCTTCGACAAATACAAGATAATGAAAACCAAATTTCGAATAATAAAGTCCCAAAATATATATAGGGTAATAGGAAAACACAAAAATGCATAGCGCTAGCTAGGGTAAGGATTATAAGGGAGTGTGGATCATCCAAAGGTTGGAGTATGGCGGCTTTAGGCTGAATGTTAAGGAGATTGGGATCGGGTCAGCACAGGAACGAAGGACTGCAAGAGGAAAAATATGGGGAGGACAACGGTCGGTAGGTCATATGAATCAAAATTTGAAGGGTTAGCGAACTCGGAAATTTCACTAAAATTTCTCCTCCCAAAAGGATCTCAAACGCGGCACTGACGGAGGATGAAGGGTGGACCTCTAAACGATCGGGTGTGGTACATGTTAATCTTAGTGAGGGTTTAGACAATATAAGGAGTAGGGGTGGACAGATCTCAGTAGGAAAATAATTGTATAGAAGAAATAATCAAGTTGCAAGGGGACTAAGAAGATCGATAGATTAGCGAACTCAACAATTTATTTTATTCTAGAAAATTCTAAACAAGGCATTCTTAAAAACGAACGGTGGCCCAAAACTATACACAGATTTATTTGGCCAGATAAGACAACATCTAAAAGAAATCCCGTCAGTCGCGGTTGTGGAGATTCAGCAGGTTGCGGTAGGCTCGCGCGCTCAGGTAGGGGCGTCCATTCCCATATCGCCTCGCAGGGATCGCCATTGGGAGTTCTTCCACAGCAGGGTCTTGATCTTCTGGTCCTTCTTCCTCGGCTGGAGCTTCTTCATCTAGGTCTGATTCCATGTGATTCTCTTCTTCTGGATTCTCTTCCATGGGATTTTCCTCTACCGGATTTTCTTCTATCGGGTCTTCCTCTATCGGGTTCTCTGCAGGGTCTCCTTCCTCTTCGTCGGAAACGTCTATCATGTCAAACTCCGGGGCGGCTGCTCCTTCGTCTTCGGAATCGCTGTGTCCGAAAATGACCTGGGGACCGTTGATCTCATCGTCAGAACTCATCAGCGTGCGGTCTAAAGAAACGCATGACTGTGCATCCTCATCTAGATGCGGCGCTGCTCCAGGGTGGGCCATGGCCTGAAAGGAAAGAGTCATGATTAGACAGTGAAATACATCAAGAGAATAGCTCAGGGTACGAAGTATAGGAAAATATACGGTGGTAGGAACCGAAAAATCAGGATAATAATGCGGTGATAATGAATAGTATGAATAAGGGAAAGGACAAGAGAATGATACATATATTACGATTCAAGTTTTATTGCATTCGACTAAAAATTCGACGGATACAAGATTTCAAACGGAAAGAAATATTTATAAGAGGATGACAACATAATACTGAAATTAGAAAACATGAAAATTCTTCTTTGATCGCTAGACCGCTGCATTCTCGTCACGCGAGTTGAATCCTGTGTTGGATCCGCTTTATCCTCGAAGTTTGAACTACGCAGTAATCATCACTTGGCAGAAGTGGAGAGTGTGGTCGAGTCTCCTCCTTGCAGCTCCTTTCTTTTTGGGCAACCGTTGATAAGATGTTCGCTGAATCCGCAGATCAGACATTTCCCCTGGGCGCGGCGATAATCCCTCTGAAGATGTCATGGCCTCTTACAGTACCCACAACATGGGGTCTTCTGCTGCTTCTGTCTCGGGGAAACAAAATGGCGCTTCATCTTCTTCTCTTTTCCTCGTCTAACGGGGATCCCTTTATGATTGGAGACTCCCGCTGGTGCCTAGTTCACCTGCCTTCTCAGTCCTTCAGCTAACAAGTCGTTCGTTCGCTCCTGGGCTTCCTTCAGACCTTGCAGTACACTCAGGATCTCAACGGTCTGATTCTGGGGAGTGGAGATAAAGGAAGAGTTGCTGGAAGACATGATCCTGAAACAATAATTTTGAGGATGATATAAGGCACAAGCTATAAGGATATAATATGGATTGGACAAAGATTCAAGAATATCAGATGTGATGAAATTTATTACAAGCGGAAAAATCAACTGTATGACTCTAAGTCATTAAACAGAGTATGGTAGTGTAATCGTGATGTAGTTCACAATTACAACCACGAAACTTTGCCAAGTCACCTGAAACCCTAGTGAATGGATAGCAGAACACTCAATGTGAATATGGATCAAGAATAACAAGTTTACAACCCAGACCAAGGGATGTCTTAGATTGTCAAGCTATACACGGAAAACTGCAATCCCAATCGAAGCAAAACCTGGGCTCTGATACCAACTAAACCATGTCACGCCCCGCTTCCTAAAATACGGAATACGAGGGGTTGACAAGGCCAGCCATGCTCCTACGGTCAAGGAAATGTCCTGCCATAGTCACACTTCGGCTTCTAGTATTGCATGGTAAACAGTAAATGATGCGCAGGTAATGAGAAATGCAGTAACTAAACAAAACAATATAAAGAACAGACCTGATAGGAAACAAAAGGGTATAACTCTGGATAGATAATCAAGATGTCCGCGATGTACGTCTAGTCCTAGTCCAGGCTAAATCCACTCCTCACACTGAGCATGCATACTCAGATCGTCAGAGCGACACAATAACAATATAATATATAAATTCCAATGACAACCCTAACAGTGATAGTAAATATATATAACAGTAAATCAATGATGGTATAGGTATGAACATGCAGTAATCAATGCAGTGGAACAGTAAAAGCAGTGCAAGAATATGCCAGGTATGTCAACACAGTAAGTGATGTATATCGATGCTATCACCCCTATCAGTCTATAAGTCTCACTGTACAGGTCACTAAGCCTATCGTCAGTCCAAGTGTGAGAGTCAACCACTCGCGAGTGTCCTCCACCCAAGGGTAGAACCCAAGGGCAAGGGACCACGGGCCCAACATGCAACTCACGGTAATAATCATGTACCCTGTAAATCTCCATATATCTCCATATATATATAAGCCGGCATGGGACTCCCGAGATTCTGTTGAACTCACACTCAAACTACCCCACACTCCGTAGTCTATATCAAACGCTAACCATAACCCTAAATACCAGTCGGTCTGTGACAAGTCTGCGCGACAATTGGAGGCAGGCCTCCATCAAGCACGTCCCGACTAATACCTAAGATAAATGGCAGAGTCTGATGTCTTATCTGTGACACACATGCAAGAGTTTCCATAAGTGTCACATACCACTTATAGTTACACGTACACGCGTCCCACAGACGTCGACAATGCAATAGAATCATAAGGTTCACTGATTGTGTACAAGTACGTATCACTTTCACTTATTCACTTATACACGAACACTAACGTACTTGCCACAATCATCACTAATACCTAACACTGGGTATTGACTTTATCACTAGGATATCAATGCAGTGACATGTGTATGATATGATGCGTAAACAGTATATAAAGCATGATTAGGGTGTTATGAATCAATAATCTACCACTTGCATAATTTATCATAAATCGTACGTATACATTTTAGCGAAACGATGAACGGGGAGTAAATAGTATGTTCAGTTATCTATACAGCGAATTTGGTTTCATGCCAATCGGGTTCCAGGATCATTAATTATAGCCATTTCATTTTAAGCGTTCACGGCTGGAAATCCGGTTTCAGAATCGGAAGTCCGTTTCGCAACGCATTTTAATCCCAGTTGGGATCAGATTTTAGCGACGCCTCAGTTGCATGAAATCTAGGGTTTTCAGTAAGGTTTTCAACACAACATACGGATCTTCAATCGCGTATGTACGTCAAGAGATATACATTGTTCAATACTAGTATGTAGATTCTGATTCTGTTGGGACTGTTATACGTCCACATCTATTAAATTACAGATTAAATATCAAACGATAACGAAACAGGATGAAACCACTTGTGTTGTCTATCTAACAGATTCACCTATAATAAACAGCGTAGTTCCGCAACCTACGAGTTAAGGAAACAGTGTGGTACCCATTACGGGATAGTAAACAACAACTGGGGTCGCTCTGGACTGCAGTCCAGAGTCGCACTCCGATCCAAATATTGACTCAGTTTGAGTACATAAATATTTGGAAACTAGCATAGGGTTATAGTTTGTCGAGTCTTCTTCGATTTGAGCCCTCGAACGCATCATTCCAGTATGTAAATAATTTATGGTGATTTTAACGGTTTTCAGGTACAAGGAAGTTCCAGTTTTACGAGTAAACTTGGGGGTAGTCGTTTTAGTCGTTAACGGTCATATCTTCCAATGAAACTCACACACTAAATTCACAGCCATACGTGCCAGCTTATACAATTGAGTTCCGTCAAATTAAATAATGATTTCCTATGAGAACAAGCATCGAACAGTTGCGTCGTATAATCTAACAGAAAAGTAAAACATGGAATATCTACGATTTTGATTTGTAATTAACAAAAGGTAGCATGTAGCAACTAGGGAACTTGTCTGGACACGTCTCGGGGATGTACGGTGACGGTAAAGTCACGAACGCGACACGATGACCACAAGCTTGGGCTCGGCAATGGGGTTCTGTCTCGGCAACGGCTATGGATGCAGTGAGGGGGTGTCTGGGCTGGGGGTTGCTGGTGCTGTCGAGACCGATAGAGAGGGATTACAGAGGGAGGGAGAGAGAGAGAGAGTTAGAGAGAGAAAGTGAATGCAGAGAGAGTGAGAGAGAGAGCAGGGGAAGAGAGAGAGTAGAGAGGGATAGAGAGATTGAGAGAGATTAGAGAGAGGGACTGAGAGAGTGAGAAAGAGTTAGAGGGAGAGAGAAGTTTAAAGAGGAGGAGATTCGAGGCGAGGAGAGGTTGTAGGTGATGCAGAGGTGGTGCTCAGGGCTCGTCGGAGGTGAGGGGTGCTCGAGGTGGCAAAGTGCAGGGGCGATCGCGGGTGTGGGTGCGGAGCGAGAGAGGAGGAAGAAGGAGAACGAGGGAGAGAGAGAACGAGATGAGGAAGAGGGGGTGTGGGTGTGTACGAGAGGAGAGGTCGAGACGCGCGTCGTGGGGGTAACGCGCGCGAGCGTGGGCGTCGGCGGAGGCGAGGAGAGCAGGTCGCGAGCGGGAAAATAGGAAAAGAGCCGTTGGGGGAGATGCACTGTAGGTGCGGGTCGGGTCGAGGAAGCGGCGCGGGTTGAGGGTGAAGCGGCTTGGAGAGGGGGACTGGGCCGGGCCAGAAAGAAAATAAGGAGAAAAAGTTTGAGGAGGGAAGAGGGGATGGGCCGGGGAGTTGGGCCAGGGGAAAATTAAAAGGAAAAGAAATTAATTGGGGGAAAGAATAGAAGCGGGCTGGGGCTGAATTATTAATAATATTAGGGAAAGAAATGGGTAGTGGGCTGAGGGAAAATAGGTTAGAAAAATAGGATATGGGCTGATGAATTTAGAGGAAAAATCAAATGGGAAAATGAAGGGAGTGGGCTTGGGATTTGGGTTTAGGGTAATAATTAGAACTAGGGTTTTAGATTAGAATACAAAACAACTAGAGTTAGAAAACTAGAAATTTAGTAATATAGGAAAATATTTTGATGAAGAATAAATCTATAGTTTGGGTTTGGCCTAAAAAGGTTTTAAAAATAAATTAATAATTATAAATAAAATAAATAATAAAAACAAACTGTATAAGTTAAAGAGAGATACGTTTTATTGGTATAAAAAGGGGCTGGGTGTTACAGTACTTGTTGCCCTGATGTGAAAGTTTTTCTAAAAAGGTTTTTATTGTGGAACACTTTAGTCCGGTTCTTTACTATCACCGCATTATCGTAAGCTTCATCGCGGAGTTTGCTTAGCTCATTCAATTGCAGCTTCCGATAGCTGCTTGTAAGTCCATATTGCGACCCCCGGTGCTTACGGGGAGGCGGAAACGGTATAAAAAAAACGAATTTTTATCGCAAGAGGCAACATGGACTAAACATGGTCGGGATCGTTGTCTAAACTAAAACTAGTATTCTAGCTAAAGAGAGTTAGCTACTATGGAAAGATGGTTATACCTAAACTTGAACTCCTTCTTCTTCAAACCTTGTAGAGGTTGATGGTTCTCTTTACGTCGCCTTCTCCCGTCGAAGATGGATCCACCTCGAAGGTTCGACTTTGGGCTCTTCCTCGATCTTTGAGTGAACTAGGGTTTCCGGTTTGCTAATCCTTCATCCTAGAATGAGTAGAGAGAGATTAGGGTTTGCTTTTCTATCAAAAGAGAATGATTCTCAACACATGAGAAGGTTTCTCTTTTCAAGAGGAAGAAGAAGATGAAAATGAGGAGAGAGAGAGGTTATGATAGAATGAGCTCAATTATTTCTTTCTTGCAACCATATTGCAAAAGAAATGAATTATCTAAATGATAATAATTGAAAATGAGAATAGTTGATGGTAGTGTTTTGAATGACCACAACCATGCTTCATTTAATAAAAAGTAAGCATGAATCAAGGAAGACTTTCAAGGCATGAAAGTGGTCAATGGTCAACAAGTCAACCAAGGTCAACAAGTCAACAAGAACAACCATAACATAATTCTCATTTAATTATTATTATTAATAGATAATATATAAATCCATTAGGGTTTGGAAAATGATAACTGTCAACTGTGCATACGCACCCGATCCGAAACCCTAATGAAAAACCTCATTCTCCGCCTCAAGCAACTGTGCATACACACCTGCATTCTCGTTCCGAAAAACAAGAATACCAAGATATAAAAGCAACCCCAAAAACATATACCAGTATCTGGCTCAAACCAGAGCCTGCCAGTATAATCCGTCCGGACTCCAAACGTGCACAAGTGCGCGGATGAGAACGAACCCTGTCGCAAAACCATGCGACCTCTACTCTGTTTTGCCCAGAGGCGAATACCCTCTGTGTGGGACTCTAAAGACTCGACACTATGCTGGCAGTGGGTTTAACCACAGACCGCAAGCGGCACTAGCTGTACGTAACGGTCCCCAGGTAGATGCCGACAAGAAGGCTGACGAGGTGAAACCCCATCGGAACTCCTACTGAGTCTGAATGTGACATTCTCCGTACAGTCCGGTCTGTTCGTCTGATACATCGCATGGCAGGCCTAGGGGGCGGTAAACGTCAGTCCCCCAATAGCGGTACAAGTCGTGCCGGAGCGAAGCCCAAAACACCCTGAGATAACACTGGAAACCTACCAGTACATCTCGTTTGCCCTGGCCAGGGACTACTCGTGTAATGGCTCTCCTAGACACAGCGCGATGTCAACCCCCAATACCGGGAGAGACGAATCCTGTCTAACCGTCACTGCCTCCAAGTGCTTCGGGACTGCACCCAACCACCACCTGTTTGCACGACTCCTTTGAGCCGTGGTAGGGTAGTGATCAAAGTGCAGTGGGAACACACTCGAGGCGAAGTGCCAGTGTCAAGTCAGCGGACTAAGCTGTACTCATGTCACCTGGGAACTGATGACTGACGATAGGTATAATACCAACCTGTCAGTTCCCGACGAGTCCTGTCCAGTGTACTCGTAACCCAACGAGCACCCGTATACTATCTCCAGTACGACGTACTGATGGCTGTGGGACAGACCATCTCCCACACTGGGATGAGAAGCGCATACGCTAGTCTACTCCGGAGTATCGATGCCCTATCTCGATAGTCCTGCGACTAGGGACCTGTATAAGGATGTGCTTATAGATTACCCAGCCCCCACTAGTGTGACTGCCATCACAACGCTGGTAATCAAGCAAAGATCCTAAGGGCTCCACTAATGCGTATAAGTGATATAGTAAAATAAACACAAGTACACATTGAAGTAGAGACAAACCAAGTAGCATACTACTATTTTGAGCAAGATTGTATATACAAGGTGAATATCCCAAGCATCCATTAAGTAATATACAAACTAGTATGATACAGTAATGGCCTCTAGGGCATATACACTAACAATCTCCCACTTGCACTAAGGCCATGTACTGGCGTATCGAAGACCTATCATCTCGATCAGCCGCTCGAACTGAGTCTGGGGCAGGGCCTTGGTGAATGGATCTGCAGTGTTGTCTTCTGAAGCAACTCTCCGAACCTCGATCTCCTTGCGATCCACGATCTCCCTGATCAGGTGATACCGCCTCAAGATGTGCCTGGATCTCTGATGGGACCTGGGTTCCTTCGCTAAAGCTATAGCCCCATTGTTATCGCAATACAGAGGTATTGGATCAACAATGGACGGAACCACCTGAAGTTCTTTCAAGAACTTCCTCATCCAGACAGCTTCTTTTGCGGCATCAGATGCAGCGATGTATTCCGCTTCCATCGTCGAGTCTGCAACGGTTTCCTGTTTGGAACTCTTCCAACACACCGCCCCTCCATTGAGGGTAAAGACAAAGCCCGACATGGACTTGGAATCATCCTTGTCACTCTGGAAGCTGGAGTCAGCAAAGGCCTCGATCTGGAGGTCTTTTCCGCCATACACCAAGAACATCTCCTTAGTCCTTCTCAGGTACTTGAGAATGTTCTTTACCGCTATCCAGTGTTTCTCCCCAGGGTTTGACTGATACCGGCTTACCACACTCAGTGCATAAGCTACATCCGGTCTGGTACATAACATCGCATACATTATAGAGCCTACCGCAGAAGCGTAGGGTATAATAGACATGCGATCCCTCTCCAAATCAGTCTTGGGAGACATCTCTTTAGAGAGGGTGATCCCGTGACAAGCCGGTAGGTTACCGCGCTTGGAATCTTCCATACTGAATCTTTTCACTATGGTGTCAATGTACCTGGACTGAGAAAGTCCCAATATCCTCTTGGATCTATCACGATGGATCCGGATCCCCAGGATGTATGAGGCATCACCCAGGTCTTTCATGGAGAACCTTTGTGACAAGAACCCCTTGACAGATTGTAGCATAGGAATGTCATTTCCTATTAAGAGAATGTCATCCACGTATAAAACGAGGAATACTACAGTTCTCGCTACAAATCTACTATAGATGCATGGTTCATCTGGATTTTTGATAAAGCCAAATTCTTTGACCGTCTCATCAAAACAGATGTTCCAACTCCGCGATGCCTGCTTTAGTCCATAGATGGACTTAAGCAACTTGCACACCTTTCCGCTGCTCCCACTCTGAATGAAGCCCTCTGGCTGGTCCATATAGACACACTCCTCTAAATTTCCATTTAGAAAAGCTGTCTTTACGTCCATTTGCCAGATCTCATAATCGTGGAAGGCAGCGATGGCAAGAAGGATCCGAATGGATTTCAGCATGGCTACTGGAGAAAAGGTTTCGTCATAGTCCAAGCCAGGTCTTTGACGGAAACCCTTTGCTACCAGCCTAGCTTTATAGGTCTCAACCTGTCCATCTACACCAATCTTCCTTTTGAAGATCCACTTGCATCCTACGGGTTTTACCCCGTCTGGAGCAATGTCCAACGTCCATACCTTGTTGGTGTACATGGACTCCATTTCGGTCCGCATTGCATCCAGCCATTTCACCGAGTCAACGCTCTGAACGGCCTGCTGGAAGCTAGTAGGCTCATCATAATCTATGATGCAATCCTCTCTATCCCCGTCTATGAGAAAACCGTAGTATCTCTCGGGCGGATGAGACTGCCTACTACTTCTGCGGAGCGGCGTAGGAATGTCCTGTTCTGTTGAACCCTCTGGTTCCACTAAGCTTTCAGTAACAGTCTGTGGTTCTGGAACTTCTTCCAGTTCTACTGTGCTCCCACTAATTTCCTTTTCCAAGAACTGGTGTTCTAGAAAGTGGGCATTGCGAGAAACAAGGACTTTTTGTTCCTCTGCGTAGTAGAAAAGATACCCCCTGGTGCTCTTTGGGTATCCCACAAACTTGCACAGCACTGAGCGTGCCTCGAGTTTGTCCGCATGCTGCTTTTTGACAAAAGCTGGACATCCCCAGATCTTCAGATATTGAAGATATGGTTTCTTCCCACTCCACATTTCATATGGGGTGGTAGGCACAGTCTTAGTCGGAACTCGGTTCAAAAGGTATGCAGCTGATTCTAGCGCATACCCCCAGAATGATCGCGGTAACTCAGCGTTACTCATCATGGACCGCACCATATCCAATAGGGTGCGGTTCCTTCTCTCCGATACACCGTTATGTTGCGGGGTGTATGGAGGAGTAAGCTGAGAGAGAATTCCGTTCTCTTTTAAATAGTCCAGGAACTCGGCACTTAAGTATTCTCCACCTCGATCCGATCTTAGAATCTTAATACTTTTGCCGGTCTGTTTCTCTACTTCATTCTTATACTCTTGGAATTTTCCAAAGGCTTCGGACTTATGCTTCATTAAGAAGATATGACCGTACCTAGAGAAGTCATCCGTAAAAGTAATGAAGTAAGAATGTCCGCTTCGGGCATGTGTAGACATTGGACCGCACACGTCACTGTGTACGAGTCCCAAGAGCTCGCTCGCTCTTTCTCCATGTCCAGTAAACGGAGTCTTTGTCATCTTTCCCTTGAGACAGGATTGACAAGTGGCATACGACTGATATTCGAACGCATTCAAATACCCTTCTGTATGTAACTTGGTCAACCTTCTCTCATTGATGTGACCCAATCTACAATGCCATAAGAAAGTCTGGTTTATTTCTGGAGACTTTCTTTTGTGTGTATTCTGGACATTAAAAATCTGTGGTTGGTTCAATACGTATATACCATTACTCAAAGTACCTGACCCAATCAAAACTTGATTAAGGTGAATGTTTACAACATTACTTACAAACGCAAATTCATAACCTTCTTTAGAAACTAAAGATACAGAAATGATATTACAAGTTGCGTTGGGTACAAAAAAGCAATTACGCAAAACCAAAACATGTCCATCTGACATTCCCAGGTGATAGTCCCCCACGGCTTTAGCATCCATGCTAGCTCCGTTCGCAACTCTGAGGGTCATGTCACCTGCCTTCAAATCCCTACGGTTTCTCAACGCCTGCAAAGAATTACAGATATGAGATCCTGATCCGGTATCCAATACCCAGGAAGTAGAGTTTATTGAAAGACAGTTTTCAATAACATACACACCTGAAGCTGAAGCTGCAACCTGCTTCAATTCCTGTGTTCTGGCCTTCCAGGCCCTGCAATCATTCTTCCAGTGTCCTTTCTTATGACAAAAGAAGCATTCTTCCTTATCCACAAGCTTCCCAGCTATCTTTGTTGCTTTTCCTTTTCCCTTCGTATCCACCTTACTAACACCGCCCCTTGGTTTGGCGGGGGCTTTCTTCTTCTTTCCCTTGGCTTTCGCCTTGGACCTAGAAGAAGATGTTCCTCCTACAAACAAAGTGGATGTTTCCCTACCTTTCTGTAGGGTGCCCTCTGCGCTCTTCAGCAGGTTGAGGAGCTCTGAAAGTTCAACCTCCTTTTCTTGTAGGTTGAAATTCATTATAAACTGGGCGTAAGTGGAAGGAAGGGACTGGAGAACTATATCCGTATATAGCTCACTCTCCAATGTGATCCCTAGGTCAGCGAGCTCCTCAATGTAACCGATCATCTTTAGCACGTGCTCGGCTACTGATGATCCGACGGCCATTCTTGTCGAAAACAACTTTTTCGACGCTTCGTATCTTGCGATACGTGATTGCTCCCCATACAGTTCTTTTGTATGAAGCAATATGGACTCCATGTCCATATTCTCATGCCTCCTCTGATGTTCGTTGTCCATCGAGGCAAGCAAGAGGCACTTGGCCTTCGCGCTATCAATCTCCCAAGTCTTGCGGATTTCTTTATCCGCGACGCTGGAAGTTGGACCAGGGACAGGGGGAGCTTTGGTGGTAAGAAGATACCCCAGCTTGTCATAAGTGATTGCTATCTTGACATTCCTGAGCCAATCTTTGTAGTTTGGCCCTGTCAGCTTGTTTTTATCTAGGAGTGACTTAAGTCCAGTCATGTTGATTGGTCGCTGCAATTAGGAGAGAGAAGAAGAAACACTCAGCATGATGCTCTTGCAAGTTTAGAGTGGTTTTTAATTTGTCTAAACAGGATGGCTCCCACTGTTTCTCGAATCCCTCCTCAAACCATAAAGGAAGAATTAGTCAGGATCAATCCCACCGTACAATACTTGCTTAACCGTTCAGCCAGGCTGGTGTCGGTACTTCGAGGGAGGTTTTCCAACGCTTTCGCGAAGTTCCTTAATTAAAGAACCTCTTTTCCCTGGGGGCGTAGCCCCGCTAACACCTTTCTAGGCACCTACTAGGTTTATAGCATTGATCGTTAAGTGAGAAATTTCCCGAGGAGTAGCATATACTCACAGTAGGATCGGGATCCAAATATCATCGCGTGACGAAACTGAAGGAATCCTACCAGAATCATCACACTCCAAATGGTATGCAAATCTAGCAAGTTTCAGTACTTATGAAACTCCCGATGTGGATTTTTGCCCCATGCTCTTATGACCTTGGCGTGAGGTCAAAATGTCATAAGTCACATGTCAAGTTCGTCCCATCATTATCCAGGTTAATTTGAATCCACCCGTACATACCCTTGACGTAGGCCAAAATGGCAGTACGACTGTTTCAAACCAACGCATTCTATCTATGCAACAGATAAATATCCGGCAGCTACCAATCACTATGCCTTGGCGTGAGGTCAAAATACATAGCTTGAATACTACCGAATATTTAACTGAAATGATGGAGGGCTACGGATGGTTTTGGCAAAACCGTGAACGTAGTGAACTTGATTTGGTCGATGGAACGAGATAGCTTTTAAAAGGAGTGGCTCAAGCTCCGCATTTTAAAAGTTAGTTTTGAAAAGAACCGAGTGGTTTTTCGAAAGTGTTCCAACGACTTTAACTTGGTTTATTATCTTGCATTAGTTCTTTTAATGCGTGATATTCTTGCATTAGTACTTTTAATGCGTCCCATCATTTAAATCCTACCATTGCAGAAAACAACCAAAATATGACGTACGCTTATGCCATATGCATTCGCCACGGGGCCCCGTCATCACCCGTTAGGTTACTTAACTAACGACAGAGCGGGGGCTGGGCTAGCGCGGCTGTAAAACATAAGCAACGCCTAAATAGAAAGCAATGATAGACATTACAGATCACAGATGAATACATTGGATATACTAGCAATCCGCATTTCTTTCGAGCCTGAAACGAAAAGCGGATAACACGGTCGCGGTGAATAGCAAATACCCCACCCAAGACCCCTACGGGTGCGGCAAACTACCCGCCAAGTTCCCGGTAGTTTGTGCACCCCACCATGGGTCTATCCTAGGAGCAAAAACAGTAAAAAGAATTATACAATGACGGCTACAACCCCGACCCGGTTGTGCGGCCAAACAAATAATATAATTACATCAATTTACATTTACAAATGAATGAAAGAAAAACAAAAGCTCATCTCACATCCAACCCCGGCTATTCACCCGCGACAGTCCAACACATTCATATACACATTCCAGCACATTACAGATCATGTATAACCCCGACTAATCGACTTATAGCGATTAGCCGACGTTCAATACATGCAAACATCACAGATATAACCAACATAGTCAAAGTGCAGTGAAGTTCGGAAAAATACGGAATTATAGGCCCCCAAAAGTAAATTTTAGTTCTGGAAAATCTGGGCATATAATTTATATCATAAAAATCCCAAAATCAACAACTACAGACACTGCACGAAAAACGACACGCAGAAGACGACAAAGCGCGGCGGTTCCGCGGCACGAGCCTACCTCGTGCCGCGGATGCGCGGCGCTTTGAGCTCAACACTGGATCGTTTTTCATGGGTGCTTTTAGAAAACCCTGAGATGATTTTACAAATATAAATTTTTTCATTTTGAGCCAAAAAAATTTCAACAGAAACTCAGGTTTTTGAAAATACGGTTTTTTGGGTTTTTTTTCGGTTCCGAACTTCGTTACACTTCACTACCTAGCTAGTTTAAGTTTAGTTAGGCTCTGATACCACTGTAAGTCCATATTGCGACCCCCGGTGCTTACGGGGAGGCGGAAACGGTATAAAAAAAACGAATTTTTATCGCAAGAGGCAACATGGACTAAACATGGTCGGGATCGTTGTCTAAACTAAAACTAGTATTCTAGCTAAAGAGAGTTAGCTACTATGGAAAGATGGTTATACCTAAACTTGAACTCCTTCTTCTTCAAACCTTGTAGAGGTTGATGGTTCTCTTTACGTCGCCTTCTCCCGTCGAAGATGGATCCACCTCGAAGGTTCGACTTTGGGCTCTTCCTCGATCTTTGAGTGAACTAGGGTTTCCGGTTTGCTAATCCTTCATCCTAGAATGAGTAGAGAGAGATTAGGGTTTGCTTTTCTATCAAAAGAGAATGATTCTCAACACATGAGAAGGTTTCTCTTTTCAAGAGGAAGAAGAAGATGAAAATGAGGAGAGAGAGAGGTTATGATAGAATGAGCTCAATTATTTCTTTCTTGCAACCATATTGCAAAAGAAATGAATTATCTAAATGATAATAATTGAAAATGAGAATAGTTGATGGTAGTGTTTTGAATGACCACAACCATGCTTCATTTAATAAAAAGTAAGCATGAATCAAGGAAGACTTTCAAGGCATGAAAGTGGTCAATGGTCAACAAGTCAACCAAGGTCAACAAGTCAACAAGAACAACCATAACATAATTCTCATTTAATTATTATTATTAATAGATAATATATAAATCCATTAGGGTTTGGAAAATGATAACTGTCAACTGTGCATACGCACCCGATCCGAAACCCTAATGAAAAACCCCATTCTCCGCCTCAAGCAACTGTGCATACACACCTGCATTCTCGTTCCGAAAAACAAGAATACCAAGATATAAAAGCAACCCCAAAAACATATACCAGTATCTGGCTCAAACCAGAGCCTGCCAGTATAATCCGTCCGGACTCCAAACGTGCACAAGTGCGCGGATGAGAACGAACCCTGTCGCAAAACCATGCGACCTCTACTCTGTTTTGCCCAGAGGCGAATACCCTCTGTGTGGGACTCTAAAGACTCGACACTACGCTGGCAGTGGGTTTAACCACAGACCGCAAGCGGCACTAGCTGTACGTAACGGTCCCCAGGTAGATGCCGACAAGAAGGCTGACGAGGTGAAACCCCATCGGAACTCCTACTGAGTCTGAATGTGACATTCTCCGTACAGTCCGGTCTGTTCGTCTGATACATCGCATGGCGGGCCTAGGGGGCGGTAAACGTCAGTCCCCCAATAGCGGTACAAGTCGTGCCGGAGCGAAGCCCAAAACACCCTGAGATAACACTGGAAACCTACCAGTACATCTCGTTTGCCCTGGCCAGGGACTACTCGTGTAATGGCTCTCCTAGACACAGCGCGATGTCAACCCCCAATACCGGGAGAGACGAATCCTGTCTAACCGTCACTGCCTCCAAGTGCTTCGGGACTGCACCCAACCACCACCTGTTTGCACGACTCCTTTGAGCCGTGGTAGGGTAGTGATCAAAGTGCAGTGGGAACACACTCGAGGCGAAGTGCCAGTGTCAAGTCAGCGGACTAAGCTGTACTCATGTCACCTGGGAACTGATGACTGACGATAGGTATAATACCAACCTGTCAGTTCCCGACGAGTCCTGTCCAGTGTACTCGTAACCCAACGAGCACCCGTATACTATCTCCAGTACGACGTACTGATGGCTGTGGGACAGACCATCTCCCACACTGGGATGAGAAGCGCATACGCTAGTCTACTCCGGAGTATCGATGCCCTATCTCGATAGTCCTGCGACTAGGGACCTGTATAAGGATGTGCTTATAGATTACCCAGCCCCCACTAGTGTGACTGCCATCACAACGCTGGTAATCAAGCAAAGATCCTAAGGGCTCCACTAATGCGTATAAGTGATATAGTAAAATAAACACAAGTACACATTGAAGTAGAGACAAACCAAGTAGCATACTACTATTTTGAGCAAGATTGTATATACAAGGTGAATATCCCAAGCATCCATTAAGTAATATACAAACTAGTATGATACAGTAATGGCCTCTAGGGCATATACACTAACACTGCTCGCTTGATCAAAATCGAAGTTAAGCTCTTTAATAGCCCACATTGCTTTATGTTCGATCTCGACAGGAAGGTGGCATGCCTTCCTAAACACAAGGCGGTATGGAGACATACCAAGATCGGTCTTATAAGCGGTGCGAAATGCCCAAAGAGCATCCGTCAATTTGGTTGACCAATCTTTATGGTTTTTAGAAACCGTCTTCTCCAAAATTTGTTTGATCTGCCTATTTGAGATCTCAGCTTGCCTTGTTTGGGGATGATAGGACGAAGAAAGTTTGTGAGTGATTGAATATTTCCGCATCAAGGCCTCGAAAGACCGAATACAGAAATGTATCCCGTTGTCGCTAATTATAGCGCAAGGGTGTCCGAATCGCGAAAAGATATTTTCTTTAAAGAACTTAATGACAACTTTTTTGTCATTAGTGCGACACGGTATTGCTTCCACCCATTTCGAGACATAATCAACCGCTAACAAGATATATAAATTCCCAAAAGAGTTGGGAAAAGGGCCCATAAAATCAATACCCCAAATATCGAATATTTCCACAACCAATATAGGTTGGAGCGGCATCTCGTTTCTTCGTGAAATCCGACCCAATTGCTGACATCGCGGACAAGTTTTGCAATGATCATATGCATCTTTAAATAATGTTGGCCAATAAAATCCACACTGCAAAACTTTCTCCGCCGTTTTACGAGAACCAAAATGACTGCCACATGCCTGATCATGACAAAATGATTACACACTCTTGAATTCATCGTTAGGGACACACCTGCGAATGATTTGATCGGAACAATACTTAAACAGATAAGATTCATCCCAGTAAAAGTATTTTACTTGAGATAGAAATCGAAGTTTGTCTTGTTTCGACCAATCGCTAGGAATAAGTCCCGTCGCTAGATAATTCATAATATCCACGAACCAAGGTTCGTAGGATACACTCAAGAGCTGTTCGTCAGGAAATGAGTCATTTATTGGCACGGTCAATGTTGGTGAAGAAGTGATGCATGAAAGATGGTCGGCTACAACGTTTTCACATCCACTCTTGTCTCGGATGACAAGATCAAATTCTTGTAACAATAGGATCCAACGTATTAGCCTGGCCTTAGCATCCTTCTTCGATAAAAGGTGTCGTAGGGCGGAGTGATCAGTGTAAACCACTATTGGCGATCCAATCAAGTAGGGCCTGAATTTTTCTAATACAAATACAACTGCCAAGAGTTATTTCTCGGTAGTTGTGTAATTTATTTATGCATCATTCAAGGTCCTACTTGCATAGTAAATTACATGTGGCATCTTATCAATGTGCTGTCCTAAGACCGCACCAATAGCAAAATCTGATGCATCACACATAAGCTCGAACGGGTGGTTCCAATCCGGAGATGATAGAACGGGGGCTGTAGTGAGCGATCCTTTAAGCAATTCAAAAGCAGCCTCACAATCCGAATCGAAGTGAAATGTAGTATTCTTGGCCAATAGAAGAGTTAAGGGTCTAGCAATTTTGCGAAAGTCCTTAATAAATCTCCTATAAAATCCTGCATGACCAAGGAATGATCGTATATCTTTGACGCATTTGGGATGAGAGAGGTTATGGATGACATCAATTTTAGCTCTGTCAACCTCAATGCCTTTTCGTGAAATGATATATCCAAGGACAATACCTTCTTGGACCATAAAATGATATTTTTCCCAATTCAAAATTAAGTTCTTATCCTTACAGCGGGTAAGAACCGCGTCAAGATTACGAAGGCAGTCCTCAAAGGAGTCCCTAAAAATGGAGAAATCGTCCATAAAAATTTCCAGAAAATTCCCAACCATGTCTGAGAATATCCCCATCATACACCGCTGAAATGTAGCGGGAGCATTGCATAACCCAAAGGGCATGCATCTATAAGCAAAAGTACTGAAAGGACAAGTAAATGTGGTTTTATCTTGATCCTTTTCGGCGATGGGGACCTGGTTATAGTCAGAGTATCCGTCCAAGAAACAATAGTATTCGTGTCCAGCTAATCGTTCTAACATCTGATCAATGAAAGGTAGAGAGAAGTGATCTTTCCTAATCGCGGTATTGAGTTTTCTGTAATCAATACATACGCGCCACCTGATTAGTGTAGGATTTTAACGATCAAAAATATTTTACCGCAATCAAGAATGGCGTCGCTTTGCAGCTAGCCGGTGAGTACGGGTCGGTCCACAGGGATGGTGTTAATTTCCTAAATGTTCTTACGAGCTAATTCCAATGGGTGTTGGATCTTCTAATTAAATCTAAAAACTAAGTTGTACGAGAATTAAGAAACTTGCTAGGATTAGGTCTAGGTGAAGTTTGGTAAGATTAAATTTCACACCTCTTTCAATGCCCTAAATTAAATCTTTTAGGAGTTATAGCAATTACTAGTAAAGGGGATTAGGATGATTGGGAAGAAACAATGTTTCTTCCTCTAGATCCTTGTCTGTCCTTTCCTAATAATTGCTCTAGCCTTTATGGAAGACATACATGTCCGGTCCTTTATACTACGGTTTCATATTTACCTCGTGGGTAGGGTGCCGTAGGGAGCGGATCATGCATGCATGCATGAAGTTCTAATTATTGCAAATAATTGGGCACGAAAGAGATGAGAGATCTTCATCTCTCAAACTCTTCCCTATTCCTAACCCTAACAAGCGAGGAAATTACTCGCTCATTAAGGGATCTATTAAAAACATCATTTTTATTATATGTATTTTTAGATCTAATAGATTAATTACCTACTGCAGTTTAAGAAATTTTACGCTAGATTAACTAAGGCAAAAGAATAATTTATCTAGGGCAAGAATTTAATTAGAGAACTACGGCAGAAATAAAAATGAACTTACAGAATGATGCTCTCCCAACTTCAAATGAATCTGAATTTTATTTATGAAAAAGAGGCATCCTTAATACAATATTTAGAATTCCTATTTATAGAGGATAGGAAAATTAGGGTTACAATGACTCGCACATGTGCTATTACAAAATTGCCCTTTGGACGACTAGTCAACGCACCGTCAGAGCTCCCGTGAGATTTTCCACCGACGCGTACCATACACGGCCGCGGAACCGTGGCCCGGGGCCTGGTTTGGCCGCGGTTCCGCGGCCAAAAGAAGGAGTTGGGCTCGTAAACTTTTGGTCCTGGCTTCTATTGACTTTTGATTCCTGTTTCTATGTGTCTTTTTTCAACTGGGCTTCTAGGTCTTCTCCAGATCTCTAGTGAACATTGTAGCGGACTTTTGCCGTTACTTCATGACGAAGTCCTAAACCTTGCGCTGTTTTGTACTGATCTCTGTGTAGGCTTGATCAAGACTCTCTGTTTATTGGTCAAAGTCTCACTTTTGCATTATCTTTTATCTTTATCACTGTTTTAGATCCAGGAACCTGTAACCTGTAATATGTAGCAGACATGCGTCAAAAGCACCTATTTATTTATAAAATGAATAAGAATGAGAAATACAATAATGCAATATTATGGTATGAACAAATACCCCCAAACTTATCTTTTGCTCGTCCCCGAGCAAACCTAGTTTTATTCTCGACAAAAAACCTAATCTCACTTTCGCAGGGAATCGCGATTGCACTAAGCTCATGCAACAATCCGTTAAATCTCTAGGTGTCCCTAGAAGGAGGAGTGTTGTCTCCTGAGGGTTTTCAGCGGATACTACCTATAAAATCCTATCAATTAGGCCCACTGACTTTAATTCTCCAATTAGGTTTTCTAACAAGGAATTCTATTATCATTGACTCGTAAATTATCCACCCATATTCTTCACACTTCTTCATCATTTAACTTAAGATTATATATGTTCTATAGACTCACTCAGCTTTCGGTATTTCTTAAGTTTTCTGTCTAGGGTTCCATCTCCGCTTAGGAATTTTTATCAACTCTACTAAAGATACAAGTTCTATTCTTCATTCCTTTCTCTTATCTAAACTCTAATCATATATCCCCACGTGTGTGTATAAATCACCCCTACACTTGGAAATTCAAATCAAGCATTCATACCCTTGTCCGTTGTCCAAAGTACTTATTAGTTGGTGAATTTTTAATTGAATTTTTGCTTACATATCCTTCATGCGACCGTTAATACTTCTTGAGGTACCAACGACCGATTAAAAGATGCGTTTGCACTTTAAAGCGTACTTCCTAGTCTTGCAACACCCAAGGCTTTTTAGCAGTGACTCCCAAACCAGTTGGTCTAAGGCACTAGGTGATGAAGCACCCTCGCTAAATATTTTTTCTATTTTTGCAGCCTTAAGTAATCACAAAAACCAGTGTTCATTTTTTTATTCTTTATTCACACTTGAGTAATTTTATTTTTTTTATTTTTCATCATACTAAGGACTTTAGACAAGAGCATTTCAAGGTCTCCTCTACTATTTCAAGTTTCAAGGTGCGTGATTGTGCAATTTGTAGGGTATACATTTTCAAAATCTATACTTAAGCTAGGAATTATTTTTCAAACTTATACTCTAATAAAAATCAATACTTTTCCTTTATTTCGACTTAGCCCAAGAAGTGAACCCAAAATTTGCCTATTTCTAAATAAACTACGAAGACATATACTTTCTACCGTTAATCTTTAAAGAAGGTTATTTTTAGGGTTTTTAATTTACTAAGTCCAAGATCTAGTTGTTCGTAGCCAGTTAACCTATTTGTCAAACTCAAGTTAAATATGGCCAAAATTGAATACAATACTTTTTATAATTTTTGAAGTCTTTCAATTTTTATGGGTTTTCAAATAAATATGCAAATGCAAAAATATACATATGAATGCGAAGGAAGAAGACGTACCGAGCATACCCCCAAACTTAAACTGGACAGTGTCCTCACTGTCATGCTGCACCAAGTGGGTCGATAATGTCGGCAATTTCCTGCTTATTAACATATTTACAAATGATACACACCCCCAAACTTATTTGAAATAAAGTTTTGGAAAAATTGATTGGAAATTCGTGGGTGAAAGTGGAGGAAAATCAATCAGTGTAAATCGGCTCCTGCAAAAACATGAGCTCCTCCGAATGGTCCGCTGTGAGGAACTGTTTCAATCGATGTCCATTAATTTTGAATAAAGTACCGTCCTCTGAATTTTCAAGATCGACTGCACCGTGCGGATAAACGGTGCGAACTACAAATGGAACTTTCCACTTAGAACGGAGCTTTCCGGGGTGATAATGTAACCGAATATCATAGAGTAAAACATGTTGACCAGGTTTAAAAGTTTTTCGCAAAAGGTGTTTATCGTGGAACACCTTAGTTCGGTTCTTAACAATTACGGCATTATCATAAGCCTCATCCCGCGGCTCTTCTAGTTCATTTAACTGCAGCTTTCGATTGCTGCCCGCATCTCCTAATGATAAATTCAACTCTTTGATAGCCCAAAATGCCTTATGCTCAATCTCTACTAGGAGGTGGCAAGCCTTCCCGTACACAAGCCGGTATGGAGACATACCAAGATCGGTCTTGTATGCAGTACGGAAAGCCCATAGTGCATCGATCAGTTTGAGTGACCAATCTTTACGGTTTTTAGACATCGTTTTCTCCAAGATTTTCTTGATTTGCCGATTTGAAACCTCGGCTTGCCCACATGTTTGGGGATGGTATGGCGTTGACAGCTTGTGGGTAATAGAATATTTGCGCATTAAGGACTCAAAAGTCCTATTGCAAAAGTGAGAACCATTATCACTTATGATCGCTCGAGGGTGCCCAAATCGAGAAAATATGTGTTCTTTAAGAAATCGAATGACAACCTTATTTTCATTCGTTCTGCTAGGCACAGCCTCGACCCACTTTGAAACGTAGTCAACAGCCAAAAGAATATAAATATTCCCAAAAGAATTGGGAAATGGTCCCATGAAGTCTATTCCCCAAACATCAAAAACATCCACAACCAAAATTGGTTGGAGCGGCATTTCGTTTCTCCGCGATATCCGGCCCAAGTGTTGGCACCGGGAGCATGTCTTGCAGTATTCATATGCATCCTTAAAGAGTCGTGGCCAATAGAAACTACACTGCAAGATTTTTTCGGCTGTCTTCTTTGGGCCAAAGTGCCCGCCACATGCTTGATCGTGACAAAAAGACAGCACACTCTTAAACTCGTTTTTCGGTATACACCGACGAATGATTTGGTCGGAACGGTATTTAAAAAGATAAGGTTCATCCCAGTAAAAATGCTTTGCTTGGGACAACAATCGAAGTTTATCCTGTTTCGACCAATCTTTAGGTATCAAGCCGGTGGCTAAATAGTTGACGCTATCAGCGAACCATGGTTCGCAAGAAACGGTTAAGAGTTGCTCATCGGGAAAGACATCTTTTATTAGAATTTCAAGTGTAGGTGAAGAAGGAAGTCATGAAAGGTAATCGGCTACCACATTTTCACATCCTCTTTTGTCCCTTATGACAAGGTCAAATTCTTGTAGCAAGAGGATCCAACGTATTAGCCTCGATTTAGCATCCTTCTTCGCAAAAAGGTGGCAAAGAGCTGAATGATCCGTATATACAATAACTGGATAACCGATTAAATAAGGCCAAAATTTTTCAAGTGCAAACACAACTGCTAAAAACTCTTTTTCTGTTGTTGTGTAGTTTAGTTGGGCCTCATTTAATGTACGGCTGGCGTAATAAATTACGTACGGCATTTTATTAATGTGCTGTCCAAGAACAGCACCAATTGCAAAATCTGATGCGTCGCACATAATCTCGAAGGGATGCGTACAGTCTGGAGATGAAAGAATGGACGCAAAAATGAGATAGTGTTTCAAAGACTCGAACGCTTCCATGCAAGTTGAGTCGAAATCAAATGTTGCGTCCTTGGCCAATAAGAGAGTCAAGGGTCTAGCAATCTTGCTAAAATCCTTGATGAACCGTCTATAAAATCCGGCATGGCCAAGGAAAGCTCGGATGTCTTTGACGCATTTAGGAAGAGGAAGATTAGAGATGACTTCAATTTTGGCTCTATAAACCTCTATGCTGTTTTGCGAGATGACATGTCCTAAGACAATGCCTTCTCGTACCATAAAGTGGCACTTCTCCCAATTCAAAGTTAGGTTCTTATCCCTACAGCGGGTAAGAACTGCATCAAGATGTCATAAACACTCGTCGAAGGAGTCACCAAAAATGGAGAAATCATCCATAAAGATCTCCAAGAACTTTTCAACCATGTCTGAAAAGATCCCCATCATACACTGCTGAAATGTATCGGGTGCACTGCATAACCCAAAGGGCATGCGACGATAAGCAAAAGTGCCAAAAGGACAAGTAAATATGGTCTTGTCTTGATCCTCTTTGGCTTTGGGGACTTGGTTATAGCCGGAATAGCTATCCAAAAAGCAATAGAACTCGTGCCCAGCCAATCGTTCTAGCATTTGGTCAATGAAAGGTAAAGGAAAGTGGTCTTTCCTTGTCGCGGCATTGAGTTTTCTATAGTCGATGAAAACTCGCCACCCAGTTTGGGTGCGAGTAGGAATTAACTCATTTGCCTCATTGGTAATTACCGTGATGCCCGATTTCTTTGGCACAACATGAATGGGGCTAACCCACTGGCTATCCGAGATAGGGTAAATGATACCACTATCAAGACATTTGACAATCTCCTTCTTGACCGCCTCTTTCATAATGGGGTTGAGGCGTCTTTGTGGATCCCTTGCCAGCTTGGCATCATCCATCAAGTGTATATGATGTTCAACTATGAGGGGACTAATCCCCTTGATGTCCGGCATAGACCAGCCAAAAGGTTGCCGATTATTTTATAAGACCATTAAAAGGGCCTTCTCTTGCTCAAGAGCTAGAGAAGCCGATATGATAACGGGTAGGGTCTCATTATCACCTAGATAAGCATATTTTAGGTGCGACGGCAAAAGCTTTAGTTCGAGTTTAGGAGGTGAAACAATAGATGGTAACAATGGAATAACTGTTTCAAACTCGAAGGATTCCATCAAAGGTTCAAATCGAGTGTACGCAACCGAGTCGGATGGTTCAACTAACTCATCCGAAAAAGCAAAAGACTCAAGCTCGGGTGGTGAGTCTTCAAAATCGTCTACAAAGGTGAAACACTCATAATCGTTGTCCGCCGTGAAAGCTGTGTCGGATTCTAGGAGGAACGTATTAGTGGCGTCAACACAGCTGTGATCGAACATGAAATTTTCGAACTCACAGTCCTCCTCCGCGATCTCATTGATCGAGCAAACGTCAAGTACGCTAGAATTAGGCTCAGCAGGCTAATTTCCCAACTTAAAAATATTGAGTTCAATTATCATATTGCCAAAAGATAGATTCATTGAACCGTTACGACAATTGATCACCGCGTTAGAAGTCGCAAGGAATGGTCGACCAAGTATCACCGGAATTTGACTCCGGGGGTTAGCGACAGGTTGTGTATCCATAACAATAAAGTCAACGGGGAAAATGAAATCCCCTACTCTAATTAACACATCCTCCAACTCTCCCCTAGGATGGGTGATTGATCGGTCGGCCATTTGGAGAGTACAGTGAGTGGGTTTAAGCTCTCCAACGCCTAATTGCTCGTACACTGAATAAGGTAGCAAATTGACACTATCACCAAGATCTAATAGTGCTCTATTGATGTTCTTGTCCCCAATTGTTATCGAAATAGTAGGACAACCGGGGTCCTTGTGCTTTTGGGGTAAAGATTGGACAAGAGCATCGCTAACAGCACTAGCCACGAAAACTTTCTTTGGTACTTGTGACTTCCTTTTTTTTGTGCATAAGTCCTTTAAGATTTTTGCATATGAAGGAACTTGTTGGATTGCATCCAAAAGAGGGATATTTATGCTAACCTGTTTGAACAACTCGACAGTCTTCTCCATTTGTGGAGTTGGTTCATTGGATCTCAAACGGTTTGGAAAAGGAACATTTTGAAAGGTTGTTGAGTCCAATTTTTGTGGATCAGATTGTTGAGTTGGAACAGAACCCCGTGTAGATGTGTTCGTGTTGTGAGAAGTGGGTCCGTTCGAGCTAGAAGAAGTAGAGCCTTGTGAAGGATGGAGAACAGGCTCTAACGAAGAAGAAGAAGAAGGTGAAGAAGGTGAAGAAGATGAAGAAGAACCACCGGCAGGGATGTCATGGTTAATACCCACATTGTTTTGCAACACTTTTCTGGATCTCAACGTGGTCACAGCATTTACGTTATGATTTTGCTGTTGATATGCAGCATGTGCGTGACCGGGGTTTGGCAGTGGTTGAGATGAAAGCTTTCCTTTTTCTCGCTCGCTCAATGCTGCATTGAGTTGTGCAATTTGTGCCTGAATGGATTTGATGCTTTGATCGTGTGAGGCACTATTTTGCACCAAAGATTGAATAGAAGTCTCTAATCTTGCTGCAGATTGTGTAGATTGCTTTAGGAACGCATTTAGACTTCTTTCGAGCGAAGTAACCTTGTCGTTATTAGGTTGAACAAAAAAATTTGGCGGGTAAGAATTGTTAGGCACAAAATTGTTCACTTGATTAGGGTAAGGTTGCTGTTGGAAAGGTTGCTGAAATTGAGTTTGTGGAGGTGCTTGTTGTTGTGGAGGAGGAGGCCTTTGAAAATTGTTGTTTCCTTGGAATTGTTGATTTTGGTTCCAAGCGAAATTTGGGTGACTCCTCCAACCCGGATTGTATGTCGAAGAGTATGGATAGTTTCTTTGTCGTTGCTGAAAGGCAGCATTGACTTGATCATGTCCTTGAGTAGATGCATTGTAAGGACACTCTTCGGTAAGATGTGATGGATACGAACAACAAGCACAAACAGTTCGTGGAGGCACAACAGGGGCAGGAGAAGACGATGAGAATTTGGTCTCAATCGCTTCTAGCTTTTTCGTAAGAGCGGCCATCTCGGCCTTCATAGCAATCGACATATCTAATTGATGTATGCCTGCCCTAGATTGCCACTAGAAGAAGATGATGTGGTCTTGGTGGTCTCCCACTGAATTGTTTGTTCACTAAGGTCCTCAAGAAACTGCCACGCTTCCTCACTAGATTTGGTTAGAAAGTGACCTTGACAAATGGTTTCTAGCAACTGATTCATTGCCGGGTTCAATCCCTCGTATAATGTTTGGCAGAGTTGCCAACTTTCGATCCCATGATGAGGGCATTGAACGAGTAGGTCTTTAAATCTTTCAAAACACTTCCAAAATGGTTCGAAAGGAAGCTGGGAAAATTGTATAATCTCATTACGAATTCTAGCAGTTTTGTGATGAGGATAGAACTTTTTAAGAAAAGCTTTCACAAACTCATCCCAATTTTTAATTGAATGTGATGCTGTGCTATATAGCCACTTCTTGGCTAAGTCACATAAGGTGAAAGGAATGACCTTTGGCCTTATAGCGTCATCACTTAATTGGGTAGTTTTCATCATGGCGCAAACGTTTTGGAATTTATTAATAAAGATATAGGCATCTTCGGATTCCAATCCATGAAATTTTGGCAGCATATTGATGAAGTGGGGTTTTATTTCAAAATTTTCCCCATTTGCCGGTGGGGGTGAAAGACAGGTAGGTAAAGAGGTGCAGACAAGGTAGAAGAGATCCTGGAGCGCGACTCGTGTGGGCGCTTCAACAGACGGGAGATTCGGGTTATTCGCACCTAACGAAGGTGGAATCATTCCCGTCGGTAAGGTGTTGTTAGGATTGTATCCCGACATACCTTCGGAAGAAGAATTTGAAGGTAGAGGTAAGGAAGTGGACGGAATTTCGACTTCGGTGTCGAAAGGTTCGTCGGTCGGTACTAACGAAACACGGACTAATCGGGCGCTAGTGTCCCTAGTCCAAAGTGACATACACTAAAGGGGTGGTGTAGTCAGAAAAATGAAAGACAGAATGTGGAGGTAAGAAGACGTCAATGAGAAAAAGTGGTGTAAGTGGAGTGCAAGGATTTCTTTAGCGACAAGTTGCAAGTTTTTGAAAAGATTTTTCCTTTTTTATGTGAAATTTTTGCAAAAAGATTTTTTTTTTTTTGAAAAGAGACTTGTGACACAAATGCGATCAACCACAAATGCACAATCAGGCCTAGATCTAGGGTCACCTAGGTCAGCTAGACAGCTCCTAACTGTTCCAAAGGGTTAGAAATAGGACCTCAAACCGCCTCTTCACCGCCAATTGCGGCCAGGTAAGTGCCAGGTAAGTGGGAGGCTCCCCGCTACAAGTAGCGGTCCTAATTAAATAACCACTTGCCTTAGACACACTTGCCTAGATACCGCAAAGTCATGTTAGGATAAACGGTCGATGCCTATAACTAGTCCTCTGTCCTATTGAGCTCGAAGTCCTTAGGGCTGAGTCTAGTATTTTTTAATTAAGAGTGGTCAATGCAAATGCTTTAAGTGATTTCTGGGGTCCTGGGAGGGTGATGAAATCCCCACCCAATCTGAATTGGTCAATAGCCCCTTAAAGTCCGATTAAAATATGCAAAACAGTAAATCACTTGCAATTAATTATTTTTTAGCGCGGCGCAAAGAATCCTGCAGAAAATCTGTTATTGAGAAGGGGAAAGATATTCTTATTTTTATGCGCAAAGAATCCTGCAGAAAATTTGGCAAAAGATATATCGGGAGATTTCAGAGGAGAGAGAAAAGATCTTACAGTGCAAATTTGGTCAACAGATGAGGTCACCAGAGCGCGGATCCGCGGCCCAAGCGCGTTCCTGCCGCGTTTCCGCTGTTGAATCCAAGGCACAGTTCCCCAGAAAAAATTCCAGATGATGAAGTTGCTAGGTCACTGCCCTTCCGCGGTCTGAGGTAGGGTTCGGCCGCGTTTTCGCGGTTGAATGGAGGGATCAGGTCTCTGAAAAAATTCTGTAGCTCTGTTGTTCCAATCTTCTTCTGTTCTGATGTACCCTTTTCTGTTTAGCACTCTGGATTTTTCCAGATCCGAGATTCTTCGTTGTTCCTGCAAAATTCAAACGATAAACCCTTCAAACAAATAAAAATTGATAAAAATTTTTGTACTTTTTCTATTTTCAGATTTTTATAATTTTTATAAAATTTATAATAACCCGAAATTACACAAAGGAAATTTTACGCCATCCCCGGCAACGTCGTCATTTGATTAGTGTAGGATTTTAACGATCAAAAATATTTTACCGCAATCAAGAACGGCGTCGCTTTGCAGCTAGCCGATGAGTACGGGTAAATATTTTACCGCAATCAAGAACGGCGTCGCTTTGCAGCTAGCCGGTGAGTACGGGTCAGTCCACAGGGATGGTGTTAATTTCCTAAATGTTCTTACGAGCTAATTCCAATGGGTGTTGGATCTTCTAATTAAATCTAAAAACTAAGTTGTACGAGAATTAAGAAACTTGCAATGATTAGGTCTAGGTGAAGTTTGGTAAGATTAAATTTCACACCTCTTTCAATGCCCTAAATTAAATCTTTTAGGAGTTATAGCAATTACTAGTAAAGTGGATTAGGATGATTAGGAAGAAACAATGTTTCTTCCTCTAGATCCTTGTCCGTCCTTTCCTAATAATTGCTCTAGCCTTCATGGAAGACATGCATGTCCGGTCCTTTATACTACGGTTTCACCTTTACCTCGTGGGTAGGGTGCCGTAGGGAGCGGATCATGCATGCATGCATGAAGTTCTAATTATTGCAAATAATTAGAACTAGATCGACAGTGATGCATGTAGATTAGGGTTTCTGGAGGGAAAAGGGTTCCCACTCTTAACCCCTATCTTGACATGGATCTTCGTTCATGTCTAGCCTTTACCAAAACAATTGTTAATCTAATCTCTAATCGTGGTCGTGACTATCAATGAATTGATAGCGTGCCCGATTAGGATGTTAACTATTATTTTGATAAAGTTTATAAACTTTATAGGACGTAAAAAGAGTTTAAGGATCTTCATCATCCATTAATCTACCATAATCCAACGAACACTAACAAGCAAAGAATTACTCGTGCATGTTGGGATAAGAAAAGATAGAGAGAGAAAACATAATGAAAAACTACAAAGAAATAAAATAAGAAAACAACTATATTTATTAATCAACAAGATCAATTACACTTTGTTCCCTTAGAAAATGATTACAAAATGCTAGTTTGCTTCTCGATCTCTTCTAAGGAGGTAGATGAACCGTTGATGATCAGCCTGGATGCGTGAGCCTGTCGTGGACTTCGTGATCTCTTCAGCTTGATGTTTTTTTCTAAGAGGCTCTCGGTCCTTATTTATAGTCCCAGAGCCAGAACCCTAGTTTCCTTATTTATCATCTGTTTACCCTAATCAGAGCAAAGCTCTGTTCAAATTCCAAGGCGGGAAACGAAGCAACGCTTCTGTTTCCCCCAATCAGAGCAAAGCTCTGTATTGAAAAATAAAATTGAAATAAATGAAGCAACGCTTCAGATCCTTTGCGCTGCGCACAACGCGCCACGTGTCAGGCGCAAACACATCAGCGCACCCAATCAGAGCAAAGCTCTATTTTAAGTAAAATTAAAGGAAGCAGCGCTTCAGTTGCGCAAGCACTGCGCTGCGCGACACGTGTCAGCACAGATGCGCTAGCGCAGTTGCGCCGCGCTGTGCGCTGCGCGACACGTGTCAGCGCAGTTGCGCTGCACGACACGTGTCGGCGCAGATGCGCTAGCGCAGTTGCGCCGCGCTGTGCGCTGCTTGACACGTGTCACTCGCTGGGGCATTTGCGCCAAACAGAATTAAGATTTCAAAGAAATCTTTCTGTTCTTGTTAAAACAAGAAGATTTTCTTCTGTAAAACAGAAGCCTTTGGATCAAAGATCCAACGGTGGGAAAATTCCTCAAATCACTCAAAGAAAGATCTCTATAACTAATTTATGGGCACTATAAAAAGGATAGGCCTCAAATCAAAGGCATCAACATTCTTGAAAATCAAGAGCTTCAAACAGAGAGAACTCTGAGAAAAATTTCAAGAAAAAGGTAAAAAAAACCTTCACGAGAGAGAAGAAACTATTTTTTAAATAAATCACTGATCTAAAAACCAGATCAATGATCTTCACATAATAAATAGTGCTTTGTACTTTTATGAACCTTTGGTTCTTGAAATAAAAAGAAAAAAACTCGTTTTTTTTTTCTAAATTAGATCAAGAAATCAAATAGTGCTTTGCACTTCTTTTATGAACCATTGGTTCTTGAATCTAAAAGATTCTCAAATTAATAGTGCTTTGCACTTATAAATCTGCACTGTTGCGCTCTTGGGCTGGCGCAAGCCACCCGAGAGCGCCACGTGTCAGCGTCCGAACCATTTGCGCTATGCGCTTTTGAAATAGAGCTTTGCTCTCTGAAATTGGCGCAACTCACCAGAGCGCGCCACGTGTCAGCAGTGCAAGCGTAGCGCACTAGCGCAGCGCACTGCGCCTGCATGACACGTGTCATCACCACAAGCGCTTGCGCTCTTTAATTGGCGCAAAGCGCCTGAAAAATGCAATGCATTTCTTTTGTTAAAGGGCCAGGCCCAAGTCAAAAGACCTAGCAGGCCAAAATAAATTGCAAAGCAATAAAAGGGCAGAGCCCAAATAAAATTGATGCTCTGCATCATTTATGAATGGGCAGAGCCCAAAACAAATTGATGCTCTGCATCCTTTATGGGTAGAGCCCAAATAAAAATAAAAAGAAATGTAATGCAAAAACAAATAAAAATGATGAGTGTTTTCCAAATGGACTTAGCCCAATTTTGGCCGTAAGTCCTCAAATTAAATTGACTGAGCAAGATTGCTCTCTTAAATCAATTTACCTCCGGTTCGAGGGTACATCTCCGAACTCCTCTGACACCCATCGTTGTAATCCTTCAACGACGTCAGAGAGGTGACGGGTCCCGACGACCACACCTCAACATGGACTGCGGGGTCCTTAAACTCGTGGACCGAAACGTCCTTAAAGTAATGTTGGACCGAAACGTCCTTAAACTAATAATGGACCACCACGTCCCTAAACTGGAACATGGACCACCATGTCCCTAAACTGGAACATGGACCGCAACGTCCTTAAACTACCTATGGACCACTACGTCCCTAAATCGGAACAACAGAGCCTCCAAATGCTCTTTTGCCGGATCTAAACGGTCTCGTTTAAGTTGATCTTAGCCCCAAACACGGCTAACGTATCCTTAAACATTTAAATGGACTATAAAACTCCAAATCGACTTTGGTTCAAAGTTACATCTCCGAACTCCGCTGACACATGTCATTGTAATCCTTCAACGTCGTCAGAGAGGTGACGGGTCCCCGACAGCCATATATTAAATGGACCAATACGTCCTTAAACTGGAAATGGATCTAGACGATCCCGTTAAGTTGATCTTAGTCTCAAACAGGACTAACGTATCCTTAACGAACGTTTAAGTTGATCTTAGCCTAAATACGGCTAACGCATCCTTAAACCAAAACACCAAACCCAAATCTAAGTAAATACGGATTTGGACTAATCCATGTCCTACGGGCGACGGCATTACTCAGTCTCCGTATACAATCCACGGGCAACCACAAACAAAACAAACATACACGACACGAAGTGAAATTCTGGAGAAGGAGAAAGTGGTTATCGCGATGCGGTAGCGTAATTAACTGCAGGGGCTTACGCCTGCAGGGAAGAGCGTCCCCACAATCAAAAACCCCTCAAATGAGGGGGAATCTGACGAAGTCTGCTACATCGGCCGCATCCGTCCAAACCTCCGATACACGGTGCCATAAATCAACTTGGCATCTTCGGAGAGGTGGACGGATAAAACCAAATAGCATCTGTCCCAAACCTCAGGCTAGACGCCTTCGCGTCTCGGCCGCCGTTCGGAGGGGAACAGATTCTGGCACGCCCGGTGGAACCTTTTCCTCTTTCCACTCCACACTTCGTGTGTCGTCTTCGCGAACGAATCGCGGTTTGTTAATGGTTGCCTTTGGGTTGCAGGTTACTAAGATTTGGTCTTTTCCCTGGCGCAGAACTCAAGCATCAATGGCCTCTAACTGCACCAACTGCTCGAAGTGCCACTGTAACGGACGATCCACCTCACCGGGAGGTGTAGCATATAGGTCCCAAGCGGCTTCCTTCCTCGCTCTGCCGGTAGACCAGGTGACCCAAGCCACCACTGGCCTGTTCTTCGGGACTATGATCCCACCTACAAGCTTCTCTATGCCAATACCTGCACCGGAAGTGAACAAGAAGTCGGTCTTCGACCGGCTCACTGCTACGACGGCCCCTGTCAACGGGTCGCCCACTACCAAACCAACAGCTTCGGTTTTCACCAGGCTAAATCAGAACTCTAAACTGGCTGTCCCAAGGAAAGCAATAACTGTTGCTCCAAAAGTCGTCAAGGCGGCTTCCCCTGTCAAAGAGTCAGTCTTTTCAAGACTGACGATTCCTGCTCCTGCCCCTGCTCGAGGATCCGTCTTCGACAGGTTGAATATCACCCCTCAAAAGACAACCTCAGTCTTTAAGAGGTTAACACCGGCGGCGCCTCATTCAGGCAGTGGGCAAAAAGAAGATGTCTCAATCTCCGAGCCAGTCCCAACGGCTCTTCATGCTCGACGTCGCCATTGGCAACGAGTGAGGAAGGCAGGGGGCAACTCCCCCTCAGGGCTAACTCCACCGGCTCCAGTGGTAGAAGTCAACGCTGCTGTTCCAACTGGGAACAGCTTTGAACTACTGAGGAGGGTACGTAAGAATTCTCCAACCGCTACATTGAAAAGATCTCCTCCGCCCGCGGAGAGAGTTCCGGAAACAAAACAAGAACAGCCCTCTCAACGGCTGTCCTCAAAAATATACAAGGTTTGGCGAAGGGTTCAGGACTCCGTGATCGACCCAGATCACTCTCGTCAACAAAAGAAGATGAAGGTGCAAAAAGAAAAAGACCATCCTATTAAACAGCAGGGGACAACGATCGCTAGGGTACCCACTGCAACGGCCCCTTCAACTTCAACGGCCCACAAAAGAAGGAGGCCGGAGAAAACCCCCGCGCCAGCGACAAATATCAAAGGTGGTGAACCCAAATGCCCTAAGTCAGGGGGCATTGTAGTTCATACCGTCTATGTGGCGTCTGGTAAAGAGGACAGTCGCACATCTACGGGTCATCGACCGCTTACGCGATCAGTGACCAAAGCGCAGGAGCAGCAGCAGAAGCTCCAGGAGATGATGAACGCTATGGCCGCACTTACTGGGCCAAAAGAAAACCCTGAAACGTCCTCGGATGAACGCCAGGAGGAAGAAACCGACGCCGAATTCCTTCGTCGAATATTGGAGAAGAAGGACAAAGAGGCTGCTGAACAAGCAGCCAATATACAGCGTATGGGCCTCCTCTTCCAAGACATGATAGGGATGATGATACAACAAGATCCTCCGGCTGAAGATCCCCCGATCGTCCTTGGTGACGATAGGGGAGAGACATCAAATCCTCTACCAGCCCTATCAACAGCTAAGGAGGATACAATCTCCAAAGCTGATTTGGATGAGTACATAGCCCAACAAATACGGGTTCATCATGCGACCGAAGCAGCCGGCCAGGTCGTAAAAACGGGGCGGACATATCCAAGTTGGTACGATCAAATCAAGTACCCACCCGGTTACACAATTCCCAAGTTCCATGTCTACAAGGGGACGGGCAATCCTCACCAGCATGTTGCCCAGTTCAGGGCACTCTACGGCAATACCGGTGGTGATGACAAGATTTTACTTCGCCAGTTTGTTGGAAGTTTATCGGATACGGAGTTCGAGTGGTACTCTGATCTCCCGAACGACTCTATCAAAACCTTCGTGGAAATGGAGCTGTTGTTTACTCAGCGTTTTGCAAGCGCCAGTGAACGTACCCCGATGACGGCACTGATTAACGCCAGGGTAAAGCCAGGCGAGACGTGGGTTCAGTACGCTATACGATGGCGGACCTTATGGTCGAAGTGCGAGCAGCGCATTGAAGAAGCTCCCGCAGTGGGTATGTTTGTAGGAACCCTTGATCCACAAGCAACCATCTCGCAATTTATGATGTTTTTCAAGCCGACTACCTTCCAGGCTTTGATTGACAAGCTAGCACAGATGGATCAGATGGGCCATAAACCTCCTCTTCCAAAGCCGGACTCCCGAAATGAAAAAAGGAAGGGAAAAGCGATCGTTGTCGCTAATGCTCAACAACCACCGAGCGACTCGAAACCGGTTGCTCGTCAAAATAATATGCGTCCGTACGTAGCTCTTGAGGAGAGGCTAGGACGTTCTTACTCTTTTCCCCGCGATAAAACGAGAAGGTTATTCGAGCTGGCGTTGCGCAACCGACTCATAAATCTGCCAGATCCGAAACGTCCGTTGCAACCAAGTGATGTCAACGAGCCCAACTACTGTCCTTATCATCGAGTACTAGGCCATCCGATCGAAGACTGCTACGTTTTCAAAAATTGGCTTGAAAACCAGTACCGACAGGGCAAGTTCGCGTTATCTGACAAATGGAAGGTGAATCCCCCGCAACCCCACACCTCTAAGAGGACGAATGCGCCGGGGGCAACATGCTCCGTCGTTGAAGAAGCTCCTTGGGAGGTTGTATTATCAGCCAAGACAAAGAGGATGATAAACGATCTTCAGACATGTCCACCGATCAAGTGGAAGAACCCGTTGGAACCGCAGGTCATTGAAGGGATGTTGAAGCCACGTCCAACTCCAAAGACCGATGGTGGTGGCTCAAGCACTCGCAACCAGCCGTCAAAATCCTCGAAGAAGAAGAAAAAGAAGTCAAAGAATCCCGTGAAGCCTGGCGACAAGCGCACGGACTTGCAAAAACAAATTGACGCGCTGGAGGAATACAACCAGAAGGCACGGACTCCCATTACACTCCAAGAGTTCCTCGATCATGTCTTTCAAGAGGAAGATGAGGGAGAAAGTTCATCCGATGGATCTGAAGAATGCATGGCGAGCTGTCATGTAATTTCCCACTCGTTCATGGACGATGAAGAAACTCCTTGTACTGGAACGCTGGGGGCAGTTCCTGAATTAAAAATTCTGGGGCCATCAGATGAAGTAATTGACGCATTCCTTAATGAAGCTCGGTTGAAAAGTAAAGCTGATCGAGAACGCGAGACGGCCATATTTGAAAGGGCCAAGCGCCAGCGACTTGATGAAAGAGCTGAGATGATCCCGCTGGAGCAAAACACCTCCGCTACCGACAAAAGCCAGTTCAAGATGAGGAAAAAGTTTGCTAAGGCCGTATCAGTAGGCATGAAGCTACCATCCTCTGAAGGAAACATCACCGGTGAAGTGGAAACGCACCCCTCCTATTGCTTATATCATCAAAGGATTTCGCACCCCACTCAAGAGTGCAAAGCTTTCGATAGATGGTGGCAAGGATACGTTGCTCACCGGCAACGCTTTAAGCGGGAAAAGCGTAAAACTCGTCGAGAGCAAAGAAATACGACCGGAGAGCTTAAAAGAACTACTGGCGATTGTCGCATGGTTAACACCGGCAGGTCACAAGTGCCTACATTCGGGAGCAATTCTGATGAGGAGCTGGAACTTGCCCCTTTCTTTAAAGAATTCACTTCGGGAAAAGAAGAAGAGCCGAAGGTCTGCGAAAATATCCGGCTGCGGAATCAGACGCTGCCTGAAAAGAACCTCGAACCCTTAAACAGAAAAGATAAAGGGAAAGAAAAGGTCTCTGAAGATATCGTCTTAGATGACGAAGCGGTGGAAGAGCTAGCCGCCAAGGATCCGCCAAAGAAGAATAAGGTGGATTACAACGTCTTAGCACATCTGAGGAAGCTACCCTCACAGCTCAGCATTCTTGACGCCCTTTTGCTATCAAAGGAGGCGAGAGATTCGTTAATCAAGGCACTACAGGATCCGGAGCAATTCCAGGCTTTCCTGGCCGAGGAAAAGATGAAGGATGAATTGGAGGAAGTGCACACTGCCGATGTCACTTTCGGCGACGAGGACCTTCTCCTTGGGACGTACGAGCACAATCGCCCCCTCTATGTCTCAGGATACTGTCACGATATAAAGATAGGCAAAATCCTGATCGACAATGGATCCTCCGTTAATCTCCTCAATGTACGGGTCTTAAAAGAAATCTGCATGAGGGTCCAGCACCTTGCTCGTGACAAGATCACCATCTCCGGGTTCGACTCCCAGTCATCAAGAACTATTGGGTCTGTGATACTGAAGCTACGCTTCGGGCTACTCGTCATGGACATTAAGTTCCACGTCATAGACGCCAAGACATGCTACAACGCTTTGCTCGGCCGACCATGGTTACACGAGTACAACATCATCCCTTCTACACAACATCAGTGTATGAAGTATTTTAAGGATGGCTTCGAGTATACCGTGACAGGAGAACTGAACCCGTTCTCTGTGAACAAAGTCCGCAAATACGAAGATGCCAAATACTTCTTACCGGATTTCGAAGATACGGAGAAGTGTCACAAGCCGGAGAATAAAGCTAATATCACCATCCCTGTCTTCGGCAGTGATACCGAGGAGGAAGAGGAGATAGTGTATTCTGGTCCGCCCCAACACAACAAGCCAGGACTGTCCGCTCCTACGTTGATCTTTGGTAGCGACTCGGAAGATGAGATCCATGCTGTATTCTCTGCTCGACCTTCAATACGAAAGTCCGCTGATGAAGAACAAAGTCTACAAGTCGCCATGGTGCCGCTTAAACACCATAAAAAACTGGATGCACTTAATATTTACAATGTAGAAGAGTTGCAAACGTTCTATATCCCTCCCAGACGAGAGAACGAGAAAGAAATTCTGTTCTACCGCTCTGAAGAAACCAAGGTGGAAAAAGAAATCTGGCATGGCGCGGATCCTACGCTCGACAGGCTTCAGCCTATCCGTCTTCCCAGATATTATACAGAAGGTTTGAAAAAGCTGCTGAAACGTCAGGGGATATCCTTCAAGCAGACCGTTCGAAAAGACAAGTTCTATGACAAAATCCGGAACATTCCTGGGACTCAACGCAAACTGCCTAATGGGAGAATGGAGACAAAAGGACTTGGATACATCCGGTTAAAAAAACGAGAGCTACTAAACAGCTGCTATGTCATGTATGACTTCGATGAAGAAACGGATGCTCAATGGGAGGACGCTAATCCTGAGCCAGTGAAAGTTCCAGATGCAAAAGAGCCCAGTCCGTCGTTCGAAGAACAAATGGACAAGCTTATAAGGGAAGCGGGTCAAAAAGTCCGGGACGATCATAACCGTGAAATGGTCATATACGAGAAAGCCAAAACGCAACACCTTCTCCAAAAGGCCGTGAAAAATGAAAATGCCGCTCCTTGTCAACCTGTTATAAAGAAGGCTCGACGCAATAAGTTGAAAGGCCAAAAAGGCGCTCAACAGCAACAAAGCAGGACTAAGAAACCACGCAAACGGGAGTCGAGCGTTATTGATCTATCACTCATGAAGAAGATGGGTCGAGCGTACTCGTTTCCTCGGGACGAGACGAAGAAAATACTTGACCTCGCTTTAAAACATCGGATGCTTGCACTACCGGAGTCTAAACACCCTGAACAAGCAGGCGAAGTCTCTCACCCGGACTATTGCTTTTATCACCGAGTGATAGGGCACCCTCTCGAGGACTGCTTCACCTTCAAAAATTGGGTTGAAGATTAGTATCAGCTTGGCAAATTCACTCTGTCTGACAACTGGAGGGTAGCGCCGCCACAGAAGCACGAGCCCAAGGCCACGAAAGAAGAACCGGTTCCACATTGGGATTGGAAGCGAATTCGCACCTGTCACATGATTACAATATTAAAAGAAGAGCCCGAGGACATAGATGAGCTCCCTTGGTGCTTCGAAAACAGCAGCGACGAAATAATCTCATAAATCCCACCAGCGCCAAAAGAGCTGGAAAATGGAATCCATACCACTACAGATAACCTCAAGAAAATTGAGTTGGGGATGGCAAACGATCCACGACCGACATTCATCAGCGAGTTACTATCTGAAGAAAGGGTAGCTGCGTTAAAGGACATGCTTCTACAGCATAGAGATTGCTTCGCGTGGAACTACTCCGAAATGCTGGGACTAGATCCAGAAATTGCTGTACACAGATTGGCGATATCCCCGGACATCAAGCCAGTCAAACAGGCGCCGACAAGAATGCAGCTCGAGCTTGAAATGAGTATCAATGCTGAAGTCAAAAAGCTGATCGACTCTGGATTCATCCAGGAAGTTCAATACCCTGAATGGATCGCCAACATCGTCCCGGTGATGAAGAAAAATAGGACAGTGCGCATATGCGTAGACTTCCGGGATCTCAATAAAGCCTGCCCGAAAGACGATTTCCCAGTGCCAGTCACCGAACTGATGATAGACAATATGTCCACTCATGAGGTTTTCTCCTTCATGGACGGCTCATCGGGGTATAACCAGATAAAGATGCATCCCGAAGATCAGAAGCACACCGCCTTCAGGACTCCTCTGGGTATATTCTGTTACAAGGTGATGCCCTTTGGTCTAAAGAACGCCGGTGCCACCTACCAAAGGGCCATGACGAATATCTTCAATGACCTTATACACGAAATCGTCGAATGCTATATCGACGATCTCGTGGTTAAAAGCAAATCATACGAGGAACATCTCGAGCATTTGAAGACTGTATTTCAACGCCTTCGACAATATAACTTGAAAATGAACCCGCTCAAGTGTGCATTCGGAGTTTCCTCAGGAAAATTCCTGGGATTCATCGTTCGACACCGAGGTATTGAAATAGATCCGTCAAAGATCAAGGCAATCATGGAAATGCCTCCGCCAAGGACTCTCAAACAGCTGCGGTCTCTCCAAGGGAAGCTCGCGTATATACGGCGATTTATAGCCAACCTTTCAGGAAAGTGTCGTCCTTACAGTCACCTGATGAAGAAGGGAACCCCGTTCGTCTGGGATCAAAAATGCCAAAGCGCGCTAGACGAGATCAAGCAATACCTGCAGAACCCGCCGGTGCCGGCTGCTCCGGTCAAGGGAAAACCCCTCATTCTTTATACAACCGCCCTCGAAGGTTCCTTAGGCGCATTATGGGCACAAGAGAACGATCAAGGGAAAGAAAGAGCACTCTGCTACTTAAGTCGAGTTCTGCTGGGGGCAGAAAGCAACTACTCTCCCATTGAAAAACACTGCCTAGCGTTGATCTTCACGATAACAAAGCTCAGGCACTATGCGTTGGCGCACGAGGTCCGTCTCATTTCAAAGGTGGACCCCCTTAAATACTTGATGTCGAAGGCCATGTTGACGGGACGACTCGCTAAATGGGCCTTGCTCTTGATGGAGTTCTCGATAACATATCAACCTCTCAAGGCAGTGAAAGGCCAGGCCATCGCCGACTTCCTTGCTGAACACCCGATACCTGCCGATTCTCCTCTGAATTGCGAGTTGCCAGACGAACACGCGTTTGACGCTATCGATGGGAACGATACCCGATGGGAACTCTATTTTGATGGAGCGTCTTCCATGAAGAAGCACAAACAAAGTACGCCAATGATCAAATCGGGGGTAGGCATCATCTTCGTGACCCCCACGAGGAGGGATAATGCGCTTCGCTTTCTCCTTAACAGAGCCGAGGACGAATAACGAAGCCGAATACGAAGCTTTGATAGTAGGCCTCGAGATCGCCATTGACATGGGAATTGAAGACCTCCTCATATACGGGGATTCTCAACTGGTCGTTAGTCAAGTAAACGGCGACTACCAAACGTGCAAGCCAGAACTGGTGAAGTACGGCGAAAAAGTGCAACAACTGTTGACCCGAATTCCCTCCTATACTTTGGAGAACATACCGCGCGCGGAAAACAGCAAAGCAGACGCGTTGGCCAAACTTGCTAAAGAACTGGCTGACGAGAACCTCGATGACGTCAGAATTGTGGTACAAAGCCGTCGAGTGCTCGCCCCAGCGGAAATATCTCCGAAATCATCCGAAGAAAAGGGAGCGAGCGAGCGGAAGACCCTGCAAGTAAACGATTGGAAAAATACCGAGGATTGGAGAGAAGTCTTCATAGACTACTTTAAGTCCCACCGAATGCCTGAAGAAGCGTCCACAAGACATCATCTCATGAAACGAGCTCTGTCTTTCGCCTTCGTCAATGATACTCTATACAAGAGGTCGTTTGATTCTCTATGGCTGAGATGTCTCGGACCTGATGAAGCGAAAAGAGTCGTTCAGGAAATTCATGACGGACTCTGCGGTTCTCACCAAGCGGGCCCAAAGATGAAGTTGAAGATCAAACGGATGGGCTACTACTGGCCCATAATGATTCAGGACTGCCTCGAATATGCGAAGCAATGCCACTCATGCCAAATTCATGGGGACTTCATCCACCAGCATCCAAATCCACTACATCCAACGGTGGCTAGCTGGCCATTCGAAATGTGGGGGACTGACATAGTCGGCCCAATCGAACCGGCATCGTCCAGGGGACATCGTTTCATCCTGGCGACGACTGACTACTTCTCCAAATGGGCAGAGGCAGTACCGCTGAGGGAGGTGAAGACGGAGAATATCCTCCATTTCTTCAAGACGCATGTCATATATCGGTTTGGAACTCCGCGACGGATCATCTCCGATAACGGGCCAGCTTACAGAAGCCACAAGATCAGTCGCTTTGCGCAACAGCACAATATAGACTGGAGATATTCCTCGGTTTATAATCCGCGAGCTAATGGTCTAGCAGAAGCCTTCAACAAGACCCTGACAAAGATCATGAAAAAGACGGTGTTCCGAAATAAGAGAGACTGGCACGAGAGACTGCAAGAGGCTCTTTGGGCGTATCGAACTACGTTCAAGACGGCCACGAACACAACGCCGTACGCGTTGGTATTTGGGACGGAAGCAGTACTCCCCCTTGAGATAGAGTTACCCTCTCTACGTGTGGCAGTCCACTACGAGCCGACGGACGAAGAAAATGCTCACCTTCGGCTTGAGGAGCTTGATCCCCTCGATGAGACCCGGCTCATAGCACAGCAAAATCTGGAGGCCTATAAAGCAAAGATGACGCGCTCATATGAAAGATTGACCCGACCGAGGACATTCCGCCAAGGCGAACTTGTGTTAGTGGTCAAAAGGCCTATGATTCCCAATCGGGCCAAGCGGGGAAAATTCGAGCCAAACTATGAAGGCCCGTACATCATAAATAAGGTCTACCAGGGTGGGGCCTATCTACTCATGGACACGCACGGTGAAAGGCCTTTCAGGCCAATAAACGGTGGCTTCTTAAAGAGATACTATGCTTAATGAGCCACAGCCTAGGTCAATGGTAGATGACGACGACTATGTCCGCTCGCTATCTTCCTAAGCTCAAACTCTATCAGCAGTAGCCAGCCTTCTCGATGACGGACCGAAATGTCCTTAAACTAATAGCAGACCGAAACGTCTTTAAACTACTACCGCAGCATCTTTAGGCTGACGAGATATAAAAAAAACATATAAAAATAAAATTAAAAAAAACGGTATGTCCATAAGCAAAAAGGGCACGGATGAAAACCCGAAAGGGCTCCGTGAGTAAAAACAGCAGGGCTACCGGCGAGTGTTCGTGAAAACCCGAAAGGGCACGACCTCGTAAAAAAATATATAAAAAGGAAAAAAAAACGGTATGTCCATAAGCAAAATGGGCACGGATGAAAACCCGAAAGGGCTCCGTGAGTAAAAACAGCAGGGCTACCGGCGAGTGTTTGAGAAAACCTGAAAGGGCGCAACCTCGTTAAAGGACACTTATAGGGTCCTCTCGACCTTGTAAGGAGAAACCACCCGCGTGAGATCCTTACGACTCACAAGGGAGCAACACACTTAGGGATCCCCACGATTCCTAAGGAGAAAATACACTTGCGAGATCCTCACGACTCGTAAGGAGAAATCTCTTATGGGACCCTCACGGCTCATAAGAGTTGAAAGTCTTAAGTTACAGAGACCTAAACCTGTGCTTAACCAACCCCCACAACATCTGATATTGCCCTACAAGTGGCTCAATACTGACTCTTGTATACAATCCACGGGCGCGAATAAACATTTCCCTAACCAAGATCCATCCGTGACTGGGGATATGTTCGCATGACCCTTGTAAGTCCTCTCGATTTACAAGGAGAAAACCCTCCTGTAGGATCCTTACGACTTACAGAGAAACAAACACTTAGGAATCCTCACGATTCCTAAAGAAAAAATACACCTACAAGATCCTCACGACTTGTAGGGAGAAATACCTTTGTGAGACCCTTACGGCTCATGAAGTCAAAAGCCTTAATCGGCGGGACCTTAACCCTGTTCGCTAAGCCACCTTTGTTCGACACCGACGGAGGCAAATGATGATTCGCTCCTGGCAATATCCCAGTTGTAGCGGTGCTGATGCCGAAATCGACGTCTAATTTCAGGTTTACGGCGAAAAGCCAATAGGCCGCACATGCATACGAAATAGCCGAAATGATTGGGCAACTCGTAATAAAAAGCAGCGAGTAAGAATAAAATAAATAGCCGAAATGATTGGGCAACTCGCAATAAAAAGTAGCAAGTAAGAATAAAATAAATAGCCGAAATGATTGGGCAACTCGCAATAAAAAGCAGCGAGTAAGAATAAAATAAATAGCCGAAATGATTGGGCAACTCGCAATAAAAAGCAGCGAGTAAAAATAAAAAAAATAGCCGAAATGATTGGGCACCGCGAAAAATAGCCGAAATGATTGGGCAATCGCGACCTTCGCGATATAAAAGCTGAAATGATAGAGCATCGCGGAGATAAAACAAAAAAAAATGATGATAAAACTTTAGCCCTACAGTTAAGATCACATCGATCCCTGTATACAATCCAAGGGCGTAAGCAAAGAGGGAACCATACTTTCCCAACAGGCTCCGCCAGAAGAAGAAGCCAAATCTCGACGGTTCAGTCCAACTCCGAAGAAACCAGTGTCTTCAGCAGATACCTCGACTCACGGATACAAACACTCCTTGACGAGAGCCTCCTGATCCGCATCGACTCGCAGAGCAACCAGTGCCTCCGTGGGAAATTCTCGACTCGTTTCAAACCCCAAGGAAATAAATAATCCTTGGCGCTAGGGAAACAAATAATCCTTAGCAAACACCTCGACTCACGGATACAAACACTCCTTGACGAGAGCCTCCTGATCTGCGTCGACTCGCAGAGCAACCAGTGCCTCCGTGGGAAATTCTCAACTCGTTTCAAACCCCAAGAAAACAAATAATCCTTGGCGCTAGAGAAACAAATAATCCTTAGCAAACACCTCGACTCACGGATACAAACACTCCTTGACGAGAGCCTCCTGATCCGCGTCGACTCGCAGAGTAACCAGTGCCTCCGTGGGAAATTCTCGACTCGTTTCAAACCCCGAGGAAACAAATAATCCTTGGCGCTAGGGAAACAAATAATCCTTAGCAAATTCCTCAACTCACGGATACAAACACTCCTTGACGAGAGCCTCCTGATCCGCGTCGACTCGCAGAGCCACCAGTGCCTCCGTGGGAAATTCTCGACTCGTTTCAAACCCCAAGGAAACAAATAATCTTTGACGCTGGGGAAACAAATAATCCTTAGCAAATTCCTCGACTCACGGATACAAACACTCCTTGACGAGAGCCTCCTGATCCGCGTCGACTCGCAGAGCCACCAGTGCCTCCGTGGGAAATTCTCGACTCGTTTCAAACCCCAAGGAAACAAATAATCCTTGGCGCTAGGGAAACAAATAATCCCTAGCAAACACCTCAACTCAACTCACGGATACAAACACTCCTTGACGAGAGCCTTCTGATCCGCGTCGACTGGCAGAGCAACCAGTGCCTCCGTGGGAAATTCTCGACTCGTTTCAAACCCCAAGGAAACAAATAATCCTTGGTGCTAGGGAAACAAATAATCCCTAGCAAACACCTCAACTCAGGGAAACAAACAATCCTTGACAAGAGCCTCCTGATTCGCGTCGGCTTTGTAAGTCGATGTACAACACCCCAACGACTTGCGGGGAGGCGGAAATATAAAAAACAATCTTGTTCTATGCTTAAACATCGACTAACCGCAAGAATCGAAGCTAAACGATAACTAACATCAAACATAGAAGTTAACAACTACTATGTTAAGGGATTATACCTCAAGAACCGTATCCTTCGTCTTTACGAACTCCACCTCCTCCTCGGCCTTCTCCAAGTAGTAGACGATCCACCACGAGAGCTAAACTCCAAGCTTTGCCTCTAAACATGAGGCAACTAGGTATCTTTAAGTGCTAATCAAAGTACCTAGATGAAATAGAGAGAGGGTTATGGATTAAGTAGTCTAACTAATCTTTGTACTCAACACATGAGAGGGGAGGATTAGGGTTTGAAGAGAGAGAGCTTGAAGAGAGAGAGAAGGTGAGAATAATAATGAAATGAGAAAATGAGTTATCATAATATATATCAAGCATTTTATTTTATCAAGAAAAGAAAACATAATGATTTACAACCATGCTTGATAAATATCTAATGGTGATTCATCTCCATGAGTCATTAAGCAATTATGAAGCATTAATGACATGGATGAATCATCCATATGACTCACTAATCTCATTTAATGTATATGCCACCTTAACCTCCTTAGTCACCATCTTCTAGAAGCTTCTCGCGCAATTACGAGAACGCCCCTCCTATCCATGAAAACACGGAAAAACTTTAGACTGTATAAATCCAATAACCGGATACTAGTAACTGGCTTAAACCAAAGCCGACTAGTAAAAACTGTCCGAAAGTCGTACGTGCGTAAACACACGTATGCGTCCGAACCCTTGTCGTAAAACCATACGACCTCTATATCTTTTCGCCTGGAGTAGGGAAACTCTCTGCGTGGGACTCTAGAGACACGACTACTACGCTGGCAGTGGGTTTAACCACAGACCGCAAGCGGCACTAGCTGTACAAAACGGTCCCCAGGTAGATGTCGATAAGAAGGCCGATGAGGAAACCCATCCGAACTCCTACTGAGTCTGATGTGACAATCTCCGTATAGTCCGGTCTGTTCGTCTAAGACTATCGCATATCGGGCCTAGGGGCGGCAAGCGTCAGTCCCCTAATAGCGGTATAAGTCGTGTCGGAGCGAAGCCCATTACACCCTGAGAAACTAATGGAACCTACCAGCAAATCTCGCTTGCCCTGGCCAGGGACTTTGCGTAATGGCTCTCTGACACAGCGCGATATCAACCCCCAATACCGGGAGAGACGAATCCTGTCTAACCGCCACTGCCTCCAAGTGCTCGGGACTGCACCCAACTGCTACCTGTTTGCACGACTCCTTTGAGCCGTGGTAGGGTAGCAATCTAAGAACAGTGGGACACACTCGAGGCGAAGTAGCAGTGTCAAGTCTGCGGACTATGCTGTACTCATGTCACCTGGGAACTGTTCACTGACGACTGGTATAAAACCAACCAACAGTTCCCTGTGAGTCCTGTCCGGTGTACCCGTAACCTAACGAAGACCTACATACTATCTCCAGTACGACGTACTGACGGCTGTGGGACAGACCATCTCCCCAACTGGGATGAGAAGCGTACACACTAGTCTACTCCGGAGTATCGATGCCATGTCTCGATAATCCAATGACTAGGGACCTGAATAAGGATGTGCTTGTAGACTACCCAGCCCCCACTAGTGTGACTGCCATCGCAACGCTGGTAGTCAAGCAAGATCCTAAGAGCTCTATCAATACGTATACTCACATATTAAGATAGAAAAACCAAGTAGCATACTACCATGTTTAGCAAGACTGTTATATACATGTGAATATCCCAAGCTTCCATTAAGTAATATACAAACTAGTATGATACAATAATGGCCCCTAGGGCATATACACTAACAATCTCCTACTTGCACTAGGGCCATGTACTGGCATATCGAAGACCGATGATCTCGAGTAGCCTCTCGAACTGAATCTGAGGTAGGGCCTTCGTGAATGGATCAGCAATGTTCTCTTCTGAAGCAACTCTCCGAACCTCGATCTCCTGACGATCAATGATCTCCCTGATCAGGTGATACCGCCTTAAGATGTGTCTGGACTTCTGATGGGACCTTGGTTCCTTCGCTAAAGCTATAGCTCCGTTGTTGTCGCAATACAGAGGTATTGGATCAACTATGGTAGGAACCACCTGAAGTTCTGTTAGGAACTTCTTCATCCAGACTGCTTCTTTTGCGGCATCGCAAGCAGCTATATACTCCGCTTCCATCGTCGAGTCAGCAACGGTGTCCTGCTTGGAGCTCTTCCAGCACACCGCCCCTCCATTGAGGGTAAAGACATAACCTGACATGGACTTGGAATCGTCCTTATCACTCTGGAAGCCGGAATCAGCAAAGGCCTCCAACCTGAGGTCTTTTCCGCCGTAAACCAAGAACATCTCCTTAGTCCTTCTCAGGTACTTGAGAATGTTCTTTACTGCTATCCAGTGCTTCTCCCCTGGGTCTGACTGATACCGGCTTACCACGCTCAGTGCGTAAGCTACATCTGGTCTGGTGCACAACATCGCATACATTATAGAGCCTACCGCAGAAGCGTAGGGTATAATAGACATGCGTTCCCTTTCCAAATCAGTCTTGGGAGACATCTCTTTGGAGAGGGTGATTCCGTGACAAGCCGGTAAATTACCGCGCTTAGAATCTTCCATACTGAATCTTTTCAGTACATTGTCGATATACCTGGACTGCGAAGGTCCCAACATCCTCTTGGATCTATCACGATAGATCCGGATCCCTAGAATGTAAGAGGCATCACCCAGGTCTTTCATGGAGAACCTGTGTGACAAGAATCCTTTGACAGATTGTAGCATAGGAATGTCATTTTCTATGTAGAATGTCATCCACGTACAAGACGAGGAATACGACACTTCTGGCTACAACTTTACTATATATGCACGGTTCATCCAGATTTTTGATAAAGTCATATTCTTTGACTGTCTCATTAAAACAGATGTTCCAACTCCGCGATGCCTGCTTTAGTCCATAAATGGACTTAAGCAGCTTGCATACTTTCCCGTTGCTCCCACTCTGATTGAAACCCTCTGGCTGATCCATATAGACGCACTCTTCTAAATTTCCATTCAGAAAAGTCATCTTTACATCCATCTGCCAGATTTCATAATCATGGAAGGCAGCAATAGCAAGAAGGACCCGAATAGATTTGAGCATAGCCACTGGAGAAAAGGTTTCGTCATAGTCCAAACCAGGACTTTGACGAAAACCCTTTGCAACAAGTCTAGCCTTATAGGTTTCCACCTGTCCATCTACACCAATCTTTTTCTTGAAGATCCATTTGCATCCTATGGGTTTTACCCCATCTGGAGCAAAGTCCAAAGTCCATACTTTGTTGGTGTACATGGACTCCATTTCGGTCCGCATTGCATCTAGCCATCGTACCGAGTCGCCGCTTTGGATGGCCTGCTGGAAGTCATTAGGTTCATCATCATCTATGATGCAATCCTCTCTATCCCCATCTATGAGAAAACCGTAGTATCTCTCAGGCGGATGAGACGGCCTACTACTCCTGCGGAGGGGTGCGGGAATGTCTTGTTCTTCTTGAACTTCCGGTTCTACCAAACTTTCAGTAGCAGCTTGTGGTTCTGGAATTTCTTCCAGTTCTATTTCGCTCCCACTTATTTCCTTTTCTAAAAACTGATGTTCCAGAAAATGGGCATTACGAGAAACAAAAACCTTTTGTTCCTCTGCGTAATAGAAATAATATCCCTTGGAGTTCTTTGGATATCTCACAAACTTACATTTTACTGATCGTGCCTCGAGCTTGTCCACATGCTGCTTTTTAACAAAAGCTGGACATCCCCAAATCTTCATATGCTGAAGATGGGGTTTCTTCCCAGTCCATATCTGATATGGGGTGGTAGGCACAGTTTTGGTAGGAGCCATGTTCAGAAGATATGCCGTTGAATCTAGCGCATAACCCCAAAAAGATCGCGGTAACTCAGCATTACTCATCATGGATCGTACCATATCCAATAGGGTTCGATTCCGTCTCTCCGATACACCGTTATGCTGTGGAGTGTATGGAGGAGTAAGCTGAGAGAGAATTCCTTTCTCTTTTAGGTAACCTAGGAACTCGGCACTCAAGTATTCACCACCTCGATCAGATCTTAGTGTCTTGATACTTTTGCCAGTTTGGTTTTCTACTTCATTCTTATACTCTTGGAATTTCTCAAAAGCCTCGGATTTATGTTTCATCAGATAAATGAATCCGTACCTTGAGTAATCATCCGTGAAAGTAATGAAATAGGAAAAACCACCTCTTGCATGCGTAGACATTGGACCACATACATCGCTGTGTATGAGTCCTAAGAGCTCGCTCGCTCTTACTCCTTGTCCAGTAAATGGAGTCTTTGTCATCTTTCCTTTGAGACAAGATTGACAAGTGTCATAAGTTTGATATTCGAACGAGTCCAAATATCCTTCTCTATGCAACTTAGTCAACCTTCTCTCATTGATGTGACCCAGTCTACAATGCCATAAGAAAGCTTTATTTAAATCTGGAGACTTTCTTTTTAGTGTGTTCTGGACATTGAAAATTTGGAGTTGGTTTAAAACATATATACCGTTATTTAGTGTACCGAACCCAATCAAATCATGATTAAGGCGGATGTTAACAACATCTCTTACAAACGTGAAATCATAACCTTTATTTGATAACAAGGAAACTGATATGATATTACACGTTAAGCTTGGTACAAAAAAACAGTTATGTAAAACCAAAATGTGTCCACTCGTCAATCCTAGGTGATAATCCCCGACGGACGCAGCTCCCACGCTAGCTCCGTTAGCAACCTTTAGGGTCATATCACCTTCCTTCAGCACTCTACGGTTTCTCAGTGCCTGCAATGAATTGCAAATATGAGATCCTGATCCGGTATCCAATACCCAGGAAGTAGAGTTGATCGACAGACAATTCTCAACTACAAACACACCTGAAGTTGAAGCCACAGCTTGCTTCGGTTCCTGGTTCTTGGCGTTCAACGCCTTGCAATCCTTCTTCCAGTGCACTTTCCTGTGACAATGGAAGCACTCATCCTGGCCAACTACCGGTACCGCAAACTTTTTCTTTCCCTTCTCTCCCACCTTACTTACACCTCCTCTAGGTCTGGGGGCGGCCTTCTTCTTCCTTCCTTTGGCCCTAGCCTTGGACCCGGAAGAAGATGCACCGCTAACAAATATAGTGGGTGTTTCCCTTGCTTTCTGCAAGATGCCCTCTGCACTCCTTAACATGTTCAGGAGTTCCGGAAGTTCAACTTCTTTTCTTTGAATGTTGAAGTTCAGGATAAACTGGGCGTAGGTGGAAGGAAGGGACTGGAGAATAAGGTCTGTATAGAGCTCATTATCCAAAGTCGTCCCAAGGTCTGCGAGCTCTTCTATATAGTCGATCATCTTTAGGACATGTTCTCCTACCAATGACCCGACAGCCAACCTCGCTCGAAACAAGTTCTTAGAAGTCTCGTATCTTGCTATACGAGATTGCTCTCCATAAAGTTCCTTTGTATGGAGAAATATGGCATCTAGTTCCATATCCTCGTGCCTCCTCTGATGTTCATTGCATCGAGGCAAGCACGATGCACTTGGCTTTCGCGCAATCGAAATCCCAGGTTTTACGGATTTCCTTATCCGCATTACTGGATTTGGGACCAGGGACAGCAGGTGCCGTAGCGGTGAGGACGTACCCCAATTTGTCATAGGTCAAAGCCATTTTGACATTCCGCAGCCAATCTTTATAGTTTGGCCCTGTCAGTATATTTTTCTCTAAAAGTAACTTAAGTCCAGTCATTTCAGGGTCGCTGCAATTAGGAGAGAGAGAAGAAAACTCTTTAGCATGATGCTCTTGCAAGTTTAGAGTGGTTTTTAGTTTATCTAAACTGGATGGCTCCCACTGTTTCTCGAATCCTTCCTCAAACCATAAAAGAAGAATTAGCCAGGACTATTCTCACTGTACAATTCTTGCTTAACCGTTCAGCCAGGCTAGTGTCGATACTTCGAGGGAGGTTTTCCAACGCTTTCGCGAAGTTCCTTAATTGAAGAACCTCTTTTCTCTGGGGGCATAACCCCGCTGACACCTTTCTTGACACCTACTTGGTTTATAGCATTGATCGTTAAGTGACGAATATCCTGATAAGTAGCATATACTCATAGTAGGATCGGGATCCAAATATCATCGTATGATAATGTTGAAGGAATGCTACCAACATTCATCAAACTCCAAATGGTATGCATCTCTTTGCAAATTTCAGTTTCTTTAGAAATTCCCGATATAAGTTTTTGCCCCATGCTCTTATGACCTTGGCTTTGGTCAAAATGTCATAAGTCACATGTCAAGTTCTACCCGTCATTATCTTGTCAATTTGAACCCATCCGTATATACCCCTGACTTTGGTCAAATGATAATACGACTGTCCCAAACCAACTCATCTATCTTATGCAACAAATGAAAACCCAGCAGCTACCAAACACTATGCCTTGACTTTGGCCAAAATGCATAGCTTGAATACTACTGAATACCTAAATGAAATGACGGAGGGCTACGAATGGTTTTGGTGAAACCGTGAACGTAGTGAACTTGATATAACCGAAGGAACCTGATAGCTTTTAAAAGGAGTGGTTAAAGTTCCGCATTTAAAAATATCCGTTTTTAAAATTAACCGAGTGGTTTCTTTTAAATTGTTCCAACGATTAAACTTTTGGTTTATTTTCTTTGCATTATAAATAATGCGTCTCATCATTAACCTATCATTGCAGAAAACAACGAAAATACAACGTCCTCTTATGCCATCCGCATTCCCCACGGGGTCCCGTCATCACCCGTTAGGTTACTTAACTAACGACAGAGTGGGGGCTGGGCTAGCGCGGGTGTAAAACATAAGTGACGTCTAAATAGCTATCATATATAGATATTGTACATTCGTCAGACGCAATAATAGGCATTCCAGATCACAGATGAACTTTATTGGATTTACAAGCAATCCGTGTTTGTTTTGAGCCTGCAACAAAAGACGGATTACACAGTTGTGATGAATAGCCATTACCCCACCCAAGACCCCAACGGGTACGGCAAACTACCCACCCGGCAGTTTGTGCACCCCACCTTGGGTCTGTCCTAGGAGCAAAAACAGTAAAATGAAATAATACAACGGTGGCTACAACCGCAACCTGGATGTGCCCCGCAAAATAATATTACAACAAATTACTTTTACATCAAATGAATTAAATAATAACCCATCACATAACCCCGGCTATACATCACAACAGTCCAATACAGTTCATATACACAAACAGATAAAATCCATTACAGAAATGTGCAACCCCCTACCAACCGACATACTAGCAGTTAGGGGAGGTTTACGAACATATTATACAAACACAGATATAATCCAACAAGCAAATACCGTATAATTTCGATCGATTAAACACATTTAATTTTGCTCCATTACTTCTCTGTAAAGATGAAACCTGAGCAAAAATTAAAAACTTCCAGAAAATTCCAAATATCACAGAGAACCAACACAGGAAATTTGGGATGATGAATCGGCAACTCGGCGGCGGAATCGCGGCGGATCGGTGGGATCCGCGGCGGTTCCGCGGCGCTTTAGCCGATTCATGATCCCAATTTTCTTGGGTGTTCTTCTACTATCATTTAAGGCTTTCTGAAGGTCCCTGAAAAAATTTTGGACCTCATTTAAAAATCGACAGAAACTCATGATTTCGGGGTTTTCCGGTTTTGTTTTTTCCGTTCGAAATTCATACAATTTTGCAAGTGAGTTAATTATTGTTTAGCGAGGCTCTGATACCACTGTAAGTCGATGTGCAACACCCCAACGACTTGCGGGGAGGCGGAAATATGAAAAACAATCTTGTTCTATGCTTAAACATCGACTAACCGCAAGAATCGAAGCTAAACGATAACTAACAGCAAACATAGAAGTTAACAACAACTATGTTAAGGGATTATACCTCAAGAACCGTATCCTTCGTCTTTACGAACTCCACCTTCTCCTCGGCCTTCTCCAAGTAGTAGACGATCCACCACGAGAGCTAAACTCCAAGCTTTGCCTCTAAACTTGAGACAACTAGGTATCTTTAAGTGCTAATCAAAGTACCTAGATGAAATAGAGAGAGGGTTATGGATTAAGTAGTCTAACTAATCCTTGTACTCAACACATGAGAGGGGAGGATTAGGGTTTGAAGAGAGAGAGCTTGAGGAGAGAGAAGGTGAGAATAATAATGAAATGAGAAAATGAGTTATCATAATATATATCAAGCATTTTATTTTATCAAGAAAAGAAAACATAATGATTTACAACCATGCTTGATAAATATCTAATGGTGATTCATCTCCATGAGTCATTAAGCAATTATGAAGCATTAATGACATGGATGAATCATCCATATGACTCACTAATCTCATTTAATGTATATGCCACCTTAACCTCCTTAGTCACCATCTTCTAGAAGCTTCTCGCGCAATTACGAGAAGGCCCCTCCTATCCGTGAAAACACGGAAAAACTTTAGACTGTATAAATCCAATAACCGGATACTAGTAACCGGCTTAAACCAAAGCCGACTAGTAAAAACTGACCGAAAGTCGTACGTGCGTAAACACACGTATGCGTCCGAACCCTTGTCGTAAAACCATACGACCTCTATATCGTTTCGCCTGGAGTAGGGAAACTCTCTGCGTGGGACTCTAGAGACTCGACTTCTACGCTGGCAGTGGGTTTAACCACAGACCGCAAGCGGCACTAGCTGTACGTAACGGTCCCCAGGTAGATGTCGATAAGAAGGCCGATGAGGAAACCCATCCGAACTCCTACTGAGTCTGATGTGACAATCTCCGTACAGTCCGGTCTGTTCGTCTAAGACTATCGCATATCGGGCCTAGGGGCGGCAAGCGTCAGTCCCCTAATAGCGGTATAAGTCGTGTCGGAGCGAAGCCCATTACACCCTGAGAAACTACTGGAACCTACCAGCAAATCTCGCTTGCCCTGGCCAGGGACTTTGCGTAATGGCTCTCTGACACAGCGCGATATCAACCCCCAATACCGGGAGAGACGAATCCTGTCTAACCGCCACTGCCTCCAAGTGCTCGGGACTGCACCCAACTGCTACCTGTTTGCACGACTTCTTTGAGCCGTGGTAGGGTAGCAATCTAAGAACAGTGGGACACACTCGAGGCGAAGTAGCAGTGTCAAGTCTGCGGACTATGCTGTACTTATGTCACCTGGGAACTGTTCACTGACGACTGGTATAAAACTAACCAACAGTTCCCTGTGAGTCTTGTCCGGTGTACCCGTAACCTAACGAGCACCTGCATACTATCTCCAGTACGACGTACTGACGGCTGTGGGACAGACCATCTCCCCAACTGGGATGAGAAGCGTACACACTAGTCTACTCCGGAGTATCGATGCCCTGTCTCGATAATCCAACGACTAGGGACCTGAATAAGGATGTGCTTGTAGACTACCCAGCCCCCACTAGTATGACTGCCATCACAACGCTGGTACTCAAGCAAGATCCTAAGAGCTCTATCAATAAGTATACTCACATATTAAGATAGAAAAACCAAGTAGCATACTACCATGTTTAGCAAGACTGTTATATACATGTGAATATCCCAAGCTTCCATTAAGTAATATACAAACTAGTATGATACAATAATGGCCCCTAGGGCATATACACTAACAGGCTTGCAGAGAAACCTGTGTCTCCGCAGGAAAATTCCCGATTCGTCTCAACTTGCAAGATGAAGCCTCAGGCAGCAGGGACTAAAAAACTTGCTTCTTGAACAATGGGACCCTGCAAGTCGATCTAAAACGGTCTCTTGCATACTATTCACGGTTCTCACTCTCCGAAGTCGAGTTTCGACAAGGAGGGAAACAACCGCTTACGGGTCCTCTCGACTCATAAGAGGGAAAAATTCTCTTACAGGATCCTTACGACCTATGAGAGAAAACACACTTAGGAATCCTCACGACTCCTAAGGAGAAAAACCCACCTACGAGATCCTCTCGATCCGTAGGGAGAAAAATCTCTACGAGACCCTCACGGCTCATAGAGTTGAAAAGTCTTAGGCAGCAGATCTGAACCTGCGGCCTAAGCCATCGCTATTCCTATGAAGAAATCAAGATGCTTACTCTATTATATGCTAATTGTGACAGCATGCTGATAATAAGAGAGTGACGGAAAGAACATCCGATTTACATTTGATCAAGCGTTCAAGACATACTCATTCATGCATGTGCAAACGGTTCAGAACGAGGAATAAGACAAGCTGAAATGGAAATTTTCTATTCATATCATAAAAAAGGGTTCTTACAATCACGGAGAAATAAATAATAACATTATTAAAATGTTTACAAAGGTATAACTTCGGATCCGGGGCACGGATTGAGGAATTCAAAAGTAAGGCCATCCAGAGTTCTTCTGGCCTTTCTGATTATTCTTGTGCGCAGCCTCTCGCGCTCCTGTGTGTCAAGATCCTCGGCAAGCCCATCCGGCCTTCGGTAAGCAGCAACTATCGTCGTCTGCTAAAAAATTTGATGTAGGATGTCAATGAGGTTGTCCCGCCGTTTCTTCGAGATCAGCCCCGTCAGGTATACTGAATGCACCTTGTCTTCGGCATCATCTTGAGCGGTAGGGCCTCGTGAAACCCCGGAAGTGCTCTCCATATTGCTCCCAGCACGACCTTCAAGAGAGCTGAACGTCGAGGAAGCAGCCAACCACCGCTTGCGTTGAGGCGACCCATGACTTCCGCACACTGGGCATCTGTAAACTCCTGGTTTTGTTGTCGGCCCTGTGTACGGATGTCCTCATAAGTGATGAACTCATGCAGGCTATATAGACGCACCGCCATGATACCTGAAGAAAGCAGTACAGGGAGATTAGCAGATAGGAAGATACAGAGGGTTAAAAGTTAAACTCCTTGAGAGCAATGCTTTGCAGACAGGAGTGACACCGATCAAGATCAGTTATGAAGAGAATCTGAAGAAAATCCCTTGAGAACATTGAGAGCTTTGCTCTACAAAGATAATATAATAATGATAATAATATCAAATGCCATCTTTAACTTCCAAGGTCCATGAAGAACTCTTAAGAGTTCTTCTATGTGATTTGGAAGGAGCAAAGCTCCATTAATTAAGAAAATCCGAGGAAAATTTTTTCAGAGAGCAAAGCTCTATTAATGGAACCCTAATAGGGTTCCCTTTAGTTCTCTTTAGACCCCTTCAGAGCAAAGCTCTGCTAAGTGAAACCCTAAATGGGTCTTCTTTAGATCAGGGATCTATTGAGAGCAAAGCTCTTAAAATTGATTTGATGTAATCAAAATTAATATTTTCACCTAAAATTCTCTAAAGTTTGAACTTTTAAAAGTGTTAAACAAGAGAGCAGGGCTCCGAGTTCTGAAAATAAAATTGTGAAGATGAAAATCATCTAAGGACCAAAGGTCCTATTTATAGGCATCAAATGCCCTTTCAACTTCAAAGAGTTGCCGCGATGGTTGGAATTCTGCCACCGCTGCGCTCGCGTTTGGAAGGCCACGTAAGCGCAACGGTGGGGGGGCATTTGTTTACCCCAATCAGAGCAAAGCTCTGTTCAAATTCCAAGGCGGGAAACGAAGCAACGCTTCTGTTTCCCCCAATCAGAGCAAAGCTCTGTATTGAAAATTAAAATTGAAATAAATGAAGCAACGCTTCAGATCCTTTGCGTTGCGCACAACGCGCTACGTGTCAAGCGCAAACACATCAGCGCAGCGCCCAAAGCAGCGCACCCAATCAGAGCAAAGCTCTATTTTAAGTAAAATTAAAGGAAGCAACGCTTCAGTTGTGCAAGCACTGCGCTGCGCGACACGTGTCAGCGCAGATGCGCTAGCGCAGTTGCGCTGCGCTGTGCGACACGTGTCAGCGCAGTTGAACTGCGCTGTGCGCTGCGCGACACGTGTCAGCGCAGATGCGCTGCGCTGTGCGCTGCTTGACACGTGTCACGCGCTGGGGCATTTGCGCCAAACAGAATTAAGATTTCAAAGAAATCTTTCTGTTCTTGTTAAAACAAGAAGATTTTCTTCTGTAAAACAGAAGCCTTTGGATCAAAGATCCAACGGTGGGAAAATTCCCCAAATCACTCAAAGAAAGATATCTTTAACTAATTTATGGGCACTATAAAAAGGACCCTAGACCTCAATTCAAAGGCATCAACATTCTTGAAAATCAAGAGTTTCAAACAGAGAGAACTCTGAGAAAAATTTCAAGAAAAAGGTAAAAAACCTTCACGAGAGAGAAGAAACTTTTTTTTAAATAAATCACTGATCTAAAAACCAGATCAATGATCTTCACATAATAAATAGTGCTTTGCACTTTTATGAACCTTTGGTTCTTGAAATAAAAAGAAAAAAACTTGTTTTTTTTTCTAAATTAGATCAAGAAATCAAATAGTGCTTTGCACTTCTTTTATGAACCATTGGTTCTTGAATCTAAAAGATTCTCAAATTAATAGGGCTTTGCACTTATAAATCTGCACTGTTGCGTTCTTGGGCTGGCGCAAGCCACCCGAGAGCGCAACGTGTCAGCGTCCGAACCATTTGCACTATGCGCTTTTGAAATAGAGCTTTGCTCTCTGAAATTGGCGCAACTCACCAGAGCGCGCCACGTGTCAGCAGTGCAAGCGTAGCGCACTAGCGCAGCGCACTGCGCCTGCATGACACGTGTCATCACCACAAGCGCTTGCGCTCTTTGATTGGCGCAAAGCGCCTGAAAAATGCAATGCATTTCTTTTTTTAATGGGCCAGGCCCAAGTCAAAAAAACCTAGCAGGCCAAAATAAATTGCAAAGCGATAAAAGGGCAGAGCCCAAATAAAATTGATGCTCTGCATCATTTATAAAGGGCAGAGCCCAAGTAAAATTGATGCTCTGCATCATTTATAAATGGGCAGAGCCCAAGTAAAATTGATGCTCTGCATCATTTATAAATGGGCAGAGCCCAAAACAAATTGATGCTCTGCATCCTTTATGGGTAGAGCCCAAATAAAAATAAAAATAAATGTAATGCAAAAACAAATAAAAATGATTAGTGTTTTCCAAATGGACTTAGCCCAATTTTGGCCGTAAGTCCTCAAATTAAATTGACTGAGCAAGATTGCTCTCTTAAATCAATTTACCTCCGGTTCGAGGGTACATCTCCGAACTCCTCTGACACCCATCGTTGTAATCCTTCAACGACGTCAGAGAGGTGACGGGTCCCGGCGACCACACATCAACATGGACTGCGGGGTCCTTAAACTCGTGGACCGAAACGTCCTTAAACTAATGTTGGACCGAAACGTCCTTAAACTAATAATGGACCACCACGTCCCTAAACTGGAACATGGACCACCATGTCCCTAAACTGGAACATGGACCGCAACGTGCTTAAACTACATATGGACCACTACGTCCCTAAACTGGAACAACAGAGCCTCCAAATGCTCTTTTGCCGGATCTAAACGGTCTCGTTTAAGTTGATCTTAGCCCCAAACACGGCTAACGTATCCTTAAACATTTAAATGGACTATAAAACTCCAAATCGACTTTGGTTCAAGGGTACATCTCCGAACTCCTCTGACACATGTCGTTGTAATCCTTCAACATCGTCAGAGAGGTGACGGGTCCCCGACAGCCATATATTAAATGGACCAATACGTCATTAAACTGGAAATGGATCTAGACGATCCCGTTAAGTTGATCTTAGTCTCAAACAGGACTAACGTATCCTTAATGAACGTTTAAGATGATCTTAGCCTAAATACGGCTAACGCATCCTTAAACCAAAACACCAAACCCAAATCTAAGTAAATACGGATTTGGACTAATCCACGTCCTACGGGCGACGGCATTACTCAGTCTCCGTATACAATCCACGGGCAACCACAAACAAAACAAACATACACGACACGAAGTGAAATTCTGGAGAAGGAGAAAGTGGTTACCGCGATGCGGTAGCGTAATTAACTGCAGGGGCTTGCGCCTGCAGGGAAGAGCGTCCCCACAATCAAAAACCCCTCAAATGAGGGGGAATCTGACGAAATCTGCTTACATCGGCCGCATCCGTCTAAACCTCCGATACACGGTTCCATAAATCAACTTGGCATCTTCGGAGAGGTGGACGGATAAAACCAAATAGCATCTGCCCCGAACCTCAGGCTAGACGCCTTCGCGTCTCGGCCGCCGTTCGGAGGGGAACAATCTCCTTCCTTCTCTTACCTAGAGTTTCTTTCTTCTCTGAAGAGATCTTCTTCTCTATTTCTCTCTGTTGTATTTCATCTTTCTCTTTTCTTCTTGGATCCTATTTATAGGAGAAATAAATGAATTAGTTTGTTCAGCCAATCTCTCACTGAGAGATTTTGATTGATTTTATAACCAACATGATCTTTTAGATCATACGGTGAATTTTATTCACCATTGGATTTTTATCCATAAGATATTTTATTTGTTGTTCCTAGCAAATTTTAGGAAAATATTTCCTTGTACAGAATTTTTCTATAAATTGGTGATTTTTTAATCACCATTGGATTTTTAATCCAACGGTGCTCCACTTTACAGAGTGCAATATTTTTTGTTTGGAAAGATCTAGGGAAATATTTTTTCAATTAGGGCTTTTGATTCCTTTTAATTAGAATTTAATTCTATTGGTTCAGAGGGTTCGGAAACCCATCACGTGTTGGCACGTGACCCCACTGATTAAGTATCTAATTAGAATTTAATTCTATTAGTTCAGAGGGCTCAGGAACCCATCACGTGTTGGCACGTGACCCCACTAATTAAGCATCTAATTTAATTCTATTAGTTCAGAGGGCTTAGGAACCCATCACGTGTTGGCACCTGACCCCACTGATTAAGCATCTCCAATTGTTTATTTGAGCACCTATAGACTTTGCCCATAAAAGGTCACGTGTCCTCACGTGAGGCCCGATCACGTGTGGGTACGTGATGCTCCACTTGGGGGTTTTCCTTGCTGCTTTATTTATATGTTTTATTCAGTTCCCATGAGGGAATAAATGCCCCCACAGCATTGTTCTCACGTGTTTGCACGTGAGTGCAACGCTGTCACCTTTGTGGCCGTTGGATTTGCCTAGGGAACGGGGAAGATGAACCGTTTCCTATCATGTCTTATAAATGCAGAGGTCTCATCAGCATCTCCTCCGTTCCTTCATCTTCTTCCTTCTTTGCTATCTTCTGAGAATTTAATTCTCCTCTTTAGAGCTTAGTTCTCTGTCCATTGAAAATTTCCAGAGTTTAACTCTGCCAAAAGGAACCCTTTTTTAGGTAAAGCTCTATAACACTAGAGAACCCTTTTCTTAAAGAAAGCCTCTGGATTTTAAATCCATCTTGAGAGCTTTGCTCTCCTCTAAAACCCATCTCTTAGAGATCCAGGATGTAATTTTAGAGTAATAACCCTCAATGTCTTGGGCATGACATTTGATTTCTCATTTCCTCTTTATGGGGTTTCTGAAATTTAATTCCATTGCATAAAAGGAATTTAATTCCTCACCGAAGAGCTTAGCTCTGAAAGATCAAGAAAGGCCTTCGGGAATTTGATTCCCCAGTGTTCTTGAAAAATCTTTTCATAGGGTCTTCCCCTCATCCGCGCAGATTTTTAATTTTGTTAGGTGTCTTATTAGAGGTTGTTTTTCCAAGAGTTGTTTGAATTCCAATGTCTGTTTCAATAAGCTTTTCCTTAATCAGTCTGCCTACTAAACTCTCACTGATTTTCCTTTTCAGACGTTATGGCCGCTCATCTATATGATCTCGACGAGATTATTTCTTATGGAGACACTCGCGCACTAGGCCACTGCCAGAACCAGGAGTTTACAAACGCTCAGTACGCCGAAATCATGCGTCGCTTTGATCAATACAATGGTCGACTGCTTCCTCGTCGTTCTGCTCTTTTGAAGCTTATTGTGAGAGCGATCTGGGAAGCACTTCCTTTATTCTATGATGGTATGCCGCTTAAAGTATTGGATGACGCCGAAGATAAGGTACATTCAGTGTATCTGATGGGGCTGATTTCAAAGAAAAGGCGAGACAATCTTGTTGATATTCTGCATCAAACTTTTCAACAGGCGACGATAATCGCTGCTTATCGAAGGGCGGAGGACATCAGTGAAGACCCTGACGCTTGTGATCGTGAGAGGAAGCATACGAGAATGGTCCGAGAGGCCCGAAACATTTTAGATGGCCAAACTTTTGAATTTCTCAATCCATGTCCTGGATTTGATGTCTTGCCATTGTAAACATTTTAATGATGTTTTTGTTTACTGTTTTCATCACTGTAAGAATTTTCTGAAGTATGAATAGAAAATTTTTGTTTCCGCCTGTTTATTTTACGCACTAAACCTTTTCCGCACATACATAAATGGGTATGCTTCGAACGCTTAACTGGATGCGAATCAAATGTTCTTCTTACTATCCTTCATAGTATATGGTTGACGTCCGTAGGTTACGCTTTTCCATTTCGATTTAACGCAGAGTAGTTTACGCACTCTTGAGTAGCACCTCCATTTCTCTGGTATGTAATTTTGGCAAATATGGTCTGTAAATAGTCCATCTTGACCTCTTTGTAGGGTAGTGATGGCTTAGGAAACGGGTTCTGGTCTTCCACCTAAGGCTTTTCAACTTTATGAGCCGTGAGGGTCTCATAAAGACTTTTCTCCCTACGAGTCGAGAGGATGTCGTAGGTGCATTTTCTCCTTAGGAATCGTGAGGATTCCTAAGTGTGCTTTCTCTTGAGAGTCGTAAGGATCTCTCAAGAAAATTTTCTTCCTTACAAGTCGAGAGGACTCGTAAGTGGTTGACGAGTTGACTTGTTCTCGAGTCGAAGCGTTGCTTCAACGGAGAGGTCGAGAGTTGACTTTGGCCGTGTTTCACGGTGTCAGGATTGACTTTTGTCGTGTTTTACGGGGTCAGGATTGACTTTTGCTGTGTTTTACGGGGTCGGGGATTGACTTTGGCCGTTTTCCACGGGATCAGGATTGACTTTAGCCGCGTTCTACAGGGTTAAGGGTTGACTTTGGCCGTTTTCCCATGGGGCCAGGATTGACTTTAGCCATGTTCTACGGTGTCGGGGTTGACTTTCGCCGTTTCGGTGTCAGGGTTGACTTTCGCCGTTTTCGGTGTCAGGGTTGACTTTCGTCGTTTCGGTGTCGGTGTCACGGTTGACTTTCGCCGTTACGGTGCCAGGGTTGACTTTCGCCGTTTCGGTGCCAGGGTTGACTTTCGCCGTTACGGTGTCAGGATTGACTTTCACCGTTACGGTGTCAGGGTTAACTTTGGCCGTGTTCTACGGGGTCAAGGGTTAACTTTGGCCGTGTTCTACGGGGTCAGGGGTTAACTCTCGGTTGTCTGTACACCGCCGAGTCCTGGAACTGGGAACTTTGTCGCGGCTCCGCTTTGCTGACGTTGCGTCTACTGTAACGAGACGAATGTCGAGGTGTTCTCTAGGTTGTCGGTGAACCGTCGAGATTTGGAACTAGGGACTTTGCAATGGCTCCGCTTGATTGTTGTGTCCGAATCCTGCTGGAATGAGGAGGAACGCTGTTGTGGTTCTCCAGGCTATATATGTGGCCGTCGAGACTTAGAACTAGGGACTCTGTCGTTAATCCGAGAGAGTCTCTAGGTTGTCTGTAAACCTTTGAGATTTGGAACTATGGGACTTTACTATGGCTCCATATGTTGACGTCGTATCTGCTTCTGGTTGGAACGAGAAGGAACGCCATTGTTGATCTCTAGGTTGTAGATGTTGCCATCGAGACTTGGTTCTCTTTCTGATGGAGCTGGTGGGATGATATGGTTCCCTTTTTGTTTGTGCCCCTGGATTGTATACAGGGATTGATGTGATCTTACCTGTAGGGCAAAAGGTTTCATTTCATTTTTTTAAATTTCTTTCCGCGATGCTCTATCATTTCAGCTTTTTATATCGCGAAAGTCGCGATTGCCCAATCATTTCGGCTATTTTTCACGGTGCCCAATCATTTCGGCTATTTTTCGCGGTGCCCAATCATTTCGGCTATTTTTTCTTTTTTACTCGCTGCTTTTTATTGCGAGTTGCCCAATCATTTCGGCTATTTTTGTATGCATATATTTTACTTGCTGATTTTGTTGCAAGTTGCCCCATCATTTCGGCTATTTTATATGCATTTTTGGCTCGCTGATTTTTATCGCGGGTTTAGACTTGGAATTTGATACCAATTTAGGCATCAGCATCGCTACCACTAGGATATTGCCAGGAGCGAATCATCATTTGCCTTTGTCGATGTCGAACAAAGGTGGCTTAGCAAACAAGGTTAAGAACCTACCAACTAAGGTTTTTGACTTCATGAGCCGTAAGGGTCTCATAAAGATATTTCTCTCTACGAGTCGTGAGGATCTCGTAGGTGCGTTTTTCTCCTTAAGAATCGTGAGGATTCTTAAGTGTATGGTCTCTTGTAAGTCGTAAGGATCTCACAAGGGTGCTTTTTCCTTATAAGTCGAGAGGACTTACAAGTGGCGTTCGCCGTATGAAGATATCCCTCATCAGTGGTGGGACTCTGTTGGGGAAACGTTTATTTGTACCCGTGGATTGTATACAAGGGCCAGTATTGGACTACCTGTAGGGAAATCTGGGGATTGTGATGGTTTAAGAACAGGTTCAGATCCCTGTAGCTTAAGGCTTTTGAATTTTATGAGCCATGAAGATCTCATAAGAGGGTTCTCCTTACAAGTCGTGAGGATCTCGTATGTGTAATTTCTCCTTAAGAATCGTGGGGATCCCTAAGTGTGTTGCTCCTTTGTGAGTCGTAAGGATCTCGCGCAGGTGTTTTCTCTTTACAAGGTCGAGAGGACCTCACAAGTGTGCACGAATTTTTTTACGAGCTTGTGCCCTCTCGGGTTTTCGCAAACTCGCCGGTAGCCCTGCTATTTTTACTCATGGAGCCCTTTCGGGTTTTCATCCGTGCCCATTTTGCTTGTGAACGTACCATTTTTTTTAACGCGTCAGCCCAAGGATGCTGCGGTTTTGCATTAGTTTAAAGACGTTTCAGTCAGTAGTTAGTTTTAGGACATTTCGGTCCGTTGCTAGTTTAGGGACGTTTCGGTCCGTTGTTAGTTTAAGGACATTACGGTCCGTCGCACGTTTTCGAGGCGAGATTTCGTCGGATACTAGTTATAGAGTTTGGGCTTGGGAAGACAGCGAGCGGACATAGACGTCGTCGTCTATCGTTGACCTAGGACGTGACTCGTCAGGCGTAGTATTTTTTCAAGAACCGGCCGTTTATTGTCCTGAAGGGTCTTTCACCATGCATATCCATGAGCAAGTAAGCCCCACCTTGGTAGACCTTGTCTATGATGTACGGGCCCTCATAATTCGGCTCGAATTTCCCCCGTTTGGCACGATTGGGGATCATAGGTCTCTTGACCACTAGCATGAATTCGCCTTGACGGAATGTTCTCGGCCTAGTCAATCTCTCGTATGAGTACGTCATCTTTGCTTTGTAAGCCTCTATGTTTTTCTGCGCCATAAGACGAGTTTCATCGAGGGCATCGAGCTCCTCCAGCCGAAGATGAGCATTCTCTTCGTCTGTTAGCTCGTAATGGACCGCCACTCATAGAGAGGGTAGCTCTATCTCCAAGGGAAGTACTGCTTCAGCGCCGAATACCAATACCTACGGCGTTGTATTCGTGGCCATTTTGAACGTGGTCCGATACGCCCAGAGGGCTTCATGCAGTCTCTCGTGCCTGTCCTTCTTATTTCGAGACACCGTCTTCTTTATGATCTTCGTCAAGGTCTTGTTGAAAGCCTCAGCTAGACCATTAGCTCGGGGATTATAGACCGAAGAGTATCTCCAGTCTATATTATGCTATTGTGTGAAGCGGCTGATTTTGTGACTTCTATAGGCCGGCCCGTTATCGGAGATAATCCGTCGCGGAGTGCTGAACCAATAGATGATGTATGTCTTGAAGAAATGGAGAATATTCTCCGTCTTCACTTCTCTTAACGGTACTGCTTCTGCCCATTTGGAGAAGTAATCAGTTGTCGCCAATATGAACCGATGTCTTCTGTACGATACTGGTTCGATGGGCCAGATTATATCGGTTCCCCACATTTCGAACGGCCAGCTAGCCACTGTCGGGTGTAGCGGATTCGGATGCTGGTGGATGAAGTCCCCGTGAATTTGGCACGAATGGCACAGCTTCGCGTATTCGAGACAGTCTTGGATCATCGTGGGCCAATGGTAGCCCATCCTTTTAATCTTCAGCTTCATCTTTGGTCTGGCTTGATGAGAACCGCAGAGTCCGTCGTGAGTTTCTTGGACGACTTTTTTTGCTTCTTCCGGCCCCAGGCATCTTAGCCATAGAGAGTCAAACGATCTCTTGTATAGAGTATCATTGACGAAGGCGAAAGAAAGAGCTCGTTTAATGAGCTGATGTCACGAGGATGCATCTTCAGGTGTTTGACGGGATTTGAAGTAGTCTATAAAAAATTCTCTCCAGTCTTTAGCCTTTTCTAGGTCTTTTGTTTGTAGGGTCATTTGCTTGGTCGCTCCCTTTTCTTCAAACGACTCCGGAGATATTTCTTCCGGTGCAGGAACCCGACGGCTTTGTACCACGATCCTTACGTCATCGAGGTTTTCATTAGCCAGTTCCTTAGCGAGTTTAGCTAACGCATCTGCTTTTCTCTCGCAGTATGCTTTCCAGGGCATAGGAAAGGATTTGAGTCAACAATTGTTGCACTCTCTCACCGTATTTTACCAACTCTGGTTTGCACGTTTGATAGTCGCCATTTACTTGACTAACGACCAGCTGGGAGTCTCCGTATATGAGGAGGTTTTCGATTCCCATGTCGACGGCGATCTCTAGACCTGCTATAAAAGCTTCATATTTGGCTTCATTGTTTGTCCTCGGCTCTGTTAGGGAAAAGGCAAAGCGCATTATCCCTCCTTGTGGAGTCACAAAGATAAGGCCTACCCCAGATTTGATTATAGGGGTGTTGTGTTGTCGCTTCTTCATGGAAGATACTCCGTCGAAATAGAGTTTCCATCGGGTATCATTCTCTCTGCTCCCCCCGTTGATCGTGTCAAACGCGTGCTCGTCTGGCAATTCGCAATTTAGAGGTGCATCAACAGGTATCAGATGCTCAACGAGGAAATCGGCAATGGCCTGACCCTTCACTGCTTTGAGAGGTCGGTATTTTATCGAGAACTCCATCAAGAAGAGGGCCCATTTAGCGAGCCGTCCTGTTAGTATGGCTCTTGACATCAAATATTTGAGAGGATCCACTTTTGATATTAGGTGGACCTCATGCACCAAAGCATAATGCCGGAGCTTCGTTATCGTGAAGATTAACGCTAGGCAGTGTTTTTCAATGGGGGAGTAGTTGTTTTCTACCCCCAGGAGAACCTATCACGCCCCGCTTCCCGGTATACGGCGAAGGGGAAGCGACGAGGCCGCTACGTATTTACTCTGAAGTAAATACGCTAAGCGTATCTGTAACAACCCTAATTTTCATATACACATTTCTGTACAAATTTTTAAAAAAAAAATATTTTTTCCATAAAGAAGTATTTTAATCTAAGCACAAAATATATATATTTAATTATTTTGTTTTTAAAATTATTTCATTTTTAGTGTACATAAAATTGTTTTAAAATCAAAGTGTACTTGGAATATTTATTACTGCTGATATCATTTTAAGTATCTACTTTTCTACAATAATTACAAGAAGGAGCTTGTAGCTCATTGGTAATACCTTGCACTGCCGAACCAAGCCACCAGAGTTCGAATCCCGTGCCCCACATAATTTTTATATCATTTTGTTTTAATTTTTTTGGGAAGTCAAACGGTCAAACAGCCATAACTCACAATTTATTGCAATTTATAAAAAATAAACTATACCAAAATCTCCCCCAGACCAAACCCTACCCAACGACACCCGACTCGGCCCAGACTCGGCCGGACTCGGCCGGTTGGCCGAGTCGTCAACACGAAAAAGTTTCGTGTTGACTTGGTCTTTTCCCCTGCATGGTCTAAATTCCCTGTACTGTTACAGATATTCCATTAATCCCCTTTTAAGACCAAAATTAATGAATTTTTAATGAATTTTACATTTTTTAAAAATATTTTTTAATCCAAACCCTAACCCTAGCCTAGCCCTATATAAAGACCCCTACCCTCTACCATTTCACCTCACAACTCTAAGTCCACTCTCCCAAATTCTTGAGAACTCGGTGCAAAGAGCGAGAAGCGAAGCGCTGCCGAAACCGACGACGGATTCCGGTGACCGGATCAGAACCTTCGCGACGTTTTCGACGCATCGACAACCACCACCTTCTTTAGGCCCCTTAGCTTGTCCAAACCCGTAAGTCCCATCTCTTCTATCTCTCTTTTCCTTAATGTAAAAATACGACTTTTTGGAACCCGACGGAAATCGGACAAACCGATTTCCGATTCGGTTTTTCTACAAATTTCCACTTGTCACCTAATACATAACACCTACCTATATTCATGTTGACTATTAATCACCCATAAACCAATTTAAACAAACTTTCTTACATGAAATGATAGCTTCTTTGCAAAACCGTATTCTTTTCATAAAAATACCATGAAGTTCATTTTTCTTAGTTTAATTAATTCCCTTACTCCTAAATAGGTTTATCTTGATCACTAAACTTGTAGAAACCAATTTGAATGAATTTTCACACATGAAATGATAACGTTTTCGAATACCGTATTCTTGGGCTTTAATACCTTCAAGTTTAACATAACACGTTTAACCTCTAATCTTCATTAAAACTTAAAATAAGTCACGAGGTAATGACCTACCTCTACACACACTCAATATAACCCTAATTGATAAATATCAAAACACAGAATACGAAATTACAGGAATTTTCACTAAAATACCCTAATATTTATAACCTTTATTGAAAGCTTTAAGTTGTAAACATTTCTAAATAAAATCTTTTAATAAAATGGAAACACGATTGGTCATGGACATCGATCGTTTATCTAAACTGTCTTGTGGTGTCTAAGTAAGTATGTCTAGGCTAGTGGTTTTTAATTAGGCCCACGACTGTGGTTCCTTCCCACTTACCTGGCACTTACCTGGCCGAAATTGACGGTGAAGAGGCGATTTGAGGTTTCTAATGACTCATAGTTTAGACCTTAGAAATAGGCTAGTTGGCTTAGGAAACCCTAACAACTAAAATACGGAAAACTATACTCTTTTACAAATAAATACCTTATATTTATAAAACCGTTTTTCTAAATGAATAGTATTTGTTAAACCTAAGCAAAGCGCCGCTACAACCCACCTTTGGGGAACCCGTTAGGGATAGTACGGTTCATCGTGCACCCGCGGGCTAGTAGTGCGAGATTCAGACCTCCGTAAGGAGCATTCGGTCTCGAAAGGTTTAAAATACGACATTTAAGGAAAATGAGATTTTTGAAAATAAAATATTCATTTAAAAAATTATTCATGTGTTTATAGATATATAATTATCATTTAAACACCTATTTTATCATAAATTAAAGTTTCCACCTTTTTTCTAAAATTAAAAGATTAAAGGTTACATTAAAATACCATGAAATTCTAATAAAACAATTAATACTTTTATTAGGATATATTCACTAGAATAACACAAATAAAATTCACATTCATTATAATTATAAAGACGAATAATAAATACTTGAGGTGTATTTTGAAAACTATACAAAAGTACTTTTTACATAAAACCCCCTCAAGTTTTATAATTTACAATAAGGTCCCTAACAAAGATCGAACTTCAACTTACCTTCTTTTAGTCTGACTCGGGTTAGAGTCTGACTATTTCTGACTTGAATATGATTCAAGTCAATCTATATTCTTTTATATTCCAACACAATTTGAATACATGAATCCCTGAATCCAGTTAACAATATATTCTTTTTGACTGAATCAAACCATGGATATTCATCCATTATCCTGATATTCCATTTACCTAATTATACAGTTACAACATGTTTACCGATATCATGGTTTTGGTCAGTCACCCAACTTACATATTCTAATACTACAAAACTGTTAAAACATTACGGGGTTTAAGGGGTAGATTGGTACGGAAGGTGTTAAAGGTGGCACGAGGTGGTCAGATTAAGACACATAACCTGAATCCTATTGCTGTTGTACCGTAGCATAACGGTTCCTTGTACTTTCCTTTTGCCCTGATCTCTAGCATATAGAGATCCCCCTCGTATACACTGGCATCCTTCTGTACCAAGCTACAAACAACAGCGTTAAACAATGTTACATCATATGCAACAATATATTACCTTAGAAAATACTCTTACACTGTCTTCCTAATTCTCCTTAATTTTGGGACTTACCGAGCGACCTGTTCGCTGACGACATTCTATTTTTTTCTTCTTTGAATGTCGTCAGGTGCGTTGGACCAACCTGAGATCAAGCCCACCGGTGAAGATTTGGAGCAGTTCCAGGAAGATCCAGAGCTCTAGATACTGTACCTTGTTCTTTCCAGTTTATTTCATTTTCTGTTATGCCACTGTTTAGGCATCGCTTTTCATTTCAGTTGTATTTTCTTTTCATGCATTGTACAAAGAATGTTATTAATAAAAGTTGCTGTTATTTCTATATCATTTGTCTCTTGTGATTTACTTTATATTGCTTAGTTACGCTTAGCGTATGTACTTCTGAGTATATACGTAGCGGGCCTCGTCGCGTCCACTTCGTCGTACACTGGGAAGCGGGGCGTGACAGTATCTAAGCAATATAAAAAAATAAACGCACAAGAGACAAGAGGTATAATTGAACAACAACTTTATTTATTCACATTCTTTTGTACAATGCATGGAAAGTAAATACGTCTGATGAAAGCAATACCTAAACAGTGGCATAACAGAAAAGAAAGGTACTGAAATAAAAGTGTACAATGAATCTAAAGCTCTGGGTCGTAGGCTAGCTGATCCAAGTCCTCGCTGGTGGGCTCAATCTCCTGAAGGTCTGATCCACCTGACAACATTCCAAAGAAGAAAGAAAAGGAATGTTGTCAGTGAACAATCATTCGATAAGTCCCAAAGAAAAGGGAGAAATAGAATAGACAGAGAGTAAGAGAGAGAGATTGTAGCTTTTACAGTTGTATTATATTGTTATATTGTTGTATTGAGTGTTAACGCTGTTGTTTATAGCTTGATATAGAAGGATGCCAGTGTATACGAGAGGAGTCTCACATGCTTTGGAGACTAAGGTATCAGGAACTCAAGGAACCGTTTATGCCACGGTACAGCAGCAACTGAATATAGGTTGGGTGTCTTATGGTTGCAGTCTCGTGCCACTTCTAACACCTTCCGTACCAATCTACCCCTTAAACCCCGCGATATCTTGATTGTATTATTTGTATTGTATTTCAACTTGTAATTGAATTGTAATATAGATTGTATATTTGGATGACTTACCGAAACCATGATATCAGTAAATGGATGTAACTGTAGAATCATGGATGTAATTAGAGAATCATGTAAATGGAAGTATATCCATAGTTCGGTTCGGTCAAGTTGTATAGATTGTATAGATTGAACAGATTGAATATATGGATTAATATTGAATTGTAGATTGTAGATTGTACTTGAATCATATTCAAGTCAGATTATTTATAATGAAACTCGGTCTGAGTCAGACAATTAGAAAAGTAAATTGAAGTCCTGATTATTTTGATGTTATCGGTAACCGCTGCACATGGGCGGCAGGATTTGTGTCTTTTTCAAAGACAATTACCGTGTTGATAACACCGCTGTTAAGTTGTCTACCTTAAATAGACAAGCACCCACTTCTCCGGCTCTCCGAGGCTCAAGAGATGGGTCCCTCTTAAACCTATATTTACTAGGGTCCTTAGGGTAATTTATAGAACTTGAGAGGGTTTTATGTAAAAATACTTTTATATACTTTTCAAAATACACCCCAAGTATTTAATTATCGTCTTTAGAGTTGTAATGAATGTAGATTTCATATTTTATGATATTTCTAGTGAGAATAACATATTTTTCATAATACATGGTATTTAATTGTAATATTGAACTTGTATGGATTTCATTGTATTTTAATGTAAAGGGATTCTTGTGATTTTGGAAAAGTTGAAGTATTTATATTATAACAAAAATAGGTATTTTTGATATTACATATATATATATATATATATATATATATATATATATATATATATTATAAAAATCATTTTCTTAAGATTTTGGTATTTTAAATCTCTCGAGACCGAATGCTCCTTGCGGAGGTCTGCATCTCGCACTACTAAGCCCAGAGATGTGCGATAATCCGCACCATCCCAGTCGGGTTCCCCAAATTGGGTTGTAGCGGCGCTTTGCAAAGATTTGTGTAAAATACTAAATCTTGTAAAAATGGTTTTATTAGTAAATGGTATTTATTTGAAATGTTTCGTTTTCCGTATTCTAGGTTCCCGAAAGTATTGTGCTATGTTGCATATGAGTGTTATGAGGAGGTAGGTCATTACCTCGTGATCTAACTTAAAGGTATAGCAAGATTGTGATGATTTAATATCAAAATGAAACTACATGGTATCTTACTGAAAAAGAGTAATTAAAGTCACAAAATGATATAAATTGTCATCACTAGTAAAATAAGGGGTTGCCCCTACGGATAATATCATCCGTAGGGGCAATAAAAGTTTGGCCCTACGGATTAATCCGTAGGGCAAAGTGGTTGCCCCTACGGTCGTTCAATATTTATTTAAAATTTATTAAATCTTAAAGTGTTTTTTGCCCCTACGGTGGCGCAAACCAAGCACCTACGGGTATATCCGTAGGGGCATATAAATAGGGATTTAAGAGATCGATCCCTACGCTGATTATTTCTTTTTCCTATTCTCGCGCGAAACCAAATTTTCCCAAATCGAGATCGTCGTCGCCGCCGCCGCCGCAGTGATCTCGTCGTCACCGAATCCAAGCCGAATCGTCGTCGCCACACCTGCGCAGTGATCTCGTGGTCGCCACCGTGCTCCGTTCTCGTTGTCGCCACCGCCCTTGTCGTCGCCGATTGCGTCTCCGTCGTCGCCTACAGGTAATTAGTTAAACATTATTATAATGATGTTAGGGTAGCGATCAATGAGGGTTAGGTTAGGTATCGGTTGTGGTTAGGGTTAGGATTAGGGTTAGGGTACGGGTTCGATCGGCGGTTGGGGTTCGACGACTGGTGTTGGGGTTAGGGTTAGGGTTTCGGTTGGGGTTTGGTGTTGGGGTTGGGGTTCGGCTGGGGCTGGGTTGGAGTTAGGGTTAGGCTGGGTTAGGGTTTGGTGTTGGGTTGGGGTTCGGCTGGGGCTGGGTTGGGGTTAGGATGAGTTGGAGAGATTGAAGGCGAGCTGGGTTTTGGGAGAAGAGAAGGAAATGGCACTGCTTGCTGCTTCAATTTTTTGATATAGATAGATAAGGTTCTTTTGGGATTTTGGAGGGGTTTTAATTTGGGGGAAATAAATAGCTTTGGAGATGAAATGGGGCATTTCGGTAATTTGATTCTCTGTTGCAAATATTATTTATCAATATATTTAATTATATATATTAAATAAAATAAAGTAAACTATAAATAATATGAAACCAATATATGTACTCGATGATAATATGAAACCTTCATATTCCCATCGATACCCATATATGAAACTAAAAGCGCCACTTAGTCCCCGTCTATCGGTTAACATACGTGCGATGCTCGTCGTGACCTAGAACTATACGAAAGTTGTTAAATATCGGACAGTATAGCTCGATACTAACAACCGTCGTATAGTCTACGCGACGAGAAAATTCAATCGTATGGTAACCCATAGATTTGTCCCGTGTGGACAAGTTAAGAATGTATAAAGCAAACGCCTTCATTCACTTGTGTTTTCATCCGTTTCGAGATATTTCGTCGGTACCTTTCCGCTGGTTCTCCGTGTACAAAGATAGATTAGATGTTCATTTCAACGTTGTTTCACAGCTTTGAAATGATTATCTATTCTATTACAGTGTACTCGGAGAACAGCGGGGAGGTGCTGCCGAAATTTACTCGAAACGGTTGAAAGCACAAGTGATGGGCGTTCGCTCTATACATTCTTAATGGGATAGAAGCCTACCCCCGACAGCCGGAACACATACATACAAACGCATAATTAGAGAGCGATTCGAGATGTTCGGGTTAAAACCAATATATGATACTCGATGATAATATGAAACCTTCATATTCCCATCGATACCCATATATGAAACTAAAAGCGCCACTTAGTCCCCGTCTATCGGTTAACATACGTGCGATGCACGTCGTGACCTAGAACTATACGAAGGTTGTTAAATATCGGACAGTATAGCTCGATACTAACAACCGTCGTATAGTCTACGCGACGAGAAAATTCAATCGTATGGTAACCCATAGATTTGTCCCGTGTGGACAAGTTAAGAATGTATAAAGCAAACGCCTACATTCACTTGTGTTTTCATCCGTTTCGAGATATTTCGTCGGTATCTTTCCGCTGGTTCTCCGTGTACAAAGATAGATTAGATGTTCATTTCAACGTTGTTTCACAGCTTTGAAATGATTATCTATTCTATTACAGTGTACTCGGAGAACAGCGGGGAGGTGCTGCCGAAATTTACTCGAAACGGTTGAAAGCACAAGTGATGGGCGTTCGCTCTATACATTCTTAATGGGATAGAAGCCTACCCCCGACAGCCGGAACACATACATACAAACGCATAATCAGAGAGCGATTCGAGATGTTCGGGTTAAAACCAATATATGATAATATGAAACCTTCATATTCCCATCGATACCCATATATGAAACTAAAAGCGCCACTTAGTCCCCGTCTATCGGTCAAAATAACATGCGATAATTTATTCTTTTCAACGACAAACGCACACACAAAGCATATACATGGATTTTCTCCTTTGTTAGTAACTATCCCGTTCTTATATTTCTCAATATAGTCAGCATAACCTACAATTTATATGTTATTCAGTCTAACATGGCCCATGAGTACGTCAAAGTTAAGGACTGGATGTATGTGGATTGGAAACAACGTATGCAACCTAAGTTTGTCGCAGGAGTTGCTGCTTTCCTTGAATTTGCACGAGCACATATGTCCGTGCGATAGATGTGGCAATAAGTACTGGCAGAAGGTAGAATTGGCAGAGCTTCATATTGTAAAACATGGGTTTACTAGACTTTATTCAACTTGGAAATATCACGGGGAAGGAGAAGAATGCAGTACTGCGGTAGAAGAAGGAGAACACGATAATGCGGCAGGAGAAGAAGAAGAATTCGGTAATACGGCAGGATACGGAAATTTATTTCCATCAGAAGAAATGGAGGATATGGTAGAGGCTGCCCTAGGTGAATCTATTCGTACCGAAGATGACATTCCTTCCGGTCAAGGACCGCGTGCGGATAAATATGAAAATTTCATGAATGATGCTAGGAAACCAATTTATGAGAATGCGAAGTATTCCACCCTCTCATGGTTCGTCCAACTTTTCCAAATTAAGTGCCTAAATGGATGGAGCAACAAGTCATTCACAATGCTTCTTTCGTTCTTGAAAGATTCTATGCCTCCGGGAAATAATGTGCTCGAAAGCTGGTACGAAGCCCAAAAAATGATGTCTGATTTGGGTCTAAAGTGCGAGAAGATTCAAGCATGTCCTAAAAATTGCGTGTTGTACCGGAAAGAGAATTCAGATTTGAAAGAGTGTCCAACATGCGGAGAGGCCAGGTATAAGCCGAAAGATTCTGATAAGAAGCCTGATATACCTGTGAAGATAGCACGATATTTTCCCATAACACAGAGGCTACAGAGGCTATTCAGGTGCAAGAAAACAGCCGAGGCAATGATTCGGCATCACCGTGCTCCTCCAAGCGAAAATGGAAAAATGAGCCATCCAAGAGATTCACCGGCATGGAAGGATTTCGATAGGAGGCACGCAATATTCAGTAGCGATCCTCGCAATGTCCGGCTCGGACTGGCTGCCGATGGCTTCTGCCCATTCAACTATATGGCTGGAAGTCACAGTATATGGCCCGTTGTAATGATAATTTATAATCTGTTGCCTTGGTTGGCTATGGACCAATCATACTTTATGATGCCTCTTCTTATCGACGGACCAAACTCACCGGGGAACAATATCGACGTCTATCTCCGACCTCTGATTGAGGAGCTAAAAACTTTGTTCATTGATGGTGTAGAGACATATGATTCAAACACAAATACAACCTTCATACTGCGTGCGGCTTTAATGTGGACAATTAATGACTTTCCTACGTATGGAATGCTTTCAGGTTGGTCCGTACATGGTCACAAAGCATGTCCTCATTGCCATGAACACACAACATCAAAATTTTTGAATTTTAGCAGGAAGGTTTGTTATTGCGGCCATCGACGTTTTCTGCCTCCAGACCACCCCTATAGGTTAGACACGGTTCACTTTGATGGTCATCAGGAGCTTCTTGGGCCTCCATCCCCATTGTCCGGAGAGGACGTGACTGCTAAATGGGATGGTTACAATAACGTGACCTTCGGGATGGATCCGACGAGACAGGTCAAACCACAATATTGGAACAAGTTAAGAATTTTCTTCGAGCTTCCGTACTGGTCTACAAATTCAGTGCGTCATTGTCTGGACGTCATGCATATAGAGAAGGGAGTATCAGAGCACATACTTAACTTGCTTCTGTGTAAAGACGGGAAATCGAAAGACAACATGAATGCCCGGATGGATCTACAAGAGTGGGGAATAAGAAGTGAACTACACCCTAAACCGGTAGCGGGTAAACCGGGCAAGTTTGTACTTCCCAATGCCGCTTATCATATGTCACAACCGGAGAAGAAAAGATTCCTGCAGGTGTTGCATGATTTGAAAGTCCCCACAGGTTTCTCAGGATCATTCAGCAAGAAAATAAAAATTGTGAAGGGCAAGATCGATGGGCTGAAAAGTCATGACCACCATGTTATCGTGGAGCACCTTCTTCCATTAGCCCTTAGGACTTCTCTCCCCGACTCGGTTGGTCTAGTAATCAACGACCTATGTTGTTTTTTCAGGGAGTTGTGTGCTAAAACACTGGAGGTTGCGACGCTGGATAAACTAGAAAATTCTATTGCGTTGATACTTTGCAAGTTTGAGCGTATTTTCCCACCGTCATTCTTCGATATCATAATACACTTGACGGTTCATCTTGCAACTGAGGCGAAGTTAGCCGGACCGGTACAATATCGATGGATGTATCCCGTCGAGAGGTACGTGTAATTTTTCGTTTCGCGCAATTTATAAATTTATTTTTGTCCTGTATGCCCGTGTTTATTTATTCAACATATTCTCATTAGGTACCTTTACACTCTTAAGAAGTATATACGCAATAAAAATCGACCAGAGGGTTCTATCATGCAAGGTTATCTTCTTGATGAAGTAACCACATTTTGTTCCCGCTATCTGGACGAGAACATTGAGACAAGGCTTAACCGACCACGAAGAATTCAAGACGGGCCATATGGTAAAGCCGAGTATAAGAGGGTAGACAATATGTTTATCAACAAGATATACCGGTTTATCTTGCTTAATTGCGCATGTCTTGAACAAATTAGAGAGTAAGTTCTTTTGGATTAATTGTTATATCTGTGTTTGTGTGTATGAAATGACATAATATTAATGTCACAATTATTTGTCGAAAACAGAACTCATTTTAACGAGGTACGTAAGGGGCATCCTGATTGGAACGAAGAGCGTTTGGAAAAATACCATCAGGATAATTTTTGTGATTGGGTCACAGAGCATGTAAGTTATTCGAATTACATTTTATTGCTATCAGTTTTAATCTAAACTTGTATCGTTATGTATTTATCGTAAAATTTGTTTTGTTAGATCCACGATCCGAACTTGTCTGCATCATTTGAGAGTGATTCAAGATGTTTAACTCAATTTCCTAGTATGGAGGTTGCATATTACAGAGGATTTGGTGTCCTTGGATACAAATTCGAAGTTAAGGACATAGAAACATCTAGAACCACTCAGAATAGTGGGATTGCGACGGTAGGATCGGACGGTGTGATTTACTATGGGTACTTAAATTGTATACTCGGCATCCACTATCCCGGACGATCAGAACCCTTTTATATATTCCACTATACTTGGTACGATCCGCGAACCGAAACAGACAGGTGGAGAAGCAGTCTTGGGACTTGGAAAGATGAATATGGATTGACCAGTGTGAACACACTTCGATTTTACGGTCAGGACGATCCGTTTATCTTTCCGAACCAAGCGTTCCAAGTATACTACTCACAGTGTTTGAAGCATCCGGGGTGGAGTGTTGTATGCCGATGGAAACCTAGAGATGTCTACGATGTCCCAGAATACGAGGACAGCGATGAGGACGAAGAAGAGAGAAGGCTTAAAGTGCTCCGACCGTCTGTTTCGAAGGACGGGTTGTCTTCGACCGATCATGAAGTTACGTGGGTTAGAAATGACATCGACGATGAAATCGAAGTAGATATGTATGATGTGCCCACGAAACGAAAAAGGTTATCAGTAATGTTATATTATTACTTCACATTTTACGCTCTAGATCATATATAGTCAATACTTTTAATGATTGTCTAATGCGTCCACGAACCGTTTATCTAGATTTGATGACGATGTCGGGAGTAGCGAGGGGCGGCAGGAGCTCCAGCCGCGGCAGAGGCAGAGCGGTTCTGCCGCCCGGAGAGCTCCGTAGGGAGCTTCAGAGGGCCGGTCTTGCACCCAGATCGGAGACCCCTTCGGATGCCTCCTTCCGTGTGGATTTTGCCACATCTCCAGGTATACTGCACGCATATCCATTTTCAATATAATATTACAGATATTCATGCATGTTTATGTCAAAATTACTTATATTATCAATGTTTGATTGTCTAGTTGGTCCTGCGTCCACATCTGGGACAGAGGCCACCCCCGCTCCTCCAGGTATGTTTATATATCATATAGTATATGTATATTGATTTAGAATGCTATATCATAAATATACACATTCCTTTTGCTCTTACTTAACAATTTTTATTATTGTCTAGCTGTAGGTGGTGACACCACCGCACCTGCGGGTATGTTTATATGTCCTATAGTTCATGCATATTGATTTAGAACGTTATATTATTGATCTACACATTCTTTTTGCAATTACTTATAAAATCTATTTTTAATTGTCTAGTTGTCGGTCCTGCGTCCACATCTGGGACAGAGGCCACCCCCGCTCCTCCAGGTATGTTTATATATCATATAGTGTATGTATATTGATTTAGAATGCTATATCATAAATATACACATTCCTTTTGCTCTTACTTAGCAATTTTTATTATTGTCTAGCTGTAGGTGGTGACACCACCGCACCTGCGGGTATGTTTATATGTCCTATAGTTCATGCATATTGATTTAGAACGTTATATTATTGATCTACACATTCTTTTTGCAATTACTTATAAAATCTATTTTTAATTGTCTAGTTGTCGGTCCTGCGTCCACATCTGGGACAGAGGCCACCCCCGCTCCTCCAGGTATGTTTATATATCATATAGTGTATGTATATTGATTTAGAATGCTATATCATAAATATACACATTCCTTTTGCTCTTACTTAGCAATTTTTATTATTGTCTAGCTGTAGGTGGTGACACCACCGCACCTGCGGGTATGTTTATATGTCCTATAGTTCATGCATATTGATTTAGAACGTTATATTATTGATCTACACATTCTTTTTGCAATTACTTATAAAATATATTTTTAATTGTCTAATTATAGGTGGTGCGTCCACACCTTCCACAGGGGCCACTCCTGCCGCTTCCATACCCTCCGCATCGTCTGCAGGTTAGTATGAATAAATTTAAAATATTTATTTATTTTACATATGCTATATAGAATAAATATGAACTTCATGGAGATTTAGCGTCGATATTTATTTTATAGTTGGAGGGGATGCGTCCGGGTCCGGGACCCCGGTTGTTCCTCACCGGAGGAACTATCGTCCCGCTCGTGCTGCTGCTCGGGCCCAGGCTCGTGCGCTAATCACCGGAGGTATATATCACACTTGAATTTTTGTTTAACCTTGATTTCTTAATACAACTTTGTCTTATTATTGATTGTCTTGATATTTCGTGCAGACACAGGGCCTCTCCATCCCCAGAGGGGGACTCGAGGCCCGAATCAGTCCCATAGGCTGAGGCCTGTAGAGCTAGGGGGGAGGCAGCATTCCCCCTATTTTTTACCCTTGACTATCGCTATACCGGTCCTCATGCCGAGAGGTTCGGCCGGTATTTGGGGGACGAGAGCCGGATCGTGAAGAACTATCCACTTCACGTTGAGTGGGGCGAGCAGCACCAGCGCTCATTCGCCCTCTTCTTTGATCAGGCTCGGGTATGTATTAATATATATTTTCATTTGATCTATCCAATATATTTATTATTAACACTTGCAATCTAATAACAATGTTTTTTTTGTATTTTCAGTTGGATTACGATTTTCAGCCTGTAGCCGACCCTGATCACTCGGGGAGGGTGCTCGACCTTCATGCTCTATACAATGGCCTGATGAAGAACATGCAGGCCAAGGTCCGATACAACAGGAATGAGCTGAAGGCCGACTGCTACTCCCTGTGGATAGCGACCCCCGAGGCAGAGAGAGCGGCCCTCCTATCTACTCCGGCGTTTGCGAGAGTCGACGTAGAGACATGGCCTCTATTGTGCGCTTATTTAGACTCCGAACGCAAACAAGTATGTATTTTAAATTTAATTCATTATTTATGATATAATTAATTTTTTGTGTTTCTTAATTAGAAAACTAAATGTTAATGTGTTGTGCAGAAACAGGCCGCTCAGAATACGGAGAACAGGAAGTCGGCGAAGAGGGGTCGCCCCACTTACACAGGTGGCTCGAGGAACATTACTCGAGCCATGGAGTTATCGGTAAATTAAGAGTTATTCTCTAATATTCTGCAATATTAAGAGTTATTCTCTAATATTTCTAATATTAAGAGTTACTTTCTAATATTGCAGACATCTCGGACCGTGGCATCAGGTGGTACACCGGGCGTGCTGTTCGCATATCTTGCCGTCCACGGCACCTCGACAGATCCCGCCACGGGCGAGCTTCGATGTCCCGACGTCGCTACCCAGGAGTACTGCTTAAGTGTTAATATTTTTTCTACCCAAATTTGAAATTTTAGTTTTGGAAGGCTCAAGTTTAAATTTTATACTTATACTTTACTGCTTAATGTGGGTGTAGGAGCGGGTGGTTGAGCAGGCCCAGGCCTCGGGGATCGATTTTACCGGACAGAACGATCCGAGGCTGCTGACCCCAGTTCTGGACGCCGCACACAGAGGGCACCACGGAGGTTGGGAGAGAGGCCGGGGATTGGGCCCTAGCAGGGCCCATATGAGGTTGGACTCCACCCCGGCGGTTACTTCCTCCGTCTCCAGTGACCGGCATGTCCATCAGGAACTGGATAGCTTGAAGGCCACCGTTCAGGAGTTGAAGGAGATGCTGGTATGTTTACTACTTTATAGTAAAATATCATTTCATATTATATACATATCAACATATCCATAATTAGTACGTAGCTTGAGCTTATTTGGTTTTAGACTTAAGTTTGATTAATCATACATACATATGTAATTAAAATAAACAACGCTTTTCCAAACTAGATATCCAAACAGGGTTTCGAAATAACTTAATAATGAAACGAATTCGAATAATACACAGTTCTTACACGCTTCTTACACACGTTATGTCCAGACGCGACAGGGTAGATCGGCCGAGCCTCCACATGCATCTCCTCCAGCTGCGGCTCCGCAAGCTACTACATCGGCTGCGGTTCCGCAGACAGCTTCTGTAGCTCCACCGCCCACTCAGACTCCCGCAGCCGCGGCTCCGAAAGCGACTACCTCGACGGCGGCTGCGCAGACCACATCGCCAGCTCCACATGCCGCTCAGACTCCCTTATATGTAGCATTGCAGAGTGTATTGACCGAGGAGCAGGCGCGCGTTATTCTAACGTTATTCGGAGGTGGAGCTGGACCGAACTAGGGTAGCTTTTTGGTTCTTATTTTTTGAAACATGTATTTATATCACATTGTACTACATTTTGAAACGATATTGATATTGGTTTGTATTTATATCATATTCAGTTTTTGGGTTTCTTTTGTATATTATATATATGCGTGAGATGTGATTATGAATACTGCAATATATGATTTGATTGATGCATATAGTATTGTGCACAGGGCGGGAAAAAATCTAGCAGCCCATTTTTTAAAAAAAAATACAGACAATATGTACCTACGGATTAAGCCGTAGGTACATACGTTGCCCCTACGGCATTATCCGTAGGGGCAAACTATCAGCAAACCTGATATTTTCCCACCTGATATCAGTGCAGGGTGTTGGGGGTGCCCCTACGGATATGTCCGTAGGGGCCACTGTTTATCCCCTACGGATAAATTCGTAGGGGCAAAATATCAGGTTTCCTGATATTTTTCCCCCCGATCTCAGTGCAGGGTGTTGGGATTCGCCCCTACGGACTTATCCGTAGGGGCTACTTTATATCCCCTACGGAGGTATCCGTAGGGGTAGAAAAAGGACCTACGGATATATCCGTAGGTATATACAATATATTCAAAAAAAAAATTACATATATGATTTTATTACCCCTACGGGGTACTCCGTAGGGGCTATAACACCTACTGATATATCCGTAGGGGCTTGAATTTGTCCGTATGGGAAAGTTCAGGGCCTCAACTTGCACCTGCGGCCTTTGCACCTACGGGGTCTTTTTTCGCCCCTACGTAGATATCCGTAGGGGCAGAGGGTTGCCCCTACCGATAAATCCGTAGGGGCAACCCTTATTTGTAGTAGTGCATGAAACTTGTTCAACATGTTTTTTAATGATTAATAGTCAACATGTAATGGTTTAATATGATTGTATTTAAGAAAAAGTGAGATTTTTAGGAAGGACCGAATCGGACATCGGATTAACTCCGATTCCGTCGGTATTTAGAAATACGTGTTTTTAGAAAGAATAGGAAAGAGGGAGAATGGGACTTATGGGTTTAGCTTAAAGAGGAGAGGGAGAGTGAACGGTAGACTTCACCGGTGCGTTGTTTCATCGCCGGGATCTCCTAGGGTTTTCGTTGGAAGATTCGCCGGAGTTTCGCCTCTTTGCTCACTTCAAAGCACACTAAGGTTCTAAGAAATTTTCTTGAGAGTTTTCTCAGAATTTTGAAGTGAGGGGGTAGTGTGTAGTGGTTGTATTTATAGGGTAAGGCTAGGGTTTAGGGTAGGTGAAAGGTTTAATTGAAAAAAAATGTAATAAAATATGATAAAATATGATAAAATGTATTAAAAGTGGAGTAATTGGTGTTTTAAAGGTGCTCTGTTACTGGTCTGAGGATTTAAACTATGAAGGTGTGCAGGGGATCCCAAAAGTCACAACTTCCATGTTGATGACTCGGCGGTCCGGCTGAATTCGGCCGGCGGCGGCGGCCCGAGTCAGCCTGTCCGCCATTCGAGTTGGCCGATTCCGACCGAGTCAGGCGGCTGGAATCCCCCCTGACGGTCCATTAGCCCTCTGGCACAGTTACTTTTCAGGGTGTAGTGGGGATTTTTTGAGATATACACGTGTAAACTGCTGGTATTCTAAAAATCCAAAATAAAACAATATTAAAAATAATGTAGGGTATAGGATTTGAACTCTGGTGGCTTGGTTCAGCAGTGCAAGGTATTACCAATGAGCTACAGGCTCCTTCTTGCTATTAAAAAGCAAAACAAACTTATAAGTTGTGCTCAGGCAAAAATATACATTTCTATAATTTTGAAAAAATTGTACAGAAAGTTGTACAGGAAATTTAGGGTTGTTACATTCTACACTTCTTATAAAAATATCATCCTCGAAATTTGTAAAAAGAAAGTGTAACAGATTCAAGGAAAGTTTACTAATAGAACTATTGGTAGTGTATGAAAAATATGTAAAGGAATAAAAGAATGTGAATGGTTTTGGTAAAATTGTAAAAGAGGTGAGGGAATTTTGGGTTAGGACAGATACAAGATGATGATAAGATTCAAGGAACATGAATTGTAAAGAATATTTTAGTTGCTGGTTCTTGTGTTATATTGCTTAGGTTGTTCACGCAGAACAGAACTGCATGGTAGTGTTCCATATAACTCTGACCTGCATGGGCCATCAACAAAACCTGTCACGCCCCGCTTCCCGGTATACGGCGAAGGGGACGCGACGATGCCGCTACGTATTTACTCTGAAGTAAATACACTAAGCGTATCTAAGCAATATAAAAAAATAAATGCACAAGAGACAAGAGGTATAATTGAACAACAACTTTATTTATTCATATTCTTTTGTACAATGCATGGAAAGTAAATACATCTGATGAAATCAATGCCTAAACAGTGGCATAACAGAAAAAAAAGGTACTGAAATAAAAGTGTACAATGAATCTAAAGCTTTGGGTCGTAGGCTAGCTGATCCAAGTCCTCGCTGGTGGGCTCGATCTCCTGAAGGTCCGATCCACCTGACAACATTCCAAAGAAGAAAGAAAATGAATGTTGTCAGCGAACAATCGCTCGGTCAGTCCCAAAGATAAGGGAGAAATAGAATAGACAGAGAGTAAGAGAGAGAGTGTAGCTTTTACAGTTGTATTATATTGTTATATTGTTGTATTGAGTGTTAACGCTGTTGTTTGTAGTTTGGTACAGAAGGATACCAGTGTATACGAGAGGAGTCTCACTTGCCCCGGAGACTAAGGTATCAGGAACTCAAGGAACCGTTTATACCACGGTACAACAGCAGCTGAATATAAGTTAGGTGTCTTATGGTTGCAGTCTCGTGCCACTTCTAACACCTTCCGTACCAATCTACCCCTTAAACCCCGTGATGCCTTGATTGTATTGATTGTATTGTATTTCAACTTGTAATTGAATTGTAATATAGATTGTATATTTGGATGACTTGCCGAAACCATGATATCAATAAATGGATGTAACTGTAGAATCATGGATGTAATTGGAGAATTATGTAAATGGAAGTATATCCATGGTTCGGTTCAGTCAAGTTGTATAGATTGAACAGATTGAATATATAGATTCATATTGAATTGTAGATTGTACTTGAATCATATTCAAGTCAGATTATTTATAATGAGATTCAGTCTGAGTTAGACAATTAGAATAGTAAATTGAAGTCCTGATTATTTTGATATTATCGGTAACCGCTGATTATGGGCGGCAGGATTTGTGTCTTTTTCAAAGATGATTACCGTGTTGATAACACCGTTGTTAAGTTGTCTACCTTAAATAGGCAAGCACCTACTTCTCCTGCTCCCCGAGCCTCAAGAGATTGGTCCCGCTTAAACCTATATTTACTAGAGTCCTTAGGGTAATTTATAGAACTTGAAGGGGTGTTATATAAAAATACTTTTATATACTTTTCAAAATACACCTCAAGTGTTTAATTATCGTCTTTAGAGTTGTAATGAATGTAGATTTCAAATTTTGTGACATTTCTAGTGAGAATAATCTATTTTTCATAATACATGGTATTTAATTGTAATATTGAACTTGTATGGATTTCATGGTATTTTAATGTAAAGGGATTCTTGTGATTTTAGAAAAGTTGAAGTATTTATATTATAACAAAAATAGGTATTTTTGTTATTACATATATATATATATATATATATATATATATATATATATATTATAAAAATAAATTTTAATATATATATTATATTTCTAGAAATCTCATTTTCTTAAGATTTTGGTATTTTAAATCTCTCGAGACCGAATGCTCCTTGCGGAGTTCTGCATCTCGCACTACTAAGCCCAGGGATGTACGATAATCCACACCATCCCAGTCGGGTTCCCCAAATTGGGTTGTAGCGGCGCTTTGCAAAGATTTGTGTAAAATACTAAATCTTGTAAAAATGGTTTTATTAGTAAATGGTATTTATTTGAAATGTTTCGTTTTCCGTATTCTAGGTTCCCGAAAGTATTGTGCTATGTTGCATATGAGTGTTGTGAGGAGGTAGGTCATTACCTCGTGATCTAAGTTAAAGGTATAGTAAGATTGTGATGATTTAATATCAAAATGAAAGTACATGGTATTTTACTGAAAAAGAGCAATTAAAGTGACAAAATAATATAGATTGTCATGAAACTTGTTCAACATGTTTGTTAATGATTAATAGTCAACATGTAATGGTTTAATATGATTGCATTTAATAAAAAGTGAGATTTTTAGGAAGAACCGAATCGGACATCGGATTAACTCCGATTCCGTTGGTATTTAGAAATACGTGTTTTTAGAAAGAATAGGAAAGTGGGAGAATGGGACTTACGGGTTTAGCTTAAAGTGGAGAGGGAGAGGGAATGGTAGACTTCGCCGGTGCGTTGTTTCGTCGCTGGGATCTCCTAGGGTTGTCGTCGGAAGATTCGCCGGAGTTTCGCCTCTTTGCTCACTTCAAAGCACACTAGGGTTCTAGAAAATTTTCTTGAGAGTTTGTTCAGAATTTTGAAGTGAGGGCGTAGTGTGTAAGGGTTGTATTTATAGGGTAAAGTTCGGGTTTAGGGTAGGTGAAAGGTTTAATTGAAAAAAATGTAATAAAATGTATTAAAAGTGGAGTAATTGGTGTTTTAAAGGTTCTCTGTTACTGGTCTGGGGATTTAAATTATGCAGGTGTGCAGGGGATCCCAAAAGTCACAACTTCCATGTTGATGATTCGGCGATCCGGCCGAGTTCGGCCAGCGGCGATAGCCTGATTCGGCCTGTCCGCCGGCCGAGTTGGCCGATTCTGGCCGAGTCAGGAGGCCGTAATCCCCCCCCCGGACGGTCCATTAACCCTTTGGCGCAGTTACTTTTTAGGGTGTAGTGTGGTTTTTGTGAGATATGCACGTGTAAACTGTTCGTATTCTAAAAATCCAACATAAAACAATATTAAAAATAATGTGGGGTATGGGATTTGAACTCTGGTGGCTTGGTTCAGCAGTGCAAGGTATTACCAATGAGCTACAAGCTCGTTCTTGCTATTAAAAAGCAAAACAAACTTATAAGTTGTGCTCAGGCAAAAATACCCCTTTCTGTAATTTTGAAAAAATTGTACAGAAAGTTGTACAGGAAATTTAGGGTTGTTACAGAACTCGACTCAAATAGTAGAGGGCTCTCTCTTTCCCTTGGTCATTCTCCTGTGCCCATAGTGCGCCTAAGGAACCTTTAAGGGCTGTTGTGTACAGGATGAGAGATTCTCTCTTGACCGGAGCGGTCAGCACCGACGGATTCTGCAGGTATTGCTTGATTTCGTCTAGTGCACTCTGACATTTACGATCCCGGACGAAAGGGGTCCCCTTCTTCATTAGATAACTGTAGGGGCGGCATTTGCTGGAGAGGCTAGCTATGAACCACCGGATATATGCGAGCTTTCCTTGGAGGGTCCACAGTTGGTTGAGAGTTCTTGGCGGAGGCATTTCCATAATCGCCTTGATCTTTGATGGGTCTATTTCGATGCCTCGGTGTCGTACGGTGAATCCTAGGAATTTGCCCGAGGAAACTCCGAACGCGCATTTCAGAGGGTTCATTTTCAGATTGTATTTCCGAAGACGTTGGAACACTATCTTTAGATACTCCCAATGTTCCTCGTACGATTTGCTTTTAACCATGAGGTCGTCGATATAGCATTCGACGATTTCATGTATGAGGTCATCGAAAATCTTCGTCATGGCCCTCTGATAGGTAGCGTCGGTGTTCTTCAGACCGAAAGGCATCACTTTATAGCAAAATATGCCCAAAAGGGTCCGGAAAGCGGTATGCTTCTGGTCTTCGGGATGCATCTTTATTTGATTGTACCCTGATGAGTCGTCCATGAAGGAGAAGACTTCGTGAGTGGACGTGTTATCTATCATCAGCTCGGTAACCGGTACAGGAAAATCATCCTTTGGGCAAGCTTTGTTGAGGTCTCGAAAGTCCACGCAGATGCGCACTGTCCTATTTATCTTCATCACTGGGACAATGTTGGCAATCCAGTCACAGTACTGAACCTCTTGGATGAAGCCGGAGTCGATTAGCTTCTTGACCTCGGCATTGATGCTCATTTCAAGTTCGAGACGCACTCTTCTCTAAGCTTGTTTGATCGGCTTAACGTCCGGAGAAATCGCCAATTTGTGGACGGCTATTTCTGGATCTAATCCTGGCATCTCGAAATAGTTCCATGCGAAGCAATCTTTATACTGCATAAGCACGTCTTTGAGCGTAGCCACCTTTTCTTCAGACAACTGCTCACTGACGAACGTTGGCCATGGGTCGTTTGCAGTCCCCAAGTCGATTTTCCTGAGGTTATCTGCAGTAGTATGTATCCCATCTTCCAATTCTTTTGGTGCTGGTGGAAACTCTGAGATCACCTCGTCATCATCGTTTTCGAAGCACCGGGGGAGGTCAACCATATCCTCGTGTACTCCTTCTCCTGACAGCGTTATCGCGTGACAGGTACGAGATCGCTTCCAAGACCGGTGTTGATTTGGTTCTACTCTCGCCATATACGTTGCTTTTGGTATATGCTTTTGCGGTGGGGCTACCCTCCAACTGTTGGATAGAGCGAACCTGCCGAGTTGATATTGGTCTTCAACCCAGTTTTTGAAGGTGGAGCAGTCTTCAAGAGGATGTCCTATCGCTCGGTGATAAGAGCAATAATCCGGATGAGAGGCCTCGTCTGCTTGTTCGGGGTGTTTGGATTCCGGGAGTGTCATCATCTGATGTTTCATGACAAAATCGAATATCTTCCTTGTCTTGTCTTGGGAAAAAGAATATGCTCAACCCATTTTCTTTATAAGAGACGAATCCCGGCTGCTCAATTCTAGACCGCGTGGCTTCTTGGACCCGCTTTACCGCTGTTGAACGTTTTTTCCGTTCTTTAGTTTATTTTTGCCTCCACGTCGGGTCTTTTTTATAACGGGCTGGCGACGAAGGGCATCATCATTCTCCATAGCCTGCTGAAGAAGGCGCTGCGTCCTGGCTTTCTCGTAAATGGCCATTTCACAGTTGTGGTCATCCCGGGTCTTTTGACCCGCTTCCCTTATTAACTTGTCCATCTGTTCTTCGAACGACGGACTTGGCACTTTCATGGCGGGACCTCGTTTTGGTTCAGAGTTAGCGTCTTCTAACAGAGCATCTCCTTCTTCATCAAAATCATGTATAACGTAGCAGCCATGGAATCGCTCCCGTTTCTTGGACTGGACATATCCAAGCCCGATCGTTTCCATCCTCCCGTTGAGCAATTTTCGCTGAGTTCCGGGAATATTCCAGATCCTGTTGTAGAACTAAGCTTGTTGAGTAGTCTGTTTGAAGGGTACACCTTCGCGTCTCAACAGCCTTTTTAATCCTTCCGTGTAGTATCTAGGCAGACGGATGGGCTGGAGCCTGTCAAGTGCAAAATCGGCACCATGCCAGATTTCTTTCTCCACCTTAGTCTCCGTGGAGAGGTAAAAGAGGATCGCCTTTTCGTCTCTTCGCCTGGGAGGGACACAAAATGTCTGCAGCTTTTGCACGGTATAGGTATCGAGTGCGTCGAGTTCCTTGTGATGCTTTTGCGGGACCATTACGATTTTCAAACTCTGGTCATCTCCGATGAGGGCCTGTGTAAACCGGGAACCCGTTCTGGAGGACTGAGCAGAGGAGTTTTGTCTGTTCCTCGAATTGCCACTTAATGGGCGGACCGAGAATACCACGTTGACCTCGTCTTCGGAGTCACTGCCAATGACCAGGATAGGGGTAGATAGTCCGGGCTTGTTGTATTGGGATGGCCCCGAATAAACTATTTCTTCTTCTTCCTCGGTATCACTTCCAAAGACCGGAATAGTGGTGATAGCTTTTTGCTTGTTCTCCGGTTTATAGCATCTTTCCGTGTCTTCGAAGTCGGGAAGGAAGTACTTGGCGTCTTCGTATTTGCGGACTTCGTTTACGGAGAATGGACTCAGTTCCCCCGTCACTGTGTACTCGAGACCATCTTTGAAATACTTCATACACTGATGTTGTGTAGAAGGGATGATGTTGTATTCGTATAACCAAGGCCTGCCGAGTAGAGCATTGTAGCAAGTCTTGGCGTCGATGACATGAAACTTAATGTCAGTGATGAGTGACCCGAAGCGTAATGTTAGTATTACTGACCCGAGCGTCCGTGATGACTGGGAGTCAAAACCAGAGATGGTGATTTTATCTCTCGCCAGATGCTGAACGCTCATGCAGATTTCTTTTAACACCCTCACATTCAGAAGGTTGACGGAGGACTCGTTGTCAACTAGAATATTCCCTATCTTAATGTCGTGGCAGTACCCGGTGACATATAGGGGACGGTTGTGCTCGCACGTTCCGAGAAGGAGATCTTCGTCGCCGAAAGTGACGTCAACAGTGTGCACTTCTTCCAGCTCGTCCTTCATCTTTTCTTCGGCAAGGAAAGCTTGGAACTGCTCGGGCTCTTGTAGTGCCTTGATCAAAGAATCTCTCATCTCTTTAGATAGCAGAAGGGTATCGAGAATGCTTAGCTGCGAGGGTATCTTCCTCAAGTGTGCCAGAACGTTGTAATCCATATTGTTTTTCTTGGGCGGGTCCTTGGCTGCCAACTCTTCGACGACTCGGTCATTGAGGGCGATATCTTCAGGGACATTTTCTTTCCCTTTATCTTTTTTGTTCGATCCCTTGTTTGTGGATCCGAGATTCTTTTCGGGTAACGTTCGATTACGCAGCTGAATATTCTCGCAGGTCTTCATCTCTTCTGTTTCGGAAATGGATTCTTTGAAGAGAGGGTCGAGAGTTATTTCCCCATCAGAATCGCTCCCGAAGGTGAGAACTTGCGATCCCTCGGAATCAACCATGTGACAGTTGCCAGCAGTTCTTTTTGCGCTCATCTGTCGTGCTCTTCTGCTCTCGACACATTTTGCGCTTCATTCGCTTAAAATGTTGCCGATGAGCAACGTATCCCTGCCACCAATTCTTGAAGGCCATGCATTCCTCGGTAGGGTGTGTGATCCTCCGATGGTATAAGCAGTAGTTTGGATGTGCATCTAGTCCGTCGGGGGACGTATTTTCTGAAGTGTCTTCTTTGGAAGGTGGCAATTTCATTCCCATTGACAGGGCTTTAGCGAATTGCTTCCTTGTCTTAAACCTGCTTTTGCTGGCAGCAGAAGTGCTTACATCTGGTTGGGGTACTTTAACCCTTTTGTCCAGGCGCCGGCGTTTGGCTTTTTCAAATATGGCCATTTCACGCTCTCGATCAGCTTTACTTTTCTGAAGCGCCTCATTCAGGAATACGTTAATTATCTCGTCTGACAGTTCTAGGAGTTCCGGTTCGGGAGCTGCCCCCAGTTTCTCTGCATCAGGAGCTTCTTTGGTATTTATCGAATGAAATATCATGTGGCAGCTCGCCACATAGTCTTCAGGCCCTTCTAAAGAATCATCTCCTTCGTCAGCGTCAGCGTCTTCATTCTCAAGAACATGCTTAAAGAATTCGTCTAACGTGATTGGGGTCCGTGCCTTATAATAATTATATTCTTTCAGTGCATCGATGTATTTCTGCAGACCTGTACGGTTATCTTCGGGTTGGACGGGCTTCTTGGCCTTCTTATTATTCTTTAAAGACTTTGGAGGCTTGGCCTGAATGCTTTGTTCACCATCACCAACTTTCGGTGTTGGGCGCGGCTTCAGCATCCCCTCAATAATCTCGGGCTCCAGCAGGCCCTTCCACCTAATCGCCGGATATGTTTGAAGGTCTTTCAGCATTCTTTTAGTTTTTTTCGAAAGAACAACTTCCCATGGAACTTTCTCTATAAATGAGCATGATGCCCCCGGCATGTCCATCTTTTTCGGAGCGTGTGGTTATGGCGGGTTTACCCTCCAGTTTTCAGACAACGTGAATTTGCCTTGCTGGTACTGGTCCTCAATCCAGTTTTTGAAGACAAAGCAATTTTCGATTGAATGGCCCATTATTCGATGGTAGGTGCAGTAGTTGGGATTGTTGACGTCACCGGGCTGCAGTGGGCGTTTCGGATCCGGTAGGGTGATGAGCCTATTACGCACCGCCAACTCGAACAGTCTTCTCGTCTTATCCCGAGGAAACGAATAAGGGCATTTTAGCCTCTCGTTGAAGAGTCGTTGTCTATCACATTGGCGATCAACTGGTTTCAGACCACTAGGCTACTGTTGAGCATTGGCGACGAAGGTCGCTTTCCCCTTCCCTTTCTCGTTTCGAGGCTCCATTTTCGAGGAAGACGGTCTATGGCCCATCTGATCCATTTGGGCCAGTTTGTCAATCAAGGCCTGGAAGGTAGTCGGCTTGAAAAACATCATGAACTGGGATATGGTCGCCTGCGGATCAAGGGTACCCAAGAACATGCCTACTGCAGGAGCCTCTTCTATGCGTTGTTCGCACTTTGACCATAGATTCCGCCACCGTATCGTGTACCGAACCCATGTTTCGTCCGGCTTCACCCTGGCGTTAATTAGTGCGGTGATTGGGGTGCGTTCGCTAGCACTTGCGAACCTTTGTGTAAACAGTAATTCTATTTCTGCAAATGTCTTAACGGAGTCGTTCGGAAGCTCAGAGTACCATTCAAACGCTGTCTCCGACAAGCTGCCAACAAACTGGCAAAGCAGTAGCTTATTGTCACCTCCGGTGTTGCCATACAAAGCCCTGAATTGAGACACGTGTTGGTGTGGATTTCCCGTCCCCTTATTTATGTGGAATTTAGGGATCGTATATCCTGGCGGGTACTTTATTTGATAGTACTAGCCCGGATAGGGTCGTCCAGTTAGCCGTTTCGCTCTCCTGATGAGCTCGTATCTGTTGAGTTATATAGTCATCCAGGACGGCTTTGGAGATCGTCTCCTCTTTGGCTGTTGATAGAGCCGGAAGAGGGTTCAATGTCTCCCCTCTGTCGTCTTCAAGGACAATCGGAGAGCCTTCAGCAGGAGGATCCGGCTGTATCATCATCCCGACCATATCTTGGAATAAAAGCGCCATTCGTTTTATGTTGGTCGCTTGTTCCGCGGCCTCTTTGTCTCTCTTCTCGAGGATTCTGCGCAGGAACTCGGCATCGGTTTCCTGTTCTTGACGCTGCTCTGACGACGTCTCCGGGCTTTCTTTTGGCCCAGTGAGTGCGGCCATCTGTGCTAACATTTCCTGGAGCTTCTGTTGTTACTCCTAGGCCTTTATTATGGATCGGGTGAACGGTCGGTGACCCATAGAAGCACGGCTTTTCTCTTTTCCGGAAGCCATAAAAACAGTGTGCACCACCATGCCCCCAGACTTAGGGCGTTTAGGTTCAGCACCCTTTAGATTCGTCGCAGACGCGGGAATTTTCTCCGGCCTTCTCCTTTTATAGGCGGTCGAAGTTGAGGGGGCCGTTGCAGCGGGCACCCAAGTAGACGACCCCTTCTGTGGTATGACAGGGTGGTCCTTCTCTTGCCGAACTTTCATTTTCTTCGGTCGGCGGGAGTAGTCTTGATTGATCGCCGAGTCTTAGACCTGTCACCAAACCTTATGAATTTTAGAGGACAACCGCTGAGGGGACTGCTCTAGTTTTGCCTTTGTAACGTTCTCCACAGGTGGAGGAGATCTTTTTAACACGGCGATCGGAGAATTTTTGCACACCCTCCTAAGTGGTTCAAAGCTGTTCCCAGTTGAAACAGCAGCATCAACTTCCATCGTCGAAACTGGAGGAGTAAATCCAGAAGGGGAACTGCTCCCAGCTTTCTTTATTCGGCGCCAGTGGCGACGTCGAGCAGACGGTACTGACTCAGCTATAGGGGTGGCTTCTTCATGCCCCCTGCTCTGATAAAGGGTTGTTATCGTCGTTAGCCTGTCGAAAACCGACGTCCTCTGAGAGGGGATGGCCAACCTGTCGAAGGAAGACTTTTGGACAGGGGTAGCAGCCTTGGTGACTTCGTCCGAAACGGGAATTGGAGCAGCCAGTCTTGCAAAGACTGATATTTTAGCAGGAGAAGCCGCTTTGACAACTTCTTTCACTGGAGCAGGGATGGCTATCCGTTTCGGGATAACCCTTTCAGGTATCGCGGGCTTCTTCACGGGCCCATTGGAGTTTTGGCTTAGCCTATCAAAGACTGAGGTGCTGGACTTGGACGACCCATTGAGAGGGGCCGTGGTAATTGTAAGCCGATCAAATACCGGCTTCTTCGGATCTTCTTGCAACGGCATCGGGGCATTGAAGCTCATGGGTGGGAGCATGGTCCCAAAGAACAACCCAGTGGTGGCTTGCGTCACCTGTTCCACTGGCATCTTGAAAACGGAGGCCGCCCGAAGCCCGTAAGTCACTCCTCCCGCGAGGACAGAGTGGGAGTTGTTGCAATTGTTGCAGTTTGTGCAGTTGGAAGCCATTTTCTCTGCATGGAGCAAGACACCAAATCTTAGTACCTCAAATCTAAGGGCGGCCATATCAAACCGTGATTCGTTTACGAACACGACACACGAAGTGTGGAGTGGAAAGAGGAAAAGGTCCCACCGGGCATGCCAGAATCTGTTCTCCGCCGAAAACGGGGACGAGACCGCGTAGGCTCGTCTTGTCTGAATTTGGGGGTAGATGATATTTGGGTTTATCCGTCCACCTCTCCGAAGATACCAAGTTGATTTATGGCTCCGTATATCGGAGGTTTAGACAGATGCAGCCGTTGTAACAGACTTCATCAGATGCCCCCTCATTTGAGGGGTTTTTGATTGTGGGGACGCTCTTCCCTGCAGGCGCAAGCCCCTGCAGTTAATTACGCTACCGCATCGCGGTAACAACTTTCTCCTTCTCCAGATGGTCACTTCGTGTCGTGTGTGTTTGTTTTATTTTTGGTTACCCGTGGATCGTATATGGAGACTAATTTATGTTGTCGCTCGTAGGGCGTGGATTAGTCTAAATCCGTATTTTCTTAGATTTGAGTTTAGGATGGGTTTAAGGATCGTTAATCTCATTTGAGACTAAGATCAACTTAAACGTTTGTTAAGGATACGTTAGTCTAATTTTAGACTAAGATCTACTTAACAGGATCATTTAGATCTAACAAAAAAGCATTTGGGCTCTGTTGTTTTAGTTTAGGGACGTTGCGGTCCATAAGTCTAAAGACATCATAGTCCATGACAGTTTAAAGACATCATAGTCTGTAAAGTTTAAAGATATCATAGTCTATGAGTTTAAGGACCTCACAGTCCATGGTAGTTTAGAGACATCATAGTCTATAAAGTTTAAGAACATCATAGTCCATGAGTTTAAGGACCCCACGGTCCGTAAAGTTTAAGGACATCATAGTCCATGAGTTTAAGGACCTCACAGTCCATGTAATGTTTGGTTGTCGGGACCCGTCACCTCTCTGAAGACGTTGAAGGATTACAACGACATATATCAGAGCTATGAAGAGATGTGCCCTTGAACCAATGTTGGTTAAAAGGCTCTGGGAATTACTTTGAATGCCATATGAGATGATCAATTTTGGAAGACAGGAGTATAGTTGGAGTTCAGTTGAAAGGGGTCTTGCCTCTGGGCAACTTAGCTAATTTGGGCTAAGATTGGTTTGAATATAGTGTTAAACACTAGAGTATACTCAGCGCTCACATGTTCCCACGTGAGGCACTTAAAGTAGTGTTAAACACTAAGAATGAAGTGCTTAAAGTAGTGTTAAACGCTAAGAACGAAGCGCTCACGTGGGGTCACATAAGGCACCTGAAGATTGGGCCTTACTTCTTCTATTTTACTCCCAGAATATGCATATAAGCATTAAAAAACTTGATCTTTATGATCATCACGTGTGGACACGTGAGGGTACCCATGCGTTGGATATTAAGTTTTACCCCATTTTCTCTTTAAAAAGGTGTTTGTCAAGGGTCACGTGGAGACACGTGAGGCATCCTTTAGGCGAGCATTGCCTTTGGGTAAAATCCTCTTTTTTATGAGTGTTTGATAATTGTTAGGGGTCACGTGGGAACACGTGAGACGCCTAAAAAGTGAAACTGCCTTGGCTTTACTCCCTTTTTATTTTGAGAAGCTTGTTCAAGGGTCATGTGGGAGCACGTGAGACGCCAGAAAATGAAATCCTCGGCTTTACTCCCTTTTTATTTTGGGAGTTTATTCAAGGGTTATGTAGGAGCACATGACCTAAACTTATTCATTCTCTTTTGATCATTGAGGGGGCTCACGTGAACACACGTGATCATGTTAGGTATTGATCTCTTTTACGTGCATGGAGAGTTAAATCCCTTGTTTAAGAATTAAATTCTTTTATAGGGTTAAACCGCAATTTTATTTAGAGGAATTAAATTCCTCTGTGTTTGAAAGAATTAAATTCTTTAAACCCAATTCTCCCTCTAAGTTTTGGATCTGCATGGCAGAATCTCCCCGATGAGAATTAAATTCTCAACTTATGGGGAGATTTGCTTTTGCAGATCTTCAACCATAGAAAGAACTGAGTTCTTATTTAGAATAGTTAAACTCTTGATTTGATAATTAAATTCTTTTTTGTTTTGTGAGAGCTTATAGAATGATCTCCTTTCTTCCCTTACCTAGAGTTTCTTTCTTCTCTGAAGAGATCTTCTTCTCTATTTCTCTCTGTTGTATTTCCTCTTTCTCTTTTCTTTTTGGCTCCTATTTATAGAAGAAAGTAAAGAATCAGTTTGTTTAGCCAATCTCTCACTGAGAGATTTTGATTGATTTTATAACCAACATGATCTTTTAGATCATACGGTGAATTTTATTCACCATTGGATTTTTAATTCATAAGATATTTTATTTGTTGTTCCTGGCAAATTTTAGGAAAATATTTCCTCGAACAGAATCTTTCTATAAATTGGTGATTTTTTAATCACCGTTGGATTTTTAATCCAACGGTGCTCCACTTTACAGCAATCTTTTTTGTTTGGAAAGATCTAGGGAAATATTTTTCCAATTAGGGCTTTTGATTCCTTTTAATTAGAATTTAATTCTATTGGTTCAGAGGGTTCGGGAACCCATCACGTGTTGAGATCAGCTAACACAATACTTTAACAAATTTGTGGCACACCTGATACCGACGGATGAGATCAGAGTTCGTCGATTTCAACAAGGGTTAGATCCGGAGATCCAGGATGCACTAGCTATAGGAGATTTTCCGACCCATAAATCGGCTGTGAAAGCTGCCCGCCGTTATGAGGCAGTGGTAAAGATGAAGGGCAGATCTCAATCTGCTGGAGTTAAGCGCCCTGCCAACCAGGTGGCAGGAGGAGCCTCATCAAGGCCATCTTTTGTGCCAAGGAGACCGGGAGTACCAATCAACCGGCCCGGCCCGGCCTTTCGTACCTACTGCAAGAGAGAGGGGCATTTGATGAAAGACTGCTGGCGAGCTAACCGTCTTTGCTTAGTCTGCGGCGCAGTTACTCGTGATATTGGGTCTTGTCCCAGAAGACACAATCCAATTGCTGCACCCAGGCCAACAATCACATACCAGCAGAGACCAGCCCTTCAGGCATGTCACGTCCCGCTTCCCAGAGTGCACTAAGATAGGCACATGACAGAGCCAACCATGCTACCTGTGGATAGGAAACATCCCTCCACAGTCACATTACGGCTGTCTATAAGATATCAAGAACAGTAGAAATAAAAGAAACTATTTAGTACATGTCCATGAGCCAGAAATAACGAGTCAAGAAATAATATGCGAAAGAAAGAAATCCAATAAATAGTAAGATCTAAAAAGTACGGAAATAAGTAAACTGGACTGGATACTAACAGGATCCTCACTGCTCGGCCTGACGGCGGAAATACTCCTGATCAGCCTGGGACAAAGGTAGAGGATCTGGGCCATGCAAAACCCAGACGTTAGTGCGTCATAATATCAACAATAATATAATCAGGGGTTAGCAATACATGCAGGCACGAATATGAACAGTAATAAAAGTAGAACAGTAACACGAATAAGGAACAGTGAAGGGTAAAAGCATATGTGATGTGCAGTGAGTAATCTGAACTAAGCTACTGGGTTAATTACTCTCAAGTCTTTGAAATCAATTTAATGAATCGTCGATGTAACTCAATAGTATCCCGTGCATGCCCGGGACCACGATCAAGACTCTCGGGCTGAATCCGAGACGTGCCGCTAGGCAGTAAACAGGTAACATGTACAGACGAATGATGTCAACAGCATCATCCCGGGGCTGGCCTAGCCCGTAAAACTGATCGGTATAAGTATCGAACTGTCGAGTTACAAGTCAGGTTTATCATTGATTTCCCCATACCCCCAAGTTATGTGTTCAAGTCGGATATTGATAAATCTGGAGCTAATGCCAACACAGGATCAAGCAGGAACAGGTTTGTCTATGCAGACAACAGGATATGTTCATCGGGACAACATGTCAGGATTGTCGGCATTAGAAACAGGATCAGGTAACATGTCAAGTAGTGATATATCAGGTCATGTCAGGTAGTGTACATGTATCAAGTCATGTCAATTAGTGGTGTACAGGTCATGTCAAGTAGTGGTGTATCAGGTCATGTCAAGTAGTGGTGTATCAGGTATCAAGTGGGTGCTTATAATCAAACTGTAGCAAGTACGGGTGCACAAATAAAAGCATGGATGCACAATCATCGATCAGGGTTACATCATGACTAAATAGGATGCACAATATCAAGCATGGGGTGTCAATATAACAACAATATATAATAATGTGACATGGTATGCGAATAGACATAGAATTAATGGTATGGATGCACAAATATCGATTAGGGGTTACATTTACAGTTCCAATACTAATTAGGATGCACTTTGTTAAGCATGGGTGTTACTACAATAATAATATGAATTAATATGATCTATAGATGCAGTTATATATATTTTAAATGATATAGATGCAAACGGGTATCCGAAAACAGTAAAACTTTAGTATGGATGTACAATATAATAAACGGGTAACATTTTACTCATATGGATGCATAATACTATACCTAGCACATAGCAAGATGATTTAGCATGCGACTAAACATGTAAATAATGATACGGATGCACACGGACGTCATATAACAGTAAAATGATAAACTGGTAAATGCAGGATGTACAACTAAACAATATAAGATGTAAATATTTCATTGGGTGCAGTATATTGTAATATAGTATGTAACAAGATAGGTTTGCATGCACTAGATGTGAAATAACTTGTACGGATGCATACGGATGTCGCAAAACTGTAAAACTAAACATGGGATGCATGATTTAAAATACAAGTGTTATATTTATTCAGATAGATGTAAATACAGTAACATAGCATGTAGCAAGATAAACATGCCTCGATGGATCGCGATACGGATACGCACGGCACGTCCGACGTCGGTAAAACGTCGCAACGCACGTACGACACGCGGGATGGGTCCAAGCAAAGCAAGAAAGTAATCACGCTAGCTAGGGATGTCTACTGGGTTTGCCTGATCGACAGCAACGAGCACGGCTGCCGAGATGATTGGAAAAATTACAAGATCAAGAAAAAGAAAGAAGAAAGAAGAAGGAGAAGGAGAAGAAGAGAGGAAGGGGCTGGTGCTATTTTTCAATAAATCATATACTACACAGCTAACACAATACTTTAACAAATTTGTGGCACACCTGATACCGACGGATGAGATCAGAGTCCGTCGATTTCAACAAGGGTTAGATCCGGAGATCCAGGATGCACTAGCTATAGGAGATTTTCCGACCCATGAATCGGCTCTGAAAGCTGCCCGCCGTTATGAGGCAGTGGTAAAGATGAAGGGCAGATCTCAATCTGCTGGAGTTAAGCGCCCTGCCAACCAGGTGGCAGGAGGAGTCTCATCAAGGCCACCTTTTGTGCCAAGGAGACCGGGAGTACCAATCAACCGGCCCGGCCCAGCCTTTCGTACCTACTGCAAGAGAGAGGGGCATTTGATGAAAGACTGCTGGCGAGCCAACCGTCTTTGCTTAGTCTGCGGCGCAGTTACTCGTGATATTGGGTCTTGTCCCAGAAGACACAATCCAATTGCTGCACCCAGGCCAACAATCACATACCAGCAGAGACCAGCCCTTCAGGCATGTCACGTCCCGCTTCCCAGAGTGCACTAAGATAGGCACATGACAGAGCCAACCATGCTACCTGTGGATAGGAAACATCCCTCCACAGTCACATTACGGCTGTCTATAAGATATCAAGAACAGTAGAAATAAAAGAAACTATTTAGTACATGTCCATGAGCCAGAAATAACGAGTCAAGAAATAATATGCGAAAGAAAGAAATCCAATAAATAGTAACATCTGGAAAGTACGGAAATAAGTAAACTGGACTGGATACTAACAGGATCCTCACTGCTCGGCCTGACGGCGGAAATACTCCTGATCAGCCTGCGACAAAGGTAGAGGATCTGGGCCATGCAAAACCCAGACGTTAGTGCGTCATAATATCAACAATAATATAATCAGGAGTTAGCAATACATGCAGGCATGAATATGAACAGTAATAAAAGTAGAACAGTAACACGAATAAGGAACAGTGAAGGGTAAAAGCATATGTGATGTGCAGTGAGTAATCTGAACTAAGCTACTGGGTTAATTACTCTCAAGTCTTTGAAATCAATTTAATGAATCGTCGATGTAACTCAATAGTATCCCGTGCATGCCCGGGACCACGATCAAGACTCTCGGGCTGAATCCGAGACATGCCGCTAGGCAGTAAACAGGTAACATGTACAGACGAATGATGTCAACAGCATCATCCCGGGGCTGGCCTAGCCCGTAAAACTGATCGGTATAAGTATCGAACTGTCGAGTTACAAGTCAGGTTTATCATTGATTTCCCCATACCCCCAAGTTATGTTTTCAAGTCGGGTATTGATAAATCTGGAGCTAATGCCAACACAGGATCAAGCAGGAACAGGTTTGTCTATGCAGACAACAGGATATGTTCATCGGGACAACATGTCAGGATTGTCGGCATTAGAAACAGGATCAGGTAACATGTCAAGTAGTGATATATCAGGTCATGTCAGGTAGTGTACATGTATCAAGTCATGTCAATTAGTGGTGTACAGGTCATGTCAAGTAGTGGTGTATCAGGTCATGTCAAGTAGTGGTGTATCAGGTATCAAGTGGGTGCTTATAATCAAACTGTAGCAAGTACGGGTGCACAAATAAAAGCATGGATGCACAATCATCGATCAGGGTTACATCATGACTAAATAGGATGCACAATATCAAGCATGGGGTGTCAATATAACAACAATATATAATAATGTGACATGGTATGCGAATAGACATAGAATTAATGGTATGGATGCACAAATATCGATTAGGGGTTACATTTACAGTTCCAATACTAATTAGGATGCACTTTGTTAAGCATGGGTGTTACTACAATAATAATATGAATTAATATGATCTATAGATGCAGTTATATATATTTTAAATGATATGGATGCAAACGGGTATCCGAAAACAGTAAAACTTTAGTATGGATGTACAATATAATAAACGGGTAACATTTTACTCATATGGATGCATAATACTATACCTAGTACATAGCAAGATGATTTAGCATGCGACTAAACATGTAAATAATGATACGGATGCACACGGACGTCATATAACAGTAAAATGATAAACTGGTAAATGCAGGATGTACAACTAAACAATATAACGTGTAAATATTTCATTGGGTGCAGTATATTGTAATATAGTATGTAACAAGATAGGTTTGCATGCACTAGATGTGAAATAACTTGTACGGATGCATACGGATGTCGTAAAACTGTAAAACTAAACATGGGATGCATGATTTAAAATACAAGTGTTATATTTATTCAAATAGATGTAAATACAGTAACATAGCATGTAGCAAGATAAACATGCCTCGATGGATCGCGATACGGATACGCACGGCACGTCCGACGTCGGTAAAACGTCGCAACGCACGTACGACACGCGGGACGGGTCCAAGCAAAGCAAGAAAGTAATCACGCTAGCTAGGGATGTCTACTGGGTTTGCCTGATCGACAGCAACGAGCACGGCTGCCGAGATGATTGGAAAAATTACAAGATCAAGAAAAAGAAAGAAGAAAGAAGAAGAAGAAGAAGGAGAAGAGAGGAAGGGGCTGGTGCTCTGGGATTCGGGACAGAGGTGAGGACAGAAAGGGTGACGATGAGGTGACGTTGACGATGGGCCGTCGACGGCGATATCCACGGCTATGGCAGTGGGTTTTTCCGGCGAGGCAGTGTTTGAAGTCGGGGGTCGATGTTGTAAGTCGATGTAGTACACCCCAGTACTTGTGGGGAGGCGGAATTTTCAAAAACGATCTAGTTTAAAGAACGAACATCGACTAACCGCTTGAATCGAAGCTAAACTATAAATAACCGTATTCAAAGAGTTTCATTTCACTTGTGATTAGGGATTATACCTAATGAAACCGGTCCTTCGTCTTTGTGTCCTCCTTTGTTCTCCTCGACCTTCTCTAGGTAGTAGACGATCCACCCGAGAGCAAAACACCAAGCTAAACCTCTAACTTGAGGTAACTAATCTACTTTGATTGCTAATCAAAGAAGAAAGGATGATATAGAGTGAGGGTAATGGATGTTTAAGTCTAACTAAACCTTTGATCTCAACACATGAGGATTAAGGATTAGTATCTTGAAGATGAGAGCTTGAGGAGAGAGAATATGAGATAAGATAATGAGAGGAGAGAGAGTGTATCATAATATATTATGAAGCATTCTTATTTAAGAATAATGAATAAAAGAAATGAATAAGCATGCTTCATAAAATATCTAGTGGTGATTCATTAGCATGAGTCATTAAGCAATAAATGTGCATTAATGAAATGAATGAATCACCACCATGACTCACAACCTCATCCAAAGTAACCTCCTTAGTCACATCTTCTAGAAGCTTCTCGTACAATTACGAGAACGCCCCTCCAATCCGCAAAAATACGGAAAAACTTTAGACTGTAAAAATCCAATAACCGGATACCAGTAACTGGCTTAAACCAAAGCCGACTGGTAAAAACTGTCCGAAAGTCGTACGTGCGTAAACGCACGTATGCGTCCGAACCCTTCGTCGCAAAACCATGCAACCTCTATATCGTTTCGCCTGGAGTAGGAAACTCTCTGTGTGGGACTTTAGAGACTCGACTACTACGCTGGCAGTGGGTTTAACCACAGACCGCAAGCGGCACTAGCTGTACGTAACGGTCCCCAGGTAGTTGTCGATAAGAAGGCCGATGAGAAAACCCATCCGAACTCCTACTGAGTCTGATGTGACAATCTCCATACAGTCCGGTCCGTTCGTCCAAGACTATCGCATATCGGGCCTAGGGGGGCGGCAAGCGTCGTCCCCTAATAGCGGTATAAGTCGTGTCGGAGGGAAGCCCATTACACCCTGAGAAACTACTGGAACCTACCAGCAAATCTCGCTTGCCCTGGCCAGGGACTTTGCGTAATGGCTCTCTGACACAGCACGATATCTACTCCCAATACCGGGAGGGACGAATCCTGTCTAACCGCCACTGCCTCCAAGTGCTCGGGACTGCACCCAACTGCTACCTGTTTGCATGACTCCTTTGAGCCGTGGTAGGGTAGCAATCTAAGAACGGTGGGACACACTCGAGACGAAGTAGCAGTGTCAAGTCTGCGGACTACGCTGTACTCATGTCACCTGGGAACTGTTCACTGACGACTGGTATCAAACCAACCAACAGTTCCCTGTGAGTCCTGTCCGGTGTACCCGTAACCTAACGAGCACCTGCATACTATCTCCAGTACGACGTACTGACGGCTGTGGGACAGACCATCTTCCCAACTGGGATGAGAAGCGTACACACTAGTCTACTCCGGAGTATCGATGCTCTGTCTCGATAATCCAACGACCAGGGACCTGAATGAGGATGTGCTTGTAGACTACCCAGCCCCCACTAGTGTGACTGCCATCACAACGCTAGTAGACAAGCAAGATCCTAAGAGCTCTATCAATACGTACACTCACATATTAAGATAGAAAAACCAAGTAGCATACTACCATGTTTAGCAAGACTGTTATATACATGTGAATATCCCAAGCTTCCATTAAGTAATATACAAGCTAGTATGATACAGTAATGGCCTTCTAGGGCATAAACACTAACAATCTCCCACTTGCACTAGGGCCATGTACTGGCGTATCGAAGACCGATGATCTCGAGTAGCCGCTCGAACTGAATCTGAGGAAGGGCCTTTGTGAATGGATCAGCAATGTTCTCTTCTGAAGCAACTCTCCGCACCTCGATCTCCTGACGATCAATGATCTCCCTGATCAGGTGATACCGCCTCAAGATGTGTCTGGACTTCTGATGGGACCTTGGTTCCTTCGCTAAAGCTATAGCTCCGTTGTTGTCGCAATACAGAGGTATTGGATCAACTATGGTAGGAACCACCTGAAGTTCTGTTAGGAACTTCTTCATCCAGACTGCTTCTTTTGCGGCATCGCAAGCAGCTATATACTCCGCTTCCATCGTCGAGTCAGCAACGGTGTCCTGCTTGGAGCTCTTCCAGCACACCGCCCCTCCATTGAGGGTAAAGACATAACCCGACATGGACTTGGAATCGTCCTTATCACTCTGGAAGCCGGAATCAGCAAAGGCCTCCAACCTGAGGTCTTTTCCGCCGTAAACCAAGAACATCTCCTTAGTCCTCCTCAGGTACTTGAGAATGTTCTTTACTGCTCTCCAGTGGTTCTCCCCTGGGTCTGACTAATACTGGCTTACCACGCTCAGTGCGTAAGCTACATCTGGTCTGGTACACAACATCGCATACATTATAGAGCCTACCGCAGAAGCGTAGGGTATAATAGACATGCGTTCCCTTTCCAAATCAGTCTTGGGAGACATCTCTTTGGAGAGGGTGATTCCGTGATAAGCCGGTAGATTACCGCGCTTAGAATCTTCCATACTGAATCTTTTCAGTACAGTGTCGATATACCTGGACTGCGAAAGTCCCAACATCCTTTTGGATCTATCACGATAGATCCGGATCCCCAGAATGTAAGAGGCATCACCCAGGTCTTTCATGGAGAACCTGTGTGACAAGAATCCTTTGACAGATTGCAGCATAGGAATGTCATTTCATATCAATAGAATGTCATCCACGTACAAGACGAGGAATACGACACTTCTGGCCACAACTTTACTATATATGCACGGTTCATCTGGATTTTTGATAAAGTCATATTCTTTGACTGTCTCATCAAAACAGATGTTCCAACTCCGCGATGCCTGCTTTAGTCCATAAATAGACTTAAGCAGCTTGCATACTTTCCCGCTGCTCCCACTCTGATTGAAACCCTCTGGCTGATCCATATAGACGCTCTCTTCTAAATTTCCATTCAGGAAAGCCGTCTTTACGTCCATCTGCCAGATTTCATAATCATGGAAGGCAGCAATAGCAAGAAGGACCCGAATGGATTTGAGCATAGCCACTGGAGAAAAAGTTTCGTCATAGTCCAAACCAGGTCTTTGACGAAAACCCTTTGCAACAAGTCTAGCCTTATAGGTTTCCACCTGTCCATCTACACCAATCTTTTTCTTGAAGATCCATTTGCATCCTATGGGTTTTACCCCATCTGGAGCAAAGTCCAAAGTCCATACTTTGTTGGTGTACATGGACTCCATTTCGGTCCGCATTGCATCTAGCCATCGTACCGAGTCGCCGCTCTGGATAGCCTGCTGGAAGTCAGTAGGTTCATCATCATCTATGATGCAATCCTCTCTATCCCCGTCTATGAGAAAACCGTAGTATCTCTCAGGCGGATGAGACGGCCTACTACTCCTGCGGAGGGGTGCGGGAATGTTCTGTTCTTCTTGAACCTCTGGTTCTACCAAACTTTCAGTAGCAGCTTGTGGTTCTGGAATTTCTTCCAGTTCTATTTCGCTCCCATTTGTATCCTTTTCTAAAACTTGTTGTTCTAGAAAATGGGCATTACGAGAAACAAAAACCTTTTGTTCCTCTGCGTAATAGAAGCAATATCCCTTGGAGTTCTTTGGATATCCTACAAGCATACATTTTACTGATCGTGCCTCGAGCTTGTCCACAAACTGCTTTTTGACAAAAGCTGGACATCCCCAAATCCTTATATACTGAAGATAGGGTTTCTTCCCACTCCACATCTGATATGGTGTGGTAGGCACAGTTTTGGTAGGAACTCTGTTCAAAATATATGCCGCTGATTCTAGCGCATATCCCCAGAAAGATCGCGGTAACTCAGCATTACTCATCATGGATCGTACCATATCTAATAGGGTTCGATTCCGTCTCTCCGATACACCGTTGTGCTGTGTAGTGTATGGAGGAGTAAGCTGAGAGAGAATTCCTTTCTCTTTTAGGTAACCTAGGAACTCGGCACTTAAGTATTCTCCACCTCGATCAGATCTCAGTGTCTTAATACTTTTGCCTGTTTGGTTTTCCGCTTCATTCTTGAATTCCAGGAATTTCTCAAAGGCCTCTGATTTATGCTTCATTAAGAAAACATATCCATACCTAGAGAAATCATCTGTAAAAGTAATGAAGTAGGAATAACCACCTCTCGCATGTGTAGACATTGGACCGCATACATCGCTGTGTATGAGTCCTAAGAGCTCGCTCGCTCTTACTCCTTGTCCAGTAAATGGAGTCTTTGTCATCTTTCCTTTGAGACAAGATTGACAAGTGTCATAAGTTTGATATTCGAACGTGTCCAAATATCCTTCTCTATGCAACTTAGTCAACCTTCTCTCATTGATGTGACCCAGTCTACAATGCCATAAGAAAGCTTTATTCAAATCTGGAGACTTTCTTTTTAGTGTGTTCTGGACGTTGAAAATTTGGAGTTGGTTTAAAACATATATGCCGTTATTTAGAGTACCGGACCCAATCAAACCATGATTAAGGTGGATGTTGACAACATCTCTTACAAACGTGAAATCATAACCTTTATTTGATAACAAGGAAACTGATATGATATTACACGTTAAGCTGGATACAAAATAACAGTTATGTAAAACCAAAATGTGTCCACTCGTCAATCCTATGTGATAATCCCCGACGGACGCAGCTCCCACGCTAGCTCCGTTAGCAACCCTGAGGATCATATCACCTTCCTTCAGCACTCTACGGTTTCTCAGTGCCTGCAATGAATTGCAAATATGAGATCCTGATCCGGTATCCAATACCCAGGAAGTAGAGTTGATCGACAGACAATTCTCAATTACAAACACACCTGAAGTCGAAGCCATAGCTTGCTTCGGTTCCTGGTTCTTGGCGTTCCACGCCTTGCAATCCTTCTTCCAGTGCTCTTTCCTGTGACAATGGAAGCACTCATCCTGGCCAACTATCGGTACTGCTTTCTTTTTCTTTCCCTTCCCTCCCACCTTACTAACACCTCCTCTAGGTCTGGGTGCGGCCTTCTTCTTCCTTCCTTTGGCCCTAGCCTTGGACCCGGAAGAAGATGCACCGCCAACAAACATAGCGGGTGTTTCCCTTGATGTCTTCAAGGTGCCCTCTGCACTCCTTAACATGTTCAGGAGTTCCGGAAGTTCAACTTCTTTTCTTTGAAGGTTGAAGTTCAGGATAAACTGGGCGTAGGTGTGAGGAAGGGACTGGAGAATAAGGTCTGTATAGAGCTCATTATCCAAAGTCGTCCCAAGGTCTGCGAGCTCTTCAATATAGCTGATCACCTGTAGGACATGTTCACCTACCGATGACCCGGCAGCCAACCTCGCTCGAAACAAGTTCTTTGAGGTCTCGTATCTTGCTATACGAGATTGCTCTCCATAAAGTTCCTTTGTATGGAGAAATATGCCATCAAGGTCCATATCCTCGTGCCTCCTCTGATGTTCATTGTTCATCGAGGCAAGCACGATGCACTTGGCTCTCGCGCAATCTAAATCCCAGGTTTTGCGGATTTCCTTATCCGCATTGCTGGATTTGGGACCAGGGACAGCAGGTGCCGTAGCGGTGAGGACGTACCCCAGTTTGTCATAGGTTAAAGCCATTTTGACATTCCGCAGCCAATCTTTATAGTTTGGCCCTGTCAGTATATTTTTCTCTAAAAGTAACTTAAGTCCAGTCATTTTCAGGGTCGCTGCAATTAGGAGAGAGAGAAGAAAACTCTTTAGCATGATGCTCTTGCAAGTTTAGAGTGGTTTTTAGTTTATCTAAACTGGATGGCTCCCACTGTTTTTCGAATCCTTCCTCAAACCTAAAAGAAGAATTAGCCAAGACTATTCTCACCGTACAATACTTGCTTAACCGTTCAGCCAGGCCGGTGTCGATACTTCGAGGGAGGTTTTCCAACGCTTTCGCGAAGTTCCTTAATTAAATAACCTCTTTTCTCTGGGGGCGTAACCCCGCTGACACTTTTCTGGACACCTACTAGGTTTATAGCATTGATCGTTAAGTGACGAATATCCTGATAAGTATCATATACTCACAGTAGGATCGGGATCCAAATATCATCGTCTGATAATGTTGTAGGAATGCTACCAACATTCATCAGACTCAAAATGGTATGCACTTGGTTCTTTGCAAATTTCAGTTTCTTTAGAAATTCCCGATATAAGTTTTTACCCCATGCTCTTATGACCTTGGCGTTGGTCAAAATGTCATAAGTCACATGTCAAGTTCTACCCATCATTATCTTGTTAATTTGAACCCATCCGTATATATGCCTGACGTTGGCCAAATGATAATACGACTGTCCCAAACCAACTCATCTATCTATGCAACAAATGAATACCCAGCAGCTACCAAACACTATGCCATGACGTTGGCCAAAAGTGCATAGCTTGAATACTACTGAATACCCAAATGAAATGACGGAGGGCTACGACTGGTTTTGGCGAAACCGTGAACGTAGTGAACTTGATATAACCGAAGGAACCTGATAGCTTTTAAAAGGAGTGGTTAAATCTCCGCATTTAAAAATATCTGTTTTAAAAATAACCGAGTGGTTTCTTTTAAATTGTTCCAACGATTTAAACTTTGGTTTGTTTTACTTTGCATTATAGATAATGCGTCCCATCATTAACCTATCATTGCAGAAAACAACGAAAATACAACGTCCTCTTATGCCATCCGCATTCGCCACGGGGTCCCGTCATCACCCGTTAGGTTACTTAACTAACGACAGAGCGGGGGCTGGGCTAGCGCGGGTGTAAAACATAAGTGGCGTCTAAATAGCTATCATAAATATAGATATTTTACATTCGTCTGACGCAATGATATTCATTCCAGAACACAGATAAACAATATTGGATTTGCAAGCAATCTGTATTTCTTTTGAGCCTGCAAGAAAAGACAGATTACACAGTTGTGATGAATAGCCGTTACCCCACCCTCGACCCCTACGGGTACGGCAAACTACCCGCCCGGCAGTTTGTGTACCCCACCTTGGGTCAGTCCTAGGAGCAAAAACAGTAAAAAGAAATAATACAACGGTGGCTACAACCGCAACCTGGAAGTGCCCCGCGAAAATAATATTACAACAAATTACATTTACAACAAATGAATTAAACAATAACCCATTGCTAACCCCGGCTATACACCACAACAATCCAATACAGTTTATATGCACAAACAGATATAACCATTTCAGAAATGTGCAACCCCCTGCCAACCGACATACTAGCAGTTGGGGGAGGTTTACGAACACATAAAACAATCACAGATATAATCCAATATGCAAATACTGTACAATTTCGATCGATTAAACAACATCAATATTGCTCCAAAATCTGCTTTGTTAAACAGTAGCCTGAGCAAATATTAAATATTCCAGAAAACCCCAAATATCACAGGGGACCCACACAAGAAAGATGAGTCAATGACTCGGCCAAAGCGCCGCGGAAGGGCGGCGGATCCCACCGATCCGCCGCGCTTCCGCGGCCGAGTTGCCGATTCATGGGCTCGAATTTCTTGGGTGTTCTCCTGGACTCCTTTCTAACTTTTTGAATACACCTGAAAAATTTTCTGACATCGTTTTAAATTCGACAGAAACTTACATTTTTTAGGGTTTTCCGGTTTCGTTTTTCCGTTCGAAATTCGTACAAATTTGCGATTAAGTTATTTAGTGTTTAGCGAAGCTCTGATACCACTGTAAGTCGATGTAGTACACCCCAGTACTTGTGGGGAGGCGGAATTTTCAAAAACGATCAAGTTTAAAGAACGAACATCGACTAACCGCTTGAATCGAAGCTAAACTATAAATAACCGTATTCAAAGAGTTTCATTTCACTTGTGATTAGGGATTATACCTAATGAAACCGGTCCTTCGTCTTTGTGTCCTCCTTTGTTCTCCTCGACCTTCTCTAGGTAGTAGACGATCCACCCGAGAGCAAAACACCAAGCTAAACCTCTAACTTGAGGTAACTAATCTACTTTGATTGCTAATCAAAGAAGAAAGGATGATATAAAGTGAGGGTAATGGATGTTTAAGTCTAACTAAACCTTTGATCTCAACACATGAGGATTAAGGATTAGTATCTTGAAGATGAGAGCTTGAGGAGAGAGAATATGAGATAAGATAATGAGAGGAGAGAGAGTGTATCATAATATATTATGAAGCATTCTTATTTAAGAATAATGAATAAAAGAAATGAATAAGCATGCTTCATAAAATATCTAGTGGTGATTCATTAGCATGAGTCATTAAGCAATAAATGTGCATTAATGAAATGAATGAATCACCACCATGACTCACAACCTCATCCAAAGTAACCTCCTTAGTCACATCTTCTAGAAGCTTCTCGTACAATTACGAGAACGCCCCTCCAATCCGCAAAAATACGGAAAAACTTTAGACTGTAAAAATCCAATAACCGGATACCAGTAACTGGCTTAAACCAAAGCCGACTGGTAAAAACTGTCCGAAAGTCGTACGTGCGTAAACGCACGTATGCATCCGAACCCTTTGTCGCAAAACCATGCAACCTCTATATCGTTTCGCCTGGAGTAGGAAACTCTCTGTGTGGGACTCTAGAGACTCGACTACTACGCTGGCAGTGGGTTTAACCACAGACCGCAAGCGGCACTAGCTGTACGTAACGGTCCCCAGGTAGTTGTCGATAAGAAGGCCGATGAGAAAACCCATCCGAACTCCTACTGAGTCTGATGTGACAATCTCCATACAGTCCGGTCCGTTCGTCCAAGACTATCGCATATCGGGCCTAAGGGGGCGGCAAGCGTCAGTCCCCTAATAGCGGTATAAGTCATGTCGGAGGGAAGCCCATTACACCCTGAGAAACTACTGGAACCTACCAGCAAATCTCGCTTGCCCTGGCCAGGGACTTTGCGTAATGGCTCTATGACACAGCACGATATCTACTCCCAATACCGGGAGGGACGAATCTTGTCTAACCGCCACTGCCTCCAAGTGCTCGGGACTGCACCCAACTGCTACCTGTTTGCACGACTCCTTTGAGCCGTGGTAGGGTAGCAATCTAAGAACAGTGGGACACACTCGAGGCGAAGTAGCAGTGTCAAGTCTGCGGACTACGCTGTACTCATGTCACCTGGGAACTGTTCACTGACGACTGGTATCAAACCAACCAACAGTTCCCTGTGAGTCCTGTCCGGTGTACCCGTAACCTAACGAGCACCTGCATACTATCTCCAGTACGACGTACTGACGGCTGTGGGACAGACCATCTCCCCAACTGGGATGAGAAGCGTACACACTAGTCTACTCCGGAGTATCGATGCTCTGTCTCGATAATCCAACGACCAGGGACCTGAATGAGGATGTGCTTGTAGACTACCCAGCCCCCACTAGTGTGACTGCCATCACAACGCTGGTAGACAAGCAAGATCCTAAGAGCTCTATCAATACGTACACTCACATATTAAGATAGAAAAACCAAGTAGCATACTACCATGTTTAGCAAGACTGTTATATACATGTGAATATCCCAAGCTTCCATTAAGTAATATACAAGCTAGTATGATACAGTAATGGCCTTCTAGGGCATAAACACTAACAGATGTGTGCATGGTAGGGGCTTGGTTGTTGGAGACAAGAAGAGATGAGAGAGGATGTTGTGGTGAGGGGGATGGTGACGACAGGGGTCGGTGCTCCGGCAACGTGAGGGTGCCGGCAAGGTTGGAGGTGCTGGCGTGCAGCGGGGTTTCTTGGTGCTCGGGGTTTGCAGGGAAGGTGAGGATGAGGTCGAGGAGAAGGAGAGAAGATGGAGGAATGTGTCGACGAGATCGACGGCGAGGGATCGGCGGTCAGGAAGATGGGCGGCGCGCGGCGATGATGGGTGCAGGCGAAGAGGTCGGGTGAGGCATAGGGTCACGGGGTCGTGGGTTCATCGTGAGAGGAGTCATGGGGAGAGGAGAGAGGTGGTGTCGTCAAAGATGAGGGGATGTTGACGATGACGAGGGTAGAGGCGGCACTGGCGATGGGTGCGGGCAGAGGCCGGTGGGTTTGGTTCTGTGGGGATCTCGTTGGGAATGAAGGGGAGAGGAGGAAGTGAAGAAGGTGACGAGGGTGGTGCTGAGACGTCGGTGAGGGTCGGAGTTCCAGCGACGAGAGCAGCAAGGGTGTCGTGGTCGTCAGGTTGCAGCCGGGATTCTTGGGTTGGTGGGTTTGCACGGGGATGGAGATGAGGTGGTGGTGTGGTGAGGTCGCGGGGATGAGGGTGGTGGCGAGGTGAGGAGGAGAGCTCGGGGAGATGGGCGGCGCCGGCGACGACACGAGCACGACCGCGACGGCGTGGGTTTCGTTCGCAGGCGGGAAAAAACTATGAAAAAAAGAAGGAAGAGAGAGAGAGAGAGAGAAGAGGGAGAAGGAGATGGAGAGAGTATGAGAGGAGAGAGAAAGTTGTTTGTATTAGGATTTAGGATTAATAAAAAAAATAGATAGGGGAGGAGAGAGAGAGGCTGTTAGATCAGTTACAGAAATCTTTAAAGAAAAATTTAAAACCAAATAAAATATACTAATGTAATTGTTAACAGTTGAAAATCTTAATAATAAAATATTTATTGTAATTGAGATTTTTGGCTAATACAAAAATAATCCAAAACACGTCCGGGTTGGGTCTAAAATTAGGGTTTGAAAATACGGTTAATATACGTGTCAACCCAAAACCAAAATTAGATATCCGGGTAACGAAAATGCATACCCCCAAGAACGGATGCACGTACGTGCGCGCAGCCATCCAAACAAGTCTGTTTCACTGAACGGGACGAGAACAAGATGCGCAGATGCTACCACGGGGTTAAGGGTATCACGCAAGCCATGCAATGTATTTCTATAATATTTTTTGTGACTTAAAATGTTATATTGTAAAACAAATGCCAGATAAAATGCCAGTATGCAAGATGTATAAATTAAAATAAAAGTGCACGAGTCTACGTAACAAGCCAGGATAAACCATAAATATGAATCAAGACAGGTTTCAAGCATGCAGGTCGGGTCGGATGCAAATATAAATGTCAAATACACTATTCGCACCCAAAACACATTAAATCAAGAAAATACCATAAATAAAGAAATACTAGAATTTGTATAAATGAACTAGGGTGTTACAAGGCACCTGCTCCAAGACTCGCTCTCTCTGCTCCACCACTTAAAGGACCACCGACTGCATCTCTTCCTCGCCAATTCCATCAAGCTCAATGGAACGTTCCGAGGAATGCTCCTCTGTCCATGAGGAATGTACCACGGCGACAGGCTTTCACGATGACCGTGGAAGAAGCTGAGGCCACTGGCCAATTCATCACTGGTAACCCTTTCTTCTCGAGCTTTTCTTCAGTCTTAACACCTACCTACTTATTTTTTCTATACCTAAAACATATCCCACATACCTTAGGTACAATCTTAGTAGCCTCACTTCCTGCACTAGCACTCTTCGATACTGGAGCATCTCACTGCTTTATGTCGCAACGGTTCGTCCGAACTCATGCGATTCCAATCACACCGCTTGTATCCAGCTGGAATGTCAGTTCAAGGAACAGCATTCTAAAGGCAACAATGGGATACAGCTTGTGTCCAGTAGTCGTCTGCAGCAGAGAATTCTATGCTGACTTTAACGTACTGGACATACCGAACTTCGATGTGGTTCTAGGTATGGATTGGCTCGAAACATTTTATGCTACCATTGACTGTCGTCAAAGAAGGGTGGTATTCGAGATTCTAGACCATCCGGCCTTTTATTTCAAAAGTGGAGACCGTACCCTGGAGCCAAGTACTTATAAGGCGAAACCAAAGAAGGCAGTGATTGCAGCAACTCAAGTGGAGGAAGAATCAAAGCCAGAAGTGGTTCGAGAGTTCGACGATGTGTTTCCTGACGATATATCAGGTTTGCCTCCCGATCGAGCTCTTGAATTTAGCATTGATTTAGTACCTGGAGCACAACCGGTGATCAAGGCACCTTATCGCCTAAGTCCGAAAGGTTTGAAGGAAGTCCAAACTCAGTTGGATGAATTATTGGCGAAAGGATGGATTCGTCCCAGCACGTCAAGTTAGGGATCTTCGGTCCTACAAGTGAAGAAGAAAGAAGGTTCATACAGAATGTGCATTGATTATAGAGCCTTGAACGAAGTCACGATAAAGAAAAAGTATCCACTACCTCGCATCGACGATTTATTCGATCAGCTGGGTGGATCTTGCATTTTCTCTAAGCTAGATCTTCGTTCAGGTTATCATCAGGTGAAGGTCAAGCAATCTGATATCCACAAAATGGCATTCAGAACTCGTTATGGATATTAAGAATTTCTTGTGATGCCATTTGGAGTGACTAACGCACCAGCAATATTCATGAACCTGATGAATCAAGTTTTCCGGGAGTACTTAGACATGTTTGTTGTCATCTTTATCGATGACATTCTGGTATATTCAAAAAGTTGGAAAGAACATGCCGAGCATCTACGAATTGTCCTGGAAACTCTACGACAACATCAGCTCTATCCCAAATACAGCAAATGTGAGTTTTGGCTAGATCAAGTCGGTTTTCTCAGACATATTGTATCGGGTGAAGGAATCTCTATAGATCCAGCGAAAGTTTCAGCAGTAAGCGAATGGCCGACACCAAAGTCAGTGAAGGACATTCGAAGTTTCTTGGGTCTAGCTGGGTATTACAAAAGGTTCATTGAAGGCTTTTCAAAAATAGCAACACCACTGACCAAGCTCATATGTAAAGATGAAGACTTTGTGTGGTCAGAAACATGCGAACAAGCTTTCGTAGAACTCAAGTCAAGATTGACATCAGCGCCTATTCTCGTTATACCGGACCAAACTGGAGGTTTCGAAGTGCATTGTGATGCATCCGGTAAGGGATTAGGATGTGTTCTACATCAACACGGTAAAGTTGTGGCTTATGCTTCAAGACAGCTGAAGATTTATGAGCGCAATTATCCGACGCATGATTTGGAATTGGCAGCCGTTATTTTTTCTCTTAAGATTTGGCGCCATTATCTTCTTGGTGAACGAGTGAACATATACACAGATCACAAGAGTCTGAAATATGTGTTTACTCAGAAGGAACTTAATATGCGGCAGAGACGATGGTTAGAACTCATGGCGGACTTTGACATCAACCTGCAATACCACCCAGGGAAGGTGAATGTAGTACCTAATGCCCTTAGTCGCCAACCATTATCGATGAACCTAACCGCTCAGTGGAAGCTTCAACAAGACTTGCATCAGATAGAGATTGAAGTAGTCATGCCAGGTAACGCTTCAAGTTTGATGAATTTACAAGTTCAATCTACCATTGTCAATCAGATCAAACCAGCTCAAGCAAGTGATGCTAAGTTGCAAAAGATCAGCGAACAAGTAGAGAATGGACTCAGAACAGACTTCATCATCCATGAAGACGGATCTATGAGATACGGCAGCAGATTATGTGTACCAAAAGGTTCTGTTTGGGAAGAGTTAATGAAATAAGCCAACAACTCTCCCTACTCAGTACACCCTGGAGGTACAAAGATGTACAAAGATCTACGTCAGAATTACTGGTAGCATGGAATGAAGCGTGAAGTAGCCAGAAGCGTCGTTAAATGCTTAGTATGTCAGCAAGTGAAAGCTGAACATCACAGGACAGCTGGATTACTTCAACCGTTACCTATCCCAGAATGGAAGTGGCAACACATCACAATGGATTTTGTGACTGCTCTTCCTCACAGCACAAAGGGTAACGATGTGGAATGGGTTATTGTGGATCGACTCACAAAGTCGGCTCACATCATCCCATTTCGAGTTGGCCAATCAACTGAGACATTAGTAAAGAAGTACATGGAGGTAAGAATCTAAGTAAGATTTAAACTTTTCATAATGCACTATCTCTGATACCCATGAACTCATACAGGAAATCGTGAGACTTCATGGAGTAGCAGTCTGCATTGTCTCCGATCATGACACCAGGTTCCGATTGTAATTTTGGCAGAGTCTGCAAGCGAGCTTGGGAACAAGTCTGAACTTCAGCACGACTTATCATCCACAAACTGATGGTCAGTCTGAACGAACTATTCAGATCTTTGAGGATATGCTCAAAGCGTGTATGTTAGACTTCGGAGGATCATGAGAAGATCACCTACATCTTGTGGAGTTTTCATATAACAACAGCTACCAAGCAAGCATCGGAATTGCACCTTTTGCAACGCTCTATGGAAGGAAGTGCCGATCGCTATTAAGTTGGGATAACATCGGTGATAAGGAACTTCTTGGACCTGAGATGATAGTAACAATTGTTGATGTGGTTCGTACTATCAGGGAAAGAATGCGCATAGCCTAAGATCGACAGAAGCACTGGGCTGATGCGAAGCGACGTCACTTAGAGTTCCAGCCGGGAGATCACGTATTCTTGAAGATATTTCCGAACCGTGGAGTGATCCGATTTGGAAGACGGGGTAAGCTTAGTCCAAGATATATTGGACCGTTCGACATACTCGAACGAGTCGGTGAAGTGGCTTATCGCTTGGCATTTCCACTTTCATTGGAAGGAGTGCACAATGTGTTCCACATATCCCAACTCAGAAGGTATGTGAGTGATTACAGCCATATTCTCGATCATTCCGAGCTCACTGTACAACCCGACTTATCTTGTGAGCAACAACATATTGAGATCCTGGACAGGAAAGTGAAGTCATTTCGGAACAAGGAAGTCAACCTAGTTCGAGTGATGTAGAGAAAAGACACTCCAGGAGAATCGACATGGGAAAGGGAAGATGAGATGTGTGCAAGATATCATCACCTATTTGTAAACTAGTCCTTAAAATAAATTTTAAATTTTGAGAATGAAATTTTTGTAAGGAGGGTAGACTGTAACAACTCCAATTCTTGTGTACATAAAATTGATTTAAAGTTAATGTATGCTTGGGGTATTTACATTTCCTATGAGTACTATAAGTATTTAATTTAATTTTGAACAGCAAGCAAGAGCTTGTAGCTCACTGGTAAGACCTTGCACTGCTGAACCAAAGCACCAGAGTTCAAATCCCATCAGCCACATTATTTTTTTATTAGTTTTCTTTTAATCTTTTTAGAAGCCTAAGAGTCTACACGTGCATAACCCGTAAAACCAAGAGTCACACATAAAACAAACGACTCCACTGTGGTAACCAAGCGACAGGGGACACGTCGCGGCGAGACCCGGCCCGACTCGGCCGACTCGGGCAGGCGACTCGGCCGAATCGGCCGGTGCCGCCGGTCTGACTTGGCCGAAACCTTGTTTTCTTTGGTTTTTCTAGCAACTCTTGGACTTCTCATAACTCCTGAACTATTCATTTCCCTGCACATTTACAGAGCATTTTAAAACACACAATTAATCTGTTTTTAATACAAATTTTTAATACACCTTTTCACATCCCTAAACCCTAATTTTACCTATAAATATCACACCACAAATCACCCCTCCTCACTTCCAAATCTCTGTCCAAACTCTCAAAAAAATTCCATAGACTTTTTGTGTGCAAGTGGAGTTAGCAAAGGGTGAACCTCCGACGAACTTCCGACGACGATCCGAGGAGATTCCGGCGACGGAACGACACACCGGCACCTCATACTTCTTCCTTTTCCTCTCCTCTACACAATCAATCCGTAAGTTCCTTCTCCCTCTTCTCTTTACTATTCTAAAAACTTAAAATTTTAAAACCCGACGGAAGTGAAGTTAATCAGACTTCCGATTCGGTTTTTTTCCTTAAAAATCATATTTTTCTTAAACACAATAATACCAAACTCTCTCATCATGATCATTAAATATTAAAAAAATATCTTGACAAGTTTCATATCAAAAGAATTCATATTTAAATTTTTATCGCACTTTTACAGAAAAATACCATATAGTTTAGTTTCGATATAAAACATTATTATCCCCTACTATACCTTTAGATAGTTCACGAGGTAATGATATATCTCCTCACAACACTCATATGTAACATATCACGATAATCTTTGGGAACATAGTTTTGGGAAAATACGATTTTACACATAATTACCTTCGACTTATAAAAACCTTTTTCTATAAGATGTGTATTTTTAACAAATCTTTGCAAATGCGCCGCTACAACCCATTTCGGGGAATCCGTTCAGAATGGTACGGATTATCGCATATCCTCGGGCTTAGTAGTGCGAGATACAGACCTCCGCAAGGAGCATACGGTCTCGAAAGATTTAAAAATACAATTTTCTTTAGAAAATGTGATTTCTACTATAAATAAATCTTATATTTTTAATAAATATATATATATGTAATTAATATAAAATATCTATTTTTAATATTTATAATATTTCACATTTCCAAAATTCAAGAAAAACATTCCATTTATAAGAAAATGCCATACAAATTCCAATATTACAAATAAATACCATATATTATGAAAATAGGTTTTATTCACTAGAAATGTCACATTGATAAAAAATACATCCATGAAAACTCTAAAGACGATAATAAAATACTTGAGGTGTATTTTGAAAATTATACAAAATTATTTTTACATAAAACCCCCTCAAGTTATACTAAATTACAATAAGGACCCTAGTAAACATAGGTTTAAGCGGGACCAGTCACTTGAGCCTCAGGGAGCCGGAGATATGGGTACTTACCTATTTAAGATAGACAACTTAACAAACGATATTATCAATACGGTAATCGTCTTTGAAAAAGACATAAATCCTGCCGTCCATGTGCAGCGGTTACCAATAACACCAAAACCTAATTAAGGATTCAATTTCTTTTCTAATTGTCTGACTCAGACCGAGTCTCAATATAATCAATCTGACTTGAATGAGATTCAAGTATATATAACAATTCAACATGAATCCATATATTCAATCTGTTCAATCTATCAATCTATACAACTTGACTGAACCAAACTATGGATATACATCCATCTACACGATTCTCCAGTTACATCCATTTACTGATATCATAATTTTGGCAAGCCATCCATCTATACAATTCAAATTACAAGACAATACAATTTACAATATAATACAAACAATACAATCAAGACATCGCGGGGTTTAAGGGGTAGATTGGTACGGAATGTGTTAGAAATGGCACGAGACTGTAACCATTAAGACACCTAACCTGAATTCAATTGTCGTTGTACCGTGGCTGAACGGTTCCTTGTATTCCGTCCACCGTAGTCTCTGGTCTAACGAGACTCCTCTCGTATACACTGGGCTCTTCTGTACCAAGCTACAAACAACAGCGTTAACACTAAATACAACATTATAATAATTTTATACCACTTTAAAAGTTACACACTCTCTCTCTCTCTCTGAATATTCTACTTCTCCCTTATCTTTGGGACTTACCGAGCGATTGTTCGCTGACGACATTCCTTCTCTTTCTTCTTTGGAATGTTGTCAGGTGGATCGGAACTTCAGGAGATTGAGCCCACCAGCGAGACTTGGATCAGCTAGCCTTCGACCCGGAGCTCTAGTTATTGTACACATTTACATTCTGTATTTCCATTTCTGTTATGCTACTGTTTAGGCATTGTTTTTCATTCTATGTATTTACTTTTCAGATGTATTGTAAAAATAATGTTAATAAATAAAGTTGTTGTTCAATTTTATCTTTTGTCTCTGTCTCGTGTGTATTTTACTTATATTGCTTAGATACACATAACGTATTTACTTCAGAGTAAATACGTAGCGGCCTCGTCGCGGCCTCTGCCCGTACACTGGGAAGCGGGGTATGACACCAATGAAGACGTGGATCCAAAGCCCTCATCATGAGGCGGCTGGGTAGTTTCCTGCTCGGCCCATCCGCACTGGGTAGCTTCTGCTTAGTAACGTTGTACATCCAAAACCCTCATCACGAGGCGGCCGGGTAGCTTCCTGCTCGGTCCATCTACGTGGGAAGCTTCCTGCCCAACGAAGACATGGATCAAATCCCTCATCACGAAGCGGCCGGGTAGCTTCTTTCTCGGTCCATCACAGTGGGTAGTTTCCTGCCGAACGAAGATGTGGATCCAAAGCCTCATCACGAGGTGGCCGGGTAGCTTCCTGCTCGGTCCATCCACAGTGAGTAGCTTCCTTCCCAACAGCGCTGTGGATCCAAAGCTCTGATCACGAGGCGGCCGAGTAGCTTCCTGGCTCGGGCCCATCCGCAATGGGTAGCTACCTGCCAAACATCGCTATGGATCCAAAGCCCTCATCATGAGGCGGCCGAGTAACTTCTTACTCGGCCCATCCACCGTGGGTAACTTCCTGCTCAACGAAGACGTGGATCCAAAGCTCTCATCACTAGGCGACCGAGTAGCTTCCTGCTCGGCTAATCCACAATGGGTAGCTTTTTGCCCAACGAAGACGTGGATCCAAAGCCCTC